>OZ014472.1:48956942-49602749 GCA_963965965.1 Trididemnum nubilum
TAACCATTGAAATGATTACAATCCAAAAGTCAATTTTCGTGAATTGAATGACTGAAAAAAGGATGGATGGCAATCGAATTGATAACTCCTGCAATATTTTTTACACAAAAAACCTGAGATGCGATGCTGCGTAGAACAACAGATGTGATTTTTTTACCATAAATTAAAATTTTTTCGATGCGATGAACTCGTCGCTAGTTTTTGATGATAGATTTTTTTGATTAATTAAGTTTGTTATCTAAAACAACGTAAACTGAAGCTCAACCAGTAAAAGATTTTAATTTAATCACGCATTGTGATTGTGACGTAACCAATGCTAAAACATTCCTAAACATCTAAAATGTGGCTTATGACAACACAGAAAAGAAACAACCGAACTAATAACAAATATTGGAAGAAACTTTGTTTTATTTTCTGATGTGACAATGGATGTTGATTTTTTGTATGTTTTGATGTGATAATTTTGGAAAAAAAGCGTGCAATGCGATTGCCATTCCAGATTAGAAGGTATCTACAACGTCAATCTGATTCAAAAATTGCAGACAAGAACCGGATTTTCTCGAAATACGATATTATGTAATTCAGTAGCAATCACGAACTTTTTCAAACCTAAGCAACATCAAAATGCACTCTTCCTCTTTGTTTCAAGCAAGTTGAGATCTCTCCGGGCAAATAAGCATTTGTTAAAACTTGCCAGACGGGCAAGTTGTTGAAAAAGTTAATTTCGACCACTGCTGTATATACTGCAAATAGTATTTACAGCTGAGTACTAAATGAAATTACATAAGTAGAATTAAAAACACTTACTTAGCTGTAAATATACTTCGCGGTATTCCAGTACATGCAACATATTACTAGCAAGCCAGTTTTAGTTCCTGCAGTTAAATGAATGTTAAGGCGTTACTGCAATCTGCAGTACCTAACATGCACGTTACACAATTTTTACGTAATTTAGCTGTTTAAACCGCCACATACTGCATAAGTTATTCCAGTTTTCCTGCTTTTCAATAACAACTGATGAGTTTACCTTGTTTCATGCTAACTGCTCAAATGAAATCTAAACTGTAAAGTATGTATCAAAAGGGCAAGTTGACTATTTGGAACATTAAGCATGGTTTGTTTTACAGTAGTTATCACCGCTGCACAAAGTGCCATTACATAAAGGGAGAAAATCTTGTGCTATAACTATGCATTTGAGAATATACCGTACCCAATCATTTGAGAATTTGTGCCAAACACTCCAATTTAAAATAATTCATCTATTTTAGAGGTTAAAACTTTATAAGAGTGCTCCCAGAGGTAAACAAACGAAAAAGCATGGCAGATATCTAGCTCTCTCCAGATCCATAATAATCAATGTCTGTCACTTGACTATTTTTCACTTGGGGAATAGCTTAAAGCAAAACTGTATTAGCCTAGCTAGACCTATACTAACTATCAACAATTTAAAAGGTTAATCAAAATTTTTTCTGATCAACAGATTTAGGCCTAGTAAGTTTATAGAAAGTGATTACTTCATTATTTGCAACTATTAGTATTTTATAAGATACTATTCAATGCATGTGTTCCAAAAATTCAGAAAATTAGAAAAAAATCAATGTTGATTTTTAGCTATGTTTCAAAACCAATTCCAAAAATATGCAAGAAAAAATATTAACCAAACTTAAGTATGTCAAACAGTTATCTATTCTTGACATTTTGGCAATGATTGGATTAAAAAAATTTTTTGCCCTTCTGAGATAATCGGAAATGAAATCGTGCACTCAAAATTATTTCAATCTACATTTTGACCACTTACCTTTGCAATTTTCTCTAAAATAACTGATTTTTTGAATTCCTCACCTAAAAATCTATCACAATTGATATTTTTCTTATTTCGATAGCATAAGGATGAAGATTGTTATACAAATTAAAAAATTTAGGACTGCCGAATACTGCCCTCTAGTGGTAATATTGAAACTATTATAACTCGAAAACCGCTTAATGAATTTTGATGCCGTTTGCTTGTAACCTTCATTTTTTTTTGGTGGCTTTCATACATCCAACTATGAAAAAAATCTGATAGAGTGGGTTACAAAATTTGAAAACTTTGACTGTCTTATAATAGAATGACCCACCTGAACATGGTAGTTTTAGATTGTCAATAATAAAAAAAAATTAGCCGGTGAGTTTTGACAAAAAAAAATTGGCGTATAGGTATAATTATCATTTTAGAGGCATTCCAACTTACTTTGAGGCATTTTCAGTTTTTTCAAAAAAAAGAAAATCTTTCTCCTTTTATTTGAATTACATTCATTTTTGGTTTTTGTTTAATATTTTGACAAAGTTCTTCCAAGTTTTGCTTTCTGTTCTATAATAAATTACCACTGAGCTATTATAATTGAAGCAACTGTGAAATCAAAACTCAAACCATGATGATTTGTTGCAATTGAAATTTTGATGCAATAATAATTATGCTTTTGTTTCCAAAGCAATTTGTTCAATTTTGAATGATTTTAAAAATACTGGATTTTGGAGTGATATTCCTTTTCGAAACTTGACTGATTAAGCTGTAAGTATGGAGACACAAAACCGCATATAGACATGTTATTCCAGCAGGGCTCAGCAAAATACAAACGAAACTCAAAATCAGAAACGCAACAGAACCTTTGTGATATGAAAGACTTGTTCTACAAACCCTTAAAATTTCTTTGTAGAAAAACAATTCCATCGACTCTGTTTAGGGAGTATAAATATTTAGATTTGAGATAATTGCAGATGAGGGGTATTGATGATTTTTGGTGAAAAAAAATTAAAGCAAAAGTGTCCAAAGTCAAGCCTCGACAAACTTTTGTCCCTCTGCTACTTGTTTTCCTCAATTTTTCCCCCAAAATTACCCCCCGCAGATACGCAATTAAATTAGCTCAAAAGCCTTTTATCATTACCCTTGACCTACTGGATTTTCTTTACCCAAAATGCCGAAAATTTATGCCGAAGACTATTTTTGTCTCCAAATTAACGTATAAATTTTTTGGTCGTAATTTTTTTTCTAGACCAATTGTAGGCCCACGGGCGTTTTTGCAAAATCTCATTTCACACTTCTTTAAAGGCTTAGATGCTTCTGATTGAGATAGTCTTTTGGAGTCACAGCCATAATTCATCTACGCCATGGTGTTCTAGTAAACAATCTTTAAAAACGCTACAATTAATACTGTATAGATGAAAATGAATGAAACAAAGACCTTCTCATCATTGTAGAACTTTAAGACGGTAACAAATTGCCGCAGATCGATCTCAAATTGCTAGGACCAATATCACGTTACACTTTGCCAATGCCATGTTTTAGGCTTAAGCAACTATAGTATCTTTCAAAACAAGGTCTCAAGTAGCAGTGCAATTAAGGCCTATTTTGCTCATTACATAAAATAGGAGGCTGCACAACTCTTGTTAGAACCAACTATTAGGCAAATATCGCGAAAAACAATCGAAGGAAAACATAATAAAACTACAGTGTGGTGCTGAAAATTAACCATCTCGCTTATAATAGACTTAAAAGCCAAAAGAGACTTATATCTCTTGCAAGCACTGTTTTGCTGCAATGTCGAGTTTTTCGACGTCTATTGGTGCACATCTTCGAAGCGGTACTCTATAAACCATCTATCTCTTATAACTGCTCTGAGCTAATACTAAAATGTTTTATTGCTACTGTTTTTAGTCGACGTAAAAAACAAATTCAACAAACCTACTATTAAAGCTGGTCAAATGAAAATTGGACATGGCGACAACAACATCAACAGCGACTAAAAGAAGGCGAATTATTGTGTTTAAAGCTGTTGTTTTTATGCGTTTAAGAATTTGAGCTATTATGTTTTATTTATTCATGCGTTTGAACCAGCACACTGCATCTGTCAACTCATCACTAGCACTAAGCACTATTTTTTCAAGTTCTGTTTGCAAAGGTTTCTCCAGGCTGGACCACCACGACTGGTGAATTGATTGGACCTAATGGGATCTATAAGTATCTTTCCCAAGGACACAACAACGCCTGGCCAGTTTGGGAATCAAATCGGGAAGAAACAATCTTTCGATAATTAACCCGACGTTCTACTTACTGAGCTATCGTTGCTGCTTTTGTTTGAAGTTGAAATCTTTTTATCAATGAAACAAAAAATACAATTCAGTGAAAAGAAATGTTCTGAAAAAAGTTTTTTAATGCAAATTTTCAGTACATGATGGAAACAGCAGCCAACTCAGATTTTAAAAAGAAGCAGCAACTAAATTTTATGGTCTCTAGAGTAGCAAGGCTGTTGCCCAGTGTTGTTGCTAATAGTGTTATTTATCTCGGCATTTACGTATAGAAAAAAAGATTGCACCCCTGATTGATTGTTTATACCGATTGTACGTACCACGCACTACGACAGCAAGATCCTAATGTGTTATTATTGTCTTAATTCTAAACTTGGACACATAGTAATTTGTTTGAAACGATTTACTTTGCAAATAGGCCGAGCTTCGAATAACTTATATCTCGAGGTCACCACGAGTTACAGTACGATATTACTCAATCAATAAACAAAGGCGGATCAAAAAATTTTTGCAGGGTCCGCTCAAGATATAGTATTTTCTTGCAAACATTTTTGTATAATTTCTCCTTTGTTTAATAGCTTTAGGTGCAACCAGCCACTATGGGTTATTCCCAGCAATGTAAAAGCGGCAATTTTGAATCGTTTCCGCTTCCACCCTTCGCGCTTCCGCTTCCTCCACTTAATGACGTAATTATTGCTTAAAACTTTTTTATCTTAAATTTTTGGCAAAAATTTTTTTCCAGATAAGTCAAAATAAAGCAGATTTGTTATCATCAACTTCAAAACATCATATAGAACCAAAGTATATAATTGAATTCAGTGGTTTGTCATGGCAAGGATTTGCGCATGAGTGTAGTCAGGAACTCGGATTTGGAGCGGCCCTGAAGGAAAAGTCCAATTAATCACATGCTGGTCTTTATGCTTCAGCTGATGCGAATTTCTATGAACATTCACCCAGAAGTTTAAAATAATGAGCGATTATTTGGGGTCTTGGGACGGATTTCGAAGCGTTTGGGATAATACCTTATTTCAACTGCATCTGCGCTGTTAAGTGCAAATCTTTACATGGTTGAGATTAAGGCGAAGTTGCCCAACCTGCAGAATTTTTTTTTTAATAACTTGTTTGTGCATGGGTTGGCTCCAAAATGTTGCTAGCAACGTGTATTTTTAATACAGCAAATTAAAAATAAAAAACATTGCAAGAATAATGCGGTTATACACAATACCACATTAGAATAATTCTTGTCGCAAATTGTACAATCTTAGCAATAATTAAGACAGGCTTTATAACATCATGCTTAAAAGTCAGACAATGTTAAACTTTGTTTGAGAGACGTTATTATGCTCTCCTCTGTTTGCTTTTCAAGAATATAGATTATTGCAAAGATAGAAATTAAAATGCTGGAACTGGAAGCTTTGCTTGTGTTTGTGAATGCTGCTTTATACAAGTATGACCCCTGATTTTGTTTATGCAAGTACAGCCCGAAAAAGTGGGCAAAGCTCTATTTAAAAATCGTAAGATTTTAGAACTAAAATAGGGAATTTTTGAACACTTGTAATTTTAAAAATGAGTCGGTTAACAACGTGGTTTATCTTTGAGTTGATAGGAATGGGGGCTGCCCCGGATCTACGAGAACCACAAGCCTTTAAAAGTGTTGCTTTAAAAATGATGATCGGTCAAACAATCATTTTTCGTGGTATAGTTTTTAAAAAATTGCACCTAGTTCAAGTTTTGATGTTCGATGTACAAGGCCAAAGTGGAAACGGTAGCAATACCCATTTACCGCTTCAGCTTCCGCTTCCACAAAAATTTATCGCTTCCGCTTACAGATTCCTGGTTATTCCGAAATATATTTTTGTGACTGGCTGTAGCTGTAGAGTTGCTTTATTTTTAAAGAGGAAAAGAGGGATCAAAGTTAGAGAGCCTCACTTTTTCCTCAATTTTTCCGATTAAAACCAAAAAAAAAGGTCCTCATTTCAGAAAAATTACAGATTTAGGCATATTTTTGATGAAAACCAAAAAAACAGGTATTTATCGCAAGAAAGCCGCACTTTATTAAGTTCCAAAAAAGAAAAAGGTTTACTCTTTAGAAAGTATTGCGATGAAATCGGAAAAATATCACAATTCCGATACCAATCAAGAATCCCAGCACAAATATCGAAAACGAATGCAGTAGAAATTAGCAGCTGCAGTTAGTCCGATTGGTGCAGAAGCAGTTCTTAAATGAACATTGCTTCTTAGTATTCTTATGACACTGCTGGTATCACAACACACGACTTCAAAGTGGTCTAATATTATGTGATGATGTTTGATGAAAACTATCGACTCTCTAGCTGCAGGTGTCATATAATGTCTCTTTGTATGATGCCAATATATTCTGTTTGATTCCAATTTATTATTTGTGTTTTGAATTGCAAACGTAGATTCAAATAAGGAATTAGTCGTCGTTTTCCCTGTTACAATGTCAACGTTGTAATGCTCTCTCCTGGCAAAATTGCTCATTTGCTTTTTGAATATTAATTCGATGATTAAGAGAAAACAAGAAAACTTATTTTTATTTCATCGCAAATGACAGAAGAAGCAACTTCTGAACAATAACATTACTCAATGGACTGAAAGCCGCAAGTGGGCCATTGTGTGATATTTGAGTCAAGTAGCCATATTGAGTATAAACTTTAGTTTCAAAACTTTTTGAGACTCAAGTCAACGATATTGTTCAAGCAGTGCGTCATTTAAACAAGCAATAGAAACAACGGAGCATGATGTTCGGAACATTGAATTTTTTATCCGAGTAATCCAATTCCTGAAGGTCTGACCAATATACGTACTTTTGCAGCAAGATTTGCTGCCTGTACAAGCACAAATATACAGCCAGGGGGGGGCAAGGGGCCCAGGTCTCTCCAACTGAAATGCTACCAATAATAAAAATATCACAAAAAATACTATTGTTTCTTCAGTTTCAGTTTCTTTTAGCATCTCTGCGTACAAAAGTACACGCGCACAGCTGTAATTAACAATAATATTGATCCAGGGGGCCTGGCCCCCCTTTATTTAATTTTTGCCAACCAGTTTAAATGGGCTCCCTACAATAATATTTAAATGGCCTCCAATTTAAATGGGGCCCCAAAAATGTTATTGATCTAGGGAGCCCGGGGCCCTCAATTTAATTTTTGCCAACCAATTTAAATGGGTCCCCCACAATAATATTTAAATGGCCCCCAATTTAAATAGGCCCTAACAATAATATTGATACAGGAGGCCCGGGCTCCCTCAATTTAATTTTTGCCAACCAATTTAAATAGGCCCCCTACAATAATTTTTAAATGGCCCCCAATTTAAATGATCCAGGGGACCAGGGCCCCCTCAATTTAATTTTTTCCAACCAGTTTAGGCCTAAATGGGCCCCCTGCAATAATATTTAAATGGGCCCCTAACACTAATTTTGATTTAGGGGGCCCTGACCCACTCAATTTAGTTTTTGCCAACCAATTTAAATAGGCCCCCTACAATAATTTTTAAATGGCCCCCAATTTAAATGGTTCCCCAACAATAATATTGAATTAGGGGGCCCGGACCCTCTCAATTTAGTCTTTGCCAACCAATTTAAATGAGCCCCCAACAATAATATTGATCCAGGGGGCCCGGGCTCGCTCAATTTAATATTTGCCAACCAATTTAAAAATGCCCCCTACAAAAATATCTAAATGGCCCCCAATTTAAATGGGCACCCACCAGTTTTTATGCAACAAAATACTTTTGAAAAAATTAGCTACAGTGAGAGGAATGCTTATTGAACAAATTTTTGAATGGAGAGGGCCTGGCCCCCATATTTTTGAATGTACTAGGGTGTTGCAGCCGCCCCATAAATTTGAAAATTTTATCGTGACAACTTCTACCTTAGCTCAAGTTGGAGGCTTCGCACAAAAACTCTTATGGTCAAGTTTTGTAAAAATTTATCAATAATTAAGGGTCGCACAGTGACACCAAAATTTTGGTAATTTAAAAAAAAAAGTTTTTTTCATTTTAAATGTTTTTGGACTATAAGTCAAACCTACGATCCCTTTTGATTCTTTCTACTGTTTTTGGGAGTCGTAGTTTAGTACATATCCAACAAGAAAACTTTTTAAATCAAAGTCATCAAAAGTTTATTATTGACCTACTGCCACAAGCATAATTAATACCAAATTATTGCATATTTTTCTAATTTATTAATTAATTTCACATCTGGTCCAGATTTTAATCTGAAAAGTGCTCATTATTGTTATCTACCCAATGTCAGTTTTTTTTTTTTTTTTATTAAAGACAGCTGTGTTAACAAAAAGCAACTTATTAATAAGCTGTTATAAGTTCCGTTTCTTTTCTTTAACAGCCAAAGTTTTTCCCATATTTTCGATACTGGTTTTTTAATCAGATATTGTGCTAAGCAAAATTGTTTTTTGATCTTTTAATCATGTTAAGGCGTTAGTTTGATGACCAAGATTTCATTGTTGTGTTTAATTTTTTTTTAATGTTTGAGAAATCTTGAAAATATGGCAGAGATCTTTTTGCATGCTTTGTTGATCTCGAAAAAGTATAATACGATTGCGTTTCTAGAAGAATGGCGTTGATGGTCAGTTGTTTCATGCCATTGAGGCATTCTATGGTGCCGACTGGAGTTTTGTGGTTGAGTAAATGGCAGGCAATCAAAGCTTTCCATATATGCTTTGAACTCCAGCAAGAATGCGATTTGTTTTTTCTCTTCTTTATTGTTTAAATGAATTGGATCGGCAAATGCAACCAAGCTAATGAGTTTGCCACGATAGGAAATTGAAAAATAAGTTGCCTGCTATGTGCTGATGATTTGATTCTGCCTCTACAGAATCTGGTTTTCAGAGCACATTACATAGGTTTGCAGCTGCCTATGACACTGCAGGAACAAAAATAAGCTCGGTCAAAATTTATTTTCTTCATGTTTCAAGAAACACTAATCAGTGCTTGTTCCAACTGAATGGAGCGACACAGAAACAAGTATACAAGTTCAAGTATCCGGGAGTTGCATTCACGAGTAATGGAAGGCAAAACAAAAAACTGGGTGTCCCAACTTGCAAGGCAATTGCAGTAATGAAAGCTTTACACTGTTCTGTAGTAATGAAACAATTCAAAACTACTGTAGATGAAGCAATATTACATTGAGAATCTTGGGTGGAATTTTTAGGGACTTCACCCAAGCGAAATGATGGGGTTGATGGAAAACCGTGAAAGTTGTAGCTTAATCTCGAGCTGCTGCCCCCGCAACCCTCACTGAAAATAGGCTATAAGGAGAGAGAGAATTTTCCTTGAAGTTTTCAATGGTGTTGTTTGCTTTTCTACTGTTTGTTCTGTTAAAGTTGCATTTGTACAAATTTTTTGTTTCATCTACCAGCTTTTTTACTTCCTATATTATTTTTAATTGACGAATTGTAAAAATTTCAGTTTTGTGGCTGGAAAACACGTGCTTTTAATAATATTGTCATCAGGTTTAGAAATAGTTCCTGGCAGCCAACTGTGAGAATTTACAAATTTAGTAATGGTATATTGCTAGTAGATTTACTAAAGTCTATGTGTTATACAGCTTATACCAAGTAGATTGCACTAAACTCCGTATCTTACACAGCAAAATATAACAAATACGTTTTTAGTAAGCTGCTGCTGTAACTGTATAAGTCAGAACAGCAGTTTAATAGATTTCAATGACTGGGCCTAAAGCATAGTCTGCACCGTCATTCTTTAAGAAAGTAACACTGTAGGCTATGTTTCACTCTGTTTTACACAGCCGGCCAAAATAGATACTGTAGGTCTAACTCAAATAGAGTTTCTGTTGTACTTCCCAGCTCATAAACGTGATAAATTTTGACTACTATTAATTCAGAAAAAACAAACAAAAATCATGCATGTAAACAGTTTCAGAAGTTATACTGAAGTTTTTTTGAATGTACTGTACAAGACCAAAAGTGAATGTTCAATTTTGCAATGACTCATTAGTAACAAAGATTTCACATAACACCATCTAGCGACACAGCATGAAACAAATTCCAAATCCTAGGTAAAAAAGGTCTCTGTGCGACCCCGAAACATCAATTTTTTTCTCAAACTTTGCATTTTTGATTTTTTTTGGCAACCTCCTCTTTTGAAGAAGGTAGAAAAAAATCGGAAGAGGTCGGGGCAACTGCAACACCCTATTTTGTACTCTAATAACTGATTGTTTTTATGACAAACCAATAATTTCTAAGAAAAATATTTCTCTGGATTGTTGTTTAGTGCTAAAATGTTGCAGGAGGCAATGTACTTTACTTTCCCCTACCTGGGCCAAATCACTTACAAAATTTAACCTCAAAATGCAAGATTTTATACGCACTCTGGACTTAAATAGCAAGCGAAAGGAGAGCCGAACAAGTTTATATTTTTAATTGGCTTTCAAATGTTAAAAATCTAGTACTTTCAAATGGCTCTGAATACATGCAAAATGTGATCCAATGGTATTAAAATAGCTTTTTCTTCCAAAAAATTACGAAAAATTGCCCAGCAGCTTCGCTTCCAGACCCCCATAGCTTCCAGCGCCCAGCCCCCGTTTGTGATACATTTAAATTACAGTACACTTCTTTACTCAAACACGTGTCCCAATTTAGATATTTTTTCATTTTAACTAGTGGTTTGAGCCATTTCCTTGACCAAGTTTCTAGTTACAAGCCAACACCAGGTCACGGCTTCTGATCTTCCATTTTACGATATCTTTGCCCCCACAAAAAATTTCTCTTTCGAAGTTTCTGATGACGTCATTGCATGAGATTTGTGGTTTGGGACCCCCAATCAAAAATACTGACTACGCTTATGGTCAGACCTCTAAGAATTTGATTACTAGGCTAAAAAATCACAACCCCTCTTCGTCACTACGAGCTACCACACTACGATCGTATCAAATATAGCTGCAAAAGTATGCATATTGATCAAAACTCCAAAAATTTGATTTCAGGATAAAAAGTCACGACCTCTCTTCATTAACTAGACAAAAAACAAATGTATCCCAACATTGACAGACAACCTCGATCATAAAATTGACTTCAAAGAAACAGAAGTATTGGCCTAACCGACAACTAGCGAAAATTATTGATCACCGAAACATTACTAATTTAAAAACACAATCCCGATTTACCGTAACTGTTGAAACGGCATCTACACCATTGTATTTGTTTAAAACATGGTAATATGAATCATTTTTTCCCCTGCTGCATCTTTTTTTTGATACTTTAAATGCTTCGTTGTTTGTGTTTTTTTGTCATTCATTGCTTTTGACAATGTGAGATGTAGTTTCACAGAACGTCAAGTTATGTTTGCAGTTGTTTTGGCTTCGTGTTTTATATTAAAATCAGAAACTAGTTATAAAAGTGTTTTTCTGGCTTTTTTAAATTAATTAATTAATTTTTTGGCTTTATTTCCTTGAAGTATCGTTTCATATTTTAACTCCTTGGTACGTAAATATATTTTCGTAATCTACGTATAGTAAATCTGGACATGCACTGACAGTATAGGCCAACAGATTAAGGTTATCTTGGAATAAAATTATACTCTCAAAAGTGCCGGTAATTTTAATGGGAAACCTGCTCTGATAATCAGAGGTGGAGTCGAGGACACAATGTTTGAGGTCAAGGACTGAAAAAAAATCCAAGGCCAAGACCAAGGACCGACTTTTCAACAACAGACTCTCTCAAGGCCAAAGACAGGAATGGTCGAAGCCAAAGACCGAGGACACAATTTTTTGAAATTGTGGTTGGTAAATTTTCCATAATTTTTGAGCTCGAAAGTGCTTAAGATATTGCATTTTGTTAAATTTTTGATGATAATTCGTTTTTTAAAATATAACGAATGCCATTTTGAAGTTTTACGCATTTGCAACTGGTGTTGATTTTGGACCGTAGCTGTATCTTAGCAATGAAACATGGCCATAATCCGCGAATCGAAATATAGCCAGTACCTAAATTGCAGAAGGGTTGCGTGCCCCATTGATAGTTAGCATACCCCTATTGAGATTCGGCTTCCACCTATGGAAAACTCAGCACCCACCATATAGGATAAGCGAGAAGTATCTTTTTTTGGTAATTTGTTTGGTCTTCATTCGAATGTCGCGGTCAAACATCGTATAAAAAAAACATATTTCGCACAGTAAAACAAACATCGCACAACAAAAACCACAAACAACAAAATCGTCAAATAAAATCTTTTTATTTTGGCTTACATTTTAATTAGGCAGACAACAACCACACAAAATGGGGTGAAAACCTTATTTTTTGGGGGGGCTTCATTTAAAATTGGTTGCGAAAAACTAGCGACAAAAGGCGATTGTTTTGTGTTTGTTTTGTGATTTCCGGGCAAAATTCACACCAAGTTGCAATCGCTATGCGAATGCGTCTGGTCAGGCTGCTTTAGCGTTCTCCCGTGCGATATTTCACAGTTTAAATGCTGTAGATAGCTAAATTATAAACATAGAAATGGTTAATTTTAGGGCCATAACTTTATTATTAGAGCCCCGTGCAAACGTTGACTAATTATGGACCTCGACGTTTTTAGTAGTTCCTAAAGGCAAACCATATTGCTTGGTTGAATTGTTTCTTTTCACAAATTTTTTTAAAAATTGTCTAAAAATATTACAAAATACTTTGAATTTATGTTCCAAAATGAATTGAGATACCGCAAAGGATATTTTCAAGCTCAAAAGTTTTTGGCATTAAAAACTATGTGTTTCTGGGGCAAGGGCAAAAACCCCATGCCCCCGTTAAATAATTTTAGTGATTTTTGGGAAAAAAATAGCAATTTTTGTGACTTCAAAAAAGGTTACACAATTAGAGTTTCAATGCAGTATGAAAAAAAATACCGTAGATTCTAAGTTGGAAAAACGTTAGTTTTCTCACAATTTTCCTAGTCTAATTTTAAGCCAATCTTTTCTTTACATATCAGTGTATTTTGTCTTTCTCACTTCTAATGCCTGCCAATGAATGGGCGCGAACGTTTCGGCCGTCAAAAAACAATTTGCTAAATTCATAACATAAGGTATCTAATTACCCAAAATCTGCGGATCCCAGCATGTTCGTATTAAGAAGGAAGGCATTGGAGACATTTGTCCTGGTCCTCCCTTCAAGAGGTTCACAAATTGTCAAAACCCAAAAATAGTAAACCATGAAATTTTTTCTAAAAACGCCCAATTTTTTGTGAAAGCTTGTAAGAAATTTATTAAGTAATCCAAGCATTTGAACAACTATAGTTATATTTGATTTCACACTTGCTGTAATTTCTTAGCAATCATTCATGCAGCGTTTTTTTGTGATCCAATCATAGACTCTATATTATTTGGGATTCTTAACAGCGATTTCCAACACACAAATTGTTCAATTAGTGTGGTTTTGCCCCACCCCCCAGACCGCTTGCCAGTGATTAGAGTTATTCTTTCTTATCTCAAAACTATTTCTTTGCGCTTACGTATTTTTAGAACAAGTTGGCGTTCTCAAGATATGTTTTCCTAGTTATATCGAGATATACTAACAAATGCATTGCAATATACCAATATGCCTTCCCCGGTAATACTGTATTACATTTCATTATCACACACACACTACCTTCTAAATTCATACGCAGAATAGGCTCGGCCATGTTTTAGCATTAGCAATTCAAAATGGTTTGTCCGGACCCCCGGATTCCTTGTTATGGCTCTGGATGGCTTTACTGTAGTGCATTACAGTTTGTACCACCTGCTCCGGAAGTATAAGCAGAACTAAAAACAACAATTTTCTGCTATGCGTTTTGTCTTCTCATTCTCCGATTTAAACTTTCACACATGCCATAAAAATAAATTTTAGTATGACTTGGCTTAGTGAGTTATCGCATTGTTTTATTTTTCAAATAACGAGAAGAAACAACGAGTTGAAAGACTACTGTATAAGGTATGTTCTCTTTTTTTAGGTCTTTTCTTTTTAACCAATAAAAAAATAATGCTGTCGTCAAGCCGAGGACATGGCATTTTCGAGGACTTTCGAGACCAAAGCCAAGGCCAAGGACTTGAAAATGTCCTCAAGGCCAAGAACGTATTCGAGGACTGCACCTCTGCTGATGATATCAAAACACAAACAAAAGAACAACAACAAAAAGTTGATACTTTAAAAAAAAAGAATATTATCGTTTTTAGTTAAGTGATTTGCTAGACATTTAGATGGTTTAGAATATTTTCTACCAAATGTTAGTAAAAATGTATAAGCCTAGGAAAATCATTTCGTTAAAATATTGTTAAAAATCACCGTTTTCAAGGAAAAAATTCAATTCAAAACAAACAAAGCGAGACAATTTAAAATATTTTTGCAAAAAGAGTTGCATTAAACCATGGAAATCAAAAAAAAATTAATATGTTAAACAACTTTAATAATATTTATGGTAAAAACTTTATTTAAGGCAAAGGAATCATGCAATTTTAAAATATAGTTTTGACAAAGTTATTCTTAACGAATGCCAGAGAGTTAATTAAAGGTTACGATTTATTAAAATATTTTTGTTTAAAGTAGAAAAAATAGCTGATTTCTATATTAAAATTGTTAATTAAGTCTCAAAAACTTGAATTGGAAAAATAACGACAATAATTAACTTTTCAGATTTTGCATATAAGTTTGTCTAACGACCAAAATACCGATGCTTTGAAACTTATGGAAGGATCTAAATGTTTGTTTTTTCGATATCTTTGTACTTCGACTTTGTTGTAACGCGTCCTCCAACAAAAATCAAACCGGAACAACTCGTTTTTCGGGTTCGTTCGTTCGTATGAACCAGACACTCTGCATCTGTCTAACCACACCAACTCAGAGAATCCTTTTCTAGGGTTCTGTTTGCAAGTCTTTTGTCAGGTTGGACCACCTCAACAGGTATAAACTGCTTGATTTTAATGGGAACGAAGAGTAAAGAGTCTTTCCCTAGGACACAACGACGCATTATTGCCATTTCGAGAATCGAACCAGAGTCAGCAACCTTTCCCGACCATCAACCACTACCAATAACAATTTTTTCAGGTCAAAACATAATTTTTTTTAAGTTTTAAATGTTTGAGGTGTAAGATTTTGCAACGTATAATTCGAAGTAAAAATCCATTCTCACATTTCTTTGCATGTCGAGTAGTCTTTAGACAATGCTGCTTTCGGACATTGATTTTCTGTGTCACAATCATAGTCGCGTAATGTTTTTTCCTAAGTCGAAGCTATACGATTGTACTTTTCAAGTTTTTATGAAATCTTTTACCGCTTTGATTTGAAATTTTGCTTGCGTGATACAATTAAATTTCCAAAAAGTTTTTGATGATATTTGTCATACCTCATTATTGAGCAAATTTGAACACCGTGGTATCCAAGTAGTCGCCCACAAACGTGTACGCTCCTTTTTATCTTGAAGGCAACAACATCTTGCTCCTCAAGATCATTCCGAAATAGTCACCAATCGATTTGGAGTGCCCCAAAGCAATAATTTAGGCTCCTTATTGGTTTTTTGATACACACAAATGACGTATCTAGTGCTTTAAGCACAACCCCTAGATTATTTGCTGATGATGCATGTCTGGTAATTCACGCTGCCATTCCGTCAATTTTGCGTGGTAATATGCATCATGAGTTACTGCGTGTACTAGAATAGGCAAAATCCAACAAAATAACGTTAATGGTCAACTCTAAAAAATTTTTAGCGTTGAAATTGCCACCCAAAATCACAAATCCTATCCCAACGATCGAAATGCTATTCAACACTAATCCAGCTTCCGTGAATGAATCAGTGAAATACTTGGACATTACAATTGATGAAAAATTAAACTTTATAGAACACATTATCTAGTTAACAAGCAAAGTGTTTAGATCTGTTAGTAAGTATCTTGTCTAAATTGCGAAACATTTTACCTTTTACAGCTCTTTGTAAACTGTATTATACAGTACAGTAGTATGGTTTACTCTGATTGATTATATGGCATTGTGATCTGGGGCAACACTTATAATAATAGCTAGAAAAGATAGCTGGTTTTTCAAAATAAAGCTTTCAAAATAGTTGCAGGTAGACAGCGGCAGGACGAAGTTACACCACTATTTTATCACCGATCTCAAATCTTAAAGCTGAAATACTTATATGTATAGTTATATGAAGTGGCAAAATTAATGGCTTAAAACCTGCATTGGTTATGCCCATCAGCTGTCGTAGGCATATAACCTAGGAGAAGGACAACTCTGATATAAAACCTCTTCGCAGTTAGATTAAACTGCAAAACAAATCATGATGAGCACAAATAATGAAAATTACGTGAACAACGTTAATGGGGCCACCTTCACAAATGGAACCTCGTCCGGCAGGGGAGCGCCTAGGGACTCCCAGGTCGTCATTCAGCGAAACCCCTATGGCGTTCGAGTCTTAGGCAGAGGGGCTCGTTCGAAAAATAAGCGACAATCTCCACCAGCCAGCCCTAGTGGCAGCTCCACGAATGTGCCCGCTGCACGTTTGGAGAGGCAAATGGAGGCAGTGCAGAGTATTCGAACTCGAGTAATGTCGCACACTCACCGGTCAACCATCACCAACTGCTGTTGGGCAATTGGAATATTCTCACCCTCACAGGCAAAGAACCAGAATTAGTTGAGGAAGCAAAGCGGTATCATCTCGATATTATCGGAGTTTCTTCAACCAAACGACGTGGCTCTGGAACTGTGAATCTCGATGGCGGATGGAAACTCTTCTATTCTGGTGCTGATCCTAGTATGTCTGCACAAGCGGGTGTGGGGATTCTCACAAGCCTCCGTTCATCAGACTGTGTGTCAGATTGGATTCCTTTGGGATCACGGGTCTGTATGTTGAAGCTCAAGGTGTTGGATCGGTCATTGAGCTTATTGCAGGTATATGCCCCCAATGCCACGAGTGAATATCAGACTTTTGTGGATGAAGTAAATGATGCTCTTCTACAAGTGTCAGCTACTGAATCTACAGTCCTTATGGGGAAATTTAACGTACATGTTGGAACAGACACAGATACGTGGAAGGGTGTGATCGGAAAACATGGAGTCACTGGACTGAATGAGAACGGAAGGTATTTATTGCAGCTTTGTTGTAGCAACAAATTCCGCATCATGAATACCTTTTTTCAGCACAGAGAGGTTCACAAGGATACATGGTATCGACCTAGTATGGATCAAAAATCTCTGATAGATTTTTGCATAGTTTCGTCAGATTTGTTTTCTGATGTGCTGGACGTTCAAGTGAAGCGAGGTGCTAAATTGTTAACTGATCACCATCTGGTAGTATGTTCCTTACGAATTTCGAAACCTTGGCCAAACAAGAGATCCAACAGGTCGTCTGTATCCTACCGGATCAAATGGGAGGCTTTGGAGGACAAAGAAGTAAGGAAACAGTTTGCATCCAGTATATCATCTAAGTTCAGACAACGTCCTGATGTATCCGAGGACATCGAGAAGGAATGGCTGCTGTTCAGATCAGCAATCATTTCATCAGCTGCTGAAAGTTGTGGGCGAAAACGGCTTAGAGCGGCGGGCGATAGTAAGAAAAGAACACCTAGGTGGAACCAAGAGGTTGAAGAAGCTATTCCAGCAAAGAAAGATGCATTCAAGGCCAGGCTACAGGACAGATCGTCATCTGATTTGCAATCCCGGTACACTGAGGCGCGAAAAGCGGCAACTTTGGCCGTAACGAAATCCAAAGAGAAATCATGGGAAGAGTTTGGTCGTCGGTTGGATTCCAACTATTTTTCGGCAAACAAAGTATTTTGGCAGGCCATCCGCCGTTTACGTGGCAAAAGATCGAGTATCACATACTCCATCAAGGATTCTGACGGTAACATTCTAACGGATGAGAATGAAATCCTTTCACAATGGAGAGAATGAAGATCTTTTGAATCCTGTAAAGGCATCGACTCGTGACACACACGAAGTGACACATCTAGGGGAGGACAAAGTTTTCACTGCAGCAGAAGTGGCGACGGCAATTAAAGGGTTAAAATCTGGAAAAGCTGCTGGTGAAGATGAAATCAGACCCGAGATGTTGAAAGCGCTGACTGGAGAAGGAATTCTTTGGTTAACGCGAGTGTGTCAAGTTGCGTGGAAGTTTGGCAAAACTCCCAGAGATTGGCAAATAGGTGTGATTATTCCGATATTCAAGAAAGGAGATCGCAAGCAATGTACAAACTACCAGAGGTGGAGTCGAGGACACAAAGCTCGAGGCCAAGGACACAAAAAAATCTGAGGCCAAGGACAGCCTTTCCGAGGACAGAACCTCTCGAGGCCAAGGACAGGAATGCTCGAGGCCAAGGCCAAGGGCCAAGGACACAAGCGCAAGTGCTCTCCAACAACAAAAAAAAAGGTCCTCACAAAAATTTTTCAGGCGATCTCCACAAAAAAACTTTTTCCAAAAATAACTTCAAAAAATACTGCTGTCCTCGAGGCGAGGACAGGCCAATTTTCGAGGACTTGAGGCCTCGAGGCCAAGGACTTGACCTTCGAGGCCAAGGCCAAGGATTTCAAAATGTGTCCTCGAGGACGTCCTCGAGGCCAAGGACGTCCTCGAGGACTCCACCTCTGCAAACTACAGAGGGATATCACTCCTTAGTTTGCCAGGGAAAGTGTATGCCAAATGCCTTGAAAGGAAATGCCGAGAAATAGTGAAAACCAAAACTGGAAGATGGTCAGTGCGGTTTTCGTCCGGGTCGCAGCACCACGGACCAAATCTTCACTCTGAAGCAAATCTTCGAGAAGTCTCGGGAGTATGGCAAAGATCTCTTTGCATGCTTTGTCGATCTTGAAAAAGCATATGACCGAGTTCCTCGGAATAAACTTTGGAAGGTTTTGCAGGAGTATGGCGTTAATGGTCAATTGTTACGCGCTATTAAATCATTCTACTGCCGACCGGAGATTTGTGTTCGGGTAAATGGCAAGCAATCAAAGCCGTTCCACGTGGGCGTTGGACTCCGGCAAGGGTGCGTTTTGTCACCTCTCTTTTTCATTGTTTTCATGAATTGGATCGACAAATACAGCCAAGCTGATGAGTGTGCCACGATTGGAAATTGCAAAATTAGTCGTCTGCTATTCGCAGATGATTTGGTTCTACTTTCTTCCACAGAATCTGGCCTCCAGCGCGCATTAAATAGCTTTGCAGATGCATGCAACACCGCCGGAATGAAAATAAGCACGGCCAAAACTGAGGTACTTCATCTTTCAAGAAACCCTGATCAGTGCGTATTACAAGTGAATGGAGCGACACTGAAGCAGGTAGAGAAGTTCAAGTATCTTGGGGTTGCATTTACGAGTGACGGAAGGCAAGACGAAGAACTGGATACCCGAATTGGCAAGGCTAGCGCAGTAATGCAAGCTTTGCACTACTCGGTTGTCATAAAACGACAATTGTCGAAAAGGGCAAAGCTCTCAATTTTCAAAGCAGTTTTTGTCCTCATTCTCACTTATGGTCATGAATCTTGGGTAATGACCAAGCGAGTGCGATCACAAGCGCTAACGTCCGAAATGAGGTTTTTACGAAGAATAAAAGGAGTTACACTGTTTAACAAAGTGCGTAGCTCTGAGATTCATAAATCTCTCGACATCGAGACGTTACTTCTCCGAATTGAAAGATCTCAGCTTAGATGGTTTGGCCATGTAAGCAGAATGCCTCAGGAAAGACTCCCCAAACAAGCTTTACATGCCAAAGCAAATGGGAGAAGACCAGTTGGACGACCTAGAACCAGATGGAACGATTACATTGAGGATCTTGGATAAAATTGCTTAGGACTTCACCCACGCAAAATGATGGATGTGATGGAAGACCGTGAAGTGCAGCGGGTTAATCAGGAGTTGCTGCCCCTAGATCTTCACGGAAAAGCGAACAATGAAGAAAGAAGAAGAAGCAAAATTAATGCACAAAAATTCACGGAAAAAGCTATCAAATCGCTTAAATTGTCTCTTTATTCCTGTTCGAGCGATACACGCACGCACAACGCGCCTTGATTTATTTGAACTTAATGTTTATTTACCTAGGTGCAGAACACAAAAATTACAAAAAAATTTTAAGGATCAAGGAGCCAAAATTTAGATCTCGTTACCATATGAATTAAAAAGTTACCATTTGATTAATTTAAATTAAACTACAAAAAAAATTTATTGCTAAATATTACAAAATGATTCACAATTCTCTGAAACTAATTAAACTTGTGAAAAGCTCAAGATTAATTTTTAACCATATTTAATCAACATGAAAAACTGACACGTCCACAGCTTGACATGACTAATTTTTGGATTCTTGCTTGACTCGATGACCGAGAGATCGTTCGCAGCTTCCTCCTCTATTTGTTTGTATTTATGTGTGTTCTTGAGAGTTTGTTTATTGCTTTTTTGATTTTTAATGGAACAAAACAAAGTACTGTACCATAAATATGAAAATAAAAAAATGAAAATTTAGCGCACCCAAAAGGCAAAAACACAAGCCAAATTCGTATATCAAGCCCAAATTAAACTCGACATTTTGTCAATCTTAAACCCGGACTAGACCTCAACCTGGCCCACATGACAGAAATTTCCTCGTTTCCATTAATAACGCGAATTTTTTAAGAGGCGCTATCGAACGAAATACTCGCTAAAGGCAAAAGGTTATTTTTACACGAGCATCTAACGCTCCGAGAGCTCGGTAACGCCATTTTCGCTCGCTAAGTTGCTTGGATCGACTGCGAGATAAAACTCGAGTAAAAAACCGTCACATTTTCTGCGCCAATTCATCAAAGATTTTGAAGCTCTCTTTTGAGCGAGAAGTCTTTTTTAGTTGAGAAATTTATCAGCGAAACGTTGAACACTTTTCACCAAAGCAAATTTTCGCTGAAAATTAATTAAAATCGTAAATGTTTACTACTAGAACAAAAAAAAGAAAAAAAAAGCTGAAAAAAAAAGCGAATTGCTTTGAGAACCATTTGCTGTTTGGACTGATTAAGAAGTATTGAGTAGCGCCAGTTGACAAAAATAGCAATACACTCTTTTTATAAGAACAATTTTTTTAAGAACAAATTAAAAGCACAAAAACACTTTTTACTTAATATTTAAGAACAAATTAAAAGCAATGCCAGCCTCGGCAGCAAAATAAATTAAAAACAAATGAAAAAAAATTCAAATCAATGAAAGAAACTAAATTTTGTGCTGATTTCGAGCGATAAAATTTTAGTGATTTTCGTGTGCTTGCAAGCAAAATTGCAGCTATTCCTAAATTACAGAGTACTCTTGCTATGCGCAAGCAATTGAGAAATTTTTTTGGCTGTAGTTCAATTCGAAAAAAAACTTGCTTTTTCGCGTTTGCAGTTTTACGATGCTGCAAAAGCAAGAAAAAAGACGTTACTGAAGCAGACAGAGCAATAGGAATTAAACAGTGTTACAAACACGTCCGCTAAAATTCACATTGATGCTCTCAAAATTTTTAAAAAATCAAGAACAAATGAGGCTAAAAATCGGCGAAAAATTAAAAGTAGCTAGTTTCAACTCAAGTTTTATCGATTCTAAAAAGGAAGAATGTACTTCGACTTGTTCACTTTTGAAAAATTTTGAAACCTACGGTTACTCTTGACATATAAATTTACCCACCAACAACCTCAAAGGTGCTTGACGTCACTAAAAAAAATTGTAGAATGGAAAAAGTTGTTCTTATTTTACATAGATCCAACAATGTAATTAAATTCTGTTGTTCATTAACTAATTATTATCAGTCAAAGTATTTGCAAGCTTAGAATAATAACGCACGACTTTTAGTATCTTTTTCCATAACAATGCACTACATACAGTACCCTTGAACGCATTATTTCGAAGTAGAAGTGCATCTGATGTACAATGTGATATTTGTTACGTACCAAAACAGGCTACGAACATCTCGCACAAAAATTCGAGCGAGCAGTTTTAACGCATGTTGGGCGAGACAATTCGGAAATGGCAGTTTGTCTACGCAGTTTTTTGTTCGTTAGCGCATTTTAGCCAGCGAGAATGGCTTTTATGAGCTCGCTAACACGTTTTGTCATGTCGGCCCTGACCCGAAAAGCTCGGCCCAACTTACAACACAACTATAGTAGTTTTCGTAATGACGTGTGCAAATCATCCAATATTTAGCGTCTGACATGGTCTGACGGTTACTGGTGACAAGATTGAGGGTAAATATTCAGGCACAACAATATTGTATTAATAAGAATTTCAGGGAGTGTGGCGGAACAGAGTTTTACGTGAGGCCGGGCTTTTGAAGCGGGCTCGGGTTAAAGGTTGACAAAGTTTCGGGTCTGATATTACCTTGTGTTTTAGGTGCGCAACAAAAACATAATTTAAATAGCTTTACAACTTAAATTAAGACTTCAGTTAAGTATAAATGCGTTTATTAGTACACAATTCTTATCATTATTACATCATAATCTATCAACAAACAATCCATCCTATTTTACAGCAGACTAAAGGTATTTGAAAAAAAGGAGTTGCAATTAACCGGATACGTTCTTTAGGCCGAACTTAACTTTCGGGCTTTTTTGGTTCTGGTCGGGGCTTCTATTCATATTTTGGCCTCAAGCATAGCTTTCGGATATGGGCATGAACTAGTCGGCCCGTTCAAAACTCTGTTGCAGAAGTAATAGTTAAAAACTGAACTTTAATTAGTAATCAGCAACTTGTACATCTTAAAGTTTACTACTTCAGCTTGTAAAAACAGAAACTCTTCCACTCGCACATAAGCATTAAAAGCAATACATATTTAGAGATATGAATTAATTTGTAAAATTGACAGTTTCAGTCTATGATAATCAACATTTCAACCAAAATGCGAAAACTCATAAATTTGTTTGGAGAAAGTAGAAAATCACATAAAAACTTGAATACAGTTTTGCAAAAGTTTTATACAAATAATGTCAGAGTACAGTAAATAATTTCTTCTCGTTGTTTCCCTTTACATCGTTCCTATAATACCACCAATGAAGGAAAACATTACTTATCTTCCTTACATTGTCGGCAGCTGTGGCCGACTGAGATGGTGAAGACAATGTTTTTACGCAACTCTAATCACGTGTTCTCGTTTCAACCCGCAACTTGGTCACGTTGTTGCGTTCTTATGGATAAAGCGCTTTACGATAATTATCTTTGCTTGGTGGCTTCGAACAAGCAACAAATTTACGCGAAAAAAGTCAAACGCCAATCGGAAAGCTTAGAATACGGTCAACTTCTAAGCGGATGATGATAATTTATCCCATATAAAAGCGCCACCATATAGCTTCCTCGGGCGTGCAGGATAAACATGGATCAATAAAATAGATTTGTGCTAAATAAATCAATTCAGCCCGTTTCAGGTTGCTGCTCTGAATCCAAAATTAATTAAACCTTTAAAAATTGTAGGCTAAGCAGCGGTTACTAAAATACTGTACTTTCAACAGATACTGTAATTGAAAAATTAAGGCATTTTCAGCGTCTATGTCTTCAGAGTTAAGACACTAAAGACGCCTTTCAATTGCTGAGGGCAGAATATTGTCGATTTATTTACACTTGCTAATTGCGGTTCGTCATATCATTCATTGAATTGTTTATGTATGAGCTGTTTGGTGTTTAATCTTTGATGTTATTTGTTTTTTGTTCAGTTGGTGCCTCCGTAATATCGCCTCTGATCCATTGCTCCAAAATTTCCTGTAATACGAATATTCAGATTTAATTTTTGCTCATATTCAACTAAAATTTTCAAGATGTATGACATGCATACTCCGAAACAAATAAGTTCTAGAAAAAAGACTCGATATTTATTCATCCACATAATAAAACTTTCGATTGTGGAAATATAAAACACGTTCTTTCTTATCAAAATAAAACGCTATTGGAGAATTATTGTAATATAATCCCAAAATCATACAAAGGCATTTTGTGGGTTTGAAAGAATCGCTTAATGTACAGCAATGATAATAATAAGCTTATCATTAAGGACAATATTTATAGCTTATCACTAAAGTTTTTAGTACATTGTGTTTGATAATAATAGTAACTTTCGACCAGAAAAAAGGTTGATAAAATTCATTATTTGATAGTTTGTCTTTATAAACTGCTGAGCTGTCTCGTTGTAATGTTACTAGACTAAAAAAGTTGTCAAATGACAAAGCAGTAACAAACTTACAAACTAATAATTTATAAAAATTTAGAATTTACAATACCCTCAACCAAAAGCTGCTGACTGTTAATATCTTGAACTTCTAAATATAGTCGTTGCCCTGCATATTCGGTGAGAACAATACCCTAACTTCAATAAATGACTTTTTGTACTTCTGCTGCAATTGTGATAAACAGTTAAACATATTTTCATGGCTGTATTGCTTGTCACCATTTTATACATGATATCATCTTAAGATTAATTAGCCTATTGGCTGTAAATAAAAAATTTGGCTAATTTTATGCCCATTGTAATTAGGACATTAAATATTATGGATCTCTCTTTGCCACTTTTCTCATAGAGCATAAAGTAATATACGGTACTCAAAGAGCACAAAGTATTTTATAACTCCAACTTGCAGATTCCGTAAATTACCTTCATAGTGAGCAGCATGATCCTTGTAAGTCGTGTCCTTGCTTTTATCAATTTTCAGGGCTGCTCCGGGTGCAATGTGGTATGTTTCTAAAGCAGATTTTCAACTTAGGCAGTGCTTTTGCTGAATGTTTAAAATCGTCAGATTTTTCAGATGTGTTAAAATATTTAAGCAATAGCAGTTTTATGTTGAAATTATAGTACAAGAAAAAATGTAACATATTTTTATTACAACAAATCATATAACAAACAAACCACCCATGAGTTACGCCACATGTCTGTCATGATAGTCTATCCACAAAATATAGCAGGCCATTACAGCTGCTTTTTCAAGGAATATCACATCTCGTCAGCTAAGCTACCAAGATAGGCTTTCAATCCTCGAATAATTTTTGTGCCACAATTTAGCAACTTGCAGCAATCAATCAGAGTCAACTCGCTTACTTTCTTTTTGTTTTCCAACTAAATTTCCTCGAGAAGAACCAAAGTGTTGAATAGTGTCTCCAATATGAGTCTTGTTGATATCTCTTTCAGAAGTTTCAACTGCGAGAAACAGCAATAAACGTAAAAATAATCTGGTTTTCAATCAAATGCTGATTAACCCTATTTTGCACGGCAGGGGGCATTTTTGTCCAAATTTTGCATGCTTTTAGAAATGAGTTGAAAGAAATGAATTTACTAAGATTCGGAAGCTATTTAACAAAATTAAGTTACCTAGTCCCTATAGGCTCTCCCTAATCTCTAGTCAAGTTCAAAACACGTTTAACCCTATCTTACACAAGGCAGTTTTGCCCCATTTTAGTTTTTTCGTGATAAATCCCTTCAAAAAACGACTCTTATTTCATATCAACTTGACTTTGCATTACTAATCTCTCATGAAAATTTGAAGTTGCTAAGGTAAATAAACGTTTCCTGATTTTGTAAGTTTTCCGAAGTGACTTTCCAAAATCTGAGCATTTGTTTGGACAAAAATTAACTTAACTTACGTCATAGGACGTTTTTGTGCTATACCTAACTTGACTTAGACCATTTGTGAATCATTGACAAAAAATAATCCTATGCACAAAATTTGAATCGCCTGTGATGTCTTCAAAACTGATGTCATTTCGAAAATATTGCCATGACGTCACAATAATGATGTCATTAACTCAAAACCAATTAAAGAAAAATTTTGGTGAACACCAACCAGCATGCCAAATTTGGTGTTTCCATGACTTTTCGTTTAAAAGTTAAACAGGTGATTAAATAGTCCGTGTGAAATAAGGTGAAATAGTCTGCCTTGCTCAAGCGAAATAATGTTTAATTTTTTATTTATTACACCTCGCTAAAAACTAGATCGCATTTTAGTTGGAAATCCAAACCTACCGCTGCTTTAAAATACAATGCGGTTTATAAATTTACATGTTCACCACCATAATTATAATTAATATTTTGATAATCTTTCATTTCCAAATTTTAAAGTTACGGAGAACTACTTTTTGTTTTGCTGAGGAAAACCATTGAGAAAATGTACCGAAAATGTTTCAAGTAAAATAAAAATGCCATCTGCACAAAAAATTCTACTAATATGTGCTTTAGGTTTATAAGAATTTACCACTCTACCCAAATTTTATTTTTGAAGAGTCTGGAAAAAATAAAAATGCTTTCAAAAACGCTTATTGCCTTAAAACTAAAGATTCGCTTAATCCTAAACCTCAAAAGCAATGCTGGTACGAAACAGAGCAAATTCGGTAACGGACTAAAATTGCAAAATAGTATAGGTTTTGTAGGCCTGCTATGATCAAATCCAAAAACATTTCATAGCCATGGCAAATTAAGGAGCTTGCAATTATAAGTACTGGAGCGTTGCTCATTGACCAAGATACAAACACCAAGTAAAACCAAAATGCAGTGCAAGAACTTGCAGTGAGTACGTCCGGTGTTTTCGTTTTTTGAAATTGTGAATCATATAATCGGTATTGATTTTGTATTCCAAATCGATATGATCCAACCAATTCATCCAGAATTTAATTTTTAGTTAGCGAACTTTTGTTAATCAAATACAGTTACACGATACGTTATTTAGTCATTAAACAATCATGAAAAATAGGTTATGATACTGTAAATTAAATATAGCAGATCAAACTATAATTTGGGTTATCAAATCAGAAATTAGTTAATGATACGTAATGTTACTCCTTAAAAAAGAAACTGAATAAACATGAAATCAAAATTGGAATTGAAAAGAAAGGATCATGGAATGATACCGCAAACCAAATTATTAGCATTTAACTCCAGAGTCAAAAATTCAATTCAAGTTATTTAAAGTGATGGCAAAACCTCCAACAGCTCTTTAAGTCTCTGCACTAACACAATAACTCAGTTTTCAATACAATAATACTGTAAAACGAAAACGAACAACAAACAAAAACAAATTAAAATTAACGGTATACGACAATTTGCTGGATTAAAAAAGGTGGTAACTTGGTGATCGATCACGTAAAATGGTCAAAATCATCCGAAATATGAGGGTTTGCAACGACTTATCATTTTTGATTTTGATTGGCAAAATAAATTCTCCTCGGTTCCAACCAAAGATAAGTTGTACGTTGGCCCCATGACTGATCGTACTGACGATCATGTTTTCATGGTGCTCAATGTGATATTATCGAGTTGGCTTTTTTTTCATCTGGTTTTGTCTATATTTGGATTCTTTATCCTGATTAAGACGTTGTATCCGTTTTTGATTTCTTTGTTTGCTATAACTGCTAATTCCAGTTTGTACACCAACAATTACTATTACGGGTATTTTTAATCAATTCTTAAATTTTGCTTTAAAAGTTAGCCATGGAGATGGATTTGGAATTCAGCACCGTGCTTTCAATAAAAAGCTATTTCTGTTTCTGTGTAGTTAAGTTTAATTCTAAAAAAGTTGACAAAGTGTCTATTTGTGATTAAATTGTTATAACTTATCTTGAAGAAAAATGTATAATTGAGCAAAACTTAATTTTCATAAAATAAAGCAAACTTACAGGAAAAATATCGTTCTCTCATTTCATGTTGTTTTTATTTACAGAACGAACTTCGTACTTTTGGCTGGGAAAAAACAAAACTCTCTTGCATAAGAGCAAAATATGTGTGGTAAAAAAAATTCATGCATTGTAAATGGAGTTTAACAGAATATTTACTCTAACCTGAGCCTCCAACGTTTCCTCCAATGCTCACTTGTAGTCTTTTAGTAGCTTTTTTGGAAGCGTCATCATTTGATGAATCATCTACAAAACAAAGCGAATGTTGATTCCATTATTGTTTTTTAAATCAAGGTTTATCGTCATTTTGGCCAGGAATTACTGAAGAACAATATTGGAGGATTTCGAAGGCAAATTACTCTTACAAATTGTTTTAAGATGGTTAAGATTAAAAATAATAATCCAAATATAATTTATTCAGATTTAAGCGCGTGGAAAAATTACTTTTCTTGAAAATTAACAATATGAAAAAGTCTAACCTGAAGCTTCTACGTTTCCTTTCTTCACTGCTCCTTTTGTAGAAGCTTTTTTAGAATCGGCATCATTTAATGAACCATCTACAAAGCAAAGCAAACAGTTATTTGATGTTATTTGTATTTTTTTTTTTAATACTAGGTTAATTGGAATTTTTTTCGGAAGTTAGAAGAAAACAATTATGGAAAATTTTAAAGAGTAATTACTTTTGCTATTTACTATCTTACGAAGTTCAGAGTATAAAGATTCTGCTAAGATTGGTTATGTCAAAAAAGATGAGAAACCCTTGAAGTCATACTGTAAAGAGGTGCCTTAAACCTTGTTACACTATTTCCTTATTTGTGAAATTAGATTTAATACGTTTGACTTCTTACCATTAGAAACCCTGCATTTTAAACTTACGTGACATCAGAAAAGGATGGCTTTGAACACTGTTTTGCAAAATAAGGAAAGCGAATGGAACATCGCGTTGCTTGTTTTGCAAAAAATTTTGCAAATTTGCAATTTTGTGCAGAATTAAGCAACGTTTCGCTTTCTTTATTTTGCAAGAATGTTCGATTCGCGTTCTTTATTCCGCAAAAAATTTTGGAACGTCCTTCTTTTCCGATGTCACGAAAGTTTAAAATGCAGGGTTTCCAATGGAATGGAGTCACACGGATTAAATCTATTTTTACGGATGAGGGAAAACGTGGAACAAGGTTTGGGGCACCTCTTTATTACAACAAGTGATTCTCATTTCTTCAGTAAAACCAATCTCAAGCAGCATATCTTTAAAAATAAAAATGCGATTAAAATTATTCAAATTTACTGTAAGTGTCTGGAAAAATTAATTTGCGTGAAAATAACAATATGAAAGGAATATATAGTAGTACCATCACGCTTTAACAACGCTTATAACGTTATTTAAAGATTAAGATTTTGCTGTTCGTTATTGACTTATACAGAATGTTCGATTATTCACAGACCAGCTGGTCTAATAACAGCCTTATAGCAGCACATTAACCTGGACTCCAAAAAGGCACAACTCAGGACTGAAGAAATTAAATAAATATTTATCATTGATTTGAATAAAAGACAGCATTGAATAAAACCAAAAGTGAATTATTTAACTACAGTTGTATGGAATTTAGTTATGTTTACTTTGGATCGCGCTGCTTTTTGCTTGAACCTTCATTTTGAGTTTCGTAAACTCTAAGCTTTATGCCAAATCGTTTAAGATTCTGTTTTCTTGTCTAAACTCGATCTCTTGTCAGCAATATGACTGACAACCAAGTCTTATACAAGGTAGTAAACGTTTTGGATTTTTATTAGGTACCTGGGCATTTTGTGTTTTGAACGTTGATACAATGTTAGTATTTAGAGTAATGACGATTGAATAGTACAGTATGTGTGAAATTACCAAAAAAACAAACCTTTTTTCCAATGTTTAATGAGTTTCGCAGCCGCAGGTTTCTTCAATAAATTGCCTTCCATCAAATCTTCTACACTCAGTTCTTCCGGACCTATTTCATTTGGGACACCTTTATCTTTAATCCTCCTCATCACTGCTTCTACCTTCTCTTTGTTCAGTCGCGGAAGAACCTTCGATATTTCATAACCTTCCTCCTCCTTCACAACCTCTTTCGAATTGCTTTTTTCTAACTCTCCATCTAAATTAAATTTAAAGCATTTAAAAACATTTTCTTTTCTCCTTTTTAGCGAATATTCTTTTCAGCTCATCATACCTTTCTCCAATTTTAATTTATAGTTTCGGCAAAGAGGTCGACTTTTTATACCAAATAATCGCAATATACAGCAACCACAAAATTTGGTGCATTAACCAATTTTAATTGTTAGGCAACTCCATAATATGATCGACAGAGTAAGGCGAAAGGATGGTGACCGAAGCCAGCAATTCATAAAGTTTTCCCTATTGCTTTTTCAAGTTAAGTAAAAAGCTTGTCGAATTTTACCGAAAAAAAAAAGGCGAATGCCGCGATTTTGATTCACCAACATTATGTGTCACAATCAAACATTGTTCCAGGGGCGTATTCTCCATGCATGCAAGGCATGCATTGCATGCCTAGTTATTTAGTCAAAAAAAGAAAGTAATAATTTAAACAAATTTATGTAAAAATTTAAAACAAAATCAAGCTAAGTTGCCGCAGTTACAGGTATTCAATTTTGAGTTGAAGTACCAATAACTAGTTTTGCTTAATTCATGATTTCAGTTTTAGCCCATTTTCAGCATATCGCTAAATTAAAAAAATAATGGCAACACGCATGCAATTTTTAAATTGCATTCAACGGCTCAAAAAATTGCAATGTTTCGATACGATTACGAACAAAATTAAATAGATTTGAAAACTTTGATTGCGCATTGTTTATTGCAAAAGTTCTTTTATACGTCTAGTTTCTTGGTTTTGTGAAATATGTCTCTATTTTGATTTTAGATCTGTAACAGTAAATTAGCTTAGAGTAAACCACAAGCTATGCACCAAAGCATGCAATTTTAAATATTGCATGCGCGTTGCCATTGTATTTTATGTAATTTAGCCATATGAAAAAAGCGAATAACTAAGCCGCGAAACCAAGCCGTGATAGCCAATAGGTATTGGCATTAAGTAATTCAAGTCAATGTAAGTTTTTGATATGGTACTGCTCGCACTATTTAGGCTAAATGTTGAGCTATAAGAGTGAAAGCAAGATGTGAAATCATTTAAACAGAAAGTTACCGGTTGTTGGCTCAGTTTGTATTTGGTAAGCCTAGGCTAATTAGAGAATTTGCACTAGGTTTGCAAAAAAGTTTTTAAGACTACCTATAAATTACTGGTGGGTTTTAGCTGCTTTGCTTGTGCTTTACTGACAGTTAAATAAACTAAATAAGACCAGCCTAACCATTCAGGTATTGGATTAGCCTTGAGTCCACCAGCCTGCTTAATACAGTAATATTGTACAGCTACGCTGGCTGTTGCCAGGCTACGATATTTTATAATGACATGAGGAAGAGGCTATGAAAGTAGGCTATGTATTTGCTATTAGCAAGTTGGCTCAGCTTAGTTTTGCAATTGATGTTTTTACTTCAATGTTATTAAGCGTATTTTACTGTTAGTGTTAGCCTAGTATGGTAACAAGCTACTGGCGCATGTGAACTGCTAGACCTGTCACTGTCTGTAGTAACACAAGAAGGACTTGTACTTGAACAGTAAATGTACACACTAATGTGGACTGGGGAGAGGAGGCCTAGTTGCAGTAGAAGACATTTATTAGTGTAAGTTGATTTTATGTTTAACTGCCTGATAATTAATGGCGTCATCAAAGCTGATGACATAATTGCATGCCTTATCTGAAATGTCACGCTACGCCACTGCATTGTTCAGAGCTATGTAAAGTGGTTGCCGATGCTCTGTAATTGTTTGGAATTGACCTAGCTTGCTGAGAATTGACTTTGAAACCTTAAACTTTTTTCTGTTGCCATGATTTCCAAAATTATAATTTTAAAGGAACAGCACTTTAGCGCAAACTTTTCTACAGAGGTTGATGCCAACCAGAAGCGTACTGTATTTAGCGGATTAAATGACATTTTGGTCCCCCTTTTAACCATGGAATAAAGCAAAAAAAGCATAAGACTAAAAAATTAAAAGCATCGCCATCAGCTCAAAGTGGAGCACAAACGTGGATACGATTTTTGCGACCTGGTATTTTTATCAGCATTTCAATCATCTTGTGAGTAAAGCAAATTTCAGGATTTTTGCCATGCTAGCATATTTGTTGCCAAAAATTATTTTCAACTCAAGACTACAAATTTGAAATGTCAAAAAAGCCAGCTATCCCACATACCAAACGCTGTTTTAAACCAAATCGAGGTTGTGCCATACATCAGGTCTTGTTGAGCAATGACATAAAAAAAAAAAAACTAAAAAAAGTTTTACTGGTACACTAATGGGGCATTGGGCCATACCTCTTTAGTTGAGCCATAATATTGCAAAATACGTCTTATAAGCAGGTGCGCTACCAGAATTTTGCTGAGGGGGAGCTTGAACCAAAACTTAAAACCTTTGTGCGTCATTTACGCAAGGCTGTTGTGCAACTGATGCAACTTAAACGTAACACGCTTCGCCCCCCAGCCGTTGGGCAATTTTTTGGCAAAATTTGTATCACATTTCGCACGTTTTCGGAGCCATTTAAAAAAACTAAATTGCTGAAATCTTTTGAAGAAATTAAATTGCCCAGCCTCTCAGCCCTCCACCCCCTTTTTACGAGTACTTCTTGGCCAAGTTAGAAACACGTTTAAACGCTTGTACAGTATTTAAGGGTTAAATGTTTTACGTGACTTGGCTAAGGGGTAGCCCTCTTAGCCCTCGTATGGTTGCCTCACTGCTTATAAGTCAATGCAAAATCGCTTTAAGGAGCTAATAAGCTAACATTGCGTTTCAGATGTTTTCCAGTTAATGCCGAAATACGCTTATCAGAGTTTGTTGCCTTGGAAGTTGCAAATGAATTGTCACGAAACAGCTATATGAAACACTTATTTCATTCAGACATACGTAAAGTAACAATAATACAGAAAGAAAATGTTATAAGAAGCTTGTATCCCTAAATAGTCCTAAAAATGAGTAATTTTTGTTCAACAATCGAAAAAAGTCTTACAGCCCTGAGACCCTTTGCCTCCAGTGGCTGAATACTCTCTCCCTAATCTTTGACCCCCGCCACTCTATCTTCAAAAATCCTTACATTAGTTCACTTGTTGATACTGGCGGCGGCAACAGCTCAGTGACAGAGCGTCTGGCAAGTGATCAAAAGGTTGCTGACCCTGGTTCGATTCGCGAACTGGTAAGACGTCGTCGTGGTCTTGGAAAAAACAATTTACGCTGATTTCTCTTTGGGGCGAAGCTGTTTACCTGTTGTGGTGGCCCTGCCTGATGAAAGACTTGCAAACACAACCCAAAAAGCTCTCCGAGTTGCTATGTAATTAGACAGAGGCAGAGTGCCTGGTTCATACAAACGAACCAACGATTTGTTGATACTAATGAACAAAGTTCTGTGATTCTGTCCACACAAAGCAACAGAGCATTCATTTTAGGGTATACTGTTTGCCTATCTCTCGCCGGGCTGGATCAGATAGGCTCTTTGGGGTCCATTGGAAGATATAGCTCAAGTATCTTCCTCAGGCCACAATGTGCATTACTAGGTCTGGAATTGAACCGGTAGGCATCAAACTTTGACCATCAACCCGACGTTCTACCAATTGAATTAAGCGTCGTTGATGAAGTTTCTGCTCGGCACTTGCGTTTGTGATAGTCTCTTGTGACTGGGAGCATTAATACACATGTTCCATAACTTAGCTACATAAAAATCACTCAACTGCAAGTACATTTCCGCTAGTTTTGCATCAAAAAAGTTAAACCGAAGTTTGTGGAGTACATTTTTTCGATTCTGTTACAAATTCGCCCCAAAACTAAAAAAAATTCAATGTTTGTTATGCTTAAATAAACTTTATGCTGTATATATACAATATCTTAAAAGAATTGAAAGAGTTATTGATACATGTAACACTAATTTTATGGGTAGACTTTATAACTGCTTAATGCCGAAAACGTGCCAAACAAAAACAGCACCATATCAAAAGTCATACACTGTATTGGTCAATTTTCATTTTTATTAGCTATCGAGAGTTTTTTTCATACCATGCTTTTTGGCTTGTGTGCGCAGGGATTACGCTACAGAACAGCGCTTTAGCAAGAGTTATTGCACAGTTTGTACTGTACTGTACAGTTATTCTCAATCAACATTAGAGTTCGACAAATAGCTGGAAAATTCGTATCAAGGGATCAAAACTTTCGAGATTATACTATTCTTTTCTGAGTCTACTGTAAGAAAAATACAGTACATTAAGCGCTTCCACTCTAAAAAATGTTATTTTATGAAATTCAATAAAACTTTTTACTTTTTTTTATTGTCTTGTTTTTTTTGATGCCGTCTGCACCGTTATTGTTGCTTGAAATTGGCACTGCAAGTAGCACAAATGGTAATGAGATGATCCAATGAAACCGTTGAGACGAGCGTAACCAACCGCAAATAAAACTGAGGCAATGAAAAATCGAAATAGAAAAAGAAAACTTCTAGATTCCGAAGAAAAAAAAATTCTAGCTACAAAGAGAGCGGCAACCACAATTATTGCATATAAAAGCATCAAAAGTTGGACTTCATTTTGGAGCGGATTAAAATCCATTACACTAGGCTGATTGCATCAACTTACTAAACAACACTATTACAGTTATGTAAGTATACCTGAAGAAAAAAGACTGTAAATATTTTTTATGATCTGATTTCTTAACTAAGAAGCTGCATAGATCGGTTATCGTTACTCTGCATATTACTGTACCCTAGCTCAAAAGATCTAGTCTTAATTTAAAAAACCGCTTCAGATTGACAGTTGAAAAATATGATTGACTGCGAGTCATGTTCAGTTGTTCATATTGTTTAATGACCAACATCATCATATCTTGTCACGCCAATGACTAAGCCACACGCCATTGCTTGTGGCATTCCTGACGTCAGAGTTCTTGCAGTGATAGTATTCAATAACCAGCTCAGTTGTACATACAAAAGACCACAACTCTTACTGATTGCTTTTCTTCGACAGCTACGATCAACGTGCGCTGTATTCGTAGCTACGCGAGATCAATGCCAACACTTTCTGTATTCTTGAAAAAAGCACTTCTTTCGCTCAACTATCAAATTACCAAAACGAAATTCCACGTAAATAAAGAAAGTGGAGAATGAAATTAACTGTACAATTTCAGCATGAGATAAACAATCAACTTATCTACAGTAACTACTGTAGCAGTGTTTTTTAAATGCAATAAAACTGGTACAGCACTGGCCGTTTTCATCTAATTCTTACTATATTCTATCTGCATAGGTTACTCGACTTTCACTCTTTTTATAAAAAAAAAAAATTATAAAAACATGAGGCTCATTTTTGCTCAAAATTTAAGAACAATGCAGCCTCATCATGAAAAATAATAAGAACACAGGCCAGAACAACGCATTTTTAAGCAATCAGCAGAGTTGCTTGGTGTTCCTTCTATTGCCGTTGTTAATAATTATCTACCAATAAATTTACTCCATGATCAAAAACAAGCAACTTTTTAACCACGTCGACACGAATTTGTGTCACTATATTTGCTGATAAATTTAAGACTAAATAGGGCTAAAGATTTGTGAAAATAACAAACGCCAGCTTCAACTTAGAATTAACTGGTTTTTATAAAAAAAAGTGTATCGGTAATTCATTAATTTTGTTGACAGGAGCGAAAATTGCCTCACACATGGTTCGATCTTTTGTTCAAAACATCAGGTCTTGCCACTTTCTTTGTAACAGCAATCTCTTAATCACTGTTGCTCCTGATAATAAAACAAAGCATGAACTCGATGTACTTAAAGCACAAAATAATTCTGCGATTTCTGAATAACTGATGCTTATTTGTCTACCAAGCAGCGCTTAGTTAACCTTGTAACAAAGCAGGTTATGGATGAGTGATGTTGAAACATTTGATATGGTGAATGATATGAATAGAACAGGGCTGTACAAAGCGCGACCCACACAGCAAGTTTTTGGACTCACGACACTACGACAGGTTTCGAAATTTCGAAGTTCCCTTTCGATATGCGCAATTTTTTAACAAAAAGTTGTTTTCCTGTCGAATTTGTTAATGCTAGTATTTTCAAATTATAATTTCAAACAGTTTGCTGAATTATATTTGGTTAATTACATTACATGAAGAAGAGTAGAAAATAGCAAAGGTTTAAAAGGTTTTGTCTAAATATGGTAGCTTTTTATTGTGTTTTGGTTTTGCTTTTGGTTTTGGTTTTGCTTAAATTTTGCTTTAAAAGTTAGCCATGGTGATGGATTTGGAATTCAGCACCGTGCTTTCAATAAAAAGCTATTTCTGTTTCTGAGTAGTTAAGTTTAATTCTAAAAAAGTTGACAAAGCGTCTATTTGTGATTAAATTGTTATAACTTATCTTGAAGAAAAATGTATAATTGAGCAAAACTTAATTTTCATAAAATAAAGCAAGGTTACACGAAAAATATCGTTCTCTCATTTCATGTTGTTTTTATTTACAGAACGAACTTCGTACTTTTGGCTGGGAAAAAACAAAACTCTCTTGCATAAGAGCAAAATATGTGTGGTAAAAAAAATTCATGCATTGTAAATCGAGTTTAACAGAATATTAACTCTAACCTGAGCCTCCTACGTTTCCTTCAATGCTCACTTGTAGTCTCTTAGTAGCTTTTTTGGAAGCGTCATCATTTGATAAATTATCTACAAAACAAAGCAAATGTTGATTCCATTATTGTTTTTTAATACAAGGTTTATCGTCATTTTGGCCGGGAATTACTGCAGAGCAATATTGGAGGATTTTGAAGACAAATTACTCTTACGAATTATTTTAAGAAGGTTAAGATTAAAAATAATAATCAAATATAATTTATTCAGATTTAAGCGCGTGGAAAAATTACTTTTCTTGAAAATTAACAATATGAAAAAGTCTAACCTGAAGCTTCTACGTTTCCTTTCTTCACTGCTCCTTTTGTAGAAGCTTTTTTAGAATCGGTATCATTTAATTAACCACCTACAAAACAAAGCAAACAGCTATTTGATGTTATTTGTAATAATTTTTTTTAAAACTAGGTTAATTGGAATTTTTTTCGGAAGTTAGAAGAAAACAATTATGGGAAATTTTAAAGAGTAATTACTTTTAAAATTTACTTCACAATCTTACGAAGTTCAGAGTGTAAGGTAAATATACTTATTCAAATAGAATCTTATATTTGAATAAGTATATTTACCTTATATTTTGCTCTGATTTTACTTTGTATATCATCGAGCACTGTTGCAGAAGATTGACTCTCAACAATTTTCGAAGTTCAGAGTGTAAAGATTCTGCTAAGATTGGTTATATCAAAAAAGATGAGAAACCCTTGAAGTCATACTGTAAAGAGGTGCCTTAAACCTTGTTACACTATTTCCTTATTTGTAAAATTAGATTTAATACGTTTGACTTCTCACTATTGAAAACCCTGCATTTTAAACTTACGTGACATCAGAAAAGGATGGCTTTGAACACTGTTTTGCAAAATAAAAAAAGCGAATGGAACATCGCGTTGCTTGTTTGCAAAAAATTTTGCAAATTTGCAATTTTGTGCAGAATTAAGCAACGTTTCGCTTTCTTTATTCTGCAAGAATGTTCGATTCTCGTTCTTTGTTCTGCAAGAAATTTCGGATCCTCCTTCTTTTTCGATGTCACGAAAGTTTAAGAATGTTCGATTCGCGTTCTTTATTCTGCTAGAATGTTCAAGAAATTTTGGAGCGTCCTTCTTTTCCGATGTCACGAAAGTTTAAAATGCAGAGTTTCCATGGAATGGAGTCACACGGATTAAATCTATTTTTACGGATAAGGGAAAACGTGGAACAAGGTTTGGGGCACCTCTTTATTACAACAAGTGATTCTCATTTCTTCAGTAAAACCAATCTCAAGCAGCATCTTTTTAAAAATAAAAATGCGATTAAAATTATTCAAATTTACTGTAAGTGTCTGGAAAAATTAATTTGCATGAAAATAACAATATGAAAGGTTTATACAGTAGTACCATTACGCTTTCACAACGCTTATAACTTTATTTAAAGATTAAGATTTTGCTGTTCGTTATTGACTTGTACAGAATGTTCGATTTATATATTTACAAACCAATGCAGCTGGTCTAATAACAGCCTTATAGCAGCACATTAACCTGGACTCCAAAAAGGCACAACTCAGCACTGAAGAAATTAAATAAATATTTATCATTGATTTGGATGAAAGACAGCATTGAATAAAACCTAACGTGAATTATTTAACCACAGCTGTATAGAATTTAGATGTGCTTACTTTGGATCGAGCTGCTTTTTGCTTGAACCTTCATTTCGAGTTTCGTAAACTCTAAGCTTTATGCCAAATCGTTTAAGATTCTGTTTTCTCGTCTAAACTCGATCTCTTGTCAGCACCATGACTGACAACCAAGTCTTATACAAGGTAAAAAATGTTTTGGATTTTTATTTGGTAGCTGGGCATTTTGTGTTTTGAGGGTTAATACAACGTTAGTATTTAGAGTAATGACGATTGAATAGTACAGTATGTGTGAAATTACCAAAAAAACAAACCTTTTTTCCAATGTTTAATGAGTTTCGCAGCCGCAGGTTTCTTCAATAAATTGCCTTCCATCAAATCTTCTACACTCAGTTCTTCCGGACCTATTTCATTTGGGACACCTTTATCTTTAATCCTCCTCATCACTGCTTCTACCCTCTCTTTGTTCAGTCGTGGAAGAACCTTCGATATTTTATAATCTTCCTGCTCCATCACAACCTCTTTTGGATTGCTTTTTTCTAACTCTCCATCTAAATTAAATTTAAAGCATTTAAAAACATTTTCTTTTCTCCTTTTTAGCGAATATTCTTTTCAGCCCATCATACCTTTCTCGAATTTTAATTGTTAGGCAACTCCATAGTATTGATCAACAGAGTAAGGCGAAAGGGATGGTGACCGAAGCGAGTAATTCATAAAGTTTTCCCAATTGCTTTTTCAAGTTAAATAAAAAGCTTGTCGAATTTTACCAAAAAAAAGGCGAATGTCGCGATTTTGATTCACCAACATTATGTGTCACAATCAAACATTGTTCCACAGTCACAATCAGACAAACAGTAACCTTTTTTTTGACTTGTGCAGTGCTATTTAATAATAAACTTGAAATAAACCAATTGGATACAATTGACTCAACTATATGCAAGAAAACCAAGCTGAACCAATGGTATAGTTTCTCCTCAGTGATCACATGGTTTTCAAATATCCCGAAGAAAAACGAGTGCAAATTTAGTAAATTTGACGTCGTGAATTTTTACCCTTCAATCATGGAGGAGCTGCTAACAGCAAGCATCGACTTTGCCCGTGAGCACATGGAAATTAGCGACGAAACTATCTACATCATTATGCAAGCACGGAAATCACTCCTATTCAACCCACAAGGAGAGACCTGGACCAAAAATGCGGTGGCCGCTTTGATGTTAGCATGGGCTCTTTTGACGGCGACGAAGTTTGCGAGTTTGTCGGGTTATTCATCCTGCACCAACTCTCTCAGGTGATAACCAGCAACGCCATGGGCCTCTACCGAGATGATGGTCTAGTGATTCTCTGAAACACATCAGGACCCGGAGTCAAACGAATTAGAAAAAATAGTTTGAAAACCTTTCAACAGCATGGTCTGCAAGTAACCGCTGAAGCCAACATGATCGAAACTGACTTTCTTGACATCACGCTGAACCTTAGGTCTGGCAAATTTTGGCCGTGTCGAAAACACAACAACCAGCCACTTTACAAACACGCCGCGTCGAACCACCCTCCCATCTTAAAGAAGCATCTACCATCCATGATAGCCAAAAAGGTATCTGAATTATCCTACAACGAAGATGAATTCAAAAAAGCGATCCGGTTGTACGAGGAAGCCCTCAGTAACAGCGGCTACGCGTCCAGCCTCACCAGTCAGCAGGAAGAACCGAAAAGGAAAAGCCGAGCTTGAAAGAAAAACGTGGTATGGTTCAACACCCCTCACAGCGACAGCGTCAAAACCAACATTGGCAAGGACTTTTTTAGGCTTTTGTCTAAACACTTTCCAAGCCACCACAAGCTTCGCAAAATTTGTAAATAAAAACAACGTGAAGCTTAGCTACAGCTGCATGCCCAACCTTGCAACCATCATCTCCTAACACAACAAAGCGCTTTTTCGAAAAGAAACAACAAAATCAGATCCGCTCGCCTGCAACTGCCGAGACAAATCAAACTGTCCCCTAAACGGCAAATGCCAGGAAAAATCCCTTGTTTACACGGCAACAGTACATGTAAGCAACAGTAATGCGATGATGTACGATGGACTATGCAAAACCGAGTTCAAATCCCGTTACTATATGATTATCTACAGTCATTCAAACACCGACATAAAGCAAGCGCCACCAAATTATCAAAATATATTTTGAGATGTAAAGACGCCGGATTGAACCCCACAGTCAGCTGAGAAATTGTTCGTCACGCCCCAGCCTACAATAGTGGAAACCGCGTATGTCAACTCTGCCTGGAAGAAGAATACCAACTTTTAATTTGGACTTTGCCAACACACGCAACAAACGTTCTGAAATCACCAACAAATGCCGACAGAGGACTAAATTCAAATTAAAAAATATTAAACGCAACGCCATTTCAACGTCGATATCGCTTCGCTCTGTTGTTTTTAATCCGTTTGTTTTCTACGCATTTCAACATTTCGCCCCTTTTAAATGTGTTTGTTTACCAGCCGTTTGCAGAGTAGCCTAGTGTTAAGGTACTAACTTTGAGTGTATATTTCTATCTGCAGTCATGGTTTTGTATCAAGTTAGCCTTTTAAGAAGTCATACTAGCTTTGTTATCTCAGTTCCGGTGTTGAGCCTTAGGTTCGGCTTCCTAATCGTTTAGACTGTTCAAGTTAAGGAGAGCCAGGTTCAGTCTTCTCCTCTAGTTGGGTGTACCTTAGGCCGCCCAGGAGCCGGATATGGCCTCGAGATCGGAACTAGAAACAATTTTTAAATTTTTAAATTTTTAAATTTTTAAATTTTTAAATTTTTAAATTTTTAAATTTTTAAATTTTTAAATTTTTAAATTTTTAAATTTTTAAATTTTTAAATTTTTAAATTTTTAAATTTTTAAATTTTTAAATTTTTAAATTTTTAAATTTTTAAATTTTTAAATTTTTAAATTTTTAAATTTTTAAATTTTAATTTTTAAATTTTTAATTTTAGATTTTAAACTCTGTGTTACTTTTGGCAGATACCTATGATGATTCCGATCACGGGTGAAACAGACTGTAGGGTTTTAAATTTTAATTTGTGACATGTACTGTACGTGTTACAGTATGTTGTGCAAGTATGTAATGCAATAAAAAATACTTTGTGACATCCCAAGGGATTCCCAATCGCAGCTGTAAGCCAGGGTCCACTGGTAAGCGTAATACTTCTTTCTTCTTATCATATTTTATCCTCCTGTCACGAGACAGCGATGGTGGCCCTAAACAAAAAACAAATCCAGACCCGCTTATTATTTGCATGTAGGATGTGTGGATCATGAATTGTCGGCTTCTTGAAGTTTCCAGTTGTATCCTTACTTCGTTATAGTAATTTGCTGCTCGTAAGATTGATCAAGCAGAGATAAATAATCGTCGCAAAGCATCTTATCTGAGGATGCAACAAGTAACAACGCTTCCACGAGAGTAGAACCACTTGCCTTGCGATCACTGCCATCGTTAAAACGAAGCTCCTGCCACGCAGCCGACTTACATGTCATAGCATTAGCGTTTTCTGCGTTTTACCTGCAAATGCAGCAATAACATCAACCGAAATACTTGATAAAAAAAAGAACAGAAAAAATAAATTTTTATTCAAAAATGAATACCAATATTTTACAATTTTAAGGATCAAATTTTGAAAAGTACTTAGAAGGGTATTAATTACCGTTATCCTTGGTACTTTTTTCAAAAAGTACCAAATATCGTACCGTGGGTACTTTTTTGGAAAACTATTTGTACCGTTAACGTCGGTTCTTAAAGGTAACGAGTGCCCACCTCTGGCAGTAACACATCAATTACCCAAAACATACAGTAGACAAAAACAATAATTTGAATAAGTGCAAAAATTGCCCTCGTGTGTGATTTGAAGGTTTGGCTGGGCTACCAGGATAGGTGATGTGTGAATTTACATTTTATTGTAGATTGCAGTATTTTACATGCTAATGAAAAACTAGTCTAATGCGAAAGAAGATATGTGAGTGAAGTGATGCCACCTCACAGTTGTGGAAAAAGAAAAAATTACAGAACAAAAACAACGTTTAGCGCCATCGGCAAGAGGATGACTGAGAGCTATTTTGCTTTTAAACAAAAGTATAACACTGCAAAACATCATTTTGATTTAATAAGTGGGTTAGGCCGAGGTCAACTTGTACGTACGAAGCATGACAAAACAAAATCCAACTCAAATTTGCCTGTGCTGCTTTGCCTGTTTGAATAAAAGTTGAAAAAAAAGTTACTGTAGAAACATGACAATTGACAAAATTATGTACTGTACGATCAGAAAACAGCAGTTAAATTCATGCATTAAGCTGCATGATATTATTGAAAATGCACTAATTTCCGCTTATATGCTATTGATTACAAAGATAAAGTGAAAGCAGACAAATTTTACCTTAAAGTACCAACTTAAGTAAAGTTTTGGGGAAATACAACTGAGCAAGAGTAATCCGTATTCTGAAAACTTCTGAATTAAATTAAACAAAAGTCAGACCATGAGGATACCCTTGGTTCATTTGAGTTCAATTTGTGGCGCATTTTTGAGTATCTTTTCCAATTTTAACTTGCTTTAAAATCAGAAGACTAGCGTCTTCGAGTAACAGGATGGAAATTTTTGCTGAATCAATTGCGGAGAATTTACGCTTAATGTCGGTCACTGCTGTACAAGGGTTAGCAGAGTCAAACGCCATGTGCTTTCAAATAGAATACACATATTTTATTCAACGGTCAACTAATTACTGAAAGTCTCGATTGCACATGTGCCTTCATTTGACCATGTTTCTTTTTTTTTAACTGTTTCTTCAATTCTTTTTTTATACTTTTTTTTTTGTTATTTTTTTTTTCGAATACGAACAGAAAACGCTGCCAAAAAGGGGGCATTGAAAAGTGCCCAAACCATGATTGTCATTTCAAACAATAGGGCGGTATTCGTTGGAATCCAAAGCTGTAGGTAGCGTGAAACCTACTATGCGTTGCTTTTCCCAAAATTTTACCACGTGGTTTTTAATCAAGTGAAGAAATTGCTTCCGTGGATAAAAGGAAAATAATTGTGGAAATAAAACCGTCGATTTTTAACTTTTTTAAATGTGACATTCTGCAATTTAGATAATTTATAGGTTTAGCAACTCCTCCACGCCCTAGGATTGTTCAACAGCCTTCCTATATTCTCTTTCTGTATGACACATTAAAAAGAGGCGGTTTTTGCAAAAAAGAGACATTGTTAAGCAGTGGTGGCGTTAGGAAAGGGGGGCCCCTGAGCAAACTAAATGGAAGGGCTCTTTTCTTCACACACCACTTTACCATGATTTATCTGCACTTGCAACTAAGCGCAACAATGCATTTCACAAATAACAAGACCAGAAGACCAGTGCTATTGCAACCCTAATTAAATCAAATGTTTGTTCATAAGTTCCTCTCATCTAGCATATCAACTCAATTAATTGTAGTAAATGAACGTAAACTTTCAGCAATTGCTTTCAGTATGCTAGTGTTATTACAGAATATGTTTAAGTACTTAGCAATAATATTTGAATGCTTTATACTGCTTAGCGCATGATATACTGCATACGTTAGTCAAAAACCTATTACTGCCAGTTGCTGAATGCAGTTGAAAAAAAAAAACAAGTGGAAAAACGACTACCTAAGTCATAGGGGTAGCCAGGATTTTCGATTGGGGGGGGGGGCAAACCAGAAGTCACATGCAGTAACGTTATCAGAAACTTTGAAAGAGGAATTTTTTGGTGGCGGCAAAGATATCGCAGAATGGAAGATCAGAAGTAGTGGCCTGGTGTTGGCACTTAGCTAGGAACTTGCTCAAGAAGTGGGCTTAAAGCAATTGTTAAAAAGAGAAAATGTCCAAATTGGTGGACGTTCTTGAGCAAAGAAGTGTACTGTAATTCAAACGTATCACAGACGGGGGTCTGGGGGCAAAGCTTTCAGCCACTGGGCGATTTTTCGCAATTTTTTGAAAAAAGCTATTTTAATACCATTTGGTCACATTTCGCACGTATTCGGAGCCGATTGAAAGTACTAGATTTTTAACATTTAAAAGCCAATTAAAAAGATTAAGTTGTTCAGTCCTCCTTTTTCTTGCAATTTAAGTCCAAAATACGTTTAAAATCTTGCATTTTGGGATTAAATTTTGTAAGTGATTTGGTCCAGATAGGGGGGAGTAAAGTACATTGCCTCCTGCAATATTTTAGCAGTAATTAACTATCCAGTCGATTATTTTCTTTAGAGATTATTGCTTTGTCATGAAAATAACCGGTTATAGGAGTACAGGTACCCAGGCCCTCTCAATTCAAAAATTTGTTTAATGAGCATTTCCCTTACTGTAGCTAATTTTTTTCAAAAGTATTTTGTTACATAAAAACTGGCAAGGTGGAGGTGAATTGTTATTGAAAAATGTAGAACAGATAGTTACGCCTACAAACCATGTTATTGCACGGGCCAGATTTACATTGAGTTGGGCCCCTAGCACTTTGAGATCCCCGGAATATTTTCCTGCCAAAAACAGGTGAAGACCAAAAAAAGTCTTATCTGAGCACGAGGCCACTGGCACTGTGGCATAGGTTAAATCTGTCCCTGGTTATTGCATTACAATCATAAAAAGGTTAGATGAGGGCCTAAGTTAGCAACTTTTAGGATAAAAACGCTTAATTTCGCTCGGGTTATACGTTTAAATTGGTTGGCAAACAATAAATTGAAGGGCCCCTGGCCCCCTGAAACAATATTATTGTTGGGATCCATTTAAATTGGGGGCCATTTAAATATTCTTGTAGGGGCCCATTTAAATTTGTTGGCAAACATTAAATTAAGGAGCCCAAGCCCACTGGATCAATATCATTGTTGGGGGCCATTTAAATTGGGAGCCATTTAAATAATCTTGTAGGGGGCCCATTTAAATTGATTGGTAAAAATTTAATTGAGGGGGCCCGGGTTCCCTGGCTCAATACAATTGTTAATTACTGTTGTACGAGTGTACAGTTGTACGCGAAGATGCTAAAAGAAACTGAAACTGAAGAAACAACAGTCTCGATTGTTACATTTTTATCATTGGTAGCATTTCCATTGGGGGGTGGGCCTCTGCCCCCCCCCCTGGCTACGCCTAATACCTGAGTATCTAACAGTAGCAAGCAAAAAAAGGAGTAGTAAGTTGACTTTACCAGTAAATTTTTATTATCTGTTTAATAAATTTGACTTAAAAGTTAAAACTAATATTATCTTAGAAAGGGGGATATGTGTAATAACACTTGAAGCAAGTGCATCTTGAGGGAGCGGGTACATATGTAATGGCACTTAAAACAAGTGCATAAATTTTTTGTCATAAGTTGCTATACTTTTTCACAATCAAATTTTTTTTGCGCGCGGTAGGTCAAATGGAAGGGGGCCCCCTGAAGTGGGGGGGGGGCTCTTGTGCATTTGCACACTTTACACATTCCTAAGGCCACTACTGTTGTTAAGCCTATATTGTGATTTGCAGGAAGTGGACATGTGACCACTCAACTAGTGTTTAAGATCGTTTCTTGAGTTGGTTGCGTTATAACCGTATTACAACAACCTTAGCACTCTCTTTAGAAATTAACTTCGTAATTTCTCAATCCGCACTGTTCGTCTTCGAAGAAAAGAAGGAAAATTACACACAGATTTTTCCCGGAAAATCTTTAATGGACAAACTGCATCAACTTATTCCGTAACACAGCGCACTTGGTCGATAGTTCCAAAGTAATTAAAAATAAGGCTTGGATTAAAAAACGAAATCGCTTTAGGTTTATCAGTCGCTTCGCTGACTTCACAAACATTAGAATGGTTTGAAGACGTGGTTCTTCGATTTATAGAGCAAAGTTAATAAGGCACAGCGACAGCAAAAATAAATTATTCATCGCGTTGTTTTTTCCAAAACCGTCGGTTACTCAATTTTTGATTCTGCGTCACTTATTTGTTATAAAAAAAAAACAAGGGGGGCTAAAAAGAACTAAAAATTCAATCAAATTAGCGCACTTATTTCATCACGAGCGTAGTACTTTTTTTATAGTCCAAAAATATTATTCATCAGAGTTTGTAAACGGGCAGGCAAGTACGAGCCCGAATTTCAAAACATTGTCCGAACCCGAAAATTGATTTGAAGTCAAAACCAGATTCGAAAGTACCGGAAAATATGGTTAGTTAAAAATATATTCAAGCGGTTACTGTTAGTAATAAAAGTACTTATCGCAGTTAAGTTTTGACGTAACAATAGAAATTGCGTAATAATAACTGCATTGATGCTTGCTTAAGCGGAGTTGTCATTCAGTAACTGAATAAGAGTGGTTTCTAGAACCATCTGGTCTACCGGGCATGAAAATCAATACTACAGGTAGGCTAGCCTACTGTTCTTCCGGTAAAAGGACACACGATTAGCATAACGCTAATTTATTCCCTTGACGTTTCGCTCAGCTGAAACGCCGAGCATCTTCAGAAGTTGAGTTGGAGGAGTGTCAAGCACTCCTCCAATACTAGCACAAACAGTACATATCGCAGATAAGTTACAACTAAATAAATATCAAAAGAACCGAATAAATTAAGTGAGTATAGATGATTATAACGTCATAATGATCATTTGCGAGTTAGGGCTAATTCAACAAAACGTAAAAATTCAATTGCTTTACTGTGATGAAACGAGAGAACGTGGCTAAGTCATATATAGTAAAAAATTAGCAAAAAAAAACAAAAAAAAAAAACAGCATTTACTGAGCACTTTTGGCTAAAGATCGGTACACTGATGGCAATGTCTCACCATCCGAACGGTTGATAACGTTAGTGTGGGCATTGATAAACCAACTTTCAGCAATTAACCGTCTACGATAACTATTAACATATTTTAAAACAGTGGATTCTTCCCAGTTAATACGATGATCAAACAACATTAAATGTTCACATAAAGCGGATTTTTGTGGTTCCGCATTTTTGACGGCTCTTTTATGTTCTGCAACACGACTTTTTAAATCTCGTTTCGTTTGCCCCACATACACAAACTCACAATCAGCACAAGGTATTTTATAAATTAATCGACTCTTTTCATGCTCTACAATAGGATCTTTGGGTGAGGCAAGAATATTTCCAATGGTTTTAACCGGCTTCATCGCAACTTTCACACCAGCTTCGTTAAGAATACGACCGATACGTTCTGAAGTACCCTGTACATAAGGTATGGAGGTGAAGTGCATAAGATGCCGTGTTGTGTTCCGTTGTTTGACCTTGGGGATGGGGTAGGAGTGCCGTAGAGGGAAACCGTTGAGTTGTAGAACGGACAGAACATGGGTGGCTTCGTGTCGTGCATCTGCTGGGATGGTATTGTGTGTGCTAGCTCTGTCATGTAGTGTCTTGGTAACTGCGAGTTTCTGGTGCTGAGGATGATGAGAATCAAAATGAAGGTATCTGTCTGTGTGGGTGGGTTTGCGGTAGACTTGGGTGCGAAGAGTTTTGTCATGTCGTATTACTAGAACATCCAAGAACGGTAAAGAGAGATTCTGCTCTTCTTCCATAGTGAACTGTATATGATGACAAACCGAGTTGATATGTTGGTGAAATTCTGTCAAGTGCTCTTTTTTCAATACACAGAATGTATCATCTACATATCGAAGCCAGAGTTTAGGTGGAGTGTGAAATGTCGTGAGTGCGGCTTTCTCAATATGTTCCATGAAGATGTTAGCCACAATGGGAGAGATGCATGATCCCATGGGAGTACCAAAAGTTTGTCTGTACAAAACGTTTTGAAAAGAAAAAACAGTGGAATTAGAACAGATTTCAAGGCCAGTTTTTATGTCATGAGCATTGAGTTGTGTACGAGTAGGCAAAGAATCATCAACCACGAGTAAATCAAAAATACACTTAATGGCGCAATCAACAGGTACAGAAGTAAAAAGGCTCACTACATCAAACGACACCAAAATATCATCTTTTTCAATAACAACATCTTTAATGCGATCTATAAAATCAATTGAATTCTTGACACTGAAACGATTGGTCATAAGAGGTTTAATAATTGTAGATAAAAATTTTGAAATATTGTACGTGGGAGAGTTGACAAAAGACACGATCGGACGAAGAGGAACATTTACTTTATGGATCTTCGGTAACCCATAGAATCGAGGCATAACAGCTTTACTACAATGTAACCAATAATATTTGTCCTGTTTAATCTTATTATCCAGCAAAAGCTGGTATACAAAATCATTGACATCTTTCGTGATATTGTTAAGTGGATTTCGTTTGGTTACCAATTTGCTGTAAATATCGTTATCGTTTAACATTGCGTTAATTTTTTGATCATAGTCTGGCCTGTCCATTATAACAGTACAGTTACCTTTGTCAGCTTTGAGAATCACGATGTCTTTGTCCTCCTTTAACTCTTTCAAAGCTTGTTCCTCTTCTTTGTCGATATTTCTTTTGGGGAGTCGTGCAGTCTTCAATACTCCGGCGACTTTTGAACGAGCGGTAGAAACTGCAGCTGCATCATTTACTTTTCGCAAGCCTTCTTCAACTCCACAAATGATATCCACCATCGGTAGGCTTTTGGGACTTAGAGCAAAATTGAAGCCTTTTTCTAGTACACCCGTTTGCGTATGCGTTAACGATTTTGAACTTAAGTTATGTACCCATTTCTGCTTAATGTGCTGATCGCGACAAACTTGTTTTGATTGGTTACTGCTCTGCCCGAATCTTAATTTTTCCAATTTTTTGTCGTGTCTTTTCTTGGTTTTGGCTTCAACACTGGTTTTGGACTTATTGACATGCAATAGCAGTTGATGAAAAAGTTCAAGGTTAGTTTGCAGCTGTGTTTTTAGGTCAATTCTCAATGTTTTTTCTACTTGCTTCAACTGCTCAATTTTAATGTGACATTCTGTAATTCTTAATTTTAAGAATTTATTGCTGTATTGTCTGGCTAACTTGAAACCGCGTTTAGTTCGGATAGGAGGACCCAAGTCTACCGCAAGTCTCTTCGCACCCAAGTCTACCGCAAGTCTCTTCGCACCCAAGTCTACCGCAAACCCACCCACACAGACAGATACCTTCACTTTGATTCTCATCATCCTCAGCACCAGAAACTCGCAGTTACCAAGACACTACATGACAGAGCTAGCACACACAATACCATCCCAGCAGATGCTCGACACGAAGCCACCCATGTTCTGTCTGTTCTACAACTCAACGGTTTCCCTCTACGGCACTCCTACCCCATCCCAAAGGTCAAACAACGGAACACAACACGGCATCTTATGCACTTCACCTCCATACCTTATGTACAGGGTACTTCAGAACGTATCGGTCGTATTCTTAACGAAGCTGGTGTGAAAGTTGCGATGAAGCCGGTTAAAACCATTGGAAATATTCTTACCTCACCCAAAGATCCTATTGCAGAGCATGAAAAGAGTCGATTAATTTATAAGATACCTTGTGCTGATTGTGAGTTTGTGTATGTGGGGCAAACGAAACGAGATTTAAAAAGTCGTGTTGCAGAACATAAAAGAGCCGTCAAAAATGCGGAGCCAGAAAAATCCGCTTTATGTGAACATTTAATGTTGTTTGATCATCGTATTAATTGGGAAGAATCCACTGTTTTAAAATATGTTAATAGTTATCGTAGACGGTTAATTGCTGAAAGTTGGTTTATCAATGCCCACACTAACGTTATCAACCGTTCGGATGGTGAGACATTGCCATCAGTGTACCGATCTTTAGCCAAAAGTGCTCAGTAAATGCTGTTTTTTTTTTTTTTGCTAATGTTTTTTTTACCATATATGACTTACTTAGCCACATTCTCTCGTTTTATCACAGTAAAGCAATTGAATTTTTACGTTTCATTGAATTAGTCCTAATCGCAAGTTGTTCATTATGACGTTATAATCATCTATAACTCACTCAATTTATTCGGTTCTTTTGATATTTATTTTGATATTTTAGACATTGCGATATGTATAACTGTTTGTGCTAGTACTGGAGGAGTGCTTGACACTCCTCCAACTCTACTTCTGAAGATGCTCGGCGTTTTCGGCTGAGCGAAACGTCAAGGGAATAAATTAGCGTTATGCTAATCGTTTGTCCTTTTACCGGAAGAACAGTAGGCTAGCCTACCTGTAGTATTGATTTTCATGCCCGGTAGACCAGATGGTTCTAGAAACCACTCTTATTCAGTTTTTGTTTTTATTTCTGCTGATACTTCTGGTGCAGGCGGTGCAAACTGCTAAACACTAAAGCTATTCAGAGCCATAACAAGGAAGATGGGTCTAAACACGAACAATTATGAGTAGCTAATCTAAAAACATGACTGTGTCTACTTGCCTATTCTGCGTCTGAATTTAGAAGAAAGTATATGAGTGATAATAAAATGTAATACAGTGGTACCAGGGATGGCATATAGTTATCACACTACTGTAAATATGTTAGTATATATCTCAATATTACTACCAAAACGTATCTTAAAAACGGCAACTTGTTCTGAAAATACGCGAGCGCAAAGAATTCCTTCCATAGTTTTTCTGAATTTTTTCCACGCTCAGAAAGAATCACAAAATCTTGCGTTAAATTGACGAAGAAAACGTCGTTCAGCTCTGGAGCGGCACAAAAACCCTTCAGTAACCAAAATTATACACCGTGGATGATGAGAATCCCTTTTAATTCGCGGTACCCGAGGAGCGAAAACGTTTTTTTGAGGTCTGGAGATCAAGTCGCAGAGCTAGAAGAACGAGAAGATCGTCGAAATTCCTGAAGCAATTTTGATCTATTTAAATCGGCGCGCTCCTAGCACTTTGTTTGGCGTGACGCAAAACTTATGTGGGTTTCAGGTTGGCGCGAAAATCCTGCACAGTGTTGTGTAACTGAACTTTCCAAGCTGGTACTTCTAGTAGACCTACTACCAAGTACTAAAATAGTAACATTGGTGTTTAAAGTAGGCTGCAGTATAATAGAGAGGATGTGCTGTTGCTAAGGCATACCCTTCTGCATGCTACTGGTTCCGTTTGGCTGTTTCTGATTGGTGTATGTCAAAATGCTGCTGTTGTGCTAGGTTGTAGGCCACGCCTGGTTGGAAAATACAGTTACACTAAGCCGAATTTTTGCGCCTAAAACCCATATATATTTGCACCGCGCCGATGAAAGTGCGAAATGAGCGCCAATCTTGACGAATAAAATTTGTATTTAGAATTTCGTCTTTTTCAAGTCTGCGATTTTGACCTTCAAAAGAAGACTCGACTCGATGGGGATCGCCAAATTTCGAAGAGATTCTCACCGTCCACGGTGTAATTTAATTACGTTGTTACTTGTTGAGGGGCTTATACGCTGCGCCAAAGCTATTTAGGGTTTTCTACAGTATATAGAGTGGAGCTTGCTGGAGATGAAGCCGGATCGGAGTCGGAGTCGCATTTTGCATTTTCGGCCGGATCTGGAGCGGATTCGGAGTATCAACTTTAGAAAAATTAAGCATCCGGAGTAGAGCCGGAGTCTGACTTAAAACTATCTTTTAAGCCGTGGTGATAGTTGGTAGTCGAATAAGGAACTATTTTTGCTCCCTGGAAATGGTATATCAGGATAGTCGATGAGCCGGTTAGCCATCAGCCGTCCAGCCGATTTTAGCTTATATGGCAATACCATTACCAAAAAACAGTCACAAATGTTTTCAGAAAGAGTCTACGGTTAAGTTAAATAGTGTGTGTAAGCTAGGGCTACAATACGTCCTCATTTAGGGAGATTTATCCTCTTTTTCCGTTTAAAATGAATTGTCCTCCGAGGACACCCAAAACGTAGCCAAATGTCCTCTTTTTCAAAGCTCAGAACTTAAAGGCGGGAATCAAAAAACAAACCAACCAAAAGCATTGTTCTTCCGTCCACACTCGCGTTCAACTCCCACCGACATGAATACAACCGGATAGACTGAAGATTTTTTTTTGTTTGGTGATCACGCTTTTCGAAGGGCAAAATTGGCGCAAAAGCAAGTGGTCATCAAAACAAAAAAAAAGTTTTTCAGTTTTTGCGCTGATTTTTCCCTTCGAAAATAAAAAAAAAGGGTCTTCAGTCAGTTTGGTTTTCCGGTACCTTCCACGAGTTTGGTCGTTTGGGCTTTGCTTTCGGAACTGTCACTTTTTGGTCAATGAAAATATGATACTCTAGCGTAAGCAATAGTTGCCTATATCACTATTGCTTGTCATATTTTGCTACATGATATGAATAGACAGAGGTGAAGTCGAGGACAAAAGGCTCGAGACCAAAGCCAAGGACACAAAAAAATCCGAGGCCAAGGAACGAATTTCCGAGGACAGACTCCCTCGAGGCCAAGACCAAGGACCAAGGACACATCGCGCAAGTTTTTTCAAAAAAAGGTCTTCGCGCAAAAATTGCAAGTTTTTCGCGAATTTTCAGGCCTTCTCAAAAAAAAGGTCTTCGCGCAGAAAATCGCAAATTTTTTTTGATTATTCAGACAAAAAAAGTGTCATGATCTTGCCCAATTTTTGACAAATCAAAACATATTGCTTTTGCGATGACTTGAAGACTTCGAAGCTAAGGCCAAAGACTTGACTTTCAAGGCCAATGACTAAAAATCACTGATATCTTGAGCATCGTACACGACTGATGATGAAATTTGATGTAGAACAGGGCAAATCTAATGATCTGTGTTGGTATTGGGATAAAGAACGAGCAATGATTACCTAATTTAGGCTGCCTGGATACCTGGTTTAATTCTTCTGAAACTGATGTATATCGATGTGCTCAACTTTGTCGGTACTATTTGTGTTTGTACTCGTATAAGTGCTTCTTTTCTCGTGTGTTTTATGTTGGAAGCTGTAGACTAGACGACCGACACGGTCTTTTGCGTGCTTCCATCAGCGCAATCGGCGTTTGAGAAAAAAAAAAATTAAGAACATAAAATGTGTCCTCGAGGACTCCACATCTGTTAAAATTGGTTGTTTTTAGCTGTGGAATGTGAAACATTTTGTTAGTTATTGTGAAACAACTCAGTGCATTTTAGTGTTGTTCTTTTTTTAGTGTTTTTTTTTTTGTTAAATTTAATTTTCATGATCTGAATTTCATATTTCACAGTGGAGCTTGACAATATACTGAAAAATCCTCTACCAAAATAAACTTTTTCTGTCATCATTGGGACTACCTACGTCCAGCGCTCGCGTCGCGTGTTTCTTTGTTTTTATTTGGCCATTTGCAAACTAATGAGTGCGAAGTTTCAGACTTTTGCTTATAACTCGAGAACGGTTTGATGTAGCTGCTTGAAATTTTGACAGCAGTTTGAGATTGATTTGCACGTTTGTGCCCATTTTGAGGCAATCAGTCTCGTGATTTTGGTTTTAGGACCCAAAAACCGCCCCCAAAGTTTGGCGTTAAAAACGGTGTCATTCAAAAACAGCTTAAGTACGGCAAAAAATATTTCACACGGTTATAATCAGTTTTGGGCAAGTTAATAAGAAACGTTAACTTCGTTAAGAGTTAATTCGCTAAGAATTTCTAAGCAATTTTTTAACTTAGTTGAAGTTAAATTGTTTACTGAAAAACAAAAGTAAGGCAAGTTAAAGTTATAAGTTAATTCGTTGGATTGTAAAAACAATCAATATTAATTTGCAGTTGATGCCTAGTAAAATGATTCCATTTCAAAACGAGATAAAAATTTCTGCATTCTGATTTCGGTTACTATGGTATTTACTATTCTACTAAAGATAGACAGATTGGAAGCCTTTTTGCATTGGAAGCCTTTTTTTATTATTGGAAAATATTATTATTTATTATTGAAGCCTTTTAGATTGGAAGCCTTTTTTTATTATTATGGCATATGGTGCAGCCTAGAAATTTAACGGTTTAACGTAAAAATTAAAGTGGTTTAACGAAAGCTATATAGTTAATAAGTTAACTCACAAAAGCTTTTTAACTTTTTAACTCGTTAATGAAAAACTTAACTTCCGTATTAACGAATTAAAGAGTTAACGCCCAACACTGGTTATATCTCTTAAGATACCTTTTCATCCCAACCAACCCACTTTTGGCTGCGATGAGTTTTTTTCTTTTTTTCTTTGTTTTCCTTTTTTTTTTCTTCCTAAATCTTGTACGCTCTTCTTCTCCTAAACCACAAAACATCGAAATCTAATTTTTGTATAAAGCTGCTGAGCTACAAATGCAGTTTTGGTCTCCCGAAACTTTTTGAGGCCACTCCCCAGGGAACCTCTCAAACTGGGACCCCAAAAAATCAATTTTTTAATGGCTCAAGCTAAGGCGCTACTTTTTTTGATATCAGCAGATATTTAGCAAACAAATATTTTAACATAATTTGGGGATACTTCTCCGGGAGCACCCCAAAATGGACCCCCCAAAAATTAATTTTTTGAACGGCTCAAGCTAGGGTGCCACTTTTGTTTACATCAGCAGATATTTAATCGAAAATTTTTTTGACATAGTTGGGGGTGCCATTCCCCGGCAACACCCCAAAAATCAATTTTTTGAACGGCTCAAATTAAGATGGCAGTGTTTTGATATCAGTAGATATTTTAGAGACAAATATTTTGACATAATTTGGGGGCACCATCCCCCTGGGGATCCCCCAAAAATCAATCTTTTAACGACTAGAGCAAGAGCACTAGTTTTTTTTGATATTGGCAGATATTTAAGAGACAAATATCTTGATATAATTTGGGTGTACCCCCCTCCGAGAACCCCCCAAAAATTAATTTTTTGACCGGTTCAAGTCAGGGTGCCACTTTTTTTTATATCAGCTGATACTAAACAGACAAATATTTTGACATAGTTTGGGGGTGCCACCCACCGGTGACTCCCATAAAATGAACCCCAAAATATTAACTTTTTGAACGACTTAAGTTAAAGGGGGTGAAGCATCCAGTTGGGATTATGTGCAAAAACGAAAGAAACATCTAAAACATTTCTTCACTAAATTTCAGCTTTCTACGATCTATCATTTCTGAGATATTTCATTTCAAATTAGGAAGATCTCCCCAACAGTGTTGCCATTTAAGATCTAATCTTCTAGGAATTGGAATATACTATTTAAATTGTAAAAGTATTTCTGTTGTAACTCAAATTCCTGCTTAAGCCTTGCATTCAAGAGCTTTCAAACCAGTGTGAAAGACTACGATAAACATCGTGTTAGGAAAAATAAAAATTTAACTGGCAACACTGTTGGGGAAATCGCCTTACTTTGAAATAAAATATCTCAGAAACGATAAGTCGTAAGCTGGTGAAAGTAGGTGAAGATATGTTTCAAATTATTCTTTATCTTTTGCACATAATCTTAGCTGGATGCTTCACCCCCATTCAGGTGATAGTGTTTTTTAATATCAGTAGATATTTAAGAGACAAATATCTTGACATAGTTTGGTGGTGCCACCCATAGGCGAAGCCAGGATTTTTGATTGGGGGGGACCCAAACCACAAATCACATGTAATGACGTCATCAAAAATTTTCAAAAAAGGAACTTTTTGTGGGGCAAAGATATCGTAGAATGGAAGATCAGAAGCTGCAGCCCTCTTGGCACTTTACCAGGTTTTTGGTAATGGGAGAGGGCAAAAACTAATCGTTAGAAAGTGCAAATGTTTAACTTAGGAGACGTGTTGAGTAAGCTATTGTACTCAAAAGTATCACAGACGGGGGCCTGGGGGCAGGGCTCCCAGCCGCCGATGGCTATAGGGGTCTGGGGGCAAAGCCCCCAGCCGGTGGGCGATTTTTAGAAGTTTTTGGAAAAAGAAAGCTATTTTAATCCCTTTGGATCACATTTCGCACGTGTTCATCGCCATTTGAAAGAACTAGATTTTTAACATTTGAAAGCCAATCGAAAAAATTTAACTGTTCAATCCTCCTTTTACTTGCAATTAAAGTCCAAAACACGTTTAAAATCTTGCATTATGGTGTAAAATTTTAATTGTAAGTGATTTGGCCCATGTAGGGGTAAGTAAGGCACATTGCCTCCTCCAATATTTTAGCAGTAAATGGTAATAATCCACTCGAAGATTTTCCTTCAAGGTTTTTGTTTTGTCATGAAGTTAACCAGTTATAGGAGTACATGTACGGCCAGGGGGTCCAGGCCCCATCGATTGAAATCCAATAATTTGTTCAATGAGCATTTTCCCAAGCTTTTTTTTTTTGAGTATTTTGTGCGTAAAACCTGGCGAGGTGGAGTTAAACCGTTATCGAAAAATGATGCAATAGATGGTTACGCTTACTAAACATCTTATTCCTGGGCCGGAATTACATTGCGCGGGGCCCCTGACACGTAGGGGATTTTCGCAACATCTTCCTGCCAAATATAAGTGAAGACCAAAAAAAGTCCTATTCTATCTGTGCGATGGGCCCTGGCACTCTGCCATATGGCAAATACGGCGCTGGTTATTGCATTACGTTCATAAAAAGTTTAGATGAGGGACTGAGGTAGCAACTTTCATGATAAAAACCCTTAATTTTACCCTGGTTACACGTTTAAATTGGTTGCAAAAACTTGAATTAAGGGGGTGCGCGGGGTCCCCTGGTCGTCAATATTATTTATTGTTAATTACTGTTGTACACAAAAATGCTAAAAATAACTGAAAGTGAAGAAACAATGTTTTTTTGTTAAATTTTGGTCATTGGTGACATTTCAATTGAGGGGGCCCGGGCCCCCTGGTTCACTCCCCTGGCTACGCCTATGATTTTGAGATAAGATCGCGTCCTTAAAGTTCTTTCATAAAAAAAATATTTAAAGCAAAATTAAAATAACTTTTTTTCCAAAACGTGGAGGACTCGAGTTAAGTCACTTAACAGATTTTTGAAGCCTCCAGGAATTGCAAGACATTATTATGACGTGGACACGTGGTCGTCATTATTATTACTTACTTTTCTACGCGTAAATCTTAAATTAAAGAAACTGCAATTCTGGACAAGGACAACATACTGAGTATGCTCTCATTATATTTATCATTCTTAGTATCTCAATTGGGGGTTTGCAATACCGCCTGTGCTATAGCATTAAGTTCATAATGATGTTAAACGAGGGCCTGGAGTTGCAACTTTTAGCACAAAACAGATTTTGCATATAAATTGTTAAACATTCGAATTACGGGGCCCCTGGCCCAGGACCCTTGGTCATCAGTTAAGATCTCTAGGGCCCCTTGGTCGTCAGTTAGGGGCTCCGGGGCTCCCTGGTTGTCAGTTAGGGGCCCCGGGGCCCCCTAGTTGTCAGTTAGGGGCCCCGAACCTTCCTGTTCGTCAGTTAGGGGCCCCAAGGCTCCCTAATTGTCAGCAGAGCTGGGCACCCGCTACTTGAAAAAAAAAGCAGCGGCGCTGCCGCTTATCGCTACTCAAATAAAAAAGTTACGCCGCTGCCGCTACTTGCATGCAGAACAGCGGCCGCTGCCGCTACTTTAAAAAAATAAATAGTAAAAAAAACGATGGCATTCAAATACGGTATCTAATGGTAAAATTTCAACTTTGTTTACGAAAGTTAATTATTCAAGCTTTTAAGATATCGATTCAGGTTACAATCGGCATTAGCAGGCTTAAATGGTAGACAAGTAAGCAAATCACCATTCAAGTAGTTGTTGGCATGCTCCTTTCAAAAAAACAAGCATTTCAAAATGCTGATTGGTTAAACCAGCGCTTTAGAAATTACTTAGGAAGTTACCCTAGGAAGTTACACAAGGAAGTTAAATTCGAAATTCCTTATCGCATTTTCTACACAAACAAAATCAATAAAAAATATCGACTCAAATAAGTTAAGGTTTTACCATTAAACCACAATGGCATACAGTATTCAGCTTCTATGTAATTCTGCTCCGGCTCTCATAGCTTTGAAGTAGTCGATCTGTTTATCACACTCTCGGCCCTCAACACTAAAATAATTCTTCGCGCAGAGATCCGAAAGGAAAATTTATCAATCGACCGAGTTCCAAAACATTTGGAGTTTTGTAGAAATGGTAGATGATTCACGTCCCTGCAATGATTTCGTCCAACTTTGACACAAAAATAGATCGAGCGTTTAAGATATTGGTGTTTACGAAGTCGAAGGAGATACGTAGTAGTGACGCACATGTTAAACAAATGATGCTCAATGTGATTCATGTTACACTGACAGAGGTGGAGTCCTCGAGGACACATTTTGAAGTCCTTGGCCTTGGCCTCGAAGGTCAAGTCCTTGGCCTTGGCCTCGAGGCCTCAAGTCCTCGAAAATTGGCCTGTTTTTTGAATTGTTAAAATTTTGACAGCACTATTTTTTGAATTGTTAAAATTTTGTGGAGCACTTGAAAAATTTTTTGGAAAACGTTTTTTTGTGGAGATCGCTTGAAAAATTTTTGAGAAGACCTTTTTTTTTGGAGAGCACTTGCGCTTGTGTCCTTGGTCCTTGGCCTTGGCCTCGAGCATTCCTGTCCTTGGCCTCGAGAGTGTCTCTCCTCGGAAAGGCTGTCCTTGGCCTTGGATTTTTTTTGTGTCCTTGGCCTTGGCCTCGAGCCTTGTGTTCTCGACTCCACCTCTGTACACTGAGTATTTTTTCTACGAGTATAACTTCATAACTAAGTTGTCTTTAAAGCTTATTTATTACCTGGTTCTATTTGTTATAGCTCAATTCTCAGCGCACTATAAATTCAATTCTTAGTTTTAGTGTTAGCTATTGTAGCAAAATTTATTTTACTACGCATTGACGTAACTACTCAGGCCCGGCGCCGCGGGGCATAGGCGTAGCCAGAGGGGGGCCCCAGGGGGTCCGGGCACCCTCCAATTGAAATGCTACCTATGATAAGAATGTGACAAAAAAAATGTTGTTTCCTCAGTTTCATTTGCTTTTACCTTTTTTGCGTACAACAGTAATTAACTATAATACTGACGACCGGGGGCCCGGGCCCTCTAAATTCAATTTTTGCCAATCAATTAAAATGTATAACCCGGCTGAAATTAGGGTTTTTATCATAAAAGTTGCTACCACGGGCTCTCATTTAACCTTTTTAAAAACGTAATGCAATAACAGGGCGGGATTTACCATATGGCACAGTGCTAGGAGCCCTACGCTCAGATGGTAACACTTTATTTTTGGTCTACACTTCAGAGTTGTAAGTCGGGCCGAGCTTTTCGGGTCGGGTTCGGGCTTAAAGTTGACAAACATTTCGGGCTTAATTCGGGCCTGAGACGTGCTTTTTGTTTTAGGTGCACAAAAATATAATCACAATAACTTGGCAATATTGCTACATTTTTCAGACCTAACTTGACTTTCGGATTTTTTCGGGCATAATTTGGGCTTCAAATTATTTTTCGGGTTCGGGCTTATATTTTCGGGTTCGGGCCTAACCTACTCGGCCCGTTTACAACTCTGCTACACTTATGTTTGGCAGGAAGATGTTGCAAAAATCTTTAAAGTGCCAGGGACCCCGCGCAATGTAAATCCGGCCCGGGCAATAACATGGCAATTAAGCGTAACCATCTATTGTACGGTTTTCAATAACAATTCACCTCCATCCACCTCGCTAGTTTTTACGCTAAAAAATGCTTTTGAAAAAAAAAATTATCCAGGAGAAATGCTTATTGAACAAATTATTGAATTTAAATTGAGGGGCCTAGGGCCTCTTGACCGTACATGTTCTCCTACAACTGGTTATTTTCATGTCAAAACGAAAATAAGGAAAAATCTTCGAGTGGATTATTATTTACCACTGAAATACTAATAAAATTTAACCCCAAACTGCAAAATTACAAACGTATTTTCGACCAAATTATACGTAAAAAGAGGATTAAAACAATTTAATTTTTTTCAATTGGCTTTTAAATGTTAATAATCTAGTTCTTTCAAATGGTTCGGAACACGTGCGAAATGTGATCCAAAAGCATTAAAATAGCTTTTTTTTCAAAAAAATTCCTAAAAATCGCCCAGCGACTGGGGGCTTCATCTCCAGATCCCCGTCTGTGATACGATTGAGTAAACTACTAGTTTACTTACACGAGTCTCTCAATTTAGATATTTTCATTTGAAACTTTTGCTTTAAGCCTTCTCCCTTTAGCAAACTCTCGGTTAAGTGCCAAACCAGGCCACGGCTTTTGATCTTCCATTCTACGACATCTTTGTCCTCAAAAAGTTCCTCTTTCGAAAATTTCTGATGACTTCATTGCACGTGATTTTTGGTTTCCCCCCCCAATCAAAAATCCTGGCTACGCCTATGCACGGGGGATAGCATTTCGAGCCGTGTCCCCCCAAATCACTGCTTGTGCTCCCCAAGCGAGAGTAAACTTTTGTAGTAGCACAACTAGAAAAACTTTTGCCCAAAAACAGGTCACCACAAACACTTTTTTCTATGAAACAGCAAGACAGATCATGTGAAAGTAATCAAGTAGCCTAAGATTTTGCGATGAAGACCTTTTTTTATTTTTTTGGTCTTCACCTCCAAATTTGAGGGCAAAATCTATACCAAAGAAGGATAACATAGGATTTGGAGCAAAATATTTACCAGTTTGCTGCCGTATTCCGAATTCGTCTGGTCTCGGCTGTGTAAGCATCCCCCCACCCAAGTTTTTTCCCCCTTCCCCAAACACACTACTCTGGCTCCGTGCCAGGTACTATACTGTTCTATTCATAGTGCACAATCTATAACTGTGGTCTGTGACCAGATTGCCAAAATATCATCTTCATTTGTTTTGCTAAATGCTAGCATTTTGAGAAAATATTGCGGAAAACCGTCTTTGCGATCTGCAAGTTTTTAGCAATTTATCAAACTCTAATTATTGCATTTTTGTTAAAGAGATACTGCTAGAAATCGGCTTTATTGAAATCGGTTTTATCAGTTAAAATTCACCCGCTACTAGACCACATTGTTTGTTCAACTTTGATTGAGAAAAAATTGGACCACATGCGATAAAACTTGCCTATTAAAACGTCACAAAGGCCTTGTATACTCTATTAAACTGAAATAACGAGGAAACAAGAGAAGAGTGAAAACAAGCGGAGAGGAAAGACTCCAAACGGTAAAGTGTGAAAATGTGAATTGAAAAAGTTTTGGAAGGAGTTTATTAGCAGTAGCGGCTGAGGCAGAAAATTTGCTCGAAAAACAGCGCTGAAGCGCTGCCGCTTTTTCGGCTAAAAAAACACCGGCGCTACCGCTACCGAAAAAGTATAGCGGCGCTAGTAGCGCCCGCTGGTGAACAGCGCCGCTGTGCCCATCACTGATTGTCAGTTAGAGGCCCCGGGGCCCCCGTTTGTCAGTTAGGGGCCCCGAGGCCCCCTGGTTGTCAGTTAGCGGCTCCGGGCCCACCTGGTTGTTAATTAGGCACCCTGGGGCTCTCTGGTCGTCAGTTAGGGGACCCGGGCCCCCCTGGTTGTTAGTTTGGAGCCCTGGAGCCCCCTGGTTGTCAATTAGAGGCCCCGGGGCCCCTGGTTGTTGTTTAGGGGCCCTGTGCCCCCCTGGTCGTTAGTTAGGGGCCCCGGAGCTCCCTGGTCGTTAATTAGGGGCACCGGGCTCCCTTGTCGTCCGTAACTGCAACTAAACATCGCTAGGCTAAGTTGTCATAATTTTTTATCATTGGTGGTATTTTAATTGGGGATACCCGGGCCCCGTGCCCCCCCTGGCTACGCCTATGGTGCCACCCCCCAGGACCCCTAAAATAGACCCCACAAAAATCAATTTTTTGAACGGTTTAACTTAGGGTGACAGTGTTTTTTGATATCAACAGATAATTAAGAGATAAAAATTTTGATATAGTTTGGGGGTGCAACCCTCGAAGACCCCCCAAAACTCAATTTTTTGAATGGCTTAAAGGCGGTGAATCATCCAGCCAATTCCGGTGGTTTATAATAGCTGAAAATGAACTATAATTTTTGATATTTTTTGTTTTAATTTTGTGGCTTCGGTTGCAAAAATATTCATCAAATGCAAAAAGATATTCCCCAAAAAAAGTTTTTGAAAACTCTTAGTTTTGTTCTTCCCGCCAAAACCACAGTTCTCTAAACTATTAGGCCTGCTGAATTTTTGGTGGGAAGAACGAAACTAAGAGTTTCCATAAACGTTTTGGGGGGATATCTTTTTGTATTTGTTGAATATCTCTGCTCGTAATAATACCATTGTTCCTACTCAATATGGTTTCAGACATAATCGTTCTACTATTCATGTTATCTTGGATCTCATTTTACGTCATGCCTTGATACCAGAAATAGCAAAAAGTTTTCAACTATGATATTTTTGGATATTAAAAAAGCATTTGATTCCGTGTCGCACAATAAATTGTTGAAAAAACTTGATTATTACGGTATTGTTAAAATCTTACTAAAATGACCGAAAACAGTATGTGCTGATTGATAACCAAAATTATTGCGTGTGGAATTCCGCAAGGATTTATACTTGGCCCCCTACTCTTTCTGATTTAAGTGAATGACCTACCCTCTTATCTGAAAACAGTACCTCGGTTTTTCGCTGATGATACTGCCCTCTTAATTGATGGCAACAATACGACGGAATTGCAAACCTTAACACATATAGAGCTCAGGGGCGTATTTAGAGAGAAGTGAGAACCATTGGGCCATGGCCCCCCCCTTTGGGTCGCCAGGATAGTTCAATTAGCACAGAAAAAATATGCAAAATTGTGGCATGCCCCCCCTTTGTAACTTGGGCAGGAAGTTTGAGCTCAGAAACGGTGGGCGAAGACCTTTTTTTGACCAAAAACCGGACTAAATTTGAGTGAAGACCTTTTTATTTTTTATTTTTAGATCTTCACCTAATTTTGGGCAGGAAAACGGACTTGGTTTTGGGCTGGAAATTTTTCATTCTGGTGTTCATTAATCTCAAATTTTCTGAAATTCCTGCCCCCCCCGGCCCTTTCGAAAATCTTGCGTACGCTACTGACAGAGCTTGCCAATATTAACCAGTGGATGACAGCTAATGATTTGGTAGTAAATGCTAATAAAACTATTGCTTTAAACATATCCCCCAACATGCGTAATACAGTCATGAACAAAAGTTTAAGACCACCTCCCAAAAATGCCGATTTTCAGTAATTGGCATGTTATTGCATCAGCCAAATTCCATTGTTGCGTCATACATTTTTCTCTTCATTGTTTTGCATTTAGCGCCAATTTCTACTTCTGTTCACATTTCTTGGTTGATTTTCTTGCTATTAACCAATTTTTTGAGGTGCTTCAAATGGGTAAAAAAAAGTCATTAAGCGAGGTTCAGAGGGCCCAGATAGTTGCCCTACATGGGCAAAACCTATCTGAACGGCTAATATCTGCTCAGATGAGTTGTAGTAAGACTGCAGTGCATCAAGCAATTGCTAAGTATCAAGAAGATGGCTCCTATACCGACAGGAAAAGGAGTGGAAGACCGCGAGTCAGCACTGCACGAGAAGACAATTTGATGAGGAGAATAGTTATGAGGTCGCCCACGAGTTCAATGAAGAAAATCGAGGCTGAATTGTTGCGCAGGGGTCGTAAAGTCAGTCACATGACCGTTTCCCGGCGTTTATCCAAAGAATTTAATTTAAAATCATACAAACCGGCAAAAAAACCAAGGCTTACTCCTCCTATGAAAGCTAAGCGTCTACAGTTTGCTAATAACCATCAATGTTGGAATGCCCAGGAATGGCAAAATGTCTTTTTTCCGACGAATCGACCTTCCAACAGTTTGCGGTTCGAAAAAGTTACGTCCGTAGACCACCTGGAAAACGTTTTGATGACAGATATACCATATCATCAATGAAACATCCTCCAAGTCAAATGGTTTCGGGGGCTATGTGCAGAAATGGTGTCGCTGCTCTCAGCTTTCTGCCTCCAGGAACCACTATGAATGGGCCAAAATACGTCCAAATGCTCTCAGAAAAGCTAAAACTTCACATGCAAGTTCACAATTGTAAGATATTTATGCAGGATGGCGCCCCTTGCCACCGTTCCAAAGTTGCAAAGAACTTTTTGAATGACAACAATATTCAACTTCTCGAGTGGCCAGGAAACAGCGCGGACCTTAATCCCATTGAGAATTTGTGGACCCTCATGAAAAATAAGGTATTAGAAAAGCAACCAACAAGTGGTGCAAAGTTGGTGAAAGTAATTAAGGAAGTCTAGGTAAAAGAAATTTCGAAGGAGTATTGCCAAAGTTTGATTGATAGTATGCCGAGGAGAATAGAAGCTGTGATAAAAAAACAAAGGAGGACATACTAAATATTGAGAATCCGAACATTTTTTATGTAAATATTTGTTTAGAATGTGTCGTACTATGTCCCATGTGTTTATGATTGATTATGTACAAAATAAAACAATATCCTAAACGTAAATAAAATGCTATACTACCTCGTGCTTAAAAATTTGCAAAAATTTTAAGTGATCTTAAACTTTTGTTCATGACTGTAATAATGATACTCTGTCTTATGTCTTGAATGGCGAAACTGTATGCTCCTCGAATTCCCGCAAAATACTTAGGAATTACCACTGACAACCAACTATCATTCAAAACTCATATTAGTAATCTTGAAAGTAAAATTGCTCGGTCTGTTGGTGTTATTGCAAAACTAAGCTATTTTCTTCCTCACAATACTTTATTAACTTTATACTATTCTCTAGTTCATTCCCATTTCCTTTATGCCTTGCTTGTCTGGGCTTCCACGCACAAAACGTATTTAACAAAATTACAAAGGCTGCAAAACTAAGCATTGCGTATAATTTCTAAAACACGTATTAGAGATAGCATATCGCAACAATACTACGAATTTTAAGTCCTAAAGATTGAGGATCTGTTTACATTCGAAATTGCTAAGATTATGCACCAATTTACCCACAGAAAAACACCGAGTACATTTAATACATATTTTTCTTACACAATGAATGTTTCATCTCGTCTTACTCGCCAAGCTTACAACAATAACATTTTGTTGCCCTGTTTCAGAAATCTACGATGCCAACGCTCATTAAAATACAATGGACCAAAAATATGGAATAATATTCCATTGGAAATTAAAAATTCTTCTTTTTTGAAATTTAAAGAGCTACTTAAAAAGCATCTAATAAAGAAATATAAACGCGATTAAACTTATATTAATATTGTTTGATGGTAATTTGTTTATTACACAGTTTATTCTTGTACTGCGCATGGATTCTATTAACGATTTATTTCATATATTCTAATTAATATCGGATCCAAGTGATTCTATTTATGTTACTAAGCCTATTTTATTTAAATTGTTTATTGCTGTGTGTTTACAAGTATTCAAAAAGCTGACTTCAGTCTGCTCATACTTTTATATCTGTGCTTTATACTTTGTTTTTATCCTGAGTTAAATTTTAGCATTTTCATGGCATAGAGCTATTAATTCAATTAGCTATTGTATAACGAAATTGGTTTATCCATTTTGTTTGACATAATATTGACTTGGCTACTGCTTGACTTGAAAACTACGGTCCCTTCGCAGTTGCCCGTTGCCAATTTTGCTGTTATAATGCCATTGTGCATTTTTTGTGATTTGATGTTTGTTTTTTGAGCAACAAAAAATAAATTTCTGTTCTGTTCTGTTCTGCAACCACAGCCCCAAAATTAAAACAAAAAATATTAAAAATTACAGTTCAATTTTAACCAGTGTAAACCACCGGAAATGGCTGGATGATTCACCACCTTAAAGTTAGGGCGCTAGTTCTTTTGTTTTGGATATTTGATATTGTTTTTGTTGATTATTTGCGTTGATATTTGCGTTGGTCGTTTAAAGGGGTTTGCTACTCAGCAAGCTCCCATCTAGTTATTGTTTGAATTTCATATTAAACTTACATTTATAGATATCAATTTTTGATAAGGAGAAGAAAACGAGTCTATCTTGAAAAACTGCAAGAGTTGAAAGAAGAAGATGTAGACAGGGCCACCGAGAGGGGAGGCAGGGGGGTAAAATGACCCCGGGGCCCAATGGACTTTAGGGGGCCCATGGGCTTGAGAGGGCCCCATGGAAATGACACTGAGAAATCAGCATGTGAGGCCTGAAGACTTTTTTTTTGATATTACCTAATTTCGACCGGAAAAACCGTTAAAATTTTGGTGAAGACCTTTTTTTTTTGAGATCATATCATAATTCGGACAAAACTGCGGTATTTTCTTTGTCTGTTTTGGAGCTCACAAAACCGGAAATCCGTCATATTTGAGCTGGCCTCGGGCCCACGTTCGGCTCTCGTCGCCCCTGGTTGTAGAAAAAGTTAATCCAAGCTTGTCTCAGGCTATTGAGCAGTATGAATATTGGTTCGAACTTTTTTTTTGTCGAAGCAAATTTTTGTCTCGAAGCATTTCAAAGTGGAGTGTTGTTGTAAAGTTTCGGATCTCAGTAATAGCTAACCGATAAAAGTCGCACAAACACGGCGTGGCGGTGATGGTGTAGTGGTTAGAGCACGCGCCTTGCAATCTTCGAGCTTGGGTTCGATTCGTGTTAAGCCCAATAGGTGTGTCTTGCGATCAATGGAGATTCATGTTGGGAATAGATGTGGGAATGGAGAATTGGGTTGCATTCTGTTTCTTCAAAACCTTGCATTAGAGTAAAGGTTTGGGCAGCGATTGCAGCCCGAGAGGTAGCAATTACGGAGCAGCAGCTTTTTCGCATATGAAAGCGACGTAAAATCAACATGCCACTAGATGGGAGTTTGCCAGCAAACCCAGTGAACAACCGACGCATAGCTAATGCTGTGACGCTCAAAAGTACTTTTTGTCTACCGTAAAATCAGCAATTATTCAAAAATATCTGATTTTGGAACCTCCAGAAAAGTAGAGTCAAAATATTTGTTAGTTAAATATCTCCTGATATCATAAAACACTGGCACCCTAGCTTGAGCTGTTCAAAAATTGATTTTTGGGGGTCTATTTGGGGGGTCCCCGGGGGGTGGCACCCCCAAACTCAGTCAAAATATTTGTATGTTAAATATCTGCTGATATCATAAAACACTGGCACTCTAAGTTAAGCCGTTCAAAAAATTGATTTTTGGGGGGTCCATTTGGGGGAGTCCCCTGGGGGGTGGCACCCCCAAACTATGTCAAAATAATTGTCTCTCAAATATCTACTGATATCAAAAAAAGTAGAACTCTAGCTTAGCCGTTCAAAAAATTGATTTTTGGGGGGTCCATTTAGGGGGTCCCCGGGGGGGAGTGGCACCCCCAAACTATGTCAAAATATTTGTCTGTTAAATATCCACTGATATCATAAAACACTGGCACTCTAAGTTAAGCCGTTTAAAAAATTGATTTTTGGGGGGTTCATTTGGTGAGGTTCCCGGGGGGCTGGCACCCCCAAACTATGTCAAAATATTTGTCTGTTAAATATCCACTGATATCAAAAAAAAGTAGAACTCTAGCTTGAGCCGTTCAAAAAATTGATTTTTGGAGGGTCCATTTGGGGGGTTTCCGGGGGGGCGGCACCCCCAAACTATGCCAAAATATTTGTCTGTTAAATATCTACTGATATCAAAAACAACTAGCACCCTAGCTTGAGTTGTTCAAAAACTTGATTTTTTGGGGCCCCATTTCGGGGGGGGGGGGTTCCCGGTGGAGTTGTTCCAAATAATTTCGGGAGAAATAATTGCGTTTGCAGCTCAACAACTTTACACAAAAATTAGATTTCCATGTTTTGTGGTTTAGGAGAAGAAGAGCGGACAAAAATTAGGAAGAAAAAAAGGGAAAAAAAAAGAAATAAACCTCATCGCGGCGAAAAGTGGGTTGGTTGGGATAAAAGGGTATCTTAAGACCTACAACCCTATGAAATATTTTTTGCCGTACTTAAGCCGTTTTTGACTGAGACCGCTTTTTATGCCAAACTTGCGGGGCGGTTTTCGGGTCCTAAAACCGAAGTCACGTGATCTATTGCCTCGAAATTTGGTACAAACATACAACTCATTAATCTCAAACTGCTGTCAAAATTTAATGTAGCTAGACCCAACCATTCTTTAGTTATAAGCAAAAGTCTGAAATTTCGCACTCGTTAGTTGGAAAATGGCCGAGTAAAAACAGAGAAACACGCGACGCGAGCGTCGGTCGTTCCAATTACGCTTGATTGCCGTTGTTTGCGAGTGTTTTATCGGCCAGCCACTCGGTCGGATCTCGATTGGAATCGGAGTCAGTTCAAAAAAATCAAAGTTATGCTGAGAGGTATCAATCATGCTGAGAGGTAGCAATTACGGAGCAGCAGCTTTTTCGCATATGAAAGCGACGTAAAATCAACTTGCGATTACGCTTGATTGCCGTTGTTTGCGAGAGTTTTATCGGCCAGCCACTCGGTCGGATCTCGATTGGAATCGGAGTCAGTTCAAAAAAATCAAAGTTGATTTGGAGTGTAAAAATTTGCCACACCGCTCTACTCTAGCAGTCTGCACTCTGCACCAATTTGGCGCAAGATTTTGTGAAGATGTGCGCTGGATTTCTTCTACCTTTTTCCCGATCCGGATTTGATTTTTTTTTATATAATCTGCATTCAGAGCGGATCTGGATTATAAACTTTAGGTTAAAAAATTTATTTGCCTGAGAAATTTTTTTATTTATTTTGTAATTTTTTTGCTCCCCTTCATTCGGCAGTGGTCTTCATATTAGCATCTAATACAGAAAACTCCTGCGAACAATGGCAATCAACAGAGGTGGAGTCGAGAACACAAGGCTCGAGGCCAAGGCCAAGGACACAAAAAAAATCCGAGGCCAAGGCCAAGGACAGCCTTTCCGAGGACAGACACTCTCGAGGCCAAGGACAGGAATGCTCGAGGCCAAGGCCAAGGACCATGGACACAACCGCAAGTGTTTAAAAAAAAAAAAACAAAAGGTCTTCAAAAAAGTTTTTGAGGCAATCTCCAATTTAAGGGCATAGCCAGAATTTTTGATTGGGGAGGCCTAAACCACAAATCACGTGCAATGACGTCATCAAAAATTTGCTTGTTGGCACTTAACCAGGATTTTGCAAAGGGAGAGGGCCTCAACTAATATAGTTGAAAAGTGCAAATACGTAACTTTGGAGACGTTTTGAGAAAACCAGTGTAACCTAAACGTATCATAGACGGGGGTCTGGGGGCAGAGCCCCCAGCTGTTGGGGGATTTTTTGTAATTTTTTTGAAAAAAAAGCAATTTTATTGCCATTGAATCACACTTCGCACATGTTTAGAACCATTTGAAAGCACTCGATTTTTTTACATTTAAAAGCCAATTAAAAAAATTAAATTGTTTAATCCTCCTTCTAGTTGCAATTTAAGTTCAAAACACGTTTAACATCTTGTATTTTGGTGTTAAAGTTTAATTGTACGTGATTTGGTCCAGGTAGGGGCAAGTAAGGTGCATTGTTTCGAGCAACATTTTAGCAGGAAATGAAAACCCACTCGAAGATTTTCCATAGAGATTTTTGTTTTGTCATGAAAATAACCAGTTATAGAAGTGCATGTTAGGCCAGGGGGCCCAGGCCCCCTCCACTGAAGTTCAACGACTTGATCAATCAGCATTTTCCATGGCTAATTTTTAAAAAAGTTTTTTGTGCGTAAAAACTGGCGAGGTGGAGGTAAATTTATGAATTGTTATTGAAAAATAGTGCAATAGTTGGTTAGTTTCGCTTACTAACCATGTTCAGGCGTGTAGCTAGAAATTCGCAATGGGGGGGCTGTTTTGGGGGCCTGTGAGCAAAGCTCCCAGCCGCCGGAGGCACGGAGGTCTGGGGGCAGAGCCCCCAGCGCTCAAAAGTTTGGCATTTTTTTGAAATATAACTTAATTTTGGAGCTATTTTAATAAAAAATATTGCTTTTAAAACGTGGCATAGAAATTGGCAGCACAACATGATTCAAGTGGTTGCATTATCGGGCTATGTGGGAAGTGGCTAATGATAACATTGCAATTCTCTTGTTTACATGCTGGTAAATAATAAAATCCTATTATTCAATAAGACTCACACGGAATAATCTATTTCGTCTGTGTTTTATAAAAAAAAAAGAATTGGGGAGGGGGGCTAATGGAAAGATATTTGAGAGAAGGAATTGGTAATTAACTAGCACTGAATAGCCCCCCTCCCCTTTTTCCTGAGTTTATAATATATTTGTAGATAAAACCAATGTTTGGCGTTTTTACACTAGCGATCAATTTTGATTGCTTATTTTTAAGCATTTTAAAAGTTTTTATTGATTGGTGACTTCAATTTTAGACGAATTAGCCCCCCCCTCTGAATATATGTTCCAAAAAATGCTTTAAATTACTTTTTAGTCAATTCCAGCGCAAAAGACAGTCTCAGAAGAGCTAAAAACGTGGTGTTTTTTTATTCTGCATTTTGGTTGGCAGGCCAATGGGGAGGAGTTATAGCCCCCCCCCTGGCTACGGTACTGACCATGTTATTGCCGGGCCGGATTTCCATCGCGCTGGGCCCCTGGCACTTTGAAGATTTTCGCAACATCTTTCTGCCAAATGTAGGTGAAGACCATAAAAAGTCTTAAGATTTGAGCGCAGGGCCCTTAGCTGGTACTGCGCCATATTGTGGTAAATCTGGCCTTGGTTAATGCATTACGTTCATAAAAAGGCTAGATGTGATCCTGACATAGCAACTTTTAGGACAAAAACTATCCATTTCTTCCAGGTTTACGTTTAAATTGGCTGGCAAAAATTGATTTTAGGGGATTTCGGGGCCCCTGGTCTTGAATATTGTTGTTCGCTACTGGTGTAAGCGAAAAACGCTAAAAAGAAACTGAAGAAACAATAGGCTGTTTTGTCACATTTTTGTCATTGGTAAAATTTCATTTGGAGTGGGAGGCCCGGTTGGCTAAGCCTATGCTCCAATTGCGCAAAATAAAAAGGTATTTACAAATTTTCCGTGAGGTTTCTGGCGTTTTCCGACAAAATTTCAACGGTTCAAAAATAGTGCTGTCCTCGAGCCGAGGACAGGGCAATTTTAGAGGACCTAAGGCTTCGAGGCCAAGGCCAAGGACTTCAAAATGTGTCCTCGAGGACGTCCTCGAGGCCAAGGACGTCCTCGAGGACTCCACCTCTGGCAATCAAGCGCAACGGAACGTGGCTCTATTGCTTTTTTTTCTTTTTTATTCAAGTTAAATACGGCACTTTGTCATGATTACGCAGTCGCGTTCATGGTATAGTGGCAAGGGCGAGCGGCTGAGCGCGTCTGGCAAGTTTCGCAAACAAGTCAATTCACGTTGCATTCTTTTAGTCTTTTCTTCAAAACCTTGCATTAGAGTTAGGGTTCGGGATGCGATGTCAGCCTGAGAAATAGCCAGGGGTGCCGGAACGTCGGAAGGGCAAGAGGGGCAGCTTTTTCAAAGGGCACTTTCAATACTGTACGTACAGTACAGTTATTACCACCAACATTGTAGACATGCGGTCAAACAATTACACACTTCACCAAAGCCAGAGTACTGAGTACATCGCATAAACACTAAAAACTAACAACAAACAAATTACCAATTAAATAAGGGCATATTCTGCCGCAGAATACCAGTGGAGGTTTGGGGGCAACGCCCCGAAAATCCGGAGGCAAGAGGGTCTGGGGGCGGAGTCCCCAGCGCTCGGAGATTTTGCTATTTTTGTGCAAAAATAACTAAATTTTAGGCCAATTGTAGCAAAAATTAATGCTTTTGTATAGTGGCATAGAAATTAGCGGTATAAAAACATGATTAAACTGGCTGCGTAAATGAGCAGATTGGTTATGAGGGCGGTGGCTAATGGTAAAATTTTAAGTCTTTTTATTACAAGCTGGTAAACCTTAAAACAAAAAATCACAAATTTTGGACTAATTCGTCTGGATTTACAACACAAGATAATTTTAGAGAAGATATTTATTCCCACCATATCCCAGCAGCATTCCATCCCTACCGAGAATTTTACTGTTAGGTCTGGACAAGAAATGGATCTTGCTCCAGTTATTGCAACGATTTTTATGTGTTAGAAGTTTTTCTTATATGTCTCCCGTTTGAGCATGGGGGTCCGGGCCACCTGGATCCGTCACTGGTAACGTCAGCGTCGATCGTTCCAACTATTGGGCTACAAATAAAGTTAGAAATTTGAATGTCTTGCGATCGAGTAATGCTGAGGCCTACAGACATAGGATCCTTGAGTTCTTAATTGGAAATTTCGTAGCACCCTATATTCTCGTAGCGTCAGTTTAAACTAATGGAACTAAATCGGGTTTCACACTATCACAGCTCACAGGCTAACCAAATGCCTTCCACAAGATTGCTCACTTATTTTACCCGTACGTTATTTAAAAATCATTTAACACATGCAATATGTTATTATTGATTTCAATGAACTTTTTAGCACCAATTTATGGCGAGTAATTTTGTTTATAATAAAAGATATCTTTTTCAGAAAATAAAAATTATAATGCGTTTTGTATCCACAAAAATTTTTTTTTACGTTTCTTTTGTAAAAAGGGCTCTGTTGGTTGACAAAACACTAAACTTTAATCCCTCAAATGCTTCTTGTAGCTCCAGTACGCTTTTGCGTACCATCAGTTTAAATTGAAGCTAGGAGGACATGAGTTAAGTTTCATCCCATTGATCAGCTTTCACGAGCTAGCTAAAAAACGTACAGTTTACAGTAATATAGCCAACTGCAAGTTGCTATTAACTTTCTACTGTGTTAATAGCTGTCGTGCGCAGTTGGGTCATTGTGAGGTCTATTGTTCACAAAGGATTAAAAATTATCTGTTAGATCTATTGCAGAGGTGGCAACGGATCCGGAGCGGACCGGATCGGACCCGGATCTTACTGTTTTTTGGCGGATTAGGATCGGATCCGGATCCAGTTTCATTAGAAGATGCGGATCCGGATCTGAATTTGACTTTGCCCTCCTAATAATTTGGGACAAAATCAGCACTACATTCCTAAAAGACCTTTTTTCTTGTGATCTCCACCTGAATTTTGGCAGAAAAAATGCCCCAATTTTCAGTGAAGACTTTTTTATTTTTATGTTTTTGGTCTTTACCTGAATTTTGGCAGAAAAAACGACTCTATTTTTAGCAAAGACCTTTTTTTTACTCTTTGGTATTCACCTGAATTTGGGCAAAAAAAAACGCCCCAAGTTTGAGTGAGAACCTTTTTTGCATTTCTTTGGTCTACTTTTGGTTTTCATTGACATGAAAAAAGTGTAGTTGTATACTGACGGATTCGGATCTTAAAATTTAAAAGGTGGCGAATCCGGATCTCTTCTTGATAGATCCGGATTAGTTCTAGATCTTTAAATTTGTGGATCCGGCCATCTTTGATCTATAGTTCATTAACAATTGAATTTGTTCTGCATTGGATAAGTGAGCTTTAAGATTAGCAGGCGTTTGCTTCGTTACAATCGTACTGAAATGCAAAGAGCAGTACTGCCCCCCTTGCCCCTCCTGGTAAAAAAGGCCGGGGGGGCAGCTGCCCCCTGCCCCCCCTATTCCGGCACCACTGGAGATAGCAAATCATGGAGATAGCAAATCGTATACAAAAGCGACTTACTGCTATGCTTGATTGCCATTGTTTGTGTGAGTTTTCTCTTTTAGCTTCTCCGGCATTCATTTCCAAATTTTGTGATAAATTTAAGTTTTTTAACCCTATATATACCGAGGTATTTTTACACCCTATTTGTACTGGGGGGGGGGGGCAAATTAGCCCTCCCCTATCTAAAAACCGATTGGTAAGTGATAGAATCGAGATTTTTTGTTTGCTGATGCTATTTTTTGTTGAATTTTTAAAAATAAATTTTTTGAGGTTGTGACGACACGAAAACGTTGATGACGTCATCAAAACCAGAAAATCCTTATAACAGCATGCAAATTTGCCTAAATGTTGCGAAATATTGGTTTTAGTTTGGACTTTTGTTATTTCAAAGACATCTCTGATAAAGTTACCACAAACGATGACGTCATCATGCATGATGACATCATCGTTAATATATTTTGTTGATTATTCTTTGTAATTTTTTGTGACTGAAATATAGCACATTTCACAAAATTATAGAATACTGCAGTATAATTTTCATTTTATATTCAACAGCTGATGAAAATGAATATTTTTTATGCAAACGCAGTTTATTTCGAGAAACAGCAGAAAAATTAATACTTTTGAATTATGACGTCATCAATGACGTAATGATGATGCCATGCATTTATCAGTAAATAAAATATTTTATTCCAGCAGAAGATTAGCATTGACAATGAATATGCAGTACAATGAATAGAATATGCGCACTGATAAGCATGAATAGTGCTCAAAACTGCAAAAAACTACTTAGGTGCCACTAACAAAGGCAAAAATGACGTCACTTCCGGTTGTCCGGCTGACCCCAAAGTTTCGGAAAAATGTGTGTTATTAAATTTGATTCAAAGTCAGGGTGCATCAAAGCAAAACTTTGCTTTCGTTTAGGAGCTATATTAAAATAACTGAGAGGGGGGCAAATTTGCCCCCCCCCCGGTACGAATAGGGTTAATGTCTCAGGCCGTTAGAAATGAGAGTCATAAACTAGGCTAGTTAGTTGTGGTTAAGTACGTAGTTTAGAATCAGAAGTTTCAGGTTAACAGTTAGAGCACCATGCTGCACGTAGGCTTATTGTCTTCATACATTTGCCTACATGAATGACATAATGATAATTGATATGCACCCAATATGGGAGAAGAGGTAGCTCTAGATTTTGAGTACAAAAAGTGCACATGTGCACACCCCTGCTGCATATGTGTACTTCCGAAGTAAACATGAGCATGTGCACTTAAGATGCGTCCCTGTTCGAGTATCAGAATGGTACCAGAAGTAGCTGTTATCAGCAGGAGCGTTTCTCGTGCAAAAGTTGATGTGCACACTTGACGTACACACCTAGGACAGGAACATAGTGCTTAGGAGTGCTCATTGATTTGCAATGTCAGTTATCCCAGATCATCTAGAACTTCTCGCGTGCACGAGTGCAATTTTTCAAGTGCTCAAAACCTTATGATGAGAAAAACTGCAGTTACCGGCAAAGATGGCAGTACGGTACGTTGGTACGGTACGGTACTCCTCAATTTTTGCTAAGAAGTACGGTACCGGTACGCTGGTACCGTACGTTTTTTTTGTAATGGTACAGGTACGGTACGCCTTTTTTGTAGAAGTATGGGTACGGTGCGTTGGTACGCTCTTTTAACTAAAAACCCCAGACTTTTCGCATATTACGCTGGCTTTTTGTAAACAGAGGCAAAAAAACGCGAAAACCGACGCTAAATGTGTGGATTGAGTTCGCTGATTTTTAGGCTAGTGATTTTAAAGTCACTTAAAGTTGCTAGTACTTAGTAGATAAAAGCAAGGATTACAGTACGGTACGTAACAGAGGCGGAGTCCTCGAGGACACATTTTGAAGTCCTTGGCCTTGGCCTCGAAGCCTTAGGTCCTCGAAAATTGCTCCGTCCTCGGCTCGAGGACAGCACTATTTTTTGAACCGTTGAAATTTTTTTGGAAAACGCCAGAAACCTCGCGGAAAATTTGCAAATACCTTTTTTGTTTTCTGCAACTGGAGCATAGGCTTATCCAAGCGAGCCTCCCCCCAATTGAAATTTCACCAATGACAAAAATGTAACAAAAAAGCCTATTGTTTCTTCAGTTTTAGTTTCTTTTTAGCATTTTTCGCTTACACCAGTAGCGAACAACAATATTCAAGACCAGGGGCCCCAGTACCCCCTCAAATTAATTTTTGCCAGCCAATTTAAACGTAAACCTGGAAGAAATGGATAGTTTTTGTCCTAAAAGTTGCTATGTCAGGATCACATCTAGCCTTTTTATGAACGTAATGCATTAACCAAGGCCAGATTTACCCCAATATGGCGCAGTACCAGCAAGGGGTCATGCGCTCAAATCTTAAGACTTTTTATGGTCTTCACCTACATTTGCCCAAACGATGTTGCAAAAATCTCCAAATAAGTGCCAGGGGCCCAGCGCATTGTAAATCAGGCCCGTCAATAACATGGTTATAGTAAGCGTTACCATCCATTGTGCTATTTTTCAATAACAGTTCATTAATTCACCTCCACCTCGCCAGTTTTCACGCACAAAATACTCTAAAAAAAATTAGCAATGGAAAATGCTGATTGAACAAATTGTTGAACTTCAATTGAAGGGGCCTGGGCCCCCTGGCCTAACATGCACTTCTATAATTGGTTATTTTCGTGACAGAGCAAAAATCTCTAAGGAAAATCTTCGAGTGGGTTTTCATTTCCTGCTAAAATGTTGCACGAGACAATGCACCTTACTTCCCTCTACCTGGACCAAATCACGCACAATTAAACTTTAACACCAAAATGCAAGATGTTAAACGTGTTTTGGACTTAAATTGCAACTAAAAGGAGGATTAAACAGCAGAGGTGGAGTCGAGGACACAAGGCTCGAGGCCAAGGACGCAAAAAAAATATGAGGCCAAGGACAGCCTTTCCGAGGACAGACACTCTCGAGGCCAAGGACAGGAATGCTCGAGGCCAAGGACCAAGGACACAAGCGCAAGTGCTCTCCAAAAAAAAAGGTCTTCACAAAAATTTTTCAAGCGATCTCCACTAAAAAACGTTTTCCAAAAAATTTTTCAAGCGCTCCACAAAATTTTAACATTCCAAAAAATAGTGCTGTCCTCGAGCCGAGGACAGGCCAATTTTCGAGGACTTGAGGCCTCGAGGCCAAGGCCAAGGACTTGACCTTCGAGGCCAAGGACTTCAAAATGTGTCCTCGAGGACGTTCTCGAGGCCAAGGACGTCCTCGAGGACTCCACCTCTGTTAAACAGTTTAAATTTTTTAATTGGCTTTCAAATGTCAAAAATCTAGTGCATTCAAATGGCTCTAAACATGTGCGAAATGTGATTCAATGGCATTAAAATACCGTATCTTTTTTTCAAAAAAAATAAAAAAAAAATCACCCAACGGCGGACCCCCAAAGCCTCCGGCCGCTCTGTGATTTGTTTGAGTTACACTGGCTTTCTCAAAACGTCTCCGAAGCTAGATATATGCACTTTTCAACTATATTAGTTTAAGCCCTCTCCCTTTGCAAGATCCTGGTTAAGTGCCAACAGCTAAGTTTTTGATGACGTCATTGCATGTGATTTGTGGTTTAGGCCTCCCCAATCAAAAATTCTGGCTACGCCTATAAATTGGAGATTGCCTGAAAAAATTTGTTAAAGACCTTTTTTTTTGGAGAACACTTGCGGCTGTGTCCATGGTCCTTGGCCTTGGCCTCGAGCATTCCTGTCCTTGGCCTCGAGAGGGTCTGTTCTCGGAAAGGCTATCCTTGGCCTTGGCCTCGGATTTTTTTTTTGTGTCCTTGGCCTTTGCCTCGAGCCTTGTGTCCTCGACTCCACCTCTGGTACGTAACGTTCCAACGTACCGTACCGGACGTTGCTGTGAAGTTTTTGCACTGGATCGGCTTCTAATTATTATTATTATTATGTAAGTACGGTATGGTACGCCTCAATTTTTGCCAAGAAGTACGGTACGCTGGTACGCCACGCCTTTTCTGTAATGGTATGGGTACGGTACGTTGGTACGGTCCGCTTCAAAAATTGAACTGAAGTACGGTACACTGGTACGGTACGATTCAAGATACGTAGTACGCAAATTCTGAACGTACCGTACCGTACTGCCATCCTTGCTGGTAGCACAGTATCAATGCTTCAATGAGTTGGTTGGAATCGGGTCTCAATCACAAGGTTACAAGGCATGTTCATAATTATCTGCTTTAGTGCTCCTACAGACAAAGAACTGAATTCAGTCATTGGGCATATCAAGTCTTGAGTCCGAGGAAGTAAAGCAACTATTGTTTTGATTTTCAGCAATTGAGTTTCTAGGCCAGCATAAACAAACATTTCTTAAAAATGTAATGTAGCCTAGTTGTACACCAGGCATTTCAAATAAAAAGTTTTTGCTGAGGTTCCTCTGGTGTTCTTGGCTAGCTTTGAGAAATCACACAGGTGCTACTCAAAAGACTAACTTTATTACTGACGTTTCGCTAGTTAGAAGCAACTAGCTTCTTCAGAGCACTGTTATCAGTAGTGATGGCAAATCACCATCAACTTCTGATAGCAAAAAACAGAAAAACGATCCCACACATTGCTGCAGTAGAATAACTAGCGAAAAAATTCAAAATAAGGCTCCGATAAAATTCATTGTTACGATAGGCTACGTCATGCAGATAATGTAATGGTGCGTATAAAAATGAAAGAAAGCGGTTGTATGAAACTGATTTCTCCGAATTAACATTGCAGCAAAACACGTTAGAACTAACACTAGGAAAGATTAAACCAAAAGAAATTCAACACTGAGAATTAAGCAACTTTCTGTAAACAGCAGGGAATGATAACCCATCATTTCTATTGAGTACTTGGGGCTTTTTGTTGATGTACCAACTTTCAGTGAAAAGACGCTTCGAATAATCATGTTCCACTTTTAAAATTTTGACCTTAGACCAATCGATGAGGTGATCATTTTCCATGGAATGCTGGCAAAGTGCTGATTTTTCTGGCAAAGTGCTGATTTTCGATCATTTTCCATGGAATGCTGGCAAAGTGCTGATTTTGTAGGGTAACATCAAAGGTGTATCGGACAAAATCAAGCGAATACTTCTGGAAACCAGTGTTCGAGTGGCGTTCAAACCATTTTTGACAATTGGCAGATTTCTCCCTTCCCTTAAAGATGACATAAATCATAATGAAAAGTCCAACTTGGTTTATGAAGTTCCCTGTCAGAATTGTCCTTTTGTTTACATCGGACAAACCAAACGAGACCTCAAATCTAGAATAAAGGAACATCAACGAGCAATAAAATTCCAACGGCCCGAAAAATCAGCACTTTGCCAGCATTCCATGGAAAATGATCACCTCATCGATTGGTCTAAGGTCAAAATTTTAAAAGTGGAACATGATTATTCGAAGCGTCTTTTCACTGAAAGTTGGTACATCAACGAAAAGCCCCAAGTACCGGTACTCAGTCAATAGAAATGATGGGTTATCATTCCCTGCTGTTTACAGAAAGTTGCTTAATTCTCAGTGTTGAATTTCTTTTGGTTTAATCTTTCCTAGTGTTAGTTCTAACGTGTTTTGCTGCAATGTTAATTCGGAGAAATTAGTTTCATACAACCGCTTTCTTTCATTTTTATACGCACCATTACATTATCTGTATGACGTAGCCTGTCGTAACAATGAATTTTATCGGAGCCTTATTTTGAATTTTTTCGCTAGTTATTCTGCTGCAGCAATGTGTGGGATCGTTTTTCTGTTTTTTGCTATCAGAAGTTGATGGCGATTTGCCATCACTACTGATAGCAGTGCTCTGAAGAAGCTAGTTGCTTCTAACTAGCGAAACGTCAGTAATAAAGTTAGTCTTTTGAGTAGCACCTGTGTGATTTCTCAAAGCTAGCCAAGAACACCAGAGGAACCTCAGCAAAAACTTTTTATTAAACATTTCTTACTTTACTATCAAAATATTCAGCAAACTTTGTTGTTAATTTTTCACTTGGCTCATCAATTTGGTATACTGCTTATCAGAGGTGGAGTCAAGGACACAAGGCTCGAGGCCAAGGACTCAAAAAACATCCGAGGCCAAGGACAGGAATGCTTGAGGCCAAGGACCCAGGACACAAACGCTAGTGTTTTCCGAAAAAAAGTCTTCAAAATTTTTTTTTTTGGCGATCTTAAAAAAACGGTCTAAAAAAAACTTTTTAGCATATCTACAAAATTTTAACCATTTAAAAAATAGTGCTGTCCTTGAGCTGAGGACTGAGCAATTTGCGAGTACTTGAGGCTTCGAGGCCAGGGCCAAGAACTTCAAAATGTGTCCTCGAGGACTCCACCTCTGCTGCTTATCAAGAAGCTGATTTACTGTGTGATATAGGTTTTCCACGCATCATGATAAGAATTCTGCAAAGAGAATCTGGTTATGCCATCAACAAATTCTTCAATTTTTTCTTTATTTTTTGGTAAACTTCTGACATTAAAATGTTGAATAAAGAAATCATTTTTAGTTGAATTGAAGTAGATGATAATTTGACAATTTGCAGGGAGAAAAATATTTGTCATGTTTTATTTCATTTGCATCATTGCAATGGTTTAGCACTTTGAATTCTATGTTGCCAACAGAGAAAAATGGCATCAGAGCCGCACTGCATCTAGTACACAAAAATTCGCAATCACAAACTCCATTTGTGTTAATTATTCAAAAAAAAGTTTTACGTTTAACTATTACAGTAATAACCAAAAACTTTGACGTCATTCGTGGTCGATTCCTGGGAAATCATAACGACTCAAACTGAGGGCTGCCGATGTGAGCAAAAAGCTCGAAACAGCGCTGTCCAGCTCTGTGCATATTACAGTATATAATAGTTGATTTAGATCCCACCTGCAAGTCCTGCATGCCAGTTCTAAATCCTTGTGAGATTGCGTAGAGAAGAAATTTTACTTACTTGACTCATTTCATTTCTACGCATTAGAATTTGTCCTTGCCAGGTCCATAAAAATTTGTAGCCAGTTGATAGCAGGACTTTTCTGGCCTCGTTGTACAGCATTTTTTGAAATTTGGTGAGATTTTTTTTTGTAGTGAAATCTGTTTTCCGGCCAGTAGTCAAATTTGTAGCCGATTTAGGCCTTAGATGCTTAGTAAATATCTCATTTCTCTTATCCCGGTTGACGAATCTGACTATGATAGGAGAATGTTCATTTGCTTCAGCTTCCGTTTGATTCAATTTTTTTACTGGGAGAATCAGGCTTAGGCGTTTTGTTGAAGTAGAGTCGATGCGAGGTAAATATGTCACAATCATCTAGTTTTACATTCAGAGTATTCGCTATCTTCTGTACGATTTCCTTTGTTGTTTCATTTTTCGTCCAGGGAATGTTATGAATTTCCAAATTATCTCGCCTTCCATGTTGTTCTAATGCTTCAAGTTGCTCTTCAGTTTTGGTTAGGTTTTTGTTCATCATTCCAATTGTTTCAGTAAGACCGCTTAAGTTTTTACGCAATTCTAAGTTTTCGTAGGTTATACGAGCAATTTTTTCCTGGAAATCATGACACTGCTGGCGACAAACGATAGGCTTCCAATGGTACTGTCTTCTTTGTTATTCAAGAACTTGAAGTCATTTTTCAATCACATTAAGCTGCTTTTCAGAGTTTCTATCTCCTGTTGAATTGCCAAAGGCTCATTTAAAACATCACTGCATTTATCATCAAAAAACTCTTAGTATTTTTTTGTAACTATAGTTTCAGTTTTGCTGAGCAGGTACTGAGTAACCTTTCCTTCCAAATCTTCTAAACCCTTGTTTGAAAGATGTAATCTTTTGCTTGGCATACCATGTTTGTATAGTGACGTAATATTTCATAATTTAAAATGGCTGCCGACCGTGCTGAAGCTATGCAAGAGGTTGGCTTTGGCTAGATCTTATTTATCTTTCAGAAATCTTCTTTCAAAAATTGACGTAATTCTGGTGAGCGCTTCCTTATTTAATTCAGTCAAAATAATTTGTCGACTTTAGGGAGGGTTTTAGTAAAGTTTTCTGCCAAATACAACTCTTCTTTTGCTCAAAATTTTAAATTAAATTTCCTTACTTGCAGAGCAAAAAACGCACGTCTGCACGCGACTGACACTGTTCAAAGGTTGGTGGTTGTCTGATAGTTCAAAACAATAGTCAAGTTGGTGGTTATCTGGAGCAAGATACCACAATATCATCATATAGGATACAGTACAGTACTTACGTTTGGCAACAGAAGCTGCCATATACATCTGGTATTTTTTGGACCACAAGATCAAGGGGCACTTCAATCATTGTCTTTTCATGCAATTACTGTAGCCTATCTAAGACAATGCCTGGTTTAAATAATTAATAGCCTAAATGAGAAAATCTATTCAAAATTTTTGAGAAATTTGTACTGGATTACCAGTAGTGCACCTTATATGCTAGACTGCTCAGGTAGGCTGCACCAGTTTTCCCTGTAAGCGCAAAAAAGTGCGAAATTTTTTACGGCTTTTTCTCACTACTTTTTGGCAACTGCAAACGACGTTTTTTGATTTTTGAAATTACGGCGTTTTTGTTTGGCTGTACTGTTCGGCGCAAAGCCATTTTTTTGTTCATCTGACACTGCTTCTTCGAAACTTGACGCAGAAGTATCGAAAGTCAGAGAAAAAGTTGCACTGCATTACTGGTACCTGAAGACCTTTTTAGTTTCATTTGTTTTAAAGTACGCCGATTCTTTGTTTGATTTATCAGGCTATCAGTTGTACCAGAAGGACCGCACATCTTCAAAAAGTGGTGGAGTAATGCTGTACGGTACCGTATATTTCCAAACAATTTTGCTCCTCAATTTGGGAAATACATTTTACTGATTGTGATAAGCGCATTTGGTGTGAAATAAAACTCGATTCAAACACTTAGGTTTTAGTTGGAGTGTTGTATAGACCTCCTAAATCCAATGTTGAATCCCTCAGTTCTTTAACAAATTTGATTCATTGTAACCCAACAGAAAGCAATTCAGCAACAAACTACCAGTAATAATGGGTGATTTCAATCTACCCGAAATTACCTGGGATGATTTAAGTTATCCACCTAGTTGTGAGAATTTTGTAAATGCACTGCTTGAGGCAAATTTAACACAAGTTGTACCTACAGCAACCAGATATAATGCTATTCTTGATTTGATCTTTACAACCGAAGCTTCATGCATCCAAAACATTGATGTACTTGAGCCATTAGGCACTTAAGATCACAATATGGTTCTGGTAGAGCTTGGGTTTGTCACATCTGGACATAATGGAACAAACAGACCTATTAATACAAAGGCAAGGGACTTTAAACCAGTTGATTGGAAGGTGTTTTAACAACATCTTTTGTTAGTTGACTCTGCAGGATAGGTTTTTTGCACATTCCAATGTTGATGCAGTTTGGAACAGCTTTTTGCATTAACTAAACAAAATTTTGGATAAAGTTGTTCCAACTAAGCAAATAAGAAACTGCTCCATCCCACTGTGGGAGACTAGTGAGGTTCGCACTGCTCGTGTAAATAGAAATCGAGCTGAGAGATCATATCTAGCTGACAAAAACACGCAAAACAAGAAACTATAAAACTTGGGCGCAAAAACACTAAAACAAGTCTTACATCATGCTGTTCAAAACTTTGAGTCCAAACTTGCTCAAAATACTGATGTAAAGCCTTTCTAGCATTATATAAATAGTTCCAGGAAGAGCAAATTATCCATTGGTCCTGTGGAGAACTATGGTAAACTTACATTATGTGATAAAAAGTGTGCACAAGTGCTGAGCCAATTTTATGCAAGTGTGTACACTGCTGAAGATGATGCAACAGTACCTTTTGCTGTACCAAAAACAACAGATGAACTAATGTCCATAACTTTTTCGCCTTACATGACAGCTGTAACTTTATCGAAAACAAATGATCATTTATCTCCGGGTCCCGATAACATTTCATACACTGTGCTAAAGAATGGTGGATATCACTTATACGTTCAACTTTCACGACTATTTCAGTTGTTTGAATGAAGATATGGTACCAATGGAATGGAAAGTGGCACATATTACACCAATATTCAAGAAAGGTTACAAGAAAAGTGCAGCTAATTACAGGCCAGTGAGTTTGACTAGCTGTATCTGCGAGGTGATGGAATCCTGTGTAAGACATGTTATTTGGAGTTTTTGGTCTGAAAGAAATTTGATTAAAGCATCATAATTTAGTTTTGTACCTTGTACTTCTTGCATAGAGCAACTTTTACTTTATATGGAAGACATATGCTCTTTAATTGATGAAGGTTTCTGTGTTGATGCTGCATACATTGATTTTTCGAAAGCTTTCAATACAGTTCCACATCTAAGATTGTTAAATAAGTTATCTGCTCTTGGAATAAAAGGAAATATATACAAATGGATCAAATCATTCCTCAGTGCCCGAACTGAAATTGTTGTTGTTAATGGGAGAAGAGTTCACCTCAAAAAATGCTATCAAGTGTCCCGCAGGGAAGTTGTTTGGGGCCGCTACTGTTTCTGGCCTTCACAAATGATTTTGATGACTCCATCAAAAATTCTATTCTGAAGTATGCAGATGATATCAAAATTTATAGTCGCATACACATGCAAATGCTTCCACTGATATAAATTCTTTGCAAGAGGATTTGGTTTCATTGTCAAATTGGACTAAAACCTGGTACTAAACTTTAACCTCTCCAAATGTGCCATGCTACATTTTGGGAAAAATAATCCCCATCATCAGTAACTGTTAGATAATGAACCTATCTCATGCAAACAATGGGAAAAAGATCTAGGGATTTACATTTGTGATGACTTAAATTTCTCATTGCAAGTATCAAACATAGTCAAAAAAGCTGAAACAGTTATGTGTGTTCTTAAAAAGTACATTTTAAGTCAATACAAGGAAGTGTTTCTTAAGCTCTATAAACAGCTAGTTAGGCCACACTTGGAATACGCAACCTGTGTGTGGAATCCTCATTTCAAAACAGACATTACTAGGCTAGAACAAGTACAAAAGAAAGCCCCAAAATCCATTTATGGCCTAGAAAAACTTTCTTATGAGGAGCAGCTCAGGTCACTTAATTTTGAGTCACTTTACCATAGAAGACTTGTGATTTAGTTTGTGTCTACAAACTCTTTCATAAACAGCGTGAATCTGTGCTTACTCACGATAATTTCTTTGCAATATACACTAACTGTAACAAAACCAGAGGGCATAATTACAAGTTACAAAAGCCTTATGCTAGATTGGACTGTAGAAAATATTGTTTTGCTCACAGAGTGATTGATTTTTGGAATAAATTGCCATATAATATTGTGAATTGCAAATCTGTAAATAAGTTTAGAAATGTGGTTATACCTTTTGTGAAAAGAATCAATGATGAAGGCATTAACTGATAATCTAATTATTAATTGATTGTACAATAGGTTTGACCAGTGTTCCCCGTTAGCACAAAAAAGTGCAAATTTTTTACGGCATTTTTTCACTAGTTTTTGGCAACTGCAAACGGCTTTTCGAAAGTACAGTAGTTTTGTTTAACTGTAGCGTCCGGCGCAACGCCATTTTTTCTTCATCCGGCTCAGTGTTCGGCGCTGTTTCTTTGAAATTTGATGCAGAGGTACCAAAAGTCACAGAAAAAGATGCACTACATTACCTGAAGACCTTTTTTGTTTCATTTGTTTTAAAGTACATCGTTAAAGAAAAGAAAACTCTAGGCAGTCTCCGTGTGCGATGACCTTTTTTTTTGTTTGAGATCACACAAAACTTTGAGTAAACGGCATTGTTGTTTGTGATTTGCAACGGCATTTTCGCACCGACTTCAGGCATTTTTGCGTCTTTCCCGACATGTACGCAGTAGATCTAAAATTAGAGGGAACACTGGGTACGACCAGACTTTTTGTACTTCAATAAATTTTATCAGCATAAATAGATATCATTGATGTTTGTTAGTCTCATTTGCCCATAAAGGCGGTGAATCATCCAGCCAATTCCGGTGGTTTACAATAGCTAAAATTGAACTATAATTTTTGATATTTTTTGTTTTGATTTTAGGGCTGCGTTTGCCAAGATATTCAACAAATACAAAAAGATGTCCCCCCGAAAAAAGTTTTTGGAAACTCTTTGTTTTGTTCTTCCCGCCAAAACCACAGTTCTCTAAACTATTAGGCTACTGTAATCTTATTAAACTATTAGGCCGAACTATGTCTAAACTATTAGGCCTAATAGTTTAGAGATAGTTAGGCCTAAACTATTTAGAAATAACCTATTTAGAAATAAACTATCTCTAAACTATTAGGCTTACCACAGTTCTCTAAACTATTAGGCCTACTGTGGTTTTGGCGGGAAGAACAAAACAAAGAGTTTCCAAAAACTTTTTTCGGGGGACATCTTTTTGTATTTGTTAAATATCTTTGCAACCGCAGTCCCAAAATTAAAACAAAAAATATCAAAAATTATAGTTCAATTTTAGCTATTGTAAACCACCGTAATTGGCTGGATGATTCACCGCCTTTAAGTATTACTTTACGTGATTCCATACCTCTTTTAAATCTTGTTGTTTTTTGTGCTATTGGTTAAGTTGTGGTACTACACTTAAAGTAGATTGCAGTGTGTAGAAGCCATATGTGACTAGATTTACTGCCAGTGGTAGTGGTATTTTAGTTTTGTGGCTATTGGTGTTACCTTGCAATGCTGTAATCAGTATTTTCAATATTGCCAAGTTTATGATAAACTTACTGTGTGACCTAGCTTTTCAAACTGCTTAGTGTATGTTCTATAGACTAGACCTTTTATACAAGAGATTTTTTGTACTGCATTTTTATTTGCTGAAACAATATTCATTAGAAAACTTTAACCCACCATAGGACTGGTTGTACAGTATATACTGGATGACAGCCAAGTACTTTTTTTATCATTAAATTTCTATCTTGTGCCCTTTATTCTTCAATAAGCTATATCTAACTTTATTATTATTATTTATTTTTATTTTTTACTTTTTGCTTTTTACATGTTACTGTGTATAATCTGTATTATTGTGTACTTATGCAACATATACTTGAAAATCTTTAAATCTGAAATGGTACTACCTACAATAATGGATGATATTTGCAACCCATCTAATATAATGGTAATCTGCTTCTTCTACTCATTGTGGAATACTGTTTGCTGTGCTCCATCTTATGTTTGACGACATTGCCCTTGCATCTTCATTTCATCTTCACTATTCCAATGGACATTTTGTGGTTTGTATGTATTTTGCTGTGGTGCTTTGCACTGGATCGGCTGCTAATTATTATTATTATAAAGAAAAAAAAAACTCTTGGCAGTCTCCATGTGCGATGACCTTTTTTTTTGTTTGAGAATTGAGATCGCACAAAACTTTGAGTTAACGGCATTGTTGTTTGTGATTTGCGACGGCATTTGCTCACTGACTTCAGGCATTTTTGCGTCTTTTCCGGCATTTACGCAGTAGATCCAAGATTAGAGGGAACACTGGCTACACCTAGTTATACCTGATACCGTACATGTATCCTGTTGTGCCTATCACTGTTTCACTTCGCAATTTATTTTTCGAGTTCAATTAAAGTTTTTAGAGCTTTGCTGTTTGTGAGTTGTATCTTACTGGTATATTTTGATGTGGCTCTACAGATACCATGAGAAAATCAAACCAATATAGGCCTATTCAAACTTATATGCGGAACCTATGTCCTATATCTGTATATATTACACCTCTTCTTATACAGTAATCCAAAAAATATGGATAGGCCTACTTTTTTTTGGACTTTAAGCGTATTCGGATTTTAAGATTTGTCCACAAACAGGTTTCGTAGCAGATTCAGAGTCTTAGTCTTTAGACTTGGAGTGGATTCGGAGTCAGATATTTGTACTCCGCCCATTTCTGATTCGCACTTTTCAATCTGGGATTTTGTGGCCTCTGCATTGCATTCAAAAATACCAGCTTTGTTGTTTTTGCATGAGATCTAATGTTTTTGAATTGCAATCTGATGTCTGATGTTTTATGATAAAAGTTTGATGCAATTTGCTTTCAGAAGCAAATTTGATGTTTTTTTCTGACATCAAATTGCTGGTGCGCCGGCAGCGTATTATGTTGCTTTTTTCTCATTGATTCGACTTAAATACGGCACTTTGTGGCATCAATTGTGAAGCCATGGTAGTGTAGTGGTAAGCGTGCTCGCCTGATGTAGCGAGAGTTTGGGTATCGATTCGCGCTGGACATGCTGGACAAATATAGCGCTGGAGAGCAATTTTGCACCATAATTCTTTTTTTTCTCCAGAACCTTACAATTAGGGTTAGGGTTTGGGAAGCGATGCCAGCTTGAGAGATAGTAAATTGAACTGCAAATAGAAATGAGCGGCGCTGCCAGTGCAGCAGCGATTAGATGTTGGAAACCGGGCCGGTGCAGCAGACACTGCCTTTTGATCAATTAGCCTAAAATTCAATGTGAACAACTTCAAAACTTATATATTGGTAAATTAGCTTTGGAAATGGGGTAATCTCAAAAAAAGCTCTTCGCTCAGTATTCCTCTGATAAAATGGAGGAAAAAATCGTGATCTCAAAAAAAAAAAACAAGAAAAAAAAGGTCTTCAGCCCAGTTTCCAGTTTCACCTTTGCTCATGGATATTTCTGTTTAAAGTTTGCTGAAAAAAAAATGGTTTTGATGTTTTCTGATTTTTTTATTTAAAAAATCTGGGGCCAAATAATATATAAAGTTTGTAGAGGCTGCTGTTACGTTACGTAAGAATAAGAAAATTGCTCTCCTAGCCCTAACATACTAACCCCAAACCTAAATCTTAACCCAAACTTTAACCAGTGTTCCCTAGAAGTGTAAAAAAGTGCTAAATATTTTCTGGCATTATCTCACAAATTTTTCACGAGAGCAAAACGGCATTTAATTCTTGTGTTTTTCATTTTAAAAAGTCCAAAACAATGATTAATTCCAGCTTTTTTTTTTTCTGGTGTGTGGAGATGCGATGCCTGGTGTGGCACGATGACCATTTTTTTGTTAAGAACTTGCAAAACGCAGAAAGCAGTGGGTTTGTAGTGTGATGACCTTTTTTTTTGTTGAGTTCTCCTGCAAGTCACAGAAAATCTGGGTCTGTGGCACGATGACTTTTTTTTTTTTTGAGATCACTTGAGTTGGTTTTTTTTATTAAGATTGGCGTTGTGAAAAGGCGGCATCACAAAGCCTGAGCTACGGTATTTTCATAAAAACTTCAAGGCATTTTCACACATTTTCCAGCGCTTACACAGAAGTTGAAGCGGGAACACTGACTTTAACCCTAACGTTAATCCTAAGCCCAACTCAAAATCAAACCCTAGCGATAATTTGAATAACATAAAAGAGTAAATGAAAGCTCACTTTTTGCTATCTTATTCTATTTATGGGCATTACAAAACGTAGCACTAGCCAATTTCTATAAAGTTTTGAGATAATGTGATTTTTTGACTTGAATTATCAAGCTGCTTTGAGTGATGTCACTCAAAAATCAAAATGGTATTATAATTTTGTATTGGTGCTGCAATATTCACTCCTCAAGCAAGATCGTAAACATTTAGCCAAAAGATTTGTGATGCAGCAATGCTGCATACATGTAATACGCAGTAGCTTGTCACATTTTCCAAGGATGCTGAAACATGCAAGTGCGTCAGATTTTTAAAGAATACTTGGAATTTCTTGCGAGAAATTTAAAATAACAATAATTTAATTGAATTTTTTGTGGGGCAAGTTTAGACGGTAGTAATTTTGCAACATATAGATGCCAACTGCTAGCCACGAGACTTGATTTGACATACTTGTGGACTTGCATACCTGAATCAGTGAATGTTTACAGGTTTATACTACAGACTGACAGACTAGAATGATTAATGGATACAGGTCCTGTATGTTTTTAGTTCACATACAAATAAATGTTCATTATCTTCGGGAGCAATGAGAGCAACTCGGCACTGGGAAAATGCATCTTTCAGTGAAATTGCTGCTTAAGTTTTGGAATATCACTTAGAGATGCTTGGCATCTGAATGAACCTTTGTTTATACCAGTATGAAATAAGGCTCTCTATAAATTTATTCAAAACTTAAAACTGTGATTCCAAGTACATTGATATTACCTGATCTTTAGCAGAATTTTGGAAACTTCTTCAGGCAAGAAGCTCTAATGATATTATTACTTGCTCTTGGAGAATCAAAATTCTTTTGTTTTGATATTTTGTCTCCAAGTGATTTCAGATTTTGGAAAATTGCACGACGTTCAAGAATTACAGCTTTTGGCATTCTATATTCTCTTAGTTTAAATTCTGCATCGGATAATTTCATTAAAGGATCAATGCGATTTCTTTGTCAGTTTGCAATCTTTGTCTACGACAATTGTGCTAAAGCAAAAAATGCCGTCATTTTCTACTAACATTAAAGCCCCTGCCACCTTCTTGCCTTGCTTTTAGCAACTCAAGATGTTGACCGAGCATGATTAAGCACTCGGAAAGTTATGACATTTTTTTAGTGAGTTTTTGCTAAATGAACTTGATAATAAATAGTTTGAATTGACGTAGCGGAACGACTAGACGTTATTTAACTCGAGAAGCTAACCAAGCAAAAATTGTGATACTGCCCCTGATTTTTTAAAGAGCCCTTGGCATCACCGGCTGTGTTACAACATCTTTAACTATTTATGTCTGACTTGCAGACTAGCTTATGAACAATGAATGGCATAAAAGTAGAAAAGGATTCAATTCCAGTTGTAAAAGAAGAGGTTGATGACAATGTACCGTTAAATGAACCTGCATTCAATGACCTCATGCAGCAACTGGAAACATACACACCAACAGTATGTAAAAGTATAATTTACTGATGTACAAGCTTTTAGGCTTACTGAATGTAATCTGGTACTGGTAAGTCCAGTGTCAGTTACTTAAATCTGAGACCGGAATGACTAGCAAATGCTGTTAAAAAGACTACACATGGACAGTGTTCCCTATAACTTTTTGGCTAATCGGCGAGTGCCCAAATTTTCTTGGGACAACTGTGCCCATAGCACCAAAAAGACGTTTATGTGCCCTAAATTTTGTACCAATTCGGTATTCAAGTATACTAAAGGTCATATTTACACAAATTTGTCGAATTTGCTAAAGTTGTGTTTACCATGTTGCCAAAAATTATTTCCCCTAGTTCCAACAAATCGCTGATTTGCTGAAAAAACGGCTTAGTTGGAACAATGCATATAGACCTCGTCCATCACATTATGATGTCTAAATGCTGTATGTTGTTTGTGGACTGTGCTTAAAAATAAATGCTATGAATAAAATAATTCTTCTATATTTTACAGTATGCAGCTCTATTTGCAATGATTGTTTCGGATATAATACTAATATAAATTGTATTAGTTAGTTAACGTCAAGGGAGTGATTACAGTATCAAGCTGAAAATCTTTTAAGCCCAAAAGAGTAAAACAAAAATGAGAAATATTCATGAGTGCATTTTTTTATTTCTTTTTTTTAAGAGTCAAGATTATGGTTTGAGTTCTAAAATGGTACATCTGGGTTTAGTTTTAGAGTAAATTTAAGTTTGGGTTGGATTTTAGTCTGAACCAATACAAACTTTCAATAATGACTTTCTAACATTATGCTGCTTTATTTGGTAAATTTCTTTATTTGGTAAAATCTGTTAACAACACCTTTTAAAATGGTTTTAGATTCCTGATGGTGTTGCCGAATATTATTTAAACAAGGCAGGAGTGAATACTGATGATGGAAGAATGTGAGTAGATTTAAGCATAAATACGCTTGTTGTGTTTCAAACTCAGTTAAAGGGGGATTGAGATCTAATTTTTGAATTTTAACTTGAGATATGTGAAAAGTAATTGATTGCCTACGTTTCTGCTCCGTTTTTTTCAATGCTTACGAGAAGGATTTTGATTTTACGGAATAAAATTCGGCTGTGGCAACATGGCAACACCAAATTTGCGTTAGTGATTTTAAACGATGTTGGTCTCAGGGTTGAATGGCGTCTGCCAGATTTCTGCTGTGACTTTGAACAGGTAAATTGGTTTTCGATCGTTAAAATACTCTTATTGGTTTGATTTTCTACTTTTAGCTAAAGGATATGCGATTTGCTACGCTTGTGAAGAAACAAAAAAATAGCTTTAGGCAGGTAGACTAGCATAGCCTTTGATTAATCACAGTAAATTAGCTTTGTAGTTGTTTGCTGCTATTCAAAGAATAAAACCTTGTCTAAAAAACAATTAGGCTACTTTAGTAGGTTAAAATGTACTGGTAATGGTAGACTGCTAATTGTGGTAGGAGCTGTAGTAGTGATAGGTGTACGAGATAACGTTCGAGCTAGTGTCCAAACCAGGGGCGCACCCAGAAATTTTTAAAGGGGGGATTTGAATTTTTCAAAAAGCTACCATTACCCAATTGTAGTTAACTTAGTTATAGTCAAACGGGGTTTCGCGGCAATAGTTGCATCGTTACAACATTTGTTTGTTATAAAACCTTGTGATAATGGTTTTGAAAGTTGTTGATTGTGAAGATTGCGTGCAAGATAACAATTTACCCCTATGGAGGTCTGGGGGCTAAGCCCCCGCCGCTGGGCAATTCTTTCAATTTTTAAGAAAAAAGTAGCCATTTTAATTCTATTTGGATGACGTTTTACACGTTTTTAGAGCAATTAAAAAAAGCTAAATTTCTAAGATGGCGGCTTGGGGGCGAAGTTGAAGCTCCCAGACGCTGAGCAATTCTTGCAATTTTTCAGAAAAAAGAAAGCCATTTTAACGCCATTTGGATGACATTTTGAACGTTTTTAGAGCAATTAGAAAAAGCTAAATTGCTTAGATTTGGAAAAGTTTGAAAGAATTTATTTTGCTCAGTCCAATCAGCCCCCGAACCCTTTCTGGTCCAGTCCAAAATATGTCTAAATACTGAAAAATCGCAAATTTAACCAAAATTTTTAATCAGTATAGTTTTAAATTCAAAAAGCTTGATAGTGGCACAGAATTTTAAAATAGTTTTCATTAGCATCGGAGCTATAATTTCCACTCTTTGAGTAATGGGTAGTCTTGAAAAAAGCTGTTTTAGATTGAACGTTTTCATCTAGCTTTCTTCATGAATTTTCGTCTTCAAACAGCGGATTTGTTTGCTTTTGTTTTTGCAAAAATGCATTTGGCTTAGTAGGTTTTTTTTACACAAGGACGGCGACTTTTTTCACTAAATGGCGTCTGTCTTTTTAGTGTCAAGCTTTTTTCTGCTCAGAAGTTTATGATTGGATTATCCATTGTTCAATGGATATAGCAAATACACAAGTTTATGATTGGATATAATATTATCCATTGTTCAATGGATATAGCAAATACACATAGTTACACAATATATCCGTCTTGTAGTTGAAACACTGTAGAAGCAATATTGTAGTTGAAACAAATCCAAAAGTCTCAATTGCTTGGTAAATATTTTGCGGAATCAAATTACAGCCCTAAAACAACATTTTGAGTGATTAACAACAACTTAAGTGATTATTTAGTGAAAAGTGAATATGGCAAAAGTGTTACAAACTGCGTTATATCAACAAAGTTATGTTACTTTTTGAGTTCCAAAAGGGGTTCAACCCCCGAAACCCCCCCAGGGTGCGCCACTGGTCCAAACCTTGGCAACAGGAGCAGTCACCGATCAGTGATTCAAAAATTATTTTTAGAATGAAAGGAGTTAACAAATAGCGGGAAAAATACAAATATTTTTCAATCTGGAATAAGCAGAATTTTGAAATTAGTCACAAAAAATAAATAAAAAATTTGCTTGATATACATACAATAAATGAGTTAAATTAACGTTTGATGGCCTTTAAGGGCGTTCAGGACAACAGCGCTTGGGGCATTGTTTCACCAAATGAATCAAGATTTAATGATAATATGGCGATAAATGGAATTGAGCTCAAGAGGGGGGTTTCAGGACAAGAGCACTTGGGGCATTGTTTTACAAAATAAGTAGTGGTTAAATGACGTTAAATGGAATTGAGCTCAAGGGGGTTAGGACAAAGGCACTTGGTACATTGTTTCACAAAATAATTCCCCTTAACTGAATTTGATTTACGCTCACCAATTGTGGTTTGAGAACTTTAGGTGTGGGAATGTCTTGATTATGATCCTTGTCTTAGCCTTTTTCAAAATGCGTGTTTTATTTCCATATTTTTTTAATTGATGTCACACTTGTTTTTATGTAATTTCAGATTTCATCAATTTTGTGCTGTTTTCTGTTCTTTTAAAAATAATTATTTGTATTTTTCTGCACAAAAATCCTACTAAAACCTTTGTGACTAAATTTGCAATCTCTTAAGATCATTTTTCTGAAATCCTCATTTTTAGCTAGAACATATGGTTCAAAACCTCAATAACAATTCTGATTTTGGCTTTTACGGTCGTAATTGCTGGCAAATCTGCACCTAATCTTGTGTGGATTTGGTTAAATTTTACAAAGACTGTCCAGTTATTGCACATCAGTTTAGGTTTCTAACTTGACGATAGTTCGAGAATAAGGCGAGAAAAGCTAAGATTAGGTTTGCCTGGAAGTCTTCAGGAAAGCGATTTGATCTTTTGGATTGTTTGTTGAGTGCATTGGACACTGCAAAACGATATTGAAAACAAAAATGTCTAAATTTATTTTTTCGATTATAGCTATTTTAGAAAATCAGACTTGACTGGGTTCTTCAACCTCTTTATAAAGTTGATAATTTACTTTTTCTTTTTGATAGAGGCAAGCATGGTTCGTTGTGTATAGTAAATAAATTTTTATTATTTAAAATTGTTCTTTTTAGAGTTCGGTTAATTGCTTTGGCAGCTCAAAAGTTTGTAGCTGATATTGTCAACGATACAATGCAACTGAATAAAATGAAAGGCTCTGCACAGGCATCACGATCCAGTAAATCAAAAGAAAAGAAGTAAGAAAACTAAGATCGCGTTTGCATAATGACTTGGAAATATAGCATTAAAAATTGATTTTCCATCTTTAACATGAACTAAATAAAGTTTGTATTATAGGGATTTGCTTTGTTGTATTACCAGTTAACCATACCTGTAGGCAGAGGCAGAGACGCAGAAATTTTTTCAGGAGAGGGCAAGCGATGTATCTATTCTACTGGATCAAGCAAAACTTTACTGCTGCAACCAGTATTTTGCTAAGGGGCTTGAACCAAAAGTTGAAATGATCCTGTTCAAAAAATCTTGCAATTGGACGGCATGTTGAGCAAATTAATCCAATTCAAGCAAATTAATCCAATTATGGATGTGCTGAATTGGTTTTGTGAATCATTGAACTGCTACGCTCCTGAATTGGACAGCGCGCCGAGAAAACTGATGCAACTAAAGCATATCACATACCGAGGTCTTGATGCAAATCCCTAACTGCTGGGTAATTTTTCCAATATTTCAGAAAAAAATAGCCATTTTAACGCAATTCGAATTAAATTTCGCATCGTTTTAGAGCCATTTAAAAACCTGAATTTAATAGCCTACAATTTGATAGCCATTTGAAAAAATTAAATAACTCAGTCCCTTCAAACCCCCATGTTAGTCACAGGTCGAGTCTAAAACTTGTTGTAATTGAATAAATGAAATGATGAGTAGCCCCCATCCCTTTTTTTTACGAAACTTACGTTAAGCATTTTGCATTTTAGCCATGTTTTCTAGTTTTTATCGATTAATTTGTAAGCTGTATTTTGACCAGTAAGTTAATACCCCCTCTAAAAAAAAATAATACAAATGTTTCAAAAGTAACTTTAAACCACTGTAGAGGCCATATAACTGCAAAAGACTGCCTCAGAAGGGCAAAAATTGTGGCATTTTCTTAATCGTGCACTCCCAATGCCAGGGGCACAACCCCCTTGACTACACTATTGATTGCAAGTTTGGTTTTGATTTCGGTTTCTGAGCAAAATTAATTTAATGGCGGAGTAATTTTTATTTTAGGGTTTATATAACCACAGGGTAAACTTGAAATATTAAACGCTTTTGTATTTAGATCCTGATAAGGGCTTAATGACAGATGCTGAAACGTTTGATATTGATTATTTGAACAGTTTAAAGCTTAATTCTACGATATTGTTTACGCTTGCTTTTTAGAAAATGCTGTATGATAATTCACGTAAAATAGGCAATCCGTTTTTTCCTGCCCTCCAGTGGCGTGGCTAAGGATGGTAACACCCGTGGTGAAATTTATGGTGTCACCCTTGATAATGTATAGAAGGCTGCAAATGTTATATTTTAAGGAAAGCGGTGCTACGCCATTACTGTAGATGGCGCGATTGTTATTTGGCTATCTCAATAACTTCTCATTGTAAGATTTTAAAACTTGGAAATATAAGCGGCGCACGTTTAATATCAGGCGTGTAACGAGAAATCTGCAGTGGGGGAGGAGGGGCTGTTTCGGGGATCTGGAAGCTCCGTATCCCATCCACTGGAGGCCATTGGAGTTCTGGGGGTTGAGCCATCAGCACTCGAAAAATTTTATTTTATTTTTCAAAAATAATTTAATTTGAGGCCAATTTTGATTGAAATTAATGCTTTTGAAATATGGCATAGAAATTGGCTGTGCAAAGCATGATTAAACTGGTTACATTAATGGGCTATGGCTATGTGGGTGGTTGCTAATAGCCAAATTTCAGTGTTCGTTATTTACAAGCTACTCCTATAAATTAAAAAAATTTTAGTTCAATGAAACTCACAACAAGTAATACATTTCGTCTGTTAAATTACGAACGTCGATTAATCAAATAGAGAAAAATGTTTGGGGAGGGGGCTAATGGAAGGATATGTGAGTCGAAGTGATTCGTATTTAACTGATACTGAATATCCACCCCTCCCTATTCCTGAGCTTATATATTTTTTCATGAAACCTATATTCAGCATGTTTTAAGAAGCGATCAAAATTGATTGCTTAGTTTTGCCCAATTATCAAAATTTTTAATGATTTGTGAGTTATATGTTTGACAAATTAGCGCCCAGCCCTGTAAATATATGTTTTAAAAGACGCTTTAAATCGTTTTTAGCCCATTTCAGTGTGCTAAGCATTTTCGATGATATCAAACACATTGTTGTTTTCTTTTTTGTTCGATTGGTATCATAAAATGGTGTCACGGCAAAACAATGACACCTGACGCGGGCCGCCCCCCCTAGCAACGTCACTGCTGCCCCCGCCCTCTGCACCAAGTTTTAAAAAAACACTCCAAGAGGTTGTTTTCTTACTTAAGATTGGATATAGTTGGACTTATTTTGCAAATTTAAATATAAAAAATACTTGACATCTTAATTTCCAGGGGGGACAAGTGCCCCCCCTGCGGGCGCCCCTGTTTGTAGGCTGTATCCTAGGTTGAAACCAAACCACAAAAACCTCTGTCTCGTTTTCTAATATAAAGCCAAATTTTATTGATAGATGTTCCTTGCCATTATCAAGTTACTCGTTCCGCAGTTTCGTAACTAGGAACAACAAATTGTTAAACGTTGATATGTAAATACCAGCCAGTTGGTCGAGCGGTAACGCATTTGTTTTTGGAGCGGGAAATCTGAGGTTCAAATCTCGGGCCAGTCAAATTGGTCGCAGTGTTGCCAACGACTCACCACTCCTGCAATATTTCTTCAAAAGGGGCTGTGCTCAAGCGCAACGACGCGGAGATAGGCCTGGTAAACTCGTTACACGCTTCTGCGTAATACAGCGAGTTGAATGAAAGATTTGATTGGATTGATGTGAAAATTATTATAGGATAGGAAACAAGAAAAATATCTATATATATTGATTATTATCCTATTTAATAATTTTGTTTTGATTCAAGTCTTCCAACAAAATTGTGGTTTTTATGTTTTAGACAACTTCTTACAATGGATGACCTCGCCCCAGTGCTTGCGGAGAGAGGATTAAAGGTGAAGAAGCCTTTTTATTACACATGATAACTTGTTGGTATTGAGTTAAAAGAAGAAGAATTGGAGTTCAACCGGCCAGCTCATTCTAGTGAATGAACTTTCTACTGGCCAAAATAAGAGCAACTCTCGCAGTTATCCTAATGCCTGTTAGCATTGCGGTGATTTTTTACAACAATTATGTGTGGTGGAGTAATCACAAGCATTGTCGATGAAAATGTGTGTTTTTAATGTGGTTTTTAAAGTAGAAAAATGAGTTAAGTGGTCTAGGCGTCCCGATTCATTGCCTTCTTTCTCGTCTTTACTATTGAGGTGTTTTACCGCTTAGCGCTTACTACTGTATATTTCGCATTTCAAGTACTAACCTAATTTCTCCGGGCTCGAGCTTACGATCTTATTTGAATCGAAAAAAAAAAAAATTAAAGACACTAAATGGTGAAGTTGCATTGATTAGTGCAAATGTTTGCTTGTTTTACAAGCATGTTCTTCGCTTGTGTATAACACTTTTTACATGTTCTGTATTTGTAGAAATGCTGAAATAGATGTGATAATAGTCTTGCAGTAGATGCCAACAAAGAAATGAAAAGAACCCTGCCTTAAGCCCATGCACGCATCGAGGATTTTGCTAAGTGAGGAGCCCTCGGACGGTTTGGTGCTTTTCGGGAGAAAAATACTGATAGAAAAACTGTGGAAGAAACTTTCCACGCTTTTAGAGCATTTAAAAGATTTATAGTACCGGTAGTGCGATAAAAAACTTTAGCTCAACCCACCATCTTGCTCGTCTTTCAAGTCCAAAACGTACTCAAAAGCTTGCGTCTTTGGATTCAATTGTTATTGATGAATTGGTTAAGGAGGAGAGTTTCTTCCTTTTTAGCTCTCCGTGTTACGTCACTGATTCAGTTCATCGGTAGCGTGTCCTAAAGGGTAAAGGTGTCGTTTTTACGACCACCATGACCTTTGGTTCAACCAGCACCCTGATCACGTTGTTGCGTTCTTTTTGCGGTGATTATCGCTGCTTGGTGGCTTCGAACAAGTAGCAAATTTACGTGGAAAGAAATTCACTGCGCGGATTCGTCTAAACGATAGTGTCATCGTCGCTTTTTCGTGATGGAAAAATAAAGATGTATCAATCAATCCCCTCGAAATCGCTTGTAGAATACGTTTCCTGTTTATTTCTTTGTCCTACTACAATATTTGGCTCTATTGCAGCATTTGTGCAATGTGTATGAAATGTTTTGAACCAAGTCAACTGACGACATGAATCAACCGGCCGCCAGCGTTATGTTGTGGACTGGATATCTTTTAGACTACAAATTAGTCACAATCGCTTCCCTTTCAATAGAGTTTTTGATTACATTTTTCCAACCATATTGCCTTGGCCAGGGGACCGCGAAGGCAGATGGCAGCTTGACTCAAATAGTCAAGCTGCCACCAGTTTACCACACACGATGGAGGCTTCACAGTTCACACTGTCCCTGTAATGTGAATACCAATTTTTATAGTCTTTTGTTTGACCCGACCGGGAATCGAACCATGGTCTACCATTTCAGTAGCAGACGCTCTATTCACTCGGCGACTTAACGTTTGTTAGTCCTATATTATTTCATTCGTGCGTATTAGCTAGACATCCTGCGTCCGTCTAACTCCACCAACGCCGGGCACCTTTTTTTTTAAATTCCGTCGAAAATCCTCGATTTGCAGTTTTGAAGATCAACTTAAGCTTTTTTTGGTTAAAGAGATAATGCTATCTTCAGTTTGCTTATTGTGATCAGGTAAGAAAGCAGTAGCGTAGCCAGGGGGGGGGGGGCTCGAGCCCCCCCATTGGCTTGTGAAGTATGCAAAATCGCATGTTTTTTGTGCTTTTGAGGCCGATTTTATGTGAAAAATGGAAAATAGCCCCCCCCATTCGAAAACAGCCCCCCCTTAAACGTCTGAATTTGCGAAATTGGACGAAATATTAGTCTCAATTTTGGCGAAGACCTTTTTTTTTTTTTTTTGGAGATCACCTAATTTTGGGCGCAAAAAACCTTTGAATTTCGGCCGAAAAATCACTCTGAATTTTGGCGAAGACCTTTTTTTTTATTTTTTTTTGGAGATCACCTAATTTTGGGCTGAAAAAACCTTCGAATTTCGGCCGAAAAATCACTCTGAATTTTGGCGAAGACCTTTTTTTTTTTTTGGAGATCACCTAAGTTCGGGCGGAAAAAACCTTTGAATTTCCGAGCTTTCCGAAACATTTCGTCTCAATTTTTGGACATTCCGTTTGAAACTGATTCAAGATCTACGAAAATTCAAGTCAAGGTCGTTTGCACACTTCTCGATCTTTCAAAATAGCCCCCCCCCCCCTTTTCCAAATCCTGGCTACGCGCCTGTAAGAAAGCTATTATTATTATTGAAGGGCAGCGGTACAAGTGAATCTGCTACCATTAGGTAAAGTCCACCTACACATTGCGTAGGCCTCATTTGGGCCCATTGCAATTATAGCTGCTAAGTTGCTGTATTTTGTTTGGTTACTGGTCGAACTCAGAAAGCCTTCCAGCTTCCTTTAAGTACGTGGCCAGTTTGTTAATGTTACATTTCGCTACCACATTGTGAACAGTGGTTTTGGTAGTTCCAAAATATTTAACACGAATATCTTGATAAACTTTACAATTGCCTACATGATGATTTGGTGTTTCATCCTCTAGGCTACATTTTGGACACAGGGAAGACTCAGCACGACCTGTACTTTTCTTGTGCCGCTGTAGATTGCAATGCCCAGTCAAAACTTGCACTACTCTATTCAATTGAGGCCTCTTAAGGTTAAGGAGACGTATTGTTAGTCGTGAAGACGTCCAATCTACAGTCTCCTTCATCCTCAAGCAGTCTTTCCGTTTATTCCACATAGATTTCCATCTAGCTGTGGACCAGTCCGTAACCGTGCTAACACAACTGGCATACGGAACTGTAATAAAAGGTTCAGGACCATACATTATTGATTTAGATCCTGATTTGGCTACATAGTCTGCCACTTCGTTACCATGTACCCCTGCATATCCAGGAAGAAGTTAGAAATGTAAGAAAGCTAGTTAATTTCGCAAGATCATTTTCACAAAGGCTTCAAAAAATTTAGTGTCCCATTAAGTTTGGGCAAAAATTTAAGTGAAATGCGAATTTGTTACCTGTGTAGTATTTGCTCAACATGTGTTTTGTGCCTAAAAATTTAAATTTGGTGCGCCAGAGATATGAAGAATATTGTTCAATGTTGATACATTAAGCAATTCGGCGTGTAGTTGGCCGTATTTAAACATTTCCAAGATTATTTTATGAACGTATTGTAACGTTTAAAATTACTGCGTACGTTGCATCAAAACCACAATAGATTCATAACCATTAAGAGTAAAAGTTTCGAGGTTTCAGGTAGGCTACTCCTTCGGTCAAATAAAGTTACCGGTACTGAACGCTAGACTGTACTTGAAGTTGTCTCGGTAGAGTCCTGCGTGGTCTTACTGAGAGGTGGTCTGCTGAGAATTTGTTTAAACCCAGAATTTTTTCGCTGTTTAAACTGGAAGTGCCTAGCTTTGGCTGTGGATCTTTTTTTCAGGAAAATTGATCTAAATCGATGACGCCATCATTGCTAAATACAGAGCTGTTTCGAACAGGTCCAAGGCAGCTTCGTTTTTATCGAAATAGTGTAATAATTTTGTACAAGAATTTTTAAAATCGTCGAATAAGTAGCATCAGTTCTAATATGACAAATTTAAGCAGCATAAATACTACGTTAAATAAAACAAAAGACAAGAATATACCTGCATATCACCTAACATGAGTTTACCTTAATATTACATGCAAACGCAATAATCAAACTTTTACAGAATTAAAAAATTTACAGAAATTAATATAACCGTATAAAAATATGAGATTTTGAAAAACATTACAAAATTATTAAGTAAACAAAAAACTATAACCACAATAAAAATCAACACTACACACCACTCCATATACTACAGATTACACAATACACAGGCTCCACGACAATAAATATACTTATAAAATTTGAAAAAATTTCAAGAAATGTTGAGCGATTATTTAACGTTTAACTGCATGTGTAATGGGTTGAAAACATGCTTGAAAAAATCGACATAGAATTCAATTATTACGTGACCATTTCGGGGGGGTAGATCAACTTATGCTTACGGATCGAAGAAAAACAGCGCTGCATTTTAGAATAACTGCGTGAAATAATTTTTGTGAAATTTTGTCATATTTGACCCAAGAAAAGGTGATAAGTTGCGCTAAGCGTTATCGGCTAACGTCCTGTAAGAGTGGGAGGAGAACTGTTCGGTAAAAATGTTAACGAGCACTACCAGAATTCTGTGAAAACAGTTAGTCGAATTTAGTTGCAAGTGTCGGGATATTTAAACCTTGTCCAATATTACCGTAATAATTTTTCCAAACAAAACAAACTTTGCAAAGGTTTACTGCAAGTTTTTGATAAAAAATCATATTAGATCGCGATATTAACCGGCACCCTACCAGGAACTAGGAAGTTGTACTGCAGCTCCAACCCCAGCTCTTCGTTTCGTTTCTGCAGCTTTTCTTCAAACTCCTTCAGCTCAGTTGTATAGGTTCTTTGCGCATTCAGTGCATCTTCGTCGAAGAACAAATTATTTGGAAATTGACCAATGTAAACCTGACGGTAAAAATGATTTTCGATACAGCACGATAGTCAATAGCAAATAACAAAAAATCAAAATATATTCAAAGAAAGAAGGCTTTTTTGTGAGGTGCAGCGCAACCGATATAGTCAAAGTGTGATCTTACAGTACCTCTGTTATAATCTACTGTTGGTTTGGAACTAAACAGGATGCGTTGAGCTGATCGCCTTGTTTACGGCAATAACCTCTGCTTGATGGTTTCCTCAATCAACGGATTTAACTTCTGAGAGTCTGAAGAAGTTAAAACTCGAAAAGAAAACTTGGAACATGATCTTTGTGGTCATGGTCATTCCTGGTCAATAGCTGCTTAGGCGGGTCCACACTGGCCATAAAATTGTGAGCGTATCCTTACTTTTAACGTACTGGTACGAGTTTCTTGGAACAAACTGGCAGCTTGTACGCTGGTTGAGATGTCACGCCGGACGTATCTACTTTCTGTTTAAAATACGCTCAAGATAAGCGAGCGCGGATTCCCCATGAAAGATTATTCTATACTATTAGCCTAAGACTGGTGAACTATAAACAAATACGCTCAAACGGCTGCATTCGGCGCGTCCGTAAAGATTGGAATTCGGATGCATAAAATTCGGAGTTCGATACATACCAATTACAGTGTACCAATGTATCATGTTCATAAATTATCCTGTTTTAATATTACTTGTTGGTCGAGCGCCTAAAAATGTTTACACAAATAAACAGTAGCTACTTACGTCGTCATCTGCATATCCGGATAAAGAGAAAGTGATCGCGATCGCCAAAGCGGATTGTTTAGGATTGGGTAAGGTGTTCAAAATTCTTTCCAATGACCCCTGGTGATTTATACATTGACAATAAAATTTGCACGAAGTATGATCCATACTGTAAATATTCTGACCGTACTTTGACTAATGAACTTGAAGGCAACAAAAAGTGCTAAACACGTTAAGAGCTTTAACTAGATATAGCGTATACACTATACAGGGTTCAGAAAAAGACAATCGTTCTATTACGAAAAGAGCTGAACAAATTATTCCTCTCAAAATCTCCATGAAATTTAGTCCAAAACAAGGTCAAGGCCTAAAAAGCCTTTTTCACCAAGAAGAAACTTTTACAATTACACCCATATGAAAAATCAGAATAAGTCAAAAAACGACTTTTGCGTCACCACTTCGCCATAACTGGTGAAACGTGATTTCTGGATATAAGGAGCGATATTTGCGTTAGGTTTAATTTTGATTTAGTTTTAGTCAATATATCTCCAGCATGTTCTGTTATTCTACGATTGGTGACTATTATATCAGGAGTTGGGGGCCTTATGCATATTTTATACTTAGGCAAGTTTGAACTGAAGAGGAGTTAAGGAGGACGGAGATACTGCAATAGGTTTCAAACAAGGGTCGAGGTACTTCGAATGTAGTGCAAAAAGAATTGAGTACTGAGGAGAATACGGATGGATCAGAAGGAGGTGAAGAGAAATACATTGGGGAATGGACAATGAGGTGCAGGAAAGTACGAAGTGGACGAGATGATCCAATCTCTTCGGTTGAGCGTGACAACTGGATTGATGATGACAATTTGTTGACCAAGAAAAGACAGAGTATCCTTTTTAGCATGACCCCTGAGAAAATCAGAATCGAGCCATGGAAAAGTTTGCTGAGAGACCGTCCCCAAAACTCAGACTTCAACATCGAAGTTATCGAACCAGCTGAGATACTTTCCCTTAGATGCAAAACTCCCTGGAAACACTGGAGAAACCTCAATCGTCTTTCTACTGGCAACAAGCACCTGTTTCAATGCCCACTATTCTCAGAAAAATGAAAACTGCCGGACGACCGTATACCCATTAACATCATTGCTGAAAAAATTGGATTTCTGAACTGCGACTAAGAGAAACGGTAAATCAATCAATATGCCCTTTGATGTCATACAAAGCCATTTGAAAACAAGTAAGCAAAATCGCATTCATATCCTACCTCTCCTTTCTTGTGAGGAGGGAGTCTCATGCAGGATGGCGAGTTTGGGATGAACTTGTAAGTCTCAAACTGACCGAAATTAACAGCAGCGTGTTGGGCTGAGCAGGTGAACATTAGAGTCACACAGATCTCGATCTAAATAATCCAGAATTTTATTAAAGCTACTTCATAACATTTTTGAAATAATTGGCTTAAAGTTAAGTTTATTATCCAGCCTGCTTAGTGCTACAGCTTACTGTACTGGGCCCATTATCGATCAAGCGTACATTCTAAAAAAATTCCATGCGTATTTCCGAGCGTTAATACGGGATCAGTAAAAGTTGAAATCACAAATTAAGCAATTTTATTTACAAAACAAACAACAAACATACCAGATCGTCCAGCGTTTCCACTTTGTCCGGGAATTTCTTCGTGTCGTTCTCCTGCCAATTGAGTCCGTTCACCGACACGTCACACATCCAGTCTTGAAGTTCGTTGTCGTTTTGTACGTCCTGTGAAAAATGTTACAACTCTTTTAAGTGGAAGACGTAAGCACTAAAGCGACATTAAAGGTGAGTTTGCATTGACAAGAAGCAACGCGAAGCGAAGGTAGGCAATCTACGCGAGTGGTCGCTTACGTCACTTGCTCAAAATAGGCAAACTTTTCAACAACAATATGTCTAAGTGAAGTTAAGCGACCTCTAGCGAAGTGTGCGACTGGTTAAAACCTTTCCCAAGTAGTCGATGATGCCGAATTTTGATTGCTTCACGTCGCTTTGCGTTTCTTCACGTCAAATGCAAACGTACCTTTAATCCAATTTAGTTTTGAAATGTCACTATCTAAAATAATAAAACAAGAAATCGAAATAAGATGTCAGGTAAAAATATAAAAACTTTGGAAGTTTTCTAGTTTGCAAAATAAAACATTGTACTCAATATTCAGTCCTATTTGTTCAAATATAAGAAAAAAAACAACATTCAACAAATTTTAACGAGTTAAAGTACGAGTTTAGATAATTTGGGTTTAAATCAGTGTTTCTCAACCGCGGCTCTTGTTTATCCTATCTACGGCTCTCATTAACCTTTTGAAAATGAATCTGTTTTGCAATGTTTATGTAAATTTCATTGAACTATTCTTCATTTCAAAAGTAAAACCATTACTATTAAAGCAATAAATTTGGTTAAATTTTTTGTTTTTTGGTTATGAGCATCCCTTCAGCCAACAGACGAGGATAACCTTATACAGATCTACTTGGGCGTTACTGGATGTTAGTGTTAACGCGTTGGCTTGGTTTCTTAGCTTCGTTCTCATTTCTAATTAAAAGTTTTATTCTTATTTATTTAAAACAAATGAGAGGGAGACCTAACTTGGTATTTCGATAGATTGTAGGTCTACAGTTGTAAAATACTACGCTAATGCAGTAGCAAAATCAGAAGGGTCAAAAAGGGATGAACAGCAAACAGTCGTGTACCTGTAGAACTGAACATGGGCAATTTTTGTAATTTTTCAGCGAAACTTACCGTTTTATCACCATTAAAATAACAATTTGCACGGTTTTGAAGCCATTTGAAAAAACACTTAATTTCGAAAATCTTAACATAATTAAATTGCCCAGCTCCTTCAGCTCCCCTTTACCTGTACAGGTCAAGTCCAAAACACGTTTAAACGCTTGCATTTTGGGGTAAATGTTTTAAGTGACTTGACCTGGCTGCGCCACTGAGATGAAGCCCCTTAAACCAAGTCATGCTTTTAAACTTAAGTTTAAACTTAAACAGGAAGTAAGGGAGCTGAAGAGGCTAAAAAATTTATTTCTGCCAAAAGGTTTCCGAATACTTGCATTTAGTTCTTTTAGTTTCAGATCGCTCTACAAACGTCCAAACCGCCATCTAAAATGCGTTAAAATGGCAATCTTTTCGAAAAATTATAAAAATTGCCCAGACCCCCGTCTATGTGAGCCGCAGACAAGTTTTAGTCTTAAGTTCAAGTCCTTCTCTTACCGAAATCCCGTACGACACCTGTGCTGATGCTGTAATATTGATTTTTTTAGTTTTGTGATATTTAGTTTTTGCTTTCAGCTTAGCACAGTGCCGTGATGACCCTAATTTATAGTATGGGCTGGTGAAATGTTACAATAACTTAAAAAATAAAAACTTGCAGCAGTTGCACAAAACTAATTGAAATATTTCGTTTATTTGGTTGCGGCTCTTGTCAACTTTGAGGTCTAAAATTTGGCTCTAGACCAAAAAAATGTTGAGAACCACTGGCTTAAATCATTTAGTGACTATGCTTAATAAATTGAATCAAAAATATTGCACTATGTGCAGTATCAAGCTTTTTCCAATTTAAGGACAGCATGTTCTCTCTGCTTTGCTTCTTTCCCATTTTACTTTTGCTCAGTAAAAATTAACAGAAACTCTGTAAAGTTCATTCAAGTTTCTTCTGATTTCTCTTTTTCAATCTCAATCAAATCAGATTTCTATCAAATCCTTTCCGAATTCAAGTTAAAGCTTGAACTTTTTTATACAGTAGTTTGAATTTGGCAGAATAATTGGGTTCGAGATTGAGCATTTTTGCTTACCTCATTGGATTTGTAATAGCAGCCAAGTAAATTTCGAACAAAGTTTTCCATAATTTTCCACAAATCCAAAGCATCATCTCTGTAATAAAATCCTGGTAGATTTTCTCGGTCATCCAAACCTAAAAGAACCACAAAAAACGTGCCTTCAAACGGTTTTATTTCTTTCGTTAAAAAACAAATCTGTTCACATAGTAAGTAAAAAGGAGAGGTGATCGAATCCACATACTAAAAGATCCGGAACCGATCCGGATCCAACAAGAAGAGATCCGGATTCGATTCGGATCCCAAACCTTTTAAATTTTGAGATCCAGATCCTATCCGGATCCGCCAGTATGCGACTACACTTTGTACGTTTTAACAAGTAATTTGACAAACACCAACAATCAGTTTAAACTTTGAGGTAATTAGCAAAATCAGATCCGGATTCGCATCTTCTGATAAAACTGGATCCAGATCCAAGAAAAAACAATAAAATCCGGGTCCGTTACCACCTTTGGTAAGAAGAAAAGAGTACAAAAAAAACGTTTTTAAGCTTCATTAATTTTGAGTTTGCTTTTTATTATATCACAGATGGTATTTCGCAATAATATGTACCGATTATCGCATATTAATTAATTGCCGTGTATTGCGATTTAGCCGATCACGTGACCTCAGCAGTTAACTGACACGTCACCCAGAAATCAGCACACTTTCATTGCGACAACTGTACTTCGTCCTTGGAGGAAGCCGCATCTACTTAGGAGTTTCCAGTGTTCTACTGCTCCAATAAATTTCTTTGAATTCTTGCTCAATGAATTTGCTGCTTGTTCGAAACCATCAAGCAGAAATACTAACACCGTAACATACGGCCCGCGGGCGGGATCCGGCCCGCCAAGAAATTTCATCCGGCCCGCGACTTTTTATATCCTCTTAAATTCGGTGGGCTGGAATTCATGTGGCTTCTGGAAATCAAAAATCTAAAACCGCCTCAAATTATGGAGTAGACCTTTTTTCTTTTTTTATTGATATTTACCAATAACTACGCCGAAACGTACCTCATTTTCTGGCGGAGACCTTTTTTTTTTGATCCTCGCCATTGATTTGGCCGAAAAATAACTAATTTTGGAGTTAACCTCGTTTCAGAAATGGTAGCGGCCCGTTGGAACTTTGCTGGGTCTGAGTATAGCCCACGAGGACGAAAAGGGTTGTTGACCCCTGGTCTTGTACAAGAATACAAAAACACGACCAGGTTTTCTTTTGAAGCTAGATTATACGATTAAGAACGTCGTAAAAACGAATTCTTCACCCTCTCAATCACGCAGCCGATTAAAAGCTAACAAAGCAATCCAAACCATAGAGCTCTTAGGGTGGATAACCGAACCAGTCGACCACACTTGGGACACGTCTTTTCACCTTAGAAGATAACATGTGTTTGCAAAGAATACAAAACCTTCCCGAAAAGCAAAAACATTTGATGCAATTCACGCATTCCGAAAAACAGTTCTGAAAACGCCAAAATCGCTAAAAATTTCAGGGGTTATTTGTGGAACAAGCAATCTACGAGGTTGAAAAGTTTTGTCTATGTGGATATGCCTCTAAGTAGTACAGTGTGTGTGAAATAAAATATATCGTATAGCTTACCTTGCTTCTTCAACCGTTTCGGAATGACAATGTCTTCAAATTTGAAATCGCTAAAGAAGCTTCGAGATGTATCAACGGAAGCTGCAAGTGATGGAATTAAAAGCTAACTGTATAATACATTTTACATATCCAAGCAATTTTCAAGCCCAGTTCTTTGTTCCTGTGTAAGTTTGTTGCTAAGTCACGCCTAAATGTACCAGCAAGTTATTATACTACTATTTCAATCAAAGAGCTTATGTTGATGTTCTAGAAGCAAATCAACTCTTTCACAGGTGCATTTTTTGTTTTTTGTTTTTGCAATTTGTCATCATTTTCTGGCTCGGCTCAGCAATAAGCTGGCCCTGGCACTAGAAAAGAACCGGATCCGAAGATAGGCATGTTAATACGCGAAATGCTTGTTGCTAATCATTTAGCAAAATAAAGGTAGAAACGTAAAAATTATGCACAGTCTTTATTTTTTTCCATTCTCACACGAAAACTATTAAATTCTAGTGAGTACAGCTCATTGGAAAGCAGCGTTTTTTAACGTAACCAAGTTTAGTCATAACGCCGATCATTTGCAAACTTATTTTAAAATTGCAAAGATCAAAAATCTGCTGCGGTATTTTACAAAACTCACATAGGGCAATCGTCGTATTTGCAAGACTTGAAGCATTAATCAGTGACGTTCGAGCATCCGTGTTGATTGCGGAGACGGTCTGGAGATGGGGTCTGAGGAGTTTGTAAAGTGGATGGGATTTAGGAAAGCAGCGGAATAACGCTACTGCGAATGGCTCCGTTAGGTTGTGTGTGTACAGAAAGTGATAGACCCACTGAAAAAGATGCATTAATTTTTAATAATTTGATTATGTTGACGTAAGAGTTGAAATAGCGGAGTGGTCTAGCGCTTTCCTATTGCAGAATTGCAATTTTTCTTGGTGCGAGTTTCCTTTGAAAGCGAGTCTAAAAGAATCTTTAACACCATATTTTATATTAGACCAAGATTGTAATCGAGGACTTCTCTCCAAAAATCTCTTATTGTAGAATGGGGCTGACTTTGTTGTCAGTCCTGTTTAAATTCTCCAACAACCCTATTTTGCTTCTTTGTCAGAAACAAAACCAAACATTGGCGCCAAAATGTGTGCACATGCCGCAACTAAAGGCATACAAAAAAACTGACAGAAAAAAACCAAATTTCATAAAACAAATTCCCTACCGCTCACCTCATGTATCGACCCCATAGTGCATCTGAAATACATTTTCGCGAGCAGCCAATCGTCGCTGCCATCAGCAATGAACAAATAATCGCGATCTCCAGGCACCAGCTGAATTGCAATGGGTAGGAATTCCCCGTTTTTGACGTAGAATAAGCCGCAGGAATCCGTACAATGAAGGCCATCGTTTCTTTTTAAATGTTCAGTTAGGGGTTTATAGTCACTGATGTACAATTTTCCTACCTGGATGCAAAAAAGAAATGATAACAGGAAAATGTATTTATATGGGGTGAAAACAAATGAGAGATACCGATTTTTTTGAGACATCAATAAACTATACACAAAATCTTTAATAACAAAATCACTACTTTTTAAGATTCTTGTCTCATTTAAAAAAAAGTAGCAGAGGCAAGATCGTCCAACTCCTAGCTTTTTTTAAAAAAGGTCAAATAATTTATTTTTCCTTTTGGAAAGAATAGCAAAACTGGATTTAAAAACCATACTTTTTAAAGCAATTTTTTTATAGCTGCCCTCTAGCGAAAAAATTCCATGCATTCGAAAATGATACGTGTTTATTATTTATTAATAAACAATTGTTTTAACTATTGTTAAATACATTACGAGTAGGCGGCGATAGCTCAGTGGTAGATCGTCGGGTTAGTGATCGAAAGATTGGTGGCTCCCGGTTCGATTTCCAAACTGGTAATGCATCGTTGCGCACTTGGGAAAGACACTTTACACTTATTTCCCATTTGGGCGAAGCAGTCTATTCGTTGTGGTGGCCCACCCTGACGTAAGACTTGCAGACAGAACTCAAAAAAAGTGCTATGCTTTACTTGTGGTTAGACAGACGCAGAATTCTTGTTCATACGAACAAGTGCTTTTAACATTTTCTTTATATATATGTATATATTATTTTTTTGGATTAACACAAGATGTTTTCAGAACTTAAACTTAAAGTACATGAACTCAAAAAATCTGCATCGTCAAAAGCGCCGTCCCAAGCCATAGTAAAAAGTTTTTTTAACAGGCTTATGGCTGATAGTTATTTCATTTATTATCTACATGCCTGTTTTAAGCGTTACCGCGATCATCAGGGGTAGATCTTATGTAAATAGAATCTATTTTAATATTTTCGAATGGTTTATTACGTCCATTTCTTCTTTTAAGGTTTTCCCTTCCAAAACTCCAGCAACATCTTCGTCTGTGACATTAAAATAATCAGGCAAACAGGTGCACTTCTCCATCACCAACGGGCTGATTCCTGTGAGTACCTGGCGGCCCATGGTGGCATCCTCCTTCCAACTAAAAAGTACAAAAAATCTTTTGTAAAGGATCGAAAATCTCTACATCTTTTGGAATATTCGAATACTTTGGTACTCTTTAATCAGTGGTCTGGTGGATCGAAAGGATGTTTGCTCCTAATATAGTAGCTCAATCTCATTTCCCAGTCAAATCAAACCAAAAACTTTTAAATTAGTGTTCAAGGCATCTTTGCTGTAAATGTTTAGCATAAAGTGGACAGTGTAAATTTCACAGTAATGGTAACGGGATAAAAGTAACAGTACAATACAGTAATTGCTATTTAACTTTCAAAGTCTCTCATTTCCTAGTTAGGCCTTAGATTTTGGGCGGCTTGACCAATGACCGCCTTTTCAAAAAAAAAATTAAAATTTAAATACTGCATAGTATTTTTTAAAGTAATTAAAAGTTTTTGAATTAGTTTAGTTATATTTCGATGGAAAATTATTTGAAGTAGCATTTTAGTGCAAATCGGCATTTACTAAATTAAGCAAAAATTTTGGTGACATAAAGCAAAAAACCGTATGGTAAATTAACAAAGACTTACTTTTTGTAATAAACTGGATCGTCAGATGACAACTGTTCCAGCTTGTTCAAATTATTGTAATCTTCTAATGAATTTATCGGACAGAACTTATCTGTAAAATACAGAATAATGCAACTAACACTTACTGCATTACGGACTACGGAGATAAGTAGCTTGAAAATTCCGATCAAATATTACATCATGTAGATAGGTGGAAAGATCAGCATAGTAGAAGACAATTCTTACTGCTGGCTACAAGCAGTGGTGTTATTCAATTTTACCGGAAACGGATGTGAAACCGGTTTTCTAAGTTTAGCAACCGGTTAGTTTGAGCCAAAAGTACAGAATATCTACCCACAAGTAATTTTTCAGGACCAAATCACACAAAACCGGTGTGAACTGCTAAATAACATAAAAATAGTCTACGACCAAGCATGGCAATGGCAGTACGGCACGTAAGTACGGTACAGTACGCCTCAATTTTTGGTAAAAGATACCGTACGCTTGTACGGTACGTGCTTGTTGTGAAGGTACGAGTTCGGTACGTTGGTACGCTGTTTGAATGTGCGTACTAACGAACTAACGTATCGTAAAATGCAAGTACGTTACGCAACGACGATTTTAACCCGCTGGCAGGGCCCGGCCCCCCACACTCAATCGAAATGCCTGCAATGATAAAAATGTGACGAAAAAGCCTGTTGTTTCTTCAGCTTCAATTTCTTTTAGCATTTTTCGTGTACTACAGTACACGCGTACAACGCTAATTACCAAAAGCATTGATGACCAGAGAGCCCGCACCCCCTCAATTCCATTTTTGCCAACCAATTTGAATATAAAACCGATTAAGGGTTTTTGGATAAATTTATAACCGATTAAGGATGAAATTAAGGCTTTTTGTTCTCGAAGTTGCTACCGCAGGCCCTCATTTTACCTTTTTGTGAACGTAAAGCAATAACCAGAGCCAGATTTACCATGTATGACACAGTGGCAGGGGTACCGCGCTCAGACGGTTAAGACTTTTTTTGGTCTTCATCTACATTTGGCTGAAAGATTTTGCAAAATCCCCCGAAGTGCCGAGGCCCCGCACAATAACATGGTTAGCAAGCGTAACGATCTATTGCACCATTTTTTAATAGGATCAATTCACATCCATCTCGCCAGTTTTTACGCGACAAAATACTTTTGAAAAAGAAAAATTGGGTATAAAAAATGCTCCTTGAACAAATTATTGAATTTGAATTGAAAAGGGCCCCTTGGTCGTACAACTGGTTATTTTCATGACAAAACAAAAATCTCTAAGAAAAATCTTAGTGGATCATTATTTACAGCAAAATATTGCAGAAGGGAATATACTTCACTTCCCCCTACCTGAGCCAAATCACTTACAAAGTTTAACCCCAAATGCACGATTTCAAACATGTTTTGGACTTAAAATGTAAGTAAAAGGAGGATTGAACAATTTAATTATTTTAATTGTTTTGAAATACTTTTAAATGTTAAAACTCTAGTTCTTTCAAATGGCTCTGAACCATTGGTGGGCACAAATCCGCTAATCGTTAATCCGTTAACAACGAAGCTAACTTTTTCATTAACTCGCTAATTCGTTAAAAAGTTTTTTTATGTTAACGGACTAAATTAACTTTCATTAAGTTTTGTTAACTTCCGTTAACGTTTCTATCGTTAATTTCTTGCACCATTCATTTATCGTACTGGGATTTATCGTAGCGGTACAAACCAGTTTGCACTGTAACACTAGTTGCGTATTAGCACGAGTTTTATGGAAGCAAAAGCGAAAAAAGGAGTTTATTTTTGCGGCAAATAATTAATAAGCTGCAGCCTCACAGGACTATTAATTATCGCTGTACGCAGTTTCCAAAGTTTTTCCGATCGCAGCTTCGTTACTGCATTTGAACCTATTTTATCTTGAAATTAGATTAGACTTCAAAATGTAACTTCCAAAACAATAAAAAGACCACTATAACCAGTAGCGTAGCTAGGGGGGGGGCGGGGGGGGCTATAGCCCCCCCCATTGGCATGTCGACCAAAATGCAGAATGGTAAAAAACACCACGTTTTTAGCACTTTTGAGACTGTTTTATGCTCTGGAGTGGACTAAATAGTGATTTAAAACATCTTTTGAAACATATGCTCAGGAGGGGGGCTAATTTGTCAAAAATAAAACTAACAAATAAATAAAAACTTCGAAAAATGGTAAGAAATAAGCAATCAAATTTGATCACAAGTGTAAAAATGCTAAACATAGGTGTCATCAACAAACATACTACAAACTGAAGAATAGGGGGGGGGGGGAGGGGCTATTTAGTATTAGTTAATTTCCGATCATTTCTCTCAAATCTCTTTTCATTAGCCCCCTCCACCCAATTATTTTTCTCTATAAACTGTATACAAAATAGATTACTCCGTGTGAGTTTTATGGAACTATTCGATTTTATAATTTACCAGCATCGAAACAAGAGGACTAACATTTTACCATTAGCCACCTCCCAAATAGCCCATTTATGCAACCAGTTTAATCATGTTTGCACTGCCAATTTCTAAGCCACGTTTTTAAAAGCATTATTTTTTTATCAAAATAGCCCTAAAATGAAGTTATTTTGCAAAAAAACGCAAAATTTTCGAGCGCTGGGGGCTCCGCCCCCAGACCCCCGTGCCTCCGGCGGCTGGGGGCTTTGCCCCCAAACCCCCAGCCTCCGGCGGCTGGGGGCTTCGCCCCCAGAGCCCCAAAACAGCCCCCCCCATTGCGAATTTCTGGCTACGCGCCTGACTATAACAATAAATTTTTCCTTACAATCAGCTCAACAGTGTCATTACGTGTTATAGAAGCGAGTGGATAAAAAGAAATGTAAATTACACGCGAAATATTAACGAATTAACGGACTTCATGAACTTCCGTTAATTAAAGCTGAAAATAACGAATTAACTTTAACGGAGATATGAAGTTTGTTAACGGACCAGTGGTTAGCCAACCTAACGTTTTGCATTTACTTAATAATAATAATAATAATAATAACAGAAATTTGTATAGCGCCCTTTCCTGAAGTGAATCAGATCAAAGGCGCTTTACAGAAAATCGAAAAGCAATTTACACAAACAGCACGGTAAAACTATCAATATATTCAGAGTGATTTACTTGCCCACCTATGCTCAGAACTCGCGCGGGATGTGATCCAATGACATTAGAATAGCTTTTTTTTCCAAACAAATACTAAAAATCGCGAAGCGGCTGGGGGCTTTGCCCCCAGGGCCCTATTTGTTATCCGCTCGAGTTACACTACTTTACTCAACACGTCTCCCAATTTAGTTATTTTTACTTTTTAACTTTTCATTTAAGCCCTCTCTCTTTAGCAAAATCCTACCTAAGTGCCGAACCAGGCCACGGCTTTTGATCTTCCATTCTACGATATCTTTGTTCCACAAAAAGTTCCTTTTTCCAAAATTTCTGATGACGTCATTGCATGTGATTTGTGGTTTGGGCCCCACCAATCAAAAATCCTGGCTACGCCTATGACTTGTATGCTAATTCGATTAGACTGGTAGGTTATGAATATGATATACAACAAAGAGAGTGACTATTTCATCGGAAAATTTTAATTTAAAAAGTGTAAAACGAAAATAAGAAATATTCCTTCGCGCATTTTTTTTTTTTTTTGCTTTTTTAAGGGTCAAGATCAGCATTTGAGTTAGAGTTTGAGTTAGGGTTAGGTTTGAGTTTGAATTAGGTTTGAGTCAAAATTAATCTAAAACTAGATAGAAATTTCCTGTGAAATAAAAAGCTTTTTAACAGCAAAAAATAGGTACTTACTCTCGATCAAAGATACCACTAAATTAATCCCACTTTCCAGCTTGGCGCCTTGTAAATATTTTGCGCGAATAATCGACCGCTTGAATTGAGGAGGCAGGTCGTCGTATGACGCAGCGTTGACGTAACGGGGTAAGCCCCATCCGATATCCTTGGGGGTTGGCTTCGGAACCCACTCAAATAATTCTTTACTCAACTCAATTTGTCTTCTCCTTGCCTGTTTCACCAGATTGTTCGATATTTGCTGCGGCAAAGAAGCTGCAAGGACAAAGAAACTTTTTTACAAATTTTCGACCGCAAAGTAAATTGCAAACGTTCGCACACCCTCGCAAACACACAAGTAAATTACAGAACTTTTGCAATACTAAAAATTTCCGTTTTTAATTTTGCTTATGTTGTGGCAATATCTGAGTAGGTAGGGCGTCGGGTTAGTAATTGATAGGCTGCTGCTAACTCTCGGTTCGATTCCCGGACTGGCAGTGAGTCTTCGTGCTTTTATGAAAGACGGGCTTCACATTTATTTCTCAGTGGGGCCGAGCAGTCTTCTATACCCGTTGCTGTGGCCCAGTCAGACAAAATACATGCAAACAGAGCCCTGAAAAGGTGCTAAGTGTAGGTTATAAAAGCAGTGTACTTGCTTGATCAGCAAGAACAAATGAAATTGGATTTTCAAATAGCATTACTGTACTATCACGAGTGTTTTAATCCTCGAATTTTGCAGAATAGCTGAAAATAGTAAGCACCATAATTACCTGTGCCTGGCAGAATTGTCATGTCATTTTTGATCCAATCATAGATCGGAAAGTCAACTTTGGTTATTATTCCCCGGATCCCAACTTTGATGGTGTTGCACAACCATTCGTCGTCAGCGTGGCCGTGCTGGAGCTCTGCAAATAAAGACTGAATATCAGGTGCGTACAAAAGAGTAAGTTGGGGCTGGGGGTTCAAAATTCTTTAAACCACCAAAAAGCACAATTTTTTTAAATACTTAACTGTTTTTTTGAAGCCCAGCAAAAAATTGAAATGTTTTTAAGGGATTTTCAAAAGTTTGAGCGAAAGCATTAAAAATGGCCAATACTATGTTTTTCAAAATCGCAAAAATTTTCTACGGCCTTCCGCGGCTGGGGCGGGGCCAATTAGCTTTCGGTTATGACGTCATCACACCGCTGAATGATCTTTGATTTTTACCAACCAACCCCCACGAAAAATTCTTTTCGTAGTGTGCACAACTGCCGTATAGCGGTGTCGGTGCGGTTTTAAATTCTTCAAATGGTGCAGCGGAAAAAAAGTGGAACTCCACCAGTCCTTCACAAGGGCTGAGAGTAAGACTCCTGCTTCTGATGCAAATTGTGCTTTTGTATGGAAGTAAAAGCAAAAAATGTCTTTCGTCTTTCAGGAATTCAGGATTGTTTTGGTGTACTGTAAACTTATTGGTACAAATGCACGTGACATAATAACGCTGTTGCATTTTCAGGTGTATATATTAGTGACGTTGACACAATTCAAATAAATATCAAATATTCAAATAAACATCAAATTCTTACTTATGTTAATCAGTATCGGCAATCCGACATCTTTTGCGGGTATCGTAAAATTATCGCGTTGACCCTTCTCAAAATCGTTCTTGAAAAACGTATCGAGACACAAAAATCCGGTAGTATCGCCGTTTTCGCCAACGATTTCTATTGTTACGGTTCTGTCAGTCCCAGCTCCACAAAAGCCGTCCGCAGTCTAGAAAACAAAGCAGTATCGTAGCAAAGTTACACAGGGTGTCTCAAGTTTCAGCAAACAAAATACGAACTCCCATAAGTTTTTTGGGCCTTGCCAGCGTAGTTTGGACCAGAAAGAACATCAGTTTGAGTGCTTGCGGTGAGAAAAAGTATATCGACTGCGCATTTTAATTTCCAAATGTTTTCTCTTGTCAAAGCAAAGCCGGTCTTGAATAGTAAGGATTGCCAATTTGAATCTTTGAAAAATCCCAGCAAAAATATTTTTTCTGTAGACAAAAATTCTAAAAAATCAAAATCATTGAAGAAAAAAAAATTGATTTCTAAATAAAACTAAAGCTACGTGTTAACATATAATGTAAACGCAATTCATTACCTTTATTGATATCAGATAGATAGCTTTAGCTTCTGGTTGGGATTTTTGCCCATCAACAACTACGTCGCCACCTTTATCATCGTGGCCCATACAGTTTCCCATTTCACTCTTTTTAATGCTTTACTCTCAAGTGTTATAATGCTTTGTTTCTTCAGACTGTGCAGCAAATGTTTGTAATGATCATTCTATAAATCCAAATATCATTAGTCATAACGCATCTTTTCCGTAAACGCGACACGAAGATATGGATACAAAACACAACGGCTTATTAATTTCCGCCACAATTGGAATGCTTTGTTTTGCGCTTATACCGGTAGCTTATGCATTCTTGGACTAAATGGTTTCTTTATTTTCTTTCGTATCTTGTTTTATAACAACTCATTCGAGTGCGACTGTTTACCATAGACGCCGGCGCAAAAACAAGTCAAAATCTGGGTTAACTACATCTTCCTTAAATTTTTTTATCAAAAAGTGACATAAAGCAAAAGCATGATACTGTATTGATTTAAAAACAAAAATAGCATTGACTTAAGGGTCAAAAGGCTGCTTATTTGGAGTTCCATTCCCTAACTGGCAATAAACGAACAGAACCCTAAAAAAGAGTTTTCTGCATTGGTGTGATTAGATTCCCCGAATGCCTGGTTGACAAACACGAACAAAAAAAAATTAATTAAATTAGAACATGAAATAATTCAATTTTTTTCTCTTGATTGCATTTATTTTGAATAAATAAATTTTTTGAGTTAATTCTTTCAACTAACTGCCTACATAATATTTCATAGCTCAAAATGTTATAATATTCGATTATTGTTGTTTGCCACACTAAATAAATCAAAACTTAAAAAAATTCAGAGCTTTTATATTTTGCTTTGAAATTAATATACGATTATTTTGCTATTAAATTGTGGTGTAACAGACACTTTATCCAAAACTTTGAGATCAGATAAAACCATAAACGCAGAAAATATCAATTGCAATTTTTTTGATTTGACAAATTCTGTAATGATGTAATGCAATGGATGCGTAAAGCCTTATGTTAATTTGCTTTAAAATACCAATTTGCATTTCCGGAATATTAACTATGCTTATATCGAATCAAAAATACCCATTCATATCGTGACCAAAGCCTGCAAATTGTATGTAATACTCTATTGTAGTAAAACACAACGTCAACTTGAAATACTTTGGAAATTTTTCACAACAATGTTCTAGAAACACCCAATTATTTATAATACGTAAAGCACAAACAATAGTCAAGAATAATAGGAGCAAAACATATAAATTCGTTTACGGTATTTTAGGCTTTTTGCTTTGTATTGAAACTCTTAAGATTTTATATTTTAATACAGCTTTTCCGGTCAAACGATTACTGCAAAATTTTTCTGTAAAAATATTACTCCATGTGATGAAATGATAAACAATTCTAACAGTGCGTAAGAAACAGAAATTTACAACTAAAAAGCTTCTTTATACAGTATGATCGATAATGGCGTGATGACGTAATAGGTAGGTCATAAAAAAGTTTTTTCATTTTCGAAAAACAGGAAAAGGATATATATTTGACATAAGTAAATTTCCGTTTAAAGCTACTAATATAAGATTTGAAAAACTTCGCAAAATTTGGAGCAAGAAAATATTGTTAGATTATCACTATAAGTTTGATGTAAAAGACTAGAACTAGCATGAAATTTTGGTATTAAGAAAGAGCTTGAATCGCAAACGTTTCAATTTTGTTCTTAATCCATTGTCGATCTCGTTCAAATACTGCAGAATGACAATGATAAATCTGATTATTATTTTCAGAATAAAGTGTTTAAAATTAAAGACATCATAAATTTTTTTTATCAAATTTACAAAAAAGTTATAAGAATGCCAAAATATTATCGTGATTTTTTTTTGTAAATTTAGCGCTAATTTATTCAGTTCAAAAGAGTTTTTCTTGAGTCAAAAGAGCATTCCAGACTTCGGTAGGCATGATCTATTCAGAGGAGGGGGTTGGAAGATAAGATTTTATCGTAAAAAGTAAGAGAAGGTGCAATATTCAATCAATCAATCAAAATACAAAATGTGTATATGTAATTGCAGAAATACTCGTATACGACATCACAGCTAAGTGAAAAGATTACTCTTGATAGTTTGTTATTTACTATATTTATTTGAAAAAGTTTAATTGGTGGGCGAATCGAATCCGAAACTTTTGTCTGTGGTTATGTATTGGATGCTACCTCTTATTTCGATAATTATTGGCGGTATCACCCTGCACAAGTGGAGGTGTAATCGGTGAGATTGATTTGCATATACCGTATATGCGTATTAGTATAAATTTGAATAATATTTTAATTCCCTAAAATTGCTTGACTTGGATTAAATTGATATCCGTTATTATAACTTTGGATATCCCATTTTCAGGTCAAAGTTTCTGGGCACATTATTCCTCCAAAAATCCCATTCGCCGATGATCTTATTTATGGGTGAAACAGAGTGTTGGGTTTTAGAGAATATTAATTCTTTCATGTTTTCTTACTGCGGTAATCTGCAGTAATTGTGGATAAATGGACTTGGATTATTTTGAAATCTACTATTATGATAATCCAATTTCAAAAGAAAGGTTCAACAAAGTTGTAGCATTAAGAAATCCATCAAAGATGGGTGCAGTAATTACGTATTAAAACAAAATTAAAAGGGAACACCATTTGAAAAGTGCATTTCAAAAGCAATCGAACAAACGTCACAATTCACAAAAAACAGTTCTGAAAGTAGGCAAAATGAGGCATGCAACTCATATTGTTTGTCTGCGCTTAGTAATGTTTTCTTTAAATTTTGATGTTTGTTCGATTGCTTTCGTAGTGTACCTTTGACAATGGTGTTCCCTTTCAATTTTGTTTTAATACATAATCCAATTTGTCCGTAACCTAATTGCATTATTGTACGATAGTGCAGCTTCGAATAAAAAGAGGTCCAAAAAACATCAAGAAAATGAATGGATTGATTGGAAATCCAACACATAAACATTATTTTGATACCCCAAGATTGTTTGGAGAAGTTGTACAAGACATGTATTCGCATGCACAATTAGTACATCAGGCTATATTTACGGAAGCAATATTTTGTAATGATTCACAATTTATAACTTACGTTTGCAATTGTTGTTCTATTGTTACCATTAGGTACAAAACAAACGAAACGCGGCAGCACGACATTATTTTTTTAATCAACAATGGGTTTCTGTTTCAGCAAGAAAGATTACGAAGAGATTGTAGAATCTCCCAAAAAAGCTACTTATGTCATTTCAATCAAAGTAAGTACTCAAAGAATAAAGTTTAATTAGAAAGTTTACATAGCATAACTTCTATTAGATTGTTTCCTTACCACTTATTTTTTAGACCGAAATACTTATATAACATCTTCATTAGCTACAGCAACAAGCAACATGCTGCAGCAGTTTGATGAAATTTAAGAAGCAAATTATTCTTCAAGTAACCAAATTTAGGTATAAAAGCTCTTTGTGCTAAATTGTTGCAAGTTTTAGCAGCAAGTTACCCTCTTTTTAAAAATAGCAGGCCTATGTTCTGCTAACTTCTATCTCTGCAAAGCAGTTTCTATAGCTATACGGGCACGCTCTCACAAGAAAATAACTTAGCACGTAATATAAAGATGCATTGCTTGCAGTTTTATACACTTCGAGATGACTAGAGCTGCACGTTTTTTTTTTATCCAGACCGGAGATGGCTACAGAGGCGCAGGCGTTGATCGAACGGTGAAGCTGGAAATTGTTGGGGAAAATGGCGAAACTACCGGCTATTTAACTCTAGACACTTTCATGAAGAACGACTTCGAGAAAGGTCAACGTGACACATTCAATATCCACGCCGATGACGTTGGCTTGCCTATATTGGTTCGATTAAGTAAGCTTTGATGCGATATAAAATCATTTATAACTTTTGCCTCAAATTCTAGACTAAACTTCATTATTGGTTAATTAATTAACGCGCTTATCTTGGAGTAGGAGGATGTTTCGATTATTGGGTCGTTTTTATCAGCCAGTGTTGTTAATCGCTTTCCACAGCATTTCTGCACAGTAAGTTGTGCAGCCCAAGCGCAATGTGTAAAACAGGGAGCCGCTAAAGCTTTTACAAGCTTGGGAATTTTATACATGCACGGTACTGACTGCACGGTAGTTTTATCTAATTTGATAAAAAGCAAAGCAAATTCTTATTTAAACCGATCAAAATTTTTGAAAGTTTTGGACTCAGTTACGTCCATTATCAGCAATAATTAAAATCAAATTCAAACAGAGTAAACAAGATTTCACAGGCTTCGGCAATGCAATCTCTTTTATTTCACAATGACATCGCTTTTACAGAGCTCGAAGGCGGACACCCTCACGATCAATGGCTGTGCAACACCATCAGTGTTGGGATCCAGGGGATTGTTAGAAAAGTGGAATTCCCCGTCTACGACTGGATAGAAAATGAGATGACGATTCTGCCAGGATCAGGTTTGTTTAATTAATGAAATTTGGCGGATTGATTGTTTCATATTTATCCTTCACTTCATTCACAAGAAAGCCATGGTGGTGACGTTACGTTCTACGACTCCGCACGCACTTTGTACTTGATTAATTGTTCCATTTTATTATTCACTTTTACAAACAGGGTTGTGGAAGCGAAGCAAACTCGGAAGCATTTAAATTTCTGAAAAAGCTGAAAGCGACAGCAATCGTTAAAAAATAACGACCTAGCTATTGGTTGCCGTACCACAAGTTTTAAAGTAAAATTTAACAATTATGGTTATCAACCGAGTAGCAATGGGTGTGCGCCTTTTGCACCACAGCTGCCTTAAATTCATGGCTATGATAAGTAAGACATCAATTTTTCAGCCATTTAGGCCTTGGATGCCTCCCCCAACCGCGGATGGTCAAAAATACGTCAAAAATGGTCAAATCATTTTGTAAGATTGCTTATTTTCATCATTTTATGTATTTTTAGGCTTAAAGATCAACAACTATAGTATTTGTCCAAAACTAATAACAAAAACAGTAGAGCAACCAAGAAGATAAAGAAGCTGTGGCTTTCCTTAACAAAGTCACAAGCTTTAAACATGTATCGGTCATAAATATAGGAAACTGAAAGGGAAAAAGTCTTCCTAGCTTGCAACTTAATTCTTTTAAATGTTTAAAATAAAAATGTGTGATTTTTCATTCCAATGTGGTTGAAAATGAAAATCTTTTTGGAAAAAAATCATGAAAATCACTTTGTGTCCACGTCATATTCCCAACATAGCGTATGCTGTATCGGATACCTCTTACAGGTGCAGAGCTATGGGAAACTTTGCTTTGCTGAAGGTCACTAGATCACTGTTGTGATGAAGCAGGTTTTAAGTTAAACTACAGTATCTATCACACATCTGTAAACGGCTAGTGCCACTACAAGCGTACGGCTGTAGGCCATTTGTCCAGAAATTTAGAATACGCTTTTAAAGTATAGGTAATAGTTTTTAAGTTGAAGTAATTACAGTAGTTTGCTTGCATTTTCAATCTCAATATTTTCAAAAAATCGAATTCTGAAAAAAATCGATTACGAGAAGAAAAAGCATTCATTTTATGCGGTAGGGCAAAAAAGAAATTAATGAACTTGAAAGTTATAGAATCTAAAAGTCAAGAATATACTGTAAAAGTAACATTCTATAAACAAGTATTATTGGCCACTTTTCTTTACACTAATTAAACTTTCTGTTTTATTCTGAGCAGTGAGCAACTAAGCATATATACTGTATATGGGCTATCTTATAGACAGTACTTCAATTGTAGTTTGCATGGGGGGTCGCTTTTGCAGCCTTGACCAAACGCATTTGGCCTGAGAAAGTACTTTAGTGGAGATTATGTCATTGATTGAATAAAAACCAAAAAAAAGTCTTCGCCGTAAATTGACTTTATTTTTTCCTGAAATCAGGTGAAAACCAAAAAAAGGTCTTTGCCAAAAAGTGATGTGTTTTTTTCCCGAAATCAGGTGAAGATAACAAAAATAAAAGTTCTTCACCGTAATTTGGGACTACATTCGGCCGGAATTTGTTGGATGTATTCGTGCTGGCTGGCTCTTTATCGTCTAATCCTCCAGCGCTCAAATCTCGATGGGGAAGGCCTCCCTCCGCGTCCCCCCTACAATTTGAATACTACTTATAGATAAATACAATCATTGAATTGATGAACTATGAGAAGATGTCAGCTTCTTGTTGTGACTCTGCATCAACGTTGGTATTACATCATAGATTATAAACGAAACAAAGACAATTATTAGTAAGATTTCCTGTCAGAAATTTTTTTGCAGTGTTGGTATTCATAGCTTTTCTGCTCAAAGATCTACGTCAAAAAAGACTTTGCGAAGCCTCCACCACACTGCATGTGGTAGGCAAATAATAGCTCAACCAAATTGTGCAGCGAGGTTCTTTCGCAATTTTCTGCTCAAAAAAAGTTGAGAGAAAAAAAACTTTAATTAATTCTTTATTCATCAAGTTGCTGTGGCCAGGAAGCAACGAGAAACGTATATGCGGTCTTCAAGTCACTATAAGTTCCAACACCATATATTTTATTGCAGCTTTCTTGCCTCAAAAAATTTCCAACAACTTTGTAAAAGCAGAAAGAAAAAGAGAAGTAGAGCTGAACAAAAGTATATTTGAATGGGTTCCTAAAGCATCTCCAGGGGAACTTGGATGGGACCTTCCGAGATACGTGAACGCCAGTACCTACGATGAACTACCTGCTCTCTTAAAAAAATCCATCATTCGCAAAGAAACAAGAGAATCTGACCTGGCAGAAGCAGCCCTAAATGGCCTGCTGACGTGGATGAAAGGTAAGCGCAAATTCCCTGATTCAACAAGCTGTAACAGTCCTATCTTGCGAAAGCTTTTCATGTGTTCACGTATACGCCACTAGTCTATTGCAACGCAGTACCATTTGAAGAGGAGACAGTGATAAATGTTTTCACCATCTGAAAACAAGCCTCACATTTACGTATAGTTGAGAGTTAAACAAGCCTTCTTCAAGATCCATCTTTTGAATTTTTTTTAGTTTTATTCTTGGCCTAGATTTTATTGGTGGTGCTCCGACTTCCAGGACACGCAGTGGAGCTTTTTCGCGCCCAATCCACTGAACGGGGTCGAGTATATTATTTAACGATACGTGTAAGATTATTTTATTGCAAACTAAAACTTACACCCAATTTCTTTTGCAGCCAATACTTTTTGCCCTTTAAATGAGCTGGAAGATTACCACAATCTACACAAGCTTAATGATTTGCCTTCAGAGAATCGGAATTACACAAAAAAGTGAGGTTTTAGCGATGTTTGACGTAACAGTGATTCAATGTTAAAAATTGACCCATTTTGTACCATTTTAAGCCAATTTTATAGATTACGAGTACCGTATTGCGCAATCGGTAAAGTAGCGAGATTTGCTAGGTACCGATTTTCGTGGTAATGTTTCTCGGTTTTCAATGTTTTTCTAATTTTAGTTTTTTCATGGTTCAGTACCGACAAATAATTTGTAGCCCTAAAGTTATAATTTCAAATCTCTATTTCAATACTTGTTGCTATTGTCCATATTTGTCCTCCAGTCACCGGACAGGTCAGACACTAATTATTGGACAATCCGCACACTTTTCTTTGCAATAACTACTTCGTGCTTGGAGGAATCCGCACCTGCTTAGAAGTTTCCAGTAATCCAATGTTTCTGCGGATTTCTTTGAATTCTTGTCCCCTAAATTTGTGGCTTGTTCAAAGCCACCAAGCATAGATGATTATTGTAAAGCGTCAAATCCAAAGACGCAACAACGTGACCACTGACCAGGGTGCAAGTTGAACCCAAATCATGCGACCAGGATTGTCGTAAAAACGACGCTTTTGCCCTCTCGGCCACGCTGTCGATTATTATCCTCAATACTCTTAACATTTTTTAGTTGGAAGGAGGATGCCACCATGGGCCGCCAGGTGCTTACAGGAATCAGCCCGTTGGTGATGGAGAAGTGCACCTGTTTGCCTGATTATTTCAACGTCACGGACGAAGATGTCGTTGAAGTTTTGGAAGGGAAAACTTTGCAAGAAGAAATGGCGGTAAATTGAAAACTAACGCTTAGTTGCATTTGCTAAATTACGTCAAAGCGTGTAACGAGTCGATACAGAAACCGAAGCCCATAATGACATCATTATTTTTGTGTTCCAAAGCTTTTCACAAAAAGTTGTCGCAGAGTTGCATTGATAACCTGTTTACACATGGTCTATACTTTTCAAGAGACAGTTTTGGTTCGTTTTCAAGACAAAAAAATGGAGTCAGACGAATTAGGATGTAAAAAGGAAAACACCGTTTTTGTTAGACCGGCCTTAGATTAGGATTGTATCTAAGGGAGTCATTGGAGGATTTGCGCCAGAATTTACCACGCACATAAATGTTCGGAAAATTAGGCCACCAAAAATATATGAAGATTAAAAAGAAAGCTTTTAGCGTTGCTTGGGAAAAATTAAGTCGGAAGTCAAGTTCATGTCAAATAGTGAGAGTGTAGGTTTTTGCTGGATTCTGGAACCCACTTTCAACTGCGATCTGCCCCTGGTCTAAAGGGCTTTAATGCAGCCCTGTCTTAATTGTTCCTTAAAATAACAAACCCTCTCAGCATGGCGTTTATCGGACGAATTATACTCTTCGTTTCAGGCTGGGAAATTGTACATCAGCGACTACAAGCCTCTTACTGAAGGCCTGGAAAGAAACGACGGCCTTCATTGTCCTGATTCCTGCTGCTTATTTTACGTCAAAAACGGGGAATTCCTGCCTATTGCTATTCAGCTGGTGCCTGGAGACCGCGATTATTTGTTTATTGCTGACGGAAGCGACGATTGGCTGCTCGCGAAAATGTATTTCAGATGCACTATGTCGGGAATACATGAGGTGAGAGAGCTATAATAATGGTGCGAACTAGAAAAAGATGTTTCTAATCAATATATGATTCAGTAATAGTTTTAACAAAAAAATTTTGTCTTATGTTGAGCCCAACAATCGTTGAAAAATAGTTTGTATCAAATATAAGAATGAATTATTTTTGTAACTTACGCGAATTGTTGGGTTAAATATACCAAAAAATCACTTGCATACTTTTAGAATAGTGTGATGTTCCGTCGGAAATTTAACTATCAATTCGGTGGTCTTATATTCTATTTGGTATACTTAGATGTGGTTAAGTACCCTTGTTAGTCCAGGCCAGCGTTAAATAGCGAATGCCCTTTCTCACGGTGAAAAAAAATTAAAGTTTGGCAACAACATTGACTATTGTACTACGAAATAATAATGATAAGATCTCCTACCTAAAAGAAAACTTCGACTTAAACGCAACTCCAAGCTCGAAATCCCTGGTACTTACCAAACTCAAAGATAGTTGTGCCGTATGGTAATTTACCCTTCATAGAATATATTGTCTTCCCGTCAGTTATTTGCTTGTTTTCAGTGGATTTATCACTTCCTGTACACACATAATGTAACGGAGCCATTCGCAGTTGCGTTGTTCCGCTGCTTTCCCAAATCCCATCCTCTCTACAAACTTCTTAGACCCCATCTCCAGACCGTTTCTGCCATCAACACAGATGCCAGAAACCAGCTGATACCAGAGGGAAGTTTTGGAAACCAGGGGATTGCTTTATGTAAGTCCTGCTGAAGAGTGGCAATGTTATTTGTCTTGTTTTTGTCGACTTTGGCCAGTTTTTTAGTTGTTTTTTTACAGCGAGCAATTTTTTGGAAAACTTCTTTTATTGATTTTAATATTATGCATTATTTTAGCTTTCAGTAACCAACAATTTAAAGATTACAGAACGACAGTAATTTTTGTATTTTTTTTTTTCGGTTCTGTTAAGTAGTCGTATTGGGTTATATGCACCAATGCGATTAATTTTTGCTTGTGGATCAAAACTTTAGTAGAAAAAAATTAAGTTTAGGCAAATGGCCGGAAAAATTGCAATAACTAAAAAGCAATTCAAGGGTTACTTATCTGAACTTGCAAATTTAGTTCATTTTACTCTAACAAGATCAATGGTAAAGAAGATTGAAAAGTGATATTCCGCAGATTAAAGCTAACCTACTTTAGTGCATAGGACCCATACTGTAAAAAAGCTATACACAAATGCGAAACAAATACTAATCGATCTAATGGTTGTTTTAGCTGCTCTCGACACTTCGCGAAAGTTCTTCAGAGAATTCAACTTCGACGATATAGTCATTCCCAAACGATTGAAGAAGCAAAGTACATTATATTTTGCTGTGATTTCAACGATATTACAGTAGTTAAAAATATTAGTCAGAAAAGTTGCTTTAAATAGTAAATTATACTTTCTTGCACTGCACTCTCTTTGAAATGCGCTCTCGTGGCCATGGGCCGTGTGCTCCGTCTCGACGCGTGAAGATCGGCCACCGCATCACACTGTGCACCTAGCTCTCTGGCCTGTTTAGTCAAAACTGCTAGTCTACAAATCTTCTGTGTTGTACTATACACCCTCAATTTATATATGATAGTCACTGATGAACAAAAAAAGTTAAAAGACCCCTAGTAATATATTCACTTTTATTACATATATTGTGAGTTTTTATTATTACATATATTGTGAGTTTTTTATACTTTTCTGACACTTTTGGTGCTTTTTCAAGAAAAGAAAGAATAGAAGAAAAAATAAGTAGAAAACTCAAAAATGTTAATCTTAGATAATTTGCTCGGCCTGCAAGTTCGAGGTCTATTTGTGAATCGTTTGAGTAACTTTTTTTGACGTCACAGACTTGGATGATCGAGACGACCTCCCTGGTTTTTATTACCGAGATGATGCTTTGGAATTGTGGAAGATAATGGAACGATACGTTCGAAACGTTCTTAGGTGCTACTATAAAAGTAATCAGGTAAGTCTGGCTTACTCGTACAATGAATTTTACTACCCGTCGGTTATGAGTGGCTACAAAGTCTCTGCGTTTATATTGTTGTCCTACTAACTTACGTTTTTTTCTTAGGACGTAAAGAGTGATTCAGAGCTTCAAGATTGGATTGAAGATGTGGCCACAAACGGGCTCAATTGGCAGAACAACAATCCCAACAGGGTACCGAATAAGCTGGAAACTATTGACCAGCTGGTGAGAGAGTGTAACTTTACCGTATAGCACTTTTAATGGTAACATTTTGTCGTGTCTTGACATTTTGAAATAAATTGTCTTGTCTTGACAGGGGTTAGTGGGCCTGAAAAAAAAGGTCTTTTTGGAAACCAGATTTTTATGGATTTTTTATTTGATATTTTCTAAACTGGGGTTAATTTTCGCTCATTTTAAGATTTTGAGAACAATTGCAATTTAGATATAGTCTTGCAATTTATTGGAGGTCTAGAGTGTGGAAACGCTTACTGGGCTTTTTTCATTTCCTCATTTTTTTGTGACAAGTAATTCAATAGGCAAATTGATCGTCAAAAAATTATACTGTGGATAGCAATATTGCTGTTTTCCTGATTTATCCCAATGGTGCAGGTAACACAGAAAGTCATAAATTATACCTTGGTTCTGAAATTTATTACATATAGGCAAAGGTCTGCAAGACAAATCAGCATTCTTCAATACTCGTGCTTTAAAAAACTTACCACGACAACGGTGGCAGACCAATTTGGTTATTTTATTACTTTTTAATTAAACTTTTTAGGTGGAAATCTGTGTTGCTCTGATGTTTACCTGTTCAGCTCAACATGCTGCGGTTAATTTCGGTCAATTTGAGACTTACAAGTTCATCCCAAACTCACCAACCTGCATGAGACTTCCTCCACACAAGAAAGGAGAGGTGTGCATATTGACGGTTTATAGTTTGCTTGCAATGGTTTTCACTTTAGTAAAGTTGTTATCCGATATTTTCCCTGATTTAACACACGGTATTTCGGTCAAAATGTTCTCGTTAAAATGCTGTACCGGTAATTGAATTTTTGCTTGCAATATACAAACCAGATAAAGAGCTATGTTTCTCGATACGAGTATATAGTATAGTCTTTTCCGATAACAATTTTTAATAATTACGAATGGCTTATTAGTTATTTTAAGATGAATGCATAGGTGGGCACAAGTCCGTTAATTGTTAATCCGTTAATAACGAAACTAACTTTTTCATTCACTCGTTAATCCGTTAAAAAGTTTTTTCATGTTAACGGACTAAATTAACTTCCGTTAAGTGCTGTTAACGGACTAAAGTAACTTCCGTTAAGTTCTGTTAACTTCCGTTAAGGTTTTTATCGTTAATATCTTGCAGCTTCGGTGTGCATTTGAACTTGTTTTTATCTTGAAATTAGATTAGACTGTAAAATTTATCTTTCAAAACACAAAAAGACTACCATAGCAATAAATATTTCCTTACACTCAGCTCAACAGCGTCAATACGTGTTCTAGAAGCGAGAGAACAAAAAGAAATGTAAATTACACGCAAAATGTTAACTGATTAACGGACTTGATTAACTTCCGTTAATTAAAGCTGAAAATAACGGATTAACGTTAACGGAGGTGTGAAGTTTGTTAACGGACCAGTGGTTAACGAAGCCAACGTTTTGCATTAACTTGCCCATCTATGGATAAATGTAATAGGTCATCTGATGGATGTAACTTACGTGAACGTATACGAAGGTAACCGAAGTAGGAGTAACAAGCATTTAAGAACTTTAGAGCAAAATTTTTGCAAATAATAAGACCCATATAAAGATTTGACAAGTTATTGATTTATTTCAGGGTTCTTTGGATCGGATTTTGAAGAGTTTGCCGAACGCCGAGCAGGCTGCAAAAACGATTGCCATTACCTATGCACTATCAGGCTACATGGACGACGATGTGAGTGGCAGTTACAACTTTGTGTGTGTTACTGCAACTGCTAATTTTGCTGGTTAAAACTGCCCCCCCCCCCCCCCCCCCTTCTTCATGTGGAGCCAGCATAGTGCAACCAAAAGTCACGTTATAAAACTCCAACATTGTGCTGGAGAGCCCAAATGAAAAGCGGGCTGTGATTTCGGCACCACTCAGAGAGCTGGTAGCACTCCATCACCGTCTACAGGCTACTACTGATAATGAGTGTCCTCCCATCAGTGCCTCTACAACCCGCTGAGTAAGCGGCTTATCTTTTTACTTGATTAACACGTTGCTGACATCTAGCGGCGTTAAAATCTTTTTTTTTTTTGAGATTTTGCACTTTCTGGAGTATTTTCGAGCATGCATTGTATAATTTAAACAATACCGTACGTGCAACGTGACATAATTTCGAAAGAGGATCAAAACCCTTTAATTTTCTTTTATACCTAGTTATTTTTCCGAAACTGAAAATTAACACGCAACCGACAAGCTCCAAAGGAGATTAAGATTAGTCTTACGTTGAGTTAATTTATTTTAAAATTTTCAGGTGTTTATCGGCCAATTTCCTAACAATTTGTTTTACGATGACGACGTTCGTGACGTTCAGCGAATCTTCACAAACGAGCTAAAAGAGTTTGAAAAAAATCTGCTGAAGAGAAACGAAAAGCTGGGGCTGGAGCTGCAGTACAACTTCTTAGTTCCTGGCAGGGTGCCGGTTAACATCGCGATCTAAAGCATCTTTTTGCACTATGATTTAAAAATGGAAAATATGCCATTAGCATTTGCTGCGTGCATTGGCGTATTATTTGCTCCAATTGTAAATTTTGTGATTACATAAAGATTTGTCAACTTGCCGAGAGGTATCGAAAAACTCCTGCGGTCTTCCGCACACGGAGGTAGCTTCAATTCAAACAAGAAAGCTGCAAATGCTAATTTTAATGGTTTTCGGTAGGCCCGACCGGGAATTGAACCCGAATCTAATGTTTCAGTAACAAACTCTCAAACTGCTAGTTGCTTCTTGTAATCGCAGTAGCCCGCCACTAATTGCATGCTTTGCTTTACTATTTACGTAGTAAAAATGGCGCGTAAAACGCGAGCAGTTAAATCAACTTGATAAGTTGAATATTTCTATCTTGCAGCATAAGTAGAACGATAATTGTGTACTTTAATATGTCACTTTATTTATTTAATCTTTCAGTTGTTTCTTTGTCTTCAATGAGATGCATTCAAATGAGTGATATTTCATATTTGTTCGTATTTATATTGTGTTTTTTATCTGTAGTGTTTTGTTACTAAAAGCTACAAACTATCATTTTTTACCCTCTTATTATTATAATTGCTTGTTTACTTCAGACACAAGCAGCAAGCATAAACAGCATGAAGCAAGGTCCATAGTAAACAACAACAAAAAATCAACAAAAGGCAAGCAAGAATGACCAAAAGGCAATTCAAAATTACGCAAAAGCAAATTATTGTAATTGACAAAAAATTCGATTCATAAACGCAGGCAGATGTCATTAGAGTTTATTACATTGTTAAGAAATCTTCAGCAACATTGAATGAAGAAAATGTGGTTTTGCGTAAACTAGCGCCAAAGGTATTAACGTAGCTTGTAACAATACAATATCAAATGACTTTAAGGCAATGCACTGAGCGTTTCATAAACTCCGAGGTACTGCAATATTGAACCATGATATATAATGCAGCAGGAAATGCAAACCTGCGTGAAAATGTTAAACTTTTATTTAAACGTATTGGACTTATTGGAGTCTGCGGCAATTGGATAAATGAATTTTACGTTATCCAGTTTACTGTCAACGTTGCATTGGTTAAAATACAGCTAAGTGATCTTTAGGTCTTCAAGTAAAGTTTGCCTGTCTAGTGTTTATCCATTATTCAATTCATATGCGAATGCAGAGATGTTTCACTTTGCCTTTTTTAAGTTACATCTAGCAAAAAGCAAGTTTTTAAAGAAAAGTATATGTATTTAGGGAAAAGTGCTCTTGTACAACTCACGCCGTATACCGTATACATAACGCGTCTTGCATACAATTTCCAACTCAAGTACACTAAAAAATCTGTAAGAGCATTTTTTTAGTTTTTACTGCAGGTTTTCAAGCAAAAATGGAGTCAAGAACGCTGGCTACAGTTCTTCAGAAAAAAGTGACGCGTCTCTAACTAGGTTCAAGCATTATATATGGCAATAGGTTGAATATCATTGCTAAGTAGACAACTGTTGGCACTGCATTAAATTAAATCACCATTTCACAGACAAGGTTGACATCATATACTGCGATTGTAAGAAATGCGTAACGTAACTCTGCATAAACTAGAAGAGTAGCGTATTTCGTGGAGGGGAGCATTGTTCCATGCCCCACTTTGGTCTTTTTCCACCCCACTTTTAGAACAAATTACCAGTAAATTTCAGCAAAATTTAGCAATGGCAAAATCAGAGGTGGGCAGCGCAAGTCATAAAAGTTGCGTCGCAAGCGCATGCGCAGCTACTGTACTTTGAAAATCTTGCGCCGCAAGCGTTTCCGCAAGCCCCAAAAAACAATCGCGCCGCAAACGCACGCATAAGTGTGACGTTTTGAAAAGCATAACTCTTGTTGACTCACTGCTCAAACCTCGCTAGGTTACAGTACGAAACCAATATTTAAAACAAATTATGCACGCTACCAAATTAGTGAACAAAAAATTATTAATTTTCTTAAAATACTGTAAAAGCATTTGAAAATGCGCATCGCTTAACCACTTTGGGTGAAAAACATCTTTAGGGGCTGTTCATACAAGACGTCCGCACTCAGGGGGGTAGGGGGGGTTAATAGATTTGCGGACAAGGGGGGAGGGGGGGTTTCTGGAATGCGGACGTCCATATTTCAACTTTTTCCGCGACGGAAAATCGCAGATTGTTTTATTCCGTTTTCGGTTTTCCGGGCCAGTGTGAACCACGCATAAAACGTACAGTCATGTGATTTAAGGGCGCGAAGCGCACACAAAACAAATCCCACGACTGTACGTTTTACGTCACCTTGCGCTGTGCTTGCTCTGTGTGAACTTTGTATTAAAACTTAGTATATAATTAAACTTTGTAATTAAACTTATTATATAATTAAACTTTGTATTAAAACTTAGTATATAATTAAGCCGTGCAAACTTTGTATTAAAACTTTGTGTGTGTCAGTGTCTAATTAATGCATTTTTGTGTCCGCATGGACAAGGGGGAGGGGGGGGTTTAGTCATTGCGGACATGGGGAGGGGGGGCAATTTTTTGCAATTTTGTGCGGACGTCTTTTATGAACAGCCCCTTACATCAAACGAAAAAAATACACTTAACACCCGCGCTTATTGGTCCCGGGGTGTTAAAAAATTCCACAATTAGAGTCTGCAGGCGGTGGTAGGCGAGCGACTTCGGATCGGAGTCACTGTTTTTTCAAATGGTTCTTCAAAAAAATCCTTTACAGGCTTCGATACATATTTTGTGCTTCTGGAGCAATTAGCATCACTCTCTAACAAATGAAGCACGCTATAAAAATCATGTTTTATGTCAAAAAAATTGAACAATCTAAGTATTACTTGTAAGAGCTATACCAATGCTGTCACTCCTGTTAGCAACAACTTTCAAGTTTTCCAGGACTAGCAAAAAAAGTTGTAATTAATAGTTTTTGTTACGTCTTGTTCTTAAATTACGGTAAAAAAAAAACTGCTGAGAGTAACGCGTTTAATGCCAAAGCAAGTTTAAGATTTTTTAAAATACAAGTAGCGTGTTCCTAGAAAGACAATTAAGGCACAAAAATAATTTTTCTGTTTAAAATTTGATTTTACAACCATTTTTTAACTTACTCAATCGGGAAATTTGTTTTAAAAAATCGGCGAAAACTATTTTAGAGAGAAACATTTCAGCGAAAGAAGACCCCTGGTGTAAATCCAATAGAAGCATTGCAAGCAGTAGACGAATAGAATTTCCCATGACGATGCTTTTCTCAACCTTCTCGTCATAGGCGTAGCCAAGGGGGGAGATGAGCTAGAGGCTCAATTGAAATGCCCCCTCAATCGAAATGCACCTCCCCCAATTGAAATGCCACCAATGATAAAAAAAAATGACAACCAAGCTGTATGTTTTTTCAGTTTCAGTTTCTTTAAGCATTTTCGCATACAACAGCCTAATATTATTATTGACGACCAGGTGGCCTGGGCCCCTCAAATCAAATTTTTGAAATCCAATTTACATGTATAGGAGTCGTATTTAAGACAAAACACAAAAAACCTCTAAAGCAAATACTCGAGTGATTATTAACTGCCGAAAATATTGCAGGAGGCAAAGTACCTAGCTTCTACCACCTGGGCCAAGTCACTTACAAAATTTAACCCCCAAATTCAACATTTTAAACGTGTTTTGGACATGATCTGTAAGTAAATGGAAGACTCACCAATTTGATTTTTTCAATTGGCTTTCAAATCTTAAAAATTTAGTTATTTCAAGTGACTCTAAAAATGTGTAAAATGTGATCCAAATGGCATTAAAATAGCTATTTTTTCTAAAAAATACAAAAAAAATCCAAAAAAATTGCCCAGCGGCGGCCCCCAGACCCCCGTCTGTGAAACGTTTGGGTTAAACTAGTTTGCTTACGACGTCTCCCAATTTAGACAATTTTGAAAATCTTTTTAACTGTAGGTTCAAGTCCTTTCTCTTCAGCAATATCCAAGTTACATGCCAACCCAGGCCACGGCTTCTGATCCTCCATTATATGGTATCTTCATCCCATAAAAAGGCCCTCTTTTCGAAAATTTTTGATGCAGTCATTGCGTGTGATTTACGTTTTGGCCTTCCCCGAATCAAAAATCCTGGCTACGCCTATGTATCTCGTTAATGGTTTTTCAACTTTAATCGCACTTGATTAAAAAGCAATCATTCATAATCGTATTTGAATTGCGCTTGCGCTCAAAATTGCTAAAATACTTGCGGCGCAAGCGTCACCGCAACCATTCAAAAATAATTGCGGCGCAAGCGCTATCGCAAGTAAAATAGTCGCGGCGCAAGAGCCCACCTCTGGGCACAACACCCCTCTTTTGAAAACTCAGCAAGGCACAACCCCTTCCTTTGAGAAAACCAACCAGTTAAGATTTTGGTCTCTGGCAAACAACTGCACAACTCAGACCCAAACAAGAGGCGGAGACCGATTCTTTTCGTCTTCACCCCAGCCACACCTTAATTAATACTATAATTGGCTTTTGGTATTCACTTTAACATCGCCCAAAAAGCTATCACACCAAAATCCGCTGAAAACACAAACGTCACTTTGGCGAAGAACTACTCTTTGGGTAAGAACAAAAAAACGATTGCCAATACAGAACTAAGCATAACAAATTATTAGACGCGTTTCGCTTTAACTTAAAGCATCATCAGTAGAATGAATTTGCAAAGTAAGAAGCACGAATTTATATACAATAGCCACCCATTAATACAGGTAGCCATGGCATGGCTTAAGATTTGTCCTAAAACAACTTACTGTATCAATTACTTAGCCTCTTTACATGATGTTTTGCAATAGTGTTGATGAAAAACTTCAACACCATTTCGTATAAATATTGGCCATGGCATCACAAAAACTTGTATCACGAACAGTATTACCTTATAAAAGTATTCATTAATATATTTTTTAACGAAATGGTGTTGATTTTTTTCATAAACACTGTTGCAATGCCTCAAGCGAAAAGGTTCACTAAGAAGTATATTACCATTAAGTTTTGCAAACATGTTAGTAAAAAAATTGGATATCACTTCGTCATAAACGGTACTTCATTATCGGAAAACAATAGCTTGCATCTCGCAATTTATAATCCACTCAATGTTTGCATGGCAACCGTGATTTCCTTAATGACGAAATATGTTTTTCAATAACCATTGCAAAACCTAATAGAAATCCCTTTCTTAACCTGTCCTTTGACAAAACAGTGGACTGAAAAACAACACAAACATATACTGCAAATAACAGTGAATAATAGCGGATGCAAGACATTCTATGAAATCACAGCGTGGCATAATTAGTGTGCGGCATAAAATGCGGAAACAGAACACAAGGAATAACTTTAGCAGCCCACTACGCCATTTCTAAACTAACCAACAACACAATCAGTACAAAGCTGATAATTGCATAGCACTTAAATTAAAAATCGTGGCAATGTCATACGCGCGCCTAAAAAATCTCAACAAAAGCATGTTCTGAACTTATTTTAAAGTTGAATACACAGATTAAACATGCAAAATTAGCTATTTTATTCAACATAGAATCAATAATCGGTCTAAAAAGCTAACTGCAAACTAAACAGCTGTGCAAAAGATACTACTCCAAATAAAATTTCAAATAATTTTGAGTTCTAACCTTTGGAACATTTTTAAATTTTGTATCAAAGCTTTCAGAGTTCGCAAATCACTACCTCTACCTCCATTGCAGGCAATAATTTGATGCTACATCTTGTAGTTTTTGAGTGCTTTTGAAATTCTTTGACGGTAATTCAACTTTGTCACAACGTTCATCTTAATAAAAAAAACAGATTTTAGCATCATAAAAAATAACAAAAACAAACCAGAAAAGTAACAATAATCATAGAGATCAAAACGAAAGTAAAATTAAAACATCTATCGTACATACACAATACAATTTATAGAAAATCTAAAAGTTACATAGAAGCTGCAGCGGTTTAGCACAAAACAAAATTAAGTGAAAGCATAACCTAGGCTGCCGAACTCAATTGCCAATTTTAACTGCTTTTCTAGCATCTCATATGATTTGTAGTGAGGCAACTTGAGCATGTTCATGCAAGTGCTTGCTGTGGGGAGCTGATCATCGGAGCCTGTCACTTCAGAAATCATGAACTTTAAATCAGAATGCTCCAAAACAATTAAAGGCAAACGTGACCTCCCTGTTGTAAATTGAATGAGCAATGATCGGTCACTGTCACTCATATTTTCAACACACTGCCAAAACCATACAATAACTGGATGGTCTTCACTGTAATCACCACCATAGATGGAAATCTTCTTCCAGTCCTTGATGCTGGTTTTTGGCAAGCCAGAAATCAACAAATCCAATTCACTTTCAGAAAAAATTTGAATCAGTGCATGAGGAATAAAATGACCAAAACCTTCCATGAAAGCATTGATTTGCGGTCGAATTGCTCGAGTCATTCTCAGTTCAGTGACTAGTTGTACATATTCCTCCTTATTTTCTTCAGTGACTGGGATGTTTGCACCATTGGGCTTCAATTCAATTTCTTCCATTGCTCCAAATACATCAGTTTCTACAAGAAAATTCAACTCCAAGCCAACATCAGTTACATCGTTGTCCAAAATCCACTGAAGATTTTTAGCATACTCTGGATCAATTGAAGCTACATCTTTATATGTGACTTTTGTTCCCAGTAAGTGTTTGTAGAATGACAGTGTGAAGCTAACATTAACCAATTGCCGATGGTAAAGTGCAAGCCCAAGAATGCGACCAGCAAACTGGAAATAACTGAGATGGTCAGGGTTTATGGCAGAGTTGCTGCAAGGCTGGAAAGTGCATCCATCTGCAGACTGAGTAAAGAGACAGTACTGAGGGTTTAAAATTTCATTTGAAAGCAAACTAAACCACTCTCTCAAGACACCATCACCGACTCCTTCCTCATTCACAAATTGAATAGTGAGACTGTGTTTGAGAGCACTAGAAGAAGCACCTTTGATTTGACTACAACTATCCTCGAATACGTTTGTGCGATTAATCATAAATGAACTGTTTTCACCATTGACAGCTAAAGAGATTTCAGAATTGTTTTTGAGATGCTCATAAAACCATTTGTATCGCTCTGCAAATGGCTGAGATTTTATTGAGTCTAGAAACAGTTTCATCAAAGATGGGTTATCAAACAAAAAACTAAAATGGTTGAAAATTACTTTTGGATTCATTAACACAATTTTCTGATACACCTTAATATGTTGCGATATAAAATCATGAAAAAATCTAGATGCAATTGAAACTCCAGATTTTTTTTGACATTCAAAACATTTATATAAAAGAGCTGTAAGTGCACTGATACGTTCAGCCATTTTAGACAGCACTGAATCCTTATCTCCTTCATTGCATTTCACTTCACCATCTCTAACTTTGTCATCTTCTTGAAGTTCACTGGTTCCCACTCCTTTGCCAGCACTTTCTTTACAAGCAATATCTTCATTCAACAAAATTAACCAATCAGCAACAGATTGCCACAAATTATCCAATGTATCAAAGACACTGCCAAAGTCATCTTCAAATCTTGGTTCAGTGGGAGAACTTAACGAACAAAGAAATAAAGACGACCTACTTAAGTTTGATATAATCTCGTCTTTATCACAGTGGAGACTTAGCAATTGAAATCCAATGTCAGATGTTATAGAAGCCACCATTAAAGCAATCTGCTTTCGCAAAGGTCGGTTGGCAAAGTATTTCATGCAATTGTTTACTTTTATGGAGTTAATGTTCAAATTGTATATTGATTTTTGAACAAACTCTTTCATTAGTTTTGATGAATGCATAAGAAGAAGTTCAGTAGCAACACCATATCCCCCAATCATACATAAATCAATAGGTGTCTGGCCTTCACAATTTGCTCCTAAATGAACACCTTTTGAAAGAAGTAAAGTTATAGCATGCCTTTGCCCATTAGTGCATGCGGAGTGCAGGGGAGTAATCCCGGATGAATTGCTGTAATTGATATCAGCACCTGCTTCAATGAGACATTCCATAGCTTTTGTGTGTCCATTTCTAGCAGCTGCATGTAATGCAGTATGGCCTTGGCCATCTTCCAAGTTTATACTTGAAGTATACTGCAAAAGAATTTTTAAAATCTCAACTCTACCATTCACAGCAAGCCAATGCAAAGCCGTAGCACCATCATTTCCAGCAATGTCAGGGTTTGCTTCTGATTCCAACAACTTTTCAACACAGCGTTTTTGACCATTTCGAGCAGCTAAATGCAAAGCAGTGCTACCTGATATGTCCTGTATATCAGGATTGCAACCTTTTCTTAGAAGAACAATAAGGCAATCAAAGTGACCACAATTAGCTGCAATGTGAAGGAGAGTCTTTTTCACTCGACCAAATGCATAACTGACATCAAACTTTGAATCTGCGAGCAAATCAGCCAAAGAACTGTACTGATTAGCAACTACCAGCTCCAAAAGAACTCGTGCAGCTTTTTCATTATCATTAGGAAGTTCAATACTTCGTGCTCTTCTTAAAGACCTTGCAAGCCTAAGAACTTGCTGTCTAGGACTCCAAACTGACATTATATAATTCAGATTTTAATTGGTATAGATTTGAACTAACATGAATTTAGTTTTAAGTTAACGTGATACCAATTTCTTCAAATATACATAAATCTAAAAAATTAGTTACAAACTCTCCTAGTATATAAACGTTTTTTAGGGTATCGTTAACAAGCCACATGATTTTTTTTGAAAGCTATGCGACCCATGTCTACATAAGCGCATACGCTCTATCTCCTCTCAAGCGTGCACATCATTTTCATAGCTACATCTTTTTCTTTATCATGCATGAGCGCATTCAATACAAATGGCTTTATTTTGACTTGGAAGTAATTAGAAAAAGATTATAGAAATTTTTTGTTAAAATTAAAGCAAAACCGATGCATTCTTCTACAGATATGGCGACGAGGCTTGTATATTTTGTCACACGTAAGTGACATATGTCAAGCATTATGTAAACAATAATGATTAAATACTGTATTACTGTACTGAAACTACACGAAAATGATTTTGAAATATAAAATACCAGTTGGCCTATATCAGTGTTCAGCAACCTTTTGCACTTAAAGAGCCATACTAACCAATTTTCAATAAAATAAACATCCCTGGAAGCTGCAAAACTATTTTCAAAGTAAAAAACAACACTATGTCATGTGTCACATTTATAAAATCAGTTAATGCAATCAGACTTAATTACTGTAATGTAATTTTTGCTCTTGCATCTCAGTGCAAAGGGAGAGAGATACTTTCCCTTAGACGAGGGAGAGATGCTTTCCGAACAATACCAAACCAAACAGAAATGCATCAAACTGTTCAAAATGAATGACTACAACAGCAGCTGTCAAGGCAATGGTCTTATTGGTACCTGCTGATGACTGTAGCAAACCCATACAAACAATGTTAACTAAAACGTTTTGCATTAAAGTTTACCATTGCACAATTACTTGAAAAAGTAACTCTGTCCTTTCGACCTGCAGGCCTAAACTAATTGTGCAATAATTACACATAACTTACTGGCTCACTAAAAACCGAAATCTAAGTCTAAGATCTAGTCAGCTATGATGCTTTAGCCTTCAACATTCATTCATTTCTTTGGATAGGCTATCTATAGTAAGCAATGGGCATAGGTGGGCACAAGTCCGTTAATTGTTAATCCGTTAATAACGAAGCTAACTTTTTCACTAATTCGTTAATCCGTTAAAAAGTTTTTTCATGTTAACAGACTAAATTAACTTCCGTTAAGTGCTGTTAATGGACTACACGTTTATGCCTTGCAATATGAATATTGATGGTCAGAAAATTAAGTTTGTGAATAATGTGGTATATCTTGGAGTTAGTATTAGCAGTGATTTATGGGATGATACTGATATTGCAAGACAAGCGAGATATTTATATTGTGCAGCCAATAAGCTCAAAACTGGCTTTTTTAAATGTTCAATTGAGGTGAAAAACATTTTATTTCGTGCACACTGCATGTGTTTTTATGCTAGTCAACTATGGTGTAACTACTCCACATCAGCTATAAATCGGTTAAAAGTTGCATACAATGATGCGTATAGAATTCTGCATGGCATGCCTCGCTATCACAGTGCCAGAGAAAGTCAAATATACTATAACATTGATTCGTTCCACGCTCTACAGCTAAATTACTTATAAATTTGTTGAACGCTGTCACTTATCACAGAACCTTCGGCTTAAAATGTTAATGTCTTCTGATTGCTTTTATGATTCTGTATGTACTATGATCATTATTGTGGCATTTTGTTTGTGAATGAATAGAAGATGATGTATGTTGCACCATTCAGGAAAAGAACAGCTCCTGCTGTACAGTGTTTCTATATATATTTTTTTTTTTTTTGTGTGCGAGTGTATAGTGCTTGTATATGGACTTCATGAGTCTGAAATAAAAACTGAATAATAAAAGTAACTTTTGTTAAGTTCTGTTAACTTCCGTTAAGGTTTATATCATTAATATCTCGCAGCTTGGTTGTGCATTTGAACTTGTTTTTATCTTGAAAGTAGATTAGACTGTAAAATGTAACTTTCAAAACAAAATTATACTTAACGCACAGCAATAAATATTTCCTCAAAATCAGCTCAACAGCGTCAATACGTGTTCTAGAAGAAAGTGACTAAAAAGAAATGTAAATTACACACAAAATGTTAACGGATTAACAGACTTTATTAACTTCCGTTGATTAAAGCTGAAAACAACAGATTAACGTTCACGAAGGTGTGAAGTTTGTTAACGGACTAGTGGTTAACGAAGCTAACGTTTTGCATTAACTTGCCCATCTATGGCAATGGGTAATACTTTTTTAGGACGAGCATCCTAAACGTCCTAAAAAACTAATAATTTTTTTAGGGCACTATCAAAAATCAACTGAAATCTAGTTCACTTAATTCAAAATTTATCTGAAACTCAATTAAAATCAACTAAAATCTTGTTTTTTATAAAAAATTGGATGCGAATTTATGCTGTAGTAATTGCAGTTGCAGTATCAGGTTCGGTCTAGCTGCATGAAATTTTGACAGCAGTTTGAGATTCATAAGTTATTTGTGTGTGCCAAATTTCAAGGTAAAGATTCCCGTAACTTCAGGTTTAGGACCTGAAAACTACTTCAAAAGTTTGGTATATATAAAAAGCGGTCTTATTCAAAAACGGCTTAAGTACGGCAAAAAATATTTCACATGGTTATATGCTGTAAGATACTCTGTCATCTCTACCTACACTTTTAGCCGCATTGAGTTTTTTTTTCTTTTTTCACTTTTTTGCTTTCTAAATTTTGTGCACTCTTCTTCTCCTAAACCACACAACATCTATATCTAATTTTTGTGTAAATTTGTTGGGCTGCAAATGCTATTTTGTCTCCTGAATTTTTTTGAGGCTTCTCCCCAGAACTCCCCCAAAATGGGTCCCTAAAAAACTAATTTTTTTAATTGATCAAGCTAGGGTGATAGTTTTTTGTTTTTATTGGTAGATATTTAAGCAAGAAATAGTTTGACATAGTATGGAGGTACCACCCCCCCCAGGGGCCCCCAAATGGACTCCCCAGAAATTAGTTTTTTGAACGACTCAAGCTAGGGCATTACTTTTTTTTTATACTGGCAGATGTTTAAAAAACAAATATTTTGACATGGTTTGAGAGAGCAACTCTTTTGAAAACTCTCCAAAATAATACACCAAAAATCAATTTTTTTATATGTCATAAGCTAGAGAGCTAATTTTTTTCTGATGTTAGTGGAAATTTAAAAGATATTTAACTTGCGGTGCGGCGCGGTGCAGCGTGAACTTAGTTGTGTTTGAATGCGGTGCAGTGCAGCATGCGGACAAAGTTTGCGGATGCAGCGCAGCATGCGGATGCATTTTTTGTTATCCGCGCCATTTCTAGTGGGCACAATCATGCACAAACTCATTACACACTTCAGTGTAATATAGCAAATGAGTGACTACGACGAATATGATTTATTGTTTGCTAGCAAGCAAATAGCCTGACCTTGAACCCAGGGCATGCATGAAACTCCCATTAACACACTTTCATTGTTTCAACTGGCTGGAATATTTTACTAAGTAAGTGGCTAGGATTACGTTACGTAATGTCTATAAAGAGAATAAGAGAGCAAAAAGTGAGTGCTCATTGGCTCATTTACTCTTTCTTGTTTTTTAAATTATTGTTACCGTTAGGGTAAGAATTAACATTCGGGTTACACCTAGGGTTAGAGTTTGGGTTAGCTTTAGGGATGGGGTTGGGGCTAGAATAGCGATTTTCTTATTCTTACGTAACGTAACACAGCAGCCTCTGCCCTTTCAATAGCCTATTACTAGCCTACTTTAAGTTTAACCCCAATCCTTCCCTTATTACAAACCTCTCTCCCTAGACCTCATAAACTTACAACCTGACTAGTGACTTTGTTTTTATATTTAAAGCTACCGGGTAGGCCTAGCTTGCCAGAAACCCAGAGCGCCTACGGTATATACCTTATTGGAACGACCGACGCTCGTCGCGTGTTCCTTTGTTTTTACTCGGCCATTTTCCAACTAACGAGTGCGAAATTTTAAACCTTTCCTTATAACTCGAGAATATAATTGTCAAAGGTGGAGTCGAGGACACAAGGCTCGAGGCCAAGGACACAAAAAAAATCCGAGGCCAAGGCCAAGGACAGCCTTTCCGAGGACAGACACTCTCGAGGCCAAGGATAGGAATGCTCGAGGCCAAGGATAGGAATGCTCGAGGCCAAGGCCAAGGACCAAGGACACAGGCGCAAGTGCTCTCCAAAAAAAAAAAAAAAAGGTCTTCTCAAAAATTTTTCAAGCGATCTCCACAAAAAAACGTTTTCCAAAAAATTTTTCAAGCGCTTCACAAAATTTTAACAATTCAAAAAATACTGCTGTCCTCGAGCCGAGGACAGGCCAATTTTTGAGAACTTGAGGCCTCGAGGCCAAGGCCAAGGACTTGACCTTCGAGGCCAAGGACTTCAAAATCTGTCCTCGAGAACTCCACCTCTGATAATTGTACATTTTGTACATAAGCACTGCTTGTTTTTTGCTAAAAGGTTTCATGGCTATACAGCAATGACGTAATTTATCTCATTAAGGGTGCGTTTAGACTGGACGCGAAGCAACGCGAAGCGAAGGTTGGCGACCTTAGCGAGTGGTCGATGACGTCAATCGCGAAGGTTGCCAACCTTCGCGAGTGGTTGCTAATCTTCGCGACTGGTCGCTTCATAGGCTAATTTTATTAACTTACTTTTAAAATGTACTCAATGAGCAGAAAGCGTTGTGTGCTATATTATTGAAGCGCTATTATAGTAATCACAGGTTGTGCTTCGTCATAAAGCACTGGAATTAAAACGAAGATAGAGTTTGTATTGTGTTATCACGCAATAACCGTGAAGAAGAGACTAGACTAATAGCATAGGTAACAAAACAATCTTGAGAAAAAAGTTTGTGAAATATAAGGGAAAAAGGAAGTACAGTAGGTCGAATTTGGAAACGAAAAGACAAGTCATTTCTTCAAAAACTTAATGGTACTTAGCCTATTCACTAGCTATCAATGCTTTGTTTAGATCCTTCTACTAAAAACTTGCCAAAATCTGTTTTGACGATGACAGTTCTGGGAACCGAAAAAAGCTGGAAGCAGATGTCAAAAGTTTTCTTTCGGTGTTTATTCAGTTAACAAATCCTTAACCCTTTCACCATTTATGTCTCATTATAATACTGGTAGATCTATCTTGTACAGTGTAGACCAGTAGGCTAGTCTACAGGTACATTTAAAGCGTAAACTATGTTTTTTATTAATGTGATTTTTCTTTTTCAGGCAAGCATGTTATGATACCTGTAGTAAGCTTAAACAGTTGTTTGTGTTAGCTATTTAGTGCTGTTTATGACGACTCCCAATGTTAACGTTATGAGTGAATCTGAAAGCTGGATTTGTCATCAGTTATGTAGTGGAGTTTTTGCTTATTGTGCAATGGATTGCTGTGTTGATTTGCTGAAAGCAAAAAAACATTGCAGTTCTTGCATGATTTGACACTATCATCGTAGGACAAGAATTTAGCGCAGTAATACCAGCAGTTGCTTTGAGGAAAAGTCAGCTTCTAAAACTACGTTTGGTTTTTTATTCGCCAGCGGAGCGTTTATCGATGTTTAGTGCGAAGTTAAATGCTTTCGAGATCGTTTCATTAGTTAGCATTTTCTTGCGGTACTAGTACGTTGCGACGGTTGCGTTTACCTCGAAGGGCTTCGCTCCAAACCACCGTTTGTAAAATTACAGACAGTTTTGTAGCTGTAAGTTCAAGCCCCTTTTTCTCAGCAATTTTTTGGTTATGCTCCTGATAAAAGAAAAACATTTAGATTTTTTCATGTGAAAATTGTTACTCAAGCATCTGAATACAAGTGGTGTTAGTTGTCACGTTTTCATGAAACTGGCGCTTCTTTCCCCTGTCTAATGATTATAAATGCTGTATCAAAGTTTTTGGTGGTGACTAATGAGAATGGAACAATATCAATGGACTTGCTTGGCAGCTACTTCTCTTCCAATAACAGTAACCCCAGCAATAAATAGAACTCACTTTCTTCTGGTTAGGTGATATATATTGGCTTTCTAGTTCTATCTGATTACACTGACTGTAATGATTGAACTTTAGACTTAAAATTGCTTACTTTGTCATTTTATTCACCATGTAAAGCAGTTAAAATTTTAAGAGACAGTAAAAATGTTTTGAAATTCACAAACAACTAAATTCAGATATTACACAAAGACAGAGTAAATGAATATTTAACACACTTGACATTTCTATTTTCATCACATAGGACCGGAGTGAAAACTCACTACCAGACTACAATATTCACGATTATAAAACTTGGGGGAGTCCAAAACCATTGCTTCCAGTTCAACTTGATCACTGTTACAAACCTTCAGAAACAAGAAGACTTTTACGAGGACATTCAGTAGAAAAAATTCCACGTTTGTAGCTCGGCTATTCAAAAAAGTGATTGCTAATTAGGCAAATCCAAAAGTTCATAGAAATTTTTTGATTTTTTGTATCTCTCTAGCTCTTGTTTGTAGCTTGAAACCAATTCTCAATACAGTTTATTCGCCAAGTTGGCTTAGCCAAGCAGACAGCGAAAAAACTTTTTGCGAATTTTCCAGTATTCAAGCAATTGTTCAATTGTGGTTACTTTTAAAACAACAAGCCAACAAATAATGGGTAGAACACTATCAACACATTCAAAACTAGCCTGCTGGTCGGTTATTTTATATTCTGAAAAAAGAACAACACCATGTTAGTTTAAGACAAAAAAAGCAAAAAGTGCTCAGCCAAAAGAACCACTAAACTGATACAATAGCTTCTGCTATGCTGCACAGAATAAAAAGTTTTGCTTTAAAAGCATCATGCATTGGGGCTAGGCCTACTGCTTTGGTGAATTCATTATAATGAAGCGCTGATATCAAGCATAGCCAAGAAAAATTACTCTAGGATTTACAGCCTTAGCTGTCTAGATCCAAATTAACTTGGCTAGCCTAGGGCTATCCCGAATCTAACTTTGCCAACACCTTACTCTTTGGACTGATAAATAGTCACTAAACCATAGAAATATACTATTTACATATTTTCTAGCAAACTGCGATCGTAAAAATCCAATCAGTGATTTAGTAGGCTACCTTACTACAGCCTGCAAGCAAGCGATGTTGCGCAACTGCTCGCGAAGGTTGCGACCGGTTGCAACCTTTCGCGAGCTGTCGATGACGTCAAATTTTGGTTGCTTCGCGTCGCTTCGCGTCCAGTCTAAACGCACCCTAATAATGCTAATAATTTTGTATGTTTTAAGCCTTCGGGCACAGAGAACTATATAAACCCAGAGAGAACACTAGATGGGAGTTTGCCAGCAAACCCAGTGAACGACCAACGCATAGCTAATGCTGTGACGATCAAAAGTACTTTTTGTCTACCGTAAAATCAGCTATTATTCAAAAATATCTGATTATGGAACCTCCAGAAAGTAGAGTCAAAATATTTGTCAGTTAAATATCTCCTGATATCATAAAACACTGGCATCCTAGCTTGAGCCATTCAAAAATTGATTTTGGGGGGTCCCCGGGGGGTGGCACCCCAGAACTATGTCAAGTATATGTCCGTTAAATATCTGCTGATATCATAAAACACTGGCACTTTAAGTTAAGCCGTTCAAAAAATTGATTTTTGGGGGGTCCCTGGGGGGGTGGCACCCCCAAACTATGTCAAAATATTTGTCTGTTAAATATCTACTGATATCAAAAAAATAGAACTCTACCTTGAGCCGTTCAAAAAATGGATTTTTGGGGGGTCCATTTGGGGGGTTCCCCGGGGGGGTGGCACCTCCAAACTATCTCAAAATATTTGTCTGTTGAATATCTACTGATATCAAAACAAACTAGCACCCCAGCTTGAGCCGTTCAAAAAATGGATTTTTTGGGGCCCCATTTTGGGGGGGTTCCCGGTGGAGTTGCCCAAAAAAATTTTGGGAGAAAAAATTGCATTTGCAGCTCAACAAATTTACACAAAAATTAGATTTGGATGTGTTGTGGTTTAGGAGAAGAAGAGCGTACAAAAATTAGGAAGAAAAAAAAGGAAAAAAAAAAAGGAAAAAAAACGGGAAAAAAACGGGAAAAAAGGGAAAAAAAAAGAAATAAACCTCATCGAGGCCAAAAGTGGGTTGGTTGGGATGAAAGGGTATCTTGAGACATACAACCTTATGAAATATTTTTTGTCGTACTTGAGCCGTTTTTGACTGAGACCGCTTTTTACGCCAAACTTGCGGGGCGGTTTTCGGGTTCTAAAACCGAAGTCACGTGACGTATTGCCTTGAAATTTGGTACAAACGTACAACTCATTAATCTCAAACTGCTGTCCGAATTTCATGTAGCTAGATCAAACCATTCTCGAGTTATAAGCAAAAGTCTGAAATTTCGCACTTGTTAGTTGGAAAATGGCCGAGTAAAAACAGAGGAACACGCTACGCGAGCGTCGGTCGTTTCAACAAGGCTGTATTACGTCACGTCACGCATGAATGAAATACGCAATTTCTTCCTGCTTGCCCTTGGAAAGCAATGGAAGTAAATGGATATCGGCAAAGCCTAGACCAGGCACCGAAACAAATTGGCCAAAAAAAATATATGGGGGTGTAGGCAACAAACGAAGTGGAATTGGAGAAAGTTGGTAATGTCTGTGATATCAAGGAAAGCTTGTTTCCTTGAACGTATTAGGATTTTTAGCAAAAGACGCCTTCCTTTGGCCTCAAATGCTAAATTTTGCGGTTGCTAGCCATTATTTTAATACCGGTATCAGTTATTTATCAAATACAATAAATTGATTGGAGGCATAAGTTGAAATATTGTTTTTGAGGTGGCTAATCACGTCTGCTGTAGCTGCAGACCGAGTGGTTTTAGCCTATTTTGGATGTGCTATGGCTTATAAGTGCTATAACAGTGTGAGGTAAGAATGCTTTCTGATTTGTTAAAATATGGCAAGTCACTCTTAATTTAATATTGTAGTCCTTGTATAAGACAATCAAGTTTTAGCGACAAGTTTAAGGTTTCCTTTCACAGATGTTGGACCTGCGTGATGGTTAAATGCACTAATTAAGGCAGTAGTTTTTTAGTATCATTGCGTTTATGGTTTCTCAGAGTGTAGTTTTATATGTTATGCACTGTACAACTATTATATAATAGTGCCTGTTTGATATCTACTTATGTTTATAAAATATATTTTTTCCAGATTATATAGGGTAATAGGCATTGTGATGGTATTTTTATTTGTTCATTGTCCTTTGCCAGACAGAGTTTGTCACAAAATCTTATTTATTTTGGCTACAGATGATTGTGAATTATGAACAAGCCTAGGATAAAGACAATTATCAAATTCTTCTCTGAAGTTTAAGATAGACTGTTACTTCTTTGAATTGCATCAATTCAAGAAATTAAACATGGAATCGATTTCGGAAATGTTTCAGCAAAGTTTAAGAGTGGTTATATGTTATCCAAGAAAACAGTATTTTATCAACAGTTTACAATTTTTAATCATCATAGCCTACAATTTCCATTCATAATCAAGACATTCCAACTTTGATCAAATTTGTTTCTGTATGTTAAAAAATAGTGGCATGCAAGTGTTTTAGCCACGACTTGTATTGTAAATTTTGTCATGTTTTGCACTATCACCGTGAGTAGGCCTGGTGGCTTTTATCCAAAATGTGAATATACAGTACTTGTTTGTAATTTTCAATTGCTTAAGTTTAAAAATTAAACTGCTTGCAACATTAATTATTAGTTGTCGTTATGCTGAATTAATTAGTGATGAAATAAGAAATGAAAATTGAATAAATGCTGATGCATCAATGTGCACGACTAGAATTTCTCGGAAAAAAATGCAACTAGCCTTTCACAGATACCTAGGAATGAGCTGCAAGGCTAATGCGAATGGATCCAGAATAATCGCAGAGATACGTAGCTACTGGCACAGAAAGACAGTTAAAAGCTTACAAAATGTTTTTGAGTAACATTCAATCTAGCGCCAAGCAGCTAAACTATAGATAAGTACTCCTCAAGCAAATACGGTAAAAACCGAATGAAATCTCAGAGCGTTTTGTTAACGAATAACTAGGCTACCTAACCGACGTAATCTCAGAGCGTTTCGTTTACAAGTGAATACCGATACGTAACCGAACAAAATCTTAAAAGAATTCTGTTTGCAAATGAATGCGATATAATCGAACATTATCTCAGGACTCGTACTCTCATAGGCTGACTTTCTAATAGGGTTTGTCATCTCTTGCTAAATTCTATCTTGACTTTCGATGAATGAGCTAAAATCATGCAAAAATTGCTTTATTTTTTTGCTGAAGCGTAACGCATGTAATAAAACATATTTCAGCAATCAACACAGCAATCCATTGCACAATTAGCAAAAATTCTTCTTTAAAATTGATGGTGAATCCAGCTTGAATTAGAATTGATTTTACTACTAGTGGTATCATAAGATGACAGTACACAGCTAACATCTGCACAAGGTTATACCCTACAACGACGATACTGCGACAACGGCTTTTCCTGACAAAGAAAAATCACAATGAAAAACAATCATGGTGGCCTGCGCTATGCATACCGGTAGCCTAAGTCAACAACAGAGGTCTAATATCAGATATGATGGGTGATGGATGTTGTGAGAGCGTTTCAGAACTGCTGTTAAACTAGTTTACACCTTGAGCAAGAAAGACTTTGATAATTGCTTTTCACTTTTTACGTCTTCGCAATGAAACACCGACTGCAGGAATAGACTAGTGCAAATTTTAGGTGGAAAGGCCAAAACAAAGCTTTAGTAGGCTAATATCGCAATACTTTTTTTTAAATAACCAGTTTCCTAAATCACTGGCTTTATGAACTTTTTCAAATTCTACTTCATTTGTCGCCTATACATCCATAATTTTTTTATATTTAACTTTATTTCGATGTCTAGCCTAGATTCTGTCTGCTTCCATTTACTTTCTATGCAGTCAGATGCTTAGATGGAAGAATTTGCGTATTTCATTCATGCGTGACGTGACGTAATATAGCCTTGTGTTCTCTCTGGGTTTATATAGTTCTCTGTGCTTCGGGCTTTGCCATGTTTTCCTGACGATGTTCTGCTATACGCAATGTTGTCGTAGCGTATTTGTCTTGCATCTTCGAAAAATAAATTTGATTTGATTTGATTTGAGAACGGTTAGGTCTATAGCTACATGAAATTTTGACAGCATTTGAGATTAATGACTTATATGTTTGTACCAAATTTCAAGGCAATACGTCACGTGACTTCGGTTTTAGAACCCGAAAACCGCCCCGCAAGTTTGGCGTAAAAAGCGGTCTCAGTCAAAAACGGCTCAAGTACGACAAAAAATATTTCATATGGTTGTATGTCTCAAGATACCCTTTCATCCCAACCAACCTACGTTTTGCCGCGATGAGGTTTATTTCTTTTTTTTTCCTTCTTTTTCCTTTTTTCCGTTTTTTTTTCCTTTTTTTTTCCTTTTTTTTCTTCCTAATTTTTGTACGCTCTTCTTCTCCTAAACCACAACACATCCAAATCTAATTTTTGTGTAAATTTGTTGAGCTGCAAATGCAATTTTTTCTCCCAAAATTTTTTTGAGCAACTCCACCGGGAACCCCCCCAAAATGGAGCCCCAAAAAATCCATTTTTTGAACGGCTCAAGCTAGGGTGCTAGTTTTATTTGATATCAGTAGATATTCAACAGACAAATATTTTGAGATAGTTTGGAGGTGCCACCCCTTCGGAACCCCACAAATGGACCCCCCAAAAATCAATTTTTTGAACGGTTTAACTTAGAGTGCCAGTGTTTTATGATATCAGCAGATATTTAACGGACAAATATTTTGACATAGTTTGGGGGTGCCACCCCCGGGAACCCCCCCAAATAGACCCCCAAAAATCAATTTTTGAAGGCTCAAGGTAGAGTTCTATTTTTTTGATATCAGCAGATATTTAACAGACAAATATTTTGACATAGTTTGGGGGTGCCACCCCCCCGGGGACTCCCACAAATGGACCCCCCAAAAACCAATTTTTTGAATGGCTCAAGCTAGAGCTCTACTTTTTTAGATATCAGTAGATATTTAACAGACAAATATTTTGACATAGTTGGGGGGTGCCACCCCCTTGAGAACCCCCCAAATGCACCCCAAAAAATCAGTTTTTTGAACGGTTTAACTTAGAGTGCCAGTGTTTTATGATATCAGCAGATATTTAACGGACAAATATTTTGACATAGTTTAGGGGTGCCACCCCCCGGGAACCCCCTAAATAGACCCCCAAAAATCAATTTTTGAAGGCTCAAGGTAGAGTTCAACTTTTTTCTGATATCAGTAGATATTTAACAGACAAACATTTTGACTGAGTTTGGGGTGCCACCCCCCCGGGAACCCCCCCAAATGGACACCCCAAAAATCCATTTTTTGAATAGCCCAACTTGGGTGCCAGTCTGTTTTGATATCAGCAGATATTTAACAAACAAATATTTTGACATAGTTTGGGGGTGCCACCCCCCCAGGGACCCCCAAATAGACACCCAAAAATCAATTTTTTTAACGGCTCAAGCTAGAGTGCCAGTGTTTTATGATATCAGTAGATATTTAACAGACAAATATTTTGACTCTACTTTTTGGAGGTTCCATAATTAGATAATTTTGAATAATTGCTGATTTTACAGTACCTAGACAAAAAGTACTTTTAAGCATCACAGCATTAGCTGTGCGTCGGTCGTTCACCGGGTTGCTAGCATACTCCCATCTAATAAATGTTTGTAGTTTGTACCAAATTTTGAGGCAATACGTCACGTGACTAGGATTTTAGAGCCCGAAAACCGCTCCGCAAGTTTGGCGTAAAAAGCGATCTCTGTGAAAAATACTTCATATGGTTGTATGTCTTAAGATACCCTTTCATCCCAACCAACCCACTTTTGGCTGCGATGAGGTTTTTTTCGTTTTTCTTTTTTTTTCCTTTTTTTCCGTTTTTTTCTTCCTAATGTTTGTACGCTCTTCTTCTCCTAAACTGCAAATCATCGAAATCTACTTTTTGAGTAAATTTGTTGAGCTGCAAACGCAATTTTTTCTCCCGAAATTTTTTGGGGCAACTTTACCGGGAACCATCCCAAAATGGGGCCCCAAAAAATCAATTTTTTGAATGGATCAAGCTAGAGTGCTAATTTATTTTGTAGCGTCAGCTCCAACGTAGCCACAAGTGAAAGATAAATCGGATATATGGATTAATAAAGTCAACCAGAAGAGTAGATCGATAGGTAGTTCAACCAAGCCAATCGACCGCATTGGCATGTGTCCTTTTGACACATATGTTACAATTTTGATATCAGTAGATATTTAACAGACAAACATTTGGACATAGTTTGGGGGTGCCACCCCCGGGGACCCCCCCAAATGGACCCCACAAAAAATCAATTTTTTGAACTGCTTAACTTACTGTAGGATGCCAGTGTTTTATGATATCAGCAGATATTTAACAAACAAATATTTTGGTGTAGTTTGGGGGTGCCACCCCCTTGGGGACCCCCCAAATGGACCCCCCAAAAATCAATTTTTTGAACGGCCCAAGCTAGGGTGCCAGTGTTTTATGATATCAGGAGATATTTAACTGATAAATATTTTGACTCTACTTTTTGGAGGTTCCATAATCAGTTATTTTTGAATAATTGCTGATTTTACGGTACCTAGACAAAAAGTACTTTTGAGCGTCAAATTATTAGTTACTCGTCGGTCGTTCACTGGGTTTGCTGGCAAACTCCCATCTAGTTTTACTAGACTTTGTTTCAAACTAAGTCAAATTATTACACTTTTGATATTGCAGGTTGCGTCAAAGTTGTTTACTTCAGACTTTGATTTTGAAGTCTGTAGACTGTTAGCAGGTTAGTACCAGCACTGTGCAACCACTACCAGCTACCAGGAGACCTTCAACAATACATTTAGTACAAGGAACAAGAGTCGGTCATTTGGGTCATTCAAAAGTACAAGTGGTGGTGGGGCCACCTCTACGCTCAGGTGGCACCACTTGTGGTCTATTTTAAGCAGAAACTTGTTTTCAAGGCTTGGCTTGAATCAAACAAACTTGTTCTGATGCAGTTTGATCCATTTCCAAAGTCCGATAACTCTTGATTTGATCCAACTCTTGATTTGATGTAATGACCAAATTTCAAAACGGAACAAGCTTGACGTTTTTCGTGGTCGACTCCTGGGAACTCAAAACGACTTCCACTGAGAGTTAGGTGGCCAGATCAATCACCAACCCTGCAGCTGCAAGCAGCTCGAGTCATTGATGTCCATAGCAGGACAGCGCTGTTTCAAGCTTTTAGCTCTCATCAGCAGCCCTCAGCATATCTAATCAAAGGTTTACTGCAGCTGGACAAATCTCTCGACCAAAGTGGATAAACCCTAATGGCTTGCACAGTGGCAGAGGTTTTTTTGGAAATAAACGATCTTTCACTTGTGGTACTTTACAAAACAAGTGAAAAATCGCTGGGCTCTTGTAGTAAGAATAGCCGATGGCTGTCCTTACTACAAGCAAGGCATGGTATGGAATGGAATGGAATGGAAAATGGAATGGAATGGAACGGAAATTTCGGTATGGAATATGGAAGATGCCAGATTGGGATGGAAGATTTTAAGAATGGAACGGAAGACAATCTTCCATACTTCCATACCAATTCCATACTAGATTTAGGGCATTGTATTCACAAAAAAATACATACAGATGTCGGGTGGTGATAGATAATATTGTCACAGAAGTATTCAACTCCAATATTTACGCGTATTATTTGTCGATAAATCGCAATACTTTGGTGTTTATATTGCGTAAACAGTGTACGTATTGCATCATTGTAAGAACATTGCAATTTTGCAGCATTAATGTTATAGTTGATGATTTTGACAGGTTTGACTTGTTTTTTTGTTTTGCCAAGTCCTAAATTTTGTCCAGTCCTAAATTTGCCAAGTCCTAAATTTTGTTTCTTACATCGTCACGAAAACCTGCATTTGCTATTTCATTCCCGTTTCAGCTTAATTTTATTTATATTTTTAGTTTTTCAGCTTACAATATTTCTTTTTGGTGTTAAAGCTTGGTATTTCTATTACAGTAAATGTTCTTTAGCAATTTGGTTATGACAAATTTTATAGCTGATATGAGAGCAAACTTGTACGATAATCATTAAACCATAGACGTAACCAGGTGGCCCAGGCCCTCTTCTTCTCCCCCAATTGAAATGCTACCAATGATAAAAATGATGACACAAAGCCTATTTATTCAGTTTTTTTAGCATTTTTTGGGCGCAACAGTACATGCGTATAACAGCATTTAGCAATAACTTAATATTGACGACCAGGGGCCATGGCCCTTTCAATTTAAATTTTTGTCAACCAATTTAAATATCAAAGCCGGGAGAAATTCAGTGTTTTTGTTCTAAAAGTTGCAATCTCAGGCCCTCAGTTAACTTTTTTATGCAATGATATGTTTTAGGCCCCCAGCTCACTTTTGTATTGCAATAACATGATTAGTAACGATTTATTGCATTTAATGTACCAACTTGAAATGACTTTGAATTCCATCTTGACCACCTACCAACTTTAGATGACAATCCACCAGAGGTGGAGTCGAGAACACAATGCTCGAGGCCGAGGCCAAGGCCAAGGACACAAAAAAAATCCGAGGCCAAGGCCAAGGACAGCCTTTCCGAGAACAGACACTCTCGAGGCCAAGGACAGGAATGCTCAAGGCCAAGGCCAAGGACCAAGGACACCAGCACAAGTGCTTTCCAAAAAAAAAAAAAAAAAAAAAAAAGGTCTTCACAAGAATTTTTTAGTCGATCTCCACAAAAAAACGTTTTCCAAAACTTCAAGCGCTTCACAAAATTTTAACAATTCAAAAAATACTGCTGTCCTCGAGCCGAGGACAGGCCAATTTTCGAGGACTTGAGGCTTTGAGGCCAAGACCAAGGACTTCAAAATATTTCCTCGAGGACTCCACTTCTGCAATCCACCTCCATCTCGTCAGTTTTCACGCGACAAAATGCTTTTGAAAAAACTTAGCTAAGGAAAATGCTTTTTGAAAAAATTATTGAAGTTGAATCAAGGGTGCCTGGGATCCTGGTTGTACATATTCCTAAAACTGGTTATTTTCATGACAAAAGAAAAATCTTCAGAGGCAGATCTTATAGTGAATGATTTTATGCTAAAAATGTTGCAGAAAGCAATGTACCTTGATTCCCCTGACCTCGCTAAGTCATAAAATTTAACCCCAAAATGCAAGATTTTGAACGTGTTTTGGACTTGACCTGAAGTAAAGGGAGGAATTTGTTCAATTTGCTTTCCAATTTCAAAATTTTTGTTCTTTCCAATGGCTTTGAAAACGTGCGAAATTTGGTCCTAAAAGCATTACAAAAAATCACTCAGCGGCTGGGTGCTTCCCTCCCAGACTTCCATAGCCTCCGGCGGCTGGTGGCTCAACCCCCCATACGCCATCTGTGACATGTTTGAGTTGCACTAATTTGTTCACCACGTTTCCCAATTTTGATATGTTAGTAAAACTTTTTAACTTGCGGTTTTAGTCTTTTCCCTTTAGCAAATTTTCGTTACGTGCTAAATCAGACCCCCAGCTTTTGATCTTTCATTCTTTTTCCCATAAAAAGTCTCTCTTTTCGAAAATTTGTGATGACGTCATTGCATGTGATTTACAGTTTAGCCCTCCCCCCAATCCAAAATCCTGGCTACGCCTATGCATTAAATCATGCGTAATATGCATACCAGATACCGGTTGTTGCATGTTAGTATTGTTGACGCACCTTCACGAGCGGTTGCTTACAACATTGCAAAGATGCAAAGCAGCAAAATATACGTTACATTGTTTCCAGTCTAAAATATCTTTGTTATGGAAGTATGGAATGGAATATGAAAGAAAATTTTTAAATGGAGCTAGTCATGCAAAACTTACGCAGGGAGCTGCACTCAAGCGTAATGGTACGTCGCTTTCATAAGCTAAAAAGCTGCTGCTACGTAATTGCTATTCTCTCAGGATGGCATCACTGCCCCAACCCTACCTGTAATGCAAGGTTTTAAAGAAAAAAAAGATAGCTTCGTGCATATTCTTCCCAGTTCTTGCATACTGCATCACACATTCACAACCCAACCGCAAATCGAACCTGGGTGTGGAGATTGGTAGCTGAGCATGATAACCGCTACACTGCACAGCTTGCAACAATGCAGTGACAAAATGTCATATTTAAACCAAACGTATGAGAAAAAGGCAATGGCACGTGCGTGAGCGTATGCATGACTAGGTTCAACTAAAATTTGAAGTAGAAGCTAGTCATGCAAACGTTCACGCACGAGCCATTGCTTTTTTCTCATACATTTGGTTTAAATACAATATTTTTTCACTGCAATACAGCAAGCTGGGCGGTGTAGTGGTTATGATACTCAGCTCTCAACCCTACACCCAGGTTCGATTCGCGGATGGGTTGTGCATGTGTGATACAGTATACAGGAACTTGGAAGGAGATGCATAAAGCTATCTTTTTTTTGCTTCAAAACCTTTCATTACTGTTAGGGTTGGGGCAGCGATGCCAACCTGAGGGGATAGCAATTACGTGGCAGCAGCTTTTTTGCGTACGAAAGCGACGAACCGTTACGCTTGAGTGCAGCTCTCTGCATAAGTTTTGCATGACTAGCTCCTCGTAAATTTAAGTATGGAATGGAATATGGAATAGAAGATTTTTAGTGTGGAATGGAAATGGAATGGAAGAAAATTGCCAGTGTGGAATATGGAAAAATCGTCTTCCATTCCATACCATGCCCTGATTACAAGAGCCCAGCGATTTTTCACTAGTTTTGTAAAGTACTCCAAGAGAAAAACCGTTTATTACTTAGAAACGCTGTGCCACTGTGCAATCCATAAAAGGTTTGGCCAAAATTTTGTCCAGCTGGGGAAGACCTTTGGTTAGATATGCAGAGGGCTGCTGATGGGAGCTAAAAGCATGATAGTGATAGTGAATTTTTATTTCTGGCTCACCAGAGCAACGTTTAAGACAAAGAAAGCACACCACCAAACCAGAAGGAGGAAAACAGCGACAAAACGATATACGTTGAAAGCTAAAAGCATGAAACAGCAGCACTGTCTAACTCTGTGGATCAAATTTTAGTTTATCAAAAACTGTGGATCGTTTTTCACATAAACTTGTTTTTGTTTCTTTTTCTTTTTTTTACAGCATCCATGTAACCATGGAGTAACGAAAATCTGAACAAGAATAAGGCAGTTTATGTAATAAATTGCATAGACATTGTTTAAATTGCATATGTAATAAATTGCATTAATTGAAATAGCACAAAAAATAGTTCTCAGGCAGATTGCAGAAATACCTAGATGGGCAGCACGAGTCACCTAAATTGCATCACTAGCTCTTGTGCAACAACTCTAAAATTCTTGCACAGAAAGTGCACGCGCAAATATGATGTTTTGAAAAGTACAATTCTAAAGATAGATTTAAACAATATCCGTTTTCGTACGTATTTGCTTCTTCATGAAAAATTATGCTCTTTTCCGTTCACATTTTTACATATCCAAATCTGCTCTAACCAAATCGTCACATTCTAAATAAAAGTTTTCAAAAATTTTTTCTTGTAAAGGAGCACAGCTCTATTTTCAAATTCGCTCTCGTCGATATGTTTTTAGTAGAAAAATGTTTTTATTGGCAACATTGTTTTCAAAGACTCCGTTGTCAAAGATAAAACTTGGGAAATTGTCTTTTCTTTTACGTATAGGACAATGGTATGTGGTTGTATTAATCTGAAATAATCATGATCTTTTAATGTTCGTTTATAATTGAATTGGACTATTTTGAAATGTAAAGTTGCTTCTATTTGCAGTAAAATGTAACTACTTGCGAAGATTTAGGAAAGAAGCTGGAAATCAACTGCAGTAGCTAAATGTTTGATCTTTTACGACTCTACAGTATAAAGCTATTTCGAAATTGTTTCAGGTGGTCAAGCGACTACGGAACAGGATAATGTGTTGAGAACTGATAATGATTATCAATGTAGTAGATTTAAGATAACCAATTACAGTACTGGAAACTACCGTATCCCTTGTATCTGTGAATAGCCTAGCTGCTAGCTGTCGATTGTATCTAATCTAGGCCTACTTGTAAATGTGAAATGAAAAGCTGCCCTAGGCTATTTGACGCTGGTGCTGGTATGCAATGTCCAGTACAAAACATGAAAAGGCTGAATGCTATCAAATCTGTTAATATCCCTTGAAAACTGAAATTACCGTACGGTACTTGTTTTACAGTACTGCTCATTTTGTATGTTTTAGGCAAGAGGACCGAAAAAGCATCTCAAGCGCTTGAATGCGCCAAAGCATTGGATGTTGGATAAATTGTCTGGTGTTTTTGTAAGTTACATTTTCTTTGTTGTGTTTGTGAAACTTAGCTCGAGATTGCAAAAACAGAATTATGCACAATGCAATGCATTAGTATTTAGCATAGGTGGGCAAGTTAATGCAAAACGTTAGCTTCGACAACCACTAGTCCGTTAACAAACTTCACACCTCGGTTAACGTTAATGCGTTATTTTCAGCTTCAATTAACGGAAGTTAATCAAGTCCGTTAATTCGTTAATATTTTGCGTGTAATTTACATTTCTTTTTAGTCACTTTCTTCTAGAACACGTATTGACACTGTTGAGTGTTGAGCTGATTGTAAGGAAATATTTATTGCTATGGTGGTCTTTTTGTGTTTTGGAAGTTAGGTATATTTTACATAGGTATATTTTACAGTCTAATCTACTTTCAAGATAAAAATTAGTTCAAATGCACCAACGAAGCTGCGTTTGGAAAATCTTTGGAAATTGTAAACAGCGATAATTACTGTTAAATGGGGTAACTTTGATGATAATTTAGATATTGCACCATTACATGTTGTACCGTATGAGCTACAACACCCTCTTACAAACATGATATGTTGTTATAAAAATGTCTTTTTTGAAATTGCACAGACGGACATTTTTAGGGCTTTGTAGTAAATTTTTTTTACAGTGCCCCTTTGGCAGATATGCTGGTGACTTCCAGTATTATCTTAAGGGGTTTACAAATACCATGTTATTATTATTATTATTTTTACTCCGTTTTATTTGTGGTAAAAAGATTTTTATTTTGCAGGGTATTAAATTCACCCATTATATTCTGCTTCTTTTGTGATCTAATAAAACAATGTTGAAAGACTTTCAGCATTATTAAAAACCTTACAATTTATTTAAAAAATAAAAAACTTATCAATCTCACCTCATCAGTGAGGATACATTGAACTGTAACTAGGTTTAAACCAACTATCAAAGTCACCCCGTAGAAGGGGTGATTTCGATAGCTAATTGATTGCACAATATCTCAGATACTTGTCAGAATTAAGTTGTAGTGCATGGCTTGGAAACTGAGACGAAGAGTGTTATGACAGGCCAGTTATGAGAAGCCTATAGGACAGGAGTTGGAAAGCAGATAATTTTAAACAGAAAATGTTATCAAAGTCACCCCGTTTAACGGTAGTAGACCTATGAGGCTGCAGCTTATTATTTGCCTCTAAAAAGAGCCTTCTTTGCTTTCTTCTATAAAACTAGTGCTAATATGCAACAAGTGTTACGAGTGCAAACTGGTTTGTACGGGTACAATGAATGAATGGTGCAAGATATTAACGATAAAAACCTTAACGAAAGTTAACAAAACTTAACAGAAGTTAATTTAGTCCGTTAGCATTAAAAAACTTTTTAACGGATTAACGAGTTAATGAAAAAGTTAGCTTTGTTATTAATGGACTTGTGCCCACCTATGGTATTTAGTGTACCAAGTTATTTCAACGTGATTTTTATTTTGAGCGTATGTATAGAACTAAGTAGGAATAGACATGATACTGTACCGGAACCTTTTTTTTTTTTGCATAAACAAGTAGGCAAATAAATTTTAGCTTAAACAAAAAGTGCTAAAATTGTCAGTTTTAGTTCAATAAGCTGGCTAGTGGTTACTTTGAAATCCTGTATAGTGATATTGCTTTAAGTTGTTTAACGCTTTAATTCAACACTTTACAATTTCAATTAGGCCTACTGTACTGTTTTTAAAATTTATATTACTGCCTAGCTATCTAGAGCAATTAAAATCTGAAGTAGCTTGGTGCATAGAATGTGCGCGGTTAAATAAACAAAGATTTTGGTGATATTGTGGCGTGAAGGAACTGATCATGTTCAACGCGTGTGAATGCTGCAATCACGCAGATCCCGTATCTGATGATTTATCCGAGTGAACCAAATTCCGAACGCTTCAACTTGTTTTTGTGTCATGTTTTTGTGATGTATCAGCGTTGCTCCATATCTGCCTCGTTTGAGTGATTCAGTTTCCCAAAACGAATGGTTTTCTATCTTTTTTATCTGTGAGCTTGCGAGCTCAAGTTAGTTTCTTTTTACCAAATTTCGACGCCATTAGGACAAAAGAGGCAGAAATGGAACGTGTATATATAGCTTGTTTTGGGCGTGGCGAGAGAGTTTTCATAGAGTGGTATAGAGTTCTTATAGAGTTTACGAAAAGTGTTGCCAGAGTTTTATAGAGGCTAATAATAAAGGTTTTTATAGAGCTTTTACAAGTGTTATCGAGTTTTTATAGAGTTTAATACGAAGAGTCAGATAGCAAAATACAATTCCTCCTCATCATCATACCGACATCCTCCATAATATCACTTGTTTTCGGAAATTTTATTTTGATCGTTACAGTTATAGATTAAGGTTAGGGTTTTAAAGCTTTATTATAACATGTCTGCGCACATGGAACGTGCCACAAGCCTTTTCCATTAAAACTTGGCTTTTAAATTTTTTTGTGAAACAACCCAAGGGTAATGTTCTTGACTCGAGTGTATGTTCAAATAATATAACATCTTCAAAATTGGTTGTACATTCAGATCCGAAAGGATGATGGGGGTTGTGGTGACCTTGTGCTCCTGTATCGAATGTTTTGTACGTAGCTCTTTTCTAGTTTTTCATGTGATGACAACAGTTTTGCTGAGCAAAAAACTGAAGCTTTGTATTACCTAGTTTTTCTAACAAACTTACCGTATTTTTTGAACTATAAGGCGCACACTCGAATAATTTTTGAATTTGACTTTTTCATACGTATGATGCTTCGGTGTATAGTACGTGTATATTTTGATTAAGGGTTAAATTGCTGCAAAACAGGTAAAAAAAAGAGAAAAACTCAATAACTTATGTTACTGTACTGTTTTTTCATACATAAGGTGCACCTAAGAATAAGCCGCACTTGTTAAATTTTACCATGAAAAAGTTTTTTGGTACGCCTTATAGCCCAGAAAATACTCTACTAGTTTTTGGTATTACCTCAAAAAAATGTGCTCTGGGATAAGCATGACTTTTCTAGGCACCACGTCCATCATCTGGTCCACACAAGTTGCGAGAATGTCTTCCTCTTTGCATATTTTTGAGAAATCGTCTTCATTATGCTTTGTCGTACCAAGAAGTAAAGAAGATTTTAATGCAACGCTTGGTGAAAGTTGATGGAAAGATTCGCACTGATTCAACTTTTCCTGCTGGTTTTATGGGTATGTTTTGGAAATGGTGTAATTTTTTGAAAATAGTTTGTTTTTTTTACATCTTTGTGGTCCAAGTGCCTTGGCTAGAAGGTAGCAAAAGGCAGGGCATGGTATGGAATGGAACGGAAATTTCAGTATGGAATATGGAAGACAATCTTCCATACTTCCATACCAATTCCATACTAGATTTTGTGGATTGTATTTACAGAAAAATGCATACCAATGTCCAGTGGTGATACATAATATTGTCACAGAAGTATTTAGCTTTAGTATCTACGCGTATTATTTGTCGACAAATCGCAGTACTGTGATTGTTTGTATTGCGTAAACAGTGTACGTATTGCATCATTGTAAGCACTTTGCATTTTGCAGCATTAATGTTATAGTTGATGACTTGACATGTTTGACTTTTTTTTTTTTGAGATTGACAATTTGCCAAGTCCTAAATTTTGTTTTTTTACATTGTCACAAAAACCTGCATTTGCTATTTCATTCCCGTTTCAGCTTAATTTTATTTATATTTTTAGTTTTTCAGCTTACAATATTTCTTTTTGGTGTTAAAGCTTGGTATTTCTATTACAGTAAATGTTCTTTAGCAATTTGGTTATGACAAATTTTATAGTTGATATGAGAGCAAATTTGTACAATAATCATTAAACCGTAGACGTAACCAGGTGGCCCAGGCCCTCTTCTTCTCCCCCAATTGAAATGCTACCAATGATAAAAATAATGGTGCAAAGCCTATTTATTCAGTTTTTTTAGCATTTTTTGGGCGCAACAGTACATGCGTACAACAGCATTTAACATCAACTTAATATTGACGACCAGAGGCCATGGCCCTTTCAATTTAAATTTTTGTCAACCAATTTAAATGTCAAAGCCGGGAGAAATTCAGTGTTTTTGTTCTAAAAGTTGCAATCTCAGGCCCTCAGTTAACTTTTTTATGCAATAATATGCGTTAGGCCCCCAGCTCACTTTCATATTGTAATACCATGATTAGTAATCATTTATTGCATCATCTAATGTACCAACTTGAAATAATTTTAAATTCCACCTTTACCACCTACCAACTTTAGATGACAATCCACCTCCATCTTGTCAGTTTTCACGCGACAAAATGCTTTTGAAAAAACTTAGCTAAGGAAAATGCTTTTTGAAAAAATTATTGAAGTTGAATCAAGGGTGCCTGGGATCCTGGTTGTACATATTCCTAAAACTGGTTATTTTCATGACAAAAGAAAAATCTTCAGAGGCAGATCTTATAGTGAATGATTTTATGCTAAAAATGTTGCAGAAAGCAATGTACCTTGATTCCCCTGACCTCGCTAAGTCATAAAATTTAACCCCAAAATGCAAGATTTTGAACGTGTTTTGGACTTGACCTGAAGTAAAGGGAGGAATTTGTTCAATTTGCTTTCCAATTTCAAAATTTTTGTTCTTTCCAATGGCTTTGAAAACGTTTGAAATGTGATCCAAATGGCATTAAAAATTGCCATTTTTTTCCAAAAAGGTACAAAAAATTGCCATGCGGCTGGATGCTTTGCCCCCAGACTTCCATAGCCTCCGGCGGCTGGTGGCTGAACTCCCAGGCCCCGTTGTGACACGTTTGAGTTGCACTAATTTGTTCACCACGTTTCCCAATTTTGATATGTTAGTAAAACTTTTTAACTTGCGGTTTTAGTCTTTTCCCTTTAGCAAATTTTCGTTACGTGCTAAATCAGACCCCCAGCTTTTGATCTTTCATTCTTTTTCCCATAAAAAGTCTCTCTTTTCGAAAATTTGTGATGACGTCATTGCATGTGATTTACAGTTTAGCCCTCCCCCCAATCCAAAATCCTGGCTACGCCTATGCATTAAATCATGCGTAATATGCATACCAGATACCGGTTGTTGCATGTTAGTATTGTTGACGCACCTTCACGAGCGGTTGCTTACAACATTGCCAAGATGCAAAGCAGAAAAATATACGTTGCATTGTTTTCAGTTTAAAACATCTTTGGTATGGAAGCATGGAATGGAATATGGAAGAAAATTTTAGTATGAAATGGAAGATTTTTAGTATGGAATAGAAATGAAATGGAAGAAAATTGCCAGTATGGAATATGGAAAAATCGTCTTCCATTCCATACCATGCCCTGGCAAAAGGACCTTTGAGTCAAGCTACTACTACCTACCCCACTTGACTACCACTTTTTGTGAGCTTAACACTATCCCTTTTAATTTGTAACATCAAACAGGAAGCTCTGAATACAAGTTTTTGAGTTATTAGTTTGATCTGACCGAGAAAGTCCAGTGATCGCTCTTCGGCTTTGGGTAGTCAATGTGCACCCAAAACATTGGCGATTTTTTTACTGTAAATAATGAAAAATCCAAAAATAAATCAGTGTGTGGCCAATAAAAACACTGATAAAAATCAGCTTGGTGGTTACATAGCCCAAGTTTATTTTTGCAGTACAAGATGCTTTATCCAGTCGACCACTGATCAATTCATTAGACGTGACTGTTTCATCGGAAATTTTTAAGAGAATTAAACGTATTGATCCATGTTATTTTCAATTACTTTTTTAAGGGTTATAATTAGATTTGGGATATGGTTAGATTTTGGATTAGTTTTAGGTAAGGATTTGAGTTCGGGTTGATTTTGGGTCAGAATTAATGAAAAAGTAGATGAAAATTTCTTGTTTAGAAAAACTCTGCAGCTGTTTACAAAATATATCATATGCAAACCCTAACTTACTGTGCGTGTTTAGAACAACAATATCTTATATAAAATAAATTGTTTTGTTTTTTCACGTAAGCGGACTCTTCAAACCATTTAAGGGAATAGCATTATCTGTCGGTAGCAATATGCAGTTGAATTATTAGATATTCGAGTATGTTCTGTGATTAACATCTTCTATTTGTTTGAAATCCATCTATCAAACTAGGTTATTGATTTGCCATTGGAGAAAAACATCGAAATCAAGCAAATACAGTGCAGTTGTAGCTTTTGTCTTTTCAAATAAAATTTTGAATAGTAAGTGAATCTACACTTAGCTAGTTCTGTTTGGTGAGATTTGGTTCTATTAATTTTATATTTCAAACTTTTGTTGAGGCTTGCAAACAATACAGTGATTTTTAGCCCTTTTTAATGATCAAATTATCTGTTTAGACGTTATTGACATTCCTAAAACTGGAGAACATTTTCGATTGATTTACGATGTTAAAGGTCGTTACAAAGTGCACAGAATAACAAAAGAAGAGTCCAAGGTATTTTTGAGTTAGTTATTTTAAATCTTGATGTAATGTTCCATTACAGCGACAAATGTAACTTAAGTATCGTTATGAAGAAAAAAAACTAAAAACGTTTAGTACAAATATTGGGCCATTTGACCGATCATAATTTATGGTCAGGTGTTATCTCTGTATTCTAATTCCTGGTTTCAAGTATTGTATCATAAACGACATCAGTATTATTATTAAATGTGTGAAAAGATTTGCCCTGCAACAACTAGTCTCATAAAATGCCATGCTGAATCAAATTGTGATGAAGCAGAATACACAGTAGGCTGGAATGGGGACATGGTTAGTTGGTGCATGCAGTTATTAAGCTCATCCGACCAGAGATGTGATTTTAGCAATTGTTGGTTCATTTAATTTTTTTAGGATTAGTGAACGGCCAAGCATAGAGCACCTTTGTTGAGATCAGTTTGCAAGTTGTTTTTTTAGACTGAACCTTTGTGACTCGATGAACTGCTCTATCCCAGTTGAAAATAATCGTTAATGGCACAACGACACATGACCAAATAGGAATCGAACGAGGAGCCAGTTTACCTTTTGATCTTGTCCCCAACACTTTACCGATTGAGCTACACTGCCGTTAATTTCGCTTAGCAAACGTTTGTAACAAAAACGAATTTCGTTATTTTGTTGCAGTATAAGCTTTGCCGCGTGCGCAAGGTTGCTACCGGTCCAAAGGGAGTCCCATATTTGTCGACTCATGATGCGCGAACCATCCGTTACCCTGATCCCGATATTAAAGTTCACGACACTGTGGTCGTTGATATCAAGTCGGGAAAGATTACTCAGTTTGTCAAGTTTGAAACTGGTGAGTATAACCGATACTTTGCTTGCTGCAGTTAGTTGTAACACTTAAATATCAATTTCTTTATTGAATTATTCCGGGCTTACGAGTGAATTCAAATCCAATATTTCATTACTCGTTGCATTAGGCCGAAGCGTGTAATGAGTTTGCTGAGTAATTGTAATTACATTTTATTCACCAAGTTGCCTTGTCCAGGAGACCGCTAAGGGACCTTTCGGTCTTCGAGTCAAGGTGCCACCTGTTTACCACACACGGCGGAGACTTCACACTTTCCCTTCAATAGCTGAACGCCAAGCAGGAAAGCTGTAAATACCAAGTTTTATAGTCTTTGGTTTGACCCAACGGGGAATCGAACCCGAGTCTACCGCTTCAGTAGCGGACGCTCTATCCACTCGACCACTGATCTGTCCGCATCCGCCCAGGCAACATAGTTCCTTTTGAAGAAATGTTGGTGCCCTAGCGAGGCGTTGGCAACGCTGCCTCTGATTCGACAGACCCGAGATTTTAACCTAATACCTCCCGCTCCAGAGACAAACGCGTTATCGCTCGACCAACTGGTCTCTGGAACGAGAGATTTTATCAAAAAATTTTGGTGTAGTGATAGACTCGGGTTCGATTCCTGGTCGGGTCAAACCAAAGACTATAAAAATTTTTATTTATAGCTTCCCTGTTTGACGTTTAGCAATTTAACGGGAGATTGTAAAGCCTCTTCCGTGTGTGTGATACATACAGATGGGTAGGTGGCAGGTTGACTCGAAGACCGAAAGATACCATCGTTGTCTCTTGGCCGAGGCAACTTGGTGAATAAAATGTAATTATCATTACGAATATTGGTTCAGGTCAGGCTAGGTTCAGTGAGTTGATGGGTTCACCTTGTAGCGATGTAGTATGGTTGTAGCGCTTGAAAGAGTGGAGCCTGGTCTTCGTACTAGCTTAAAATTACTCAACTGGATGAGGCATATCTGGACACCTCTGTTGACTGAAATTACTCCGAATGAAATGATGATTCACGTATGCTGACTGTACAGTGTACGTAATATTTTTTTTTTTTAATTTCAAGAATTTACTTTTCATGTTAAGCAAAAAGAGGAAGCATTAATTATTACTAGGGCCATTTTTATTTTGGCCTAAACCGTTTTGGCTTCATTGAGCTCCGATTTTTGATTAAAAAAATAAGTTTTGTTATTTGTAATTCACGTAAGTTTGAAGCAGGTAAACCTTCGCTTTTCATTAACAGCACTTAGAAAAAATAGCAATCAGTCAGTCTTGTAATTAAAGTAACTAATCGTTGCAGGACAAAAACCTACGAATCTGCACACATTTCTCTGTCAATTACACTTTTTTTAATAACCAGTAAATTTTGGATTGAAATTTGCTGTTCGTAAATTTTCACGAATTTTCGGCCTCGTTTGTTCTTAAATTTTTATTGGGAAATACATTTACACAGTTTCAATCTTGCTTGATAGAAAGTTGCGCTGTGTTGAGGTTTTGTTGATTGTTAAAGCTGTGAAAGCAAAATAGTACAGTTCCTGAGATTTTAAAATAATGGTTAATGCGTTGTTATATGCGGTACTGTATAATAACATTATTGACGTTTTGAATTTGGATATATAGTGTTCTTTTTTTTTTTATTCATATCGAGGTTGGCATTCTTAATTTGCTTTTAATTTCAAAAAATGAGTTCCGCGTTATTATAAAATTATTTTTATGAAGAAGTTAATCCAGGCAATTGTATTGTGGCATATGCAACTATTTGCTGAAGCTTGAGTTGCAAAACTTCATTCAAACATGCATAAAATTGCTGATAACGTTTCATTGGTTCTCAAATATTCAGAAAAATTTAGAAAAAAAACTTGTTTGCTTTTGAAAAAGAATTTTTGTTCGCATACAATTTTTCAAATTTTGACCTTACCCAAAATTTATACTTTATTTTGATCTATAAAATCTACCTAATCTGGCTCCAGAGCACCCGAAACCAATGTTAATATACGTTTGATGATATAATAAAGCCCTAAAAAAACTGATTTTTGCGGGCTCTAATTATTACGCATCAGCATTCAATACCTCAAGTTTGGAGCATAAAAGATGAGTTTTGCACCAGCTTTAATCAGAAACCAAATTTTAGCGCAGTGTTATTAGATTTGATTCTTACAGTGTGTAAAACTTTACTAATAGTAACTCTTACTTTTTGCTTTAAAGCATGTAAAGGGTTTTACCATTTTTGATTTGGCCGGCTCGGAAAAAAAGTTTTCAACAAACCTTCCAAGTCAAATCGTTCACCATTGTGCTACGAAAGGTGTTAGACCGTTTGATTCTTAATACAGGCAAGATGTGCATGGTGACTGGAGGCCACAACATTGGTCGTGTTGGCAGTATTGTCCACCGTGATAGGCACCCGGGATCTTTCGACATCGTCCACGTTAAGGATGCTGTAGGACACACGTTCGCTACCAGATTATCGAACATCTTTGTCATTGGTGAAGTAAGTACAATACATGCTTACAAGTTTGTAGTGTAAGTTGCATCTGGATTTAAAAGACGTTTAAATTTACGTTGCTTTTTGGACAAATTTTGATCTCAATACTTTAGCAGTGGGCTGCGCTAGCGCCGTTTTACGTCAGATGATTTTGCGACCCACGAGTGGTTTCAAGATGAACTAGCAGAGGAAATTTGCTAGTAGTCAAATGATGTTTCGACTGTTTAGGAAGGTCGCACCTAAAATTAAGACAAAAATCACATCAGAATACGGTGAAGACCTTTTATTCTTTTGTCTTCACACCTAAATTTCCGCCAGTTTTGCGTCAAATCCTACTTGAAAGCGTTTTGTAGTTCGGGCGGGCGCTGATTGTGTGGCCCTCTAAAATTCCCTGCCGTCTTTTCCTCAAAAAGTTCGGATACCCCTAATTTAGCAGTATGTTAATGTTTCTTATTGATGACTGAAATGACATCGTGCATCTTTTAAGAGTTTTTACTTTAGTGTGGTCTAACTCCCTTTTGGGGCGTCATACGCTGGTTAAAAGTTTTGTAAAAGCGGTTTAATGCTGAGTTACTCAAATCCACAGTAATGCAAGTAACAATTTTCTTTGGAAGTGCTCTTAGATGCTTTTCGATTTGTCTTAACTGCTCCAGATTAAAACGGTCATGTACCATACATATTAGATAATGTTAGTCTATAAGTACCACCGTTAAATTCTGGGGTACTAATTGCACGGCAGTTTCATTGAATTTGATTAAAAACAGTAAACCTTTATTTAAAATTGTGAAATTTCTAAACGTTTCGTACGTAGCTACGTCCATCATCAGTAAAATAAAATCTTTAAAGAGAATTGATAAAATCTTGTTCTATTTGAATAAGGTTTTATTTTTATGATGATGGACGTAGCTAAGTACGAAACGTTTAGAAATTTTGCTACGTTAAGTTCTGTGTTGAGACTTTTTTTCTTGAATTGCTATTGCAGCAACGTAGAACCGCAAGCCGAAAAACGGACGATTGCCCAATAGTTTCTCACCTGCAAGACTTGCGCCTGTGTCTCATCGGACTTTGTTTTGATACTCAAAACTGCCAACTTTAAAATTTTGGTATTTGTCTTTCGTTCTTAATTGCCATATGCCTTAAATCCATAATTAAAATCTGATTGGGGTGGCGTTAATCTTTCAAGTTTTTAGGTTTTAAGCAGTGGCGTAGGCAATAATTTCTGAAGGGAAAGAGCGCTGATCAAGAAAGATTACCTCTCACAAAGGGTTGCAGTCAACCAAAGGGAACATACTGTAGATGATTTATACAAGTTATAAAGTGATGAGATGCAAAAGGGGTTGGGCACTACATAATATATTGACTCAATTTGCCAATCCTTTTTTAATGCGCGCAACAAATGCTATAACAATAACTGGTATTTTTAGGCGAACAAAACGTTGGTGTCTCTACCTAAAGGAAACGGCATTAGAAGGACGATCGCAGAAGAGCGAGATCTGCGAATGGCTAGCAAGATGCGCGGTTAAACATTGAAATAAAACTTCTTACTGCATGATGGTTTGTGTTTTTTCGGCATTTTCTGGGCGGCGTTTTTTGATCGAAGTTCATCGCTTTCGAAAAGATGGTTAAAAATGACTATCGTAGCTGGATTAACCAGTTGGGTGGAGTGAAAAAAATTTTTTTTGAAAATTCAAAAAAGTGTAGTTTGGAAATCCTGGCAAATGGTCGAAAAATAGAAAAAAATCGACTTGAGCCAGTTGCCACCTACCATGGGCTGGCTACTCCCCCAAAATTGGTCGCGGGGGTAAAATGGCCAAAAAATCATGTTACTTGATAACCGCTAGTCGTAGAGACCTGATTTATAGCTCAAAAGTTGCAGAATCATCATTAGGGCACACCAAAACTCCACTTTTTTTCCAAACATGGACATCAGTATTGCAATCCGTGAGGATGTCCGAAAAAACGCTTCTGTGAAAAAATCAGGGAGTTTCGTCAAGTATTCGCGCTGCAACAGCACTTTTAAATTTTAGGGGGTATTTTCTTGAAATTTGGGGGTGCCAATATCTAAAAAGCGCTATATTTTTACGTAAAAAAATCGTTTTTACACGTAATTATATTCACGTGCCAAGGTTGACTTATCGAACTAAGTATAATTTGCCGATACTGCTGCTTAACAAGGACTTTTTGAGGTAATTTTTCTCATTTTAGAGCAATTTTTGAACAAAATTTCAGGCATTTTTCTAAGTTTCAGCCATTTTTTGAGCATGAATGTACTGCACATGTTAATGCTACACTTTGTGAGAAAGGTGTTTTTGAGCAAACGTTGTTTTAAAGCCTGAACACCACGTCAAGGTGTTGCCCGTCGTTCAGGTTCCTCTGTTTTTTATCCCGAAGAGGGCCCTTTTCCTGCATGTCATAAAGGGAACGATTACGGTTGGGAATGATAAGTTCAGTGTGTTTTGGCCAAAGTGGATTTACGAAAATCTGGGTAGAGCTTTCGTGTGTCTTCTACACAGTGTAGTAGCATCCTCCTTTCTTCCTCATCATCCGTCAAAACGTCTTTGAACTCCTTCATCAGTCTCACTCCTCTTTCCGCCACATTATTCACAACTTTGAGGTCATTAATCAGCATTTTAAATTTCTTATACTCATCGAAATCGCACCATTTATCCCGTGAATACGTTAGAAAGCGAATGTCTTGCAAGGAGAGGTTCAGTCGCTGGAAAAGGATCACCGATTGCTCGCCCACAATGTCAGAGACACAAGTGTCTAAGGATAAGTTTGGAAATTGAGGCTTCTCCGAGATTAGATGGGCAGTTGGATTTTGGACACAAGATACATGTTTTTGATAGCTTTTATAAATGCTGAAAGCTAACTTTTCATGTTCGATGTCGGGCAGTTGCTGAGAGCACAATGCCAGGAACTCGGCTGTTAAATACCACCTATGTTTCAAAAAGGCATGTCTGGCAGCTTCAGCAACTTCTTCAATCTTCATCAACGCCAGAGTAGTTCATCATGGCTCGATGGAACTCCAAGTCGTTCACAGCTGCTTCCGAAGCTAAAGGGCACTGCAACCAATATGGAGCATAGAAGATGGACACAAAGTTACAGAACCGCCTCAATCCATTGACAAAAGTAGCATCTACATCCAGTTGACTGCGGAGAAGATACATCTTAATTCCAAAATTGGTGTCGACATCCACCGCGCACGATGTTGTGTTCCTGGGCGCCGAAACGCAAAGTTACTAACACTTTGCTGTTCGAGGTCAAATAAATTCAGCTTCAGTAATTCATCAAAGTCATCTCTGGGTAAGTAGGCGCTTTCGTCAAAGCACAAATGTTGAAGACTCTCTTGTGCCTTGAGTTTGAAACTGTCCAGTGGTCCTAAATTGGTAAGGTCAGACCGGTTAATTGAAGATAAATTTAGTGTTGGCCATTTTGATTTCAAAATGTCAAAAAATTCTACTTTGGGCTACTGGAAGGACCGAATATTACTTTGAAGACATCTCCCACAATGACTTCCAGCATATGGTGACGGCATGATGTCCACAGTAATGGGTGGTTTATAAGAGCTTCCAATAGAATACATGCTCCAGCGAATTTCCGGTGTTGGATGCACTTGTGTCGAAACACATTGCAACACATCGCTGCTCAATGCTCCATTCTTCCAGCATATTTTTGACTGCCTTCGCTTGATTTAAACCAGTTCCGCTATCAAGATCTGTAATGCCCAATAACTTCACCAGTTTCCCGTTTGTAGAACTGGCCAAAACAGCTAGATGCTCCTTGTGAGAATAGGCTGTTCCGCATTTCAATAACTTTTCGTTCCAGTGAATTGTGAAGTAATGATCATCCAACCCGGCCAAAAAACTTTCCTTTACTGACTCGAACTTCAAGGAACGGAGCTTCTTACTTCCTCTTAAAGTACTCATTTGGCTAAGCTCAAAATCTTCTACGCATCCTTGACTCTCTCAGATGATTGATGCGATGATGCCATTCAGAGCATTACTCGAAATGTTATGTCGGTCTGCAGTCATCACCACCTGCGGCGTTGATGCAATATTCCGTGGCACGTGTAGCAGAATCCGGTCCGGATTCTTCCGTTGCTTAGAAGAAAGCTCACAGAAATCTTCACCCGCTTGTTCCTCAACTGACCCATTGCTTTCTTTACCCCCCAAAACCATTGTGAGCATCTCTTTCTCCTCTTTTGCCTGGTCCTGCCGTCTCTTGTGATTTTCTTCGCGTATCTTCTTTCGCTCCAAATGAGCCAATAATTTGGTGTCCCTGTTACCAAACGTCGACTTTCGTTCCATTCTTTGATCCTGCGCAAATTTCCAATCGTCTTCACACAGTCTAAACTCAATATCCGGCTTAGCAATATCAAAAAGAGATTCTAACTTTTCCTTGAAATTTTTGAAAGCCTTAGATTGTTCTTCAGAACTCCTTTTTCCCCAAGCTTGCGTTGTCCGGTATTCTTCCCAAAACGTATCGATTCTGGTCTTGATAGAATTTACACTTAGGTAGCAAGTGTATCCAGGAGTAGAACCCTCTGCAACTTTTTGCCACAAGAGAACAACTTCGTCGCAAAGAGGAGAGCCTATCTATTGGCTTGCCAATAAGAGGAAATGCTACATCTGCAGATCTTGTTGAGATCATCTTTTTGTTCCCCCGCTTAAACAAACTTAATACTAATGCTTTGCAACTGCACTGATGCTTTAATGAAAATGCTTTGCAACACTAGACGTGGTATGTGGCAACGTCATAATTCAATATTGCGATCCAATAACCTTAATTGTTTTGTAGATTAATTAAGATAAAGGAAGTGTAGAATTATTTTTTCGTCACACAGCTAGATATCTGGTCTCACTGTCTACACATTGAGGTTAAATCTATCCACATTTAGTCCCAACTATTAAGTGAACATCATTACTAATTCTGATGATTCACCTCAAAGTTGTGAGTGGTGTGGCGGAAAGAGGAGGGAGACGGATGAAGGAGTTCAAAGACGTTTTGACGGATGATGAGGAAGAAAGGAGGATGCTACTACACTGTGTAGAAGACACACGAAAGCTCTACCCAGATTTTCGTAAATCCACTTTGGCCAAAACACACTGAACTTATCATTCCCAACCGTAATCGTTCCCTTTATGACATGCAGGAAAAGGGCCCTCTCCGGGATAAAAAACAGAGGAACCTGAACGACGGGCAACACCTTGACGTGGTGTTCAGGCTTTAAAACAACGTTTGCTCAAAAACACCTTTCTCACAAAGTGTAGCATTAACATGTGCAGTACATTCATGCTCAAAAAATGGCTGAAACTTAGAAAAATGCCTGAAATTTTGTTCAAAAATTGCTCTAAAATGAGAAAAATTACCCCAAAAAAGTCCTTGTTAAGCAGCAGTATCGGCAAATTATGCTTAGTTCGATAAGTCAACCTTGGCACGTGAATATAATTACGTGTAAAAACGATTTTTTTACGTAAAAATATAGCGCTTTTTAGATATTGGCACCCCCAAATTTCAAGAAAATACCCCCTAAAATTTAAAAGTGCTGTTGCAGCGCGAATACTTGACGAAACTCCCTGATTTTTTCACAGAAGCGTTTTTTCGGACATCCTCACGGATTGCAATACTGATGTCCATGTTTGGAAAAAAAAGTGGAATTTTGGTGTGCCCTAATCATCATGTTTCTATGAGTGCTAAGAGGACTTTTTTGTCTATTTCAATCATAAAAAAGTTACACTCAAGAAACCGGTTTTTCATGCTAAAATTGCATCATAGAGAATTGTGATTCACTACTAGTTAACATGAACTCTTGCAATTCGTAACTTGCTAAGAAATTTGATTTTAGGGGTATGTCGTACAACATATTACTGTAGTAATGCGAAGTGCACAACAAAAGTGAGTGCGAGGCTGGCAAACATAGATGTGTTATCAACAGTCAACACAACATAAAAACATTTTACGAAAATTGCATTTTAGTGTCAAACTTTTTTAACAATTTGCGAGATCTAATTTTTTGGCGAATAAGTCCGTCTCTTCTTTCAAATCCAGTGACTTGTGCTGATGCTTCCGTTACCAATTTGACATGTCTTTCGACAGTTTGATTGTGGCATGGATGGTGTAAAATTAAGGGTTTCATTTGACAGTCTTCAATTTCAGAATCGGACAAATGTCTAATAGCTGGAGGTTGTTGCTGACAAATTTCTAAATCAGCCAACTCATAGTGTGTGTCTGCTTCCAAGTTTAAAGTAGGAAGGTGAAATAAACGAACTGAGGTGTCGTTCTTGCGAAGTGAAAGAACGTGATTCACGCCCTTGTCTCGAACAGCTTGATCGTCATTTCCTAACATTGCGATCAAAATGCTTTCTGGATGGCCAAAATATCCATTTCTTTGAACAACATTTTGAGCTACTTGTCGAAGATCTTGATTTGTCAGACTGTTAATTCTTTTGATCAAGTTGAAAAAAACTTTGGAACCATGTGTTAGTTGGTTGTATAACTTGATTTCAAACCAAGTGGGAAAATAAACAGTTAAACAAAAGTTAACTAAAATTTCCAAGTTCTGAGGTGGTTCATCAAGTGACACGTAATACCGCAAAATTCTACAACCCAAAGTCAACCATCTTAAATGCACCACTGGGCCAACTTCCAAATATTGTAGATCATCATCACAATTACCAGTTATAATTGCCAAACAGATTTTGTAAGCGTAGTATTGATCTGTACTCAGGTCATCAATGACATGAGGTGGAAGTTTTGGAAAAGAAGAAATAGGGACGAACACTTGCCTAAACTGAGTAACTGGCCAACTTGATACAGGACCCTGTATTTTTTTACCTATTGGTCCGGCAAATGTATCTGGACCACTTGTTGCCCCATCCAAAGCAGCAAACACATGTCGCAAGGGAAGTTCATTTGTGTGTTGTAAACACACAACCCACTGAAGAGGTCTGTGTAATAATTCTTCTAAACTTCGAATGCATCCATTGTGTTTGCCGGTCATAGAAGCAGTACCGTCAGTGCCAACTATTGCAAGCTTGCCTTCCAATTCCGTACCACTGAAAGAATCAAACAACTTTTGGGCAATTGTTCTACCTTTGCCATCTTCAGGAGAAAAGTGAGTAAGGTAATAACTTCCTGGCTCACCAACTACTGTATAATGTTCTTCCAGTTGAACAGACCGATAATGCTTCTCATTTGGACCTTGTGCAACAATTTGGGTTGCATCTTTGCGGCCATCCAAATACACTGCGTTCACCAATCCAAAGTTTTGTTGCTCTTCGCTCCGGATTTCGTTTCGGCATCTTTCACGCTCTCTTCGTATTTTACTACGATCAATATGATGCGTGTTTTATCATCTTCAGTAACTAAACCAACATCCACTAGGACACTGTTAGCAACTGCAGCAGCTGCTCTATCCGATAGCTGGTAGCGTTCACAAATTCTGGCAAGGTTTGGCCATTTTTTGCGATTTTGAATGGATGGATTTGGCATTTCCGCTAAGAACTGAGAAACTGCAGATGATTGTGATGTGTCTGTGCTTGTTGATGCCAAAGATTAGGACTCCGAGACATAATCAGTAGTTGACAGAGTAATAATTTCATTTTGGCATTGTAAACTTGGGGCATTGACATGTGATTCTGAACGTCGTATAAATTTTTGGTCAGATGAGGTCAAAGGCAAAGCTACATCTAAACATTTTCCAATACGCCGACTCTTTTGATCTTCATAAAATACAAAATCTTCATCAGTCATTCGCAACTTGTGGTCTTTTTCCAAACTTCTTCGTTGTTCATTGTCATTGCAAAACACGTCGAACAACTTATCTATATCTGACAAGAACTCCGCTTCGTTTTCCAAAAAAGATGCTCCACGTTTTTTCTTGGGATACCGATCAAGTTTGCTGAAAGCTACCACCAGTGCCTGTACTTTTTTAGATATAGTTAAGTAATGTAATGGATAAACATTACACCACACCCATCTGTCGTGTATTTCTTTAGCAACATCACTTGCAACGTCCACAGTTCTAAAATTTTCGAATTGGATGATCCTCTCTAACACTTGACATTTGGTGGGTAGTATACCGGATGGAAAGCTTTTACTTCCAGTGAAAGTGTATCCACTATGTAAAACTTTAACGTTGCTTGCACTTCGCCTGGTTGTCATAGCTATAAACTACGGTGGTTATCAAGTTATTTCATTAATAGTACTAAGCACCTAATTACTTATCTACAAACAAAAAAATCTTTAAAAATTTGTAAGGATTAAGTAGACGTAAGCCTAGGTCTACCTAATCCTTAAAAAAAGCGTTACACCTGCCAAAACTAGTTTTTTGACTGTAACTTTTTTATGATTGAAATAAATAAAAAAGTCCTCTTAGCACTCATAGAAACATGATGATTCTGCAACTTTTGAGCTATAAATCAGGTCTCTACGACTAGCGGTTATCAAGTAACATGATTTTATGGTCATTTTACCTCCGCGACCAATTTTTGGGGGGTAGCCAGTCCATGGTAGGTGGCAACTGGCTCAAGTCGATTTTTTTTCTATTTTTCGACCATTTGCCAGGATTTCCAAACTACACTTTTTGAATTTTCAAAAAAAATTTTTTTCACTCCACCCTATTAACCAGTGACGCAAAAAAGCTCTGTTTAGGATGTACTGCGACTCGCAAGATCAGGAGATCGATTCCTTTGTAGTAAATTCCGCAAGTGCATACTACTGTATGTAATATTTAATCGTCTCGAATGTAGCCTTGCTGTGTTCGTATTCGACTTCAGGAAGAATGTGATGCAGCCCGAATTCCAACATTTTTTAATTTAAACATGTAGGGCGGTAGGCATATTTATGTACTTAAGAATGGGATAACGCGTTACTATTTTTTAATGACAATATTTTGTATCATTATAAGCAGCACTTAAACTGAAAAATATTGCGTGGGGAGACGCCTTTGCTGCCAAGACCAGACTCGTTCGGAATTTGGTGAAAATTTTGCTCCAAAATTATGTAAAGAAAAAAAAGCGGTCTACACCGCAAGTTGGTAAAATATTCGGCTGGTAGTGGGCCATTTATCAGCCACTTTTTCGTCCAACGTCCAGACGCTTTCTTTTACTGAATGGAGGGGAGCACTGAATTTCTGTAGGGGACGCTAAATCTTGATTGGGGGAGGTAAATCGCTAATGGCATGGACAGTTGTGGGGTCACTCGGGTCTGCACATAATTGTTGCCCATTTATGGTTCATTAACTGCTACTGCGTCCGGTTTGCCGGCTCTGGAATCACTTGGTAAAGGCCAGGTCTTACTTCGGCTTGCGCATTTGAAACTCAAATGAATGCTGCTGAACAAAAAGAAATTTAACCGGTTTTGTTGAGCCATTCCTGCTAGTCACAATAGTTGCGCTGCAGGCGTACGCGCAACTACTCTAAAATTTTTGCGGCGCAAGCGTTTCCGCAATCCCCCAAAAATAATCGTGCCGCAAGTGTGACGTTTTAAAAAGTAATTTTGATTGACTCACTGCTCAAACTGCACAATAGGTTACGGTACGAAACGAATTTTCAGAGCAAATTATGCACGCTACCAAATAGTAAGCAAAATTAGTGATTTACTTTCAAAAATACAAGCATTTGAAAACGTGCATCTCTTAACTCCGCTCAATCTTGGGCTAACAACAATGAAAAATCACGCTCAACACCCGCACTTAAAGGAATTGGAGATGTTAATTTCCACCAATAAAGTTTTCATGTGGTGGCAAGCGAACGACTTTGTAGTCACTGTTTTTTTTTTTCTAATTACTCGTCAAGGAAATCTATTACTATAGCTTCGATGCATTTGCGCTCCTGGAGCAATTAGCATCACTCTGATCTGACGAATGGAGTACGCTAAAAAAATTACCATGTATTTGGTATAAAGAAAATAAATCAACTAAGAGGTTTACCGACTATTAGAATGTTGATCAATAATCTTACGAACTCGTTACCCACGCAACGCGAGCATTGGAATCAGAGTGTGACCGCTCAAATCTCAGTGCAACCAGTCAATATTAGCATGCTACTTTTAACACATATAGCTATAGTGGCAGAGTGGTCGAACGCCTGTCCTGCTTTGAAGGACTACCTCGACTTCAAAACTAGAGTATGTCTCTGACTCTCTGGTTGTTACAGGTATGAATTCGAATCCTACCCGTAGCCATTTTTTTCTGACAACCAGAGGCTGATCAACATTGTGACTTTACCTTCTGTTTTCTTAAGAGTTACCGATGCATTTCTGCATTATTGCTTCTGGAGCAATACGCATCACTCTCTGAAGACCAGAGCATGCTATAAAAATCATCATGATTTTGTTCAAAGAAATTGAACCATCGAAGTATATTAATTAAGAGTAAGACCTATACCGATGCTGTCACTTCGGTGAGCAATATCTTTCAAGGTTTCCACTTCAGCAACAAAATTTGCCAAGCGCGTAGCCAGAAATTCGCAATGGGGGGCGAGGGCTGTTTTGTGGTCTGGAGGCGAAGCCCTCAGCCGCAGGAAGCCACTAGGCACTCGGCCCTGGATGGCGCTATCACATAACACGATCTACGACTTAAGGGCGCAGACAAAAGGGTGCAGGACATAAGGGCGAAGACATAAGCGCAGGGACATAAGGGCACAAGAACATAAGTGCGCAGAGACGTAAATCTGGAATCTGCGCTAACATTTTCGTGCTTCGAAAAATATTACATGATCAAAGAAACAAACTTGAGTAGTGAATATTTTATTTAATTTTTGAAAATCAAATTTTGAAAGAAGTTTATTGAATTTGCTTCCTTTTTCAAGTTATCAATTATCGCACAAGACAAAGCACTACCCTTAAACAGTTTTTAAGTTGCCGTACTCTAATCTCGAACAAACCGTTAGAAAGAAATGTTTATTTTTATTATGTTTATTTGCTTTACGTAACCACGTCAGCGGTTGTTTTCAAACACAGTCATGTAACGGTTGTTCTTAATCCGTTAAGCAAACAATTATAATTAGTCTTTTGTTCCAGCGTGAAGCCACATCAAATTAAATCACTCATTTTCTAGCTTTATTCCGCCGAGTTCGTGTGAGGAGTTGGCGGAGCCCATAAGGCAGAAAGTGAATTCAAAAAACTTCTTTCAAAACTAGGCTTTCAAAAATTAAATAAAATAATCATTTGTCAAGTTCGTTTCTTTTATTACATAATTATTTTCCAAAGCACGAAAATGTTAACGCAGATTTCAGATTTACGTCTCTGAGCTCTTATGTCCTTGTACCCTTATGTCCCTGAGCCCTTATGTCTTCGCCCTTATGTCCTACGCCCTTTTGTCTGCGCCCTTATGTCGGGTTTCGCACGTAACAGATACCGAAATTTCAAAATCATACTGGCGCTATTACACAACAGTGGTGGCAACGGATCCGGATCTTACTGTTTTTTCTCAAATCAGGATCTTGCTTCAGTAGAAGATGCGGATCCGGATCTGGCTTCGCTGATTACTTCAAACTCATTGTTGATTATTCCTGAAGTGATATAGGCAGAACTAATTTAATAGTTCACAGAGACATCATGTCTTACAATCCTACTTCATTTGACAACACCTTATCATCATCATATTTATTTATTTACCAAGTGACGTCATATCACAAGAAAAAACCGCAACTTCCTCTAGGTCTATCACCAAAGCATCGAAATATGCAATTCCTTTAAAACCAACTCACAAACTTGCAGAGTCAAAGCGATATTTAGTCACTTGGTGAGGAGACAGCGAAGGACCGAAAGGTCATCTAAGTCCAGTGCCACCTCACCAAGTTAAGGTTAAAAAAGCAGCTTCTAGATTTTCTCGGTCTGCTACTTTCTATGATAAAAAATTTTACGCAAAATTAAAACAAAGTGTTGCAAAGATATGCACACTTTGTACAGTGTATACACAAAACTCACGGTCAACATGTAAAGAAAATGCAAGACAACATTAGAGTTGTTCTAACTCTAAGCATACTAAAAAATAAAAAAAATAAAAAAATTTAAAAAAATAAATAAAAATACTGTAACTACAGATTGGATGGAAATGAAAATTAATAAAGTTCATAATGCTTATTTATGTTTTATAGAATTTAAAGTGGGCAATTGGAGTGAAAACAAAAAAACAAAAAAAAAACTCCTTGCTTTGTTTTGTATTGTTTGCCAATATGTCATTAGTACTGGTACAATTTCCAATACCAGTAGGCCTATAGGCTATATCAACCTCAGTCAGTTACTGCAAAATTACTAATAATTCAAGGGCACATCAAAATGAGAGATGACGTATTGTATAAATGTGTGATAGATGAATGCACCAATCTTATGCCATTCAAGCAATAGAATAGGTTATTGTTGAACTCAAGCATAAATATGCAACTATGATTCCTGTAAATACTACTGCATTGCTGATAGAAAGCTGTTATTCTAGCTTTTATCGGTTTCATAGTTTGATAAAAAATGAGCTTTAACAGCTTTTTTAAATCTGTAAAATGAAACTTCTATTATTCTGCTTGGAATTTCATTCCAAATTTTAATTCCTGCGAATAATAGAGACTTTTGCCCTAATCTTGTTCTAGTTCTTGGAAGAAAGAAGTTGTTTTTATGGCTCAATCTTGTCTTATGTATATAGCAGTTGTTTTTGTGGCTCAATCTTGTCTTATGTATATAGCAGTATATAGCAGTAGGTTAAACTTATCTGAATTTGCAAAAGATAATACATTATTGTGAATTTTGTGCATTAGCTTTGCAGTTTCCAGAGAGTAAATATCCTTGAGTTTTAAGCATTTAGCTCGATAGACCAAAGGATTAGTATGCTCATGATATCCACTTCCAGTTAACAATCTGATGCTTCTTTTTTGCAGAATAAAGAGAGGTGCTAGTGTTGATTTTGAAGCAGTCCCCCAACTACTTATGCAGTATTGTAGATGAGAGTATATGAGGCAGTGGTAAACAGATCTTAAGGTTTGCTCATCTATTAAGTATTTTAATTGATTAAGGGCCCAAGATCCCCTTGCTACCTTTGAACATTGTTCCTTGATTTGTTGTTTCCAGTTTAGATTGTCGTCTATGAGAACACCTAGATACTTTATGTGATGTGATTGCTTGATTGGATTATTATCTATTGATACTTTGAGTTCAGGTTTATTTTGTTTTGTTGTCGCTACCATAAACTCAGTTTTATTAAAGTTAATTGATAATTTATTCACCTTGGCTTGAACCAATTGCTTACATTGACTAATTCATCATTAATATTTTGTTGCAGTGTTGAAACATTAGAATGGGAGAGAGTAAGGTTTGTATCATCTGCAAAAAGATGAATTGTGGAATTTGAGGCAAGTGGTAGATCATTGATATAAATATTAAATAACAACGGACCTAGAGTTGATCCCTGAGGAATACCGAAAATAACATCTCTTGACTTGGATTTATGTTGATTTACAATTGTATACTGTTGACGGTCAGTCAGGTAACTTGCTAGTAACTGTAATGGTAATCCTCTAATTCCATACTTTTCTAGTTTCTTGATCAGTATTGTGTGATTGATGGTATCATATGCTTTTCTTAAATCTAAGAAAATAGAACATGTAACGAGCTTTTTATCCATGTTGTCAAGTAGCTTATTGTAAATATCTAAAACAGCTTCATTTGTTGAGCAATTTTTCTTAAAACCATACTGGTTTGGACTAATCAAATTATTGCTCACAAAATACTTGTTTAGTTGATCAAGCAGACACTTTTCAAATAGTTTGGCAAAAGGATTTAAAATAGAAATAGGGCGATAATTACTGCATAACTCTCTTTCGCCTTTTTTGAAAATTGGAACAACTTCAGCAGTTTTTAACACTTTTGGAAAATATCCTGTTGATATGCATGCATTAAAAATGTTAGTTAGAACTGGAGCTATAACAGAGCCTGACATTTTTATATACTTTGCAGGAATTCCATGTCTTCCTGTACTTTTTGATGGATTCATAGCTCTGATGTAATTTACTACTTCTTCTTCAACTATTGGTTCTAGAAAAAACAAATTGCAACTACTCTGAATAAAAGATGTGGCATTAAATTTGCCATTAATTATTGCTGGTGTTTCGATTGTAGATGCAAGGTTAACTCCTTAATGCTGTCTCCGCGTCAAAATGGGTAATCGTTTCAACCCCTAGTGACGCAGGTGAGGCGGAGCCCCCTATCGCGGGAGCATTCCCGTGTTTCAAAGTCAACTGACTTCATCATCAGTGTGAAAAGGGGTCGACACAATTCAAAGAATTTTGGTCCCTGAATTAGGCTAACTCAACCGGTAAATTTGAATAACCAAGCTATCGGTATAGGCTATGGTCTTCATCTCGCACCTTCAGCTGCTAAAAAAGGCAGACCTATTTTTTTCCACGTTCCGGTACTTCTCTGAACTTGAGTTTCGCGTAATACCAACGCTCATCGGCAGAGCTGACGTTCAAACCGAAATTCAAAAGCTAAACTAAGCTGGCCTGCAAAACCGAAATTCAAAATCTGATTTACCTACCATAGGCATAGCCAGGATTTTTGATTGGGGGGGGGCCAAACCACAAATTATATGCAATGACGTCATCAGAAATTTTCAGAAAAGGAACTTTTTGTGGGGCAAAGATATCGTAGAATGGAAGATCAGAAGCCGTAGCCTGATGGCACTTACCCAGGATTTTGGTAAAGGGAGAGGGCAAAAACTAATGGCACTTACCCAGGATTTTGGGAAAGAAGGGGGAAAAAACTAATAGTTAAAAAGTGCAAATGTCTAACTTAGGTGACGTGTATGAGTAAGCTAGTGTACTCAAACGTTTCACAGACGGGGGTCTGGGGGCAGAGATGCAACATCTTCCTGCCAAATATAAGTGAAGACTATAAAAGTCCTACTATCTGAGTGCAGGGCCCTGGCACTGAGCCATATGGCAAATACGGCGCTGGTTATTGCATTACGCTCAGAAAAAGTTTAGATGTAGGCCTGAGGTAGCAACTTTCAGGACAAAAACCCTTGATTTCGCCCTGATTATATGTTTAAATTGGTCGGAAAAAAATTGAATTAAGGGGGTGCATCGGGCCCCCTGGTCGTCAATATTATTTATTGTTAATTACTGTGGTAGGCGGGTACTGTTGTACGCTAAGATGCTAAAAGAAACTGAAAATGACGAAACAAGGCTTTTTTGTCAAATTTTTGCCATCGGTGGCATTTTGATTGAGGGGGCCAAGGTTCCCTCGGCCACCCTCTGGCTACGCCAATGATTTTGAGACAAGATCGCTCCATTAAGTTCTTTCATGAAAAAAACATTTAAAACAAAATTAAAATAACTTATTTTCCAAAACGTGGAGAAGTTGAGTCAATCACTGAACAGTTTTTTGAAACGTCCAAGAATTGCATGACATTATTATGACGTGGACATGTGGTCGTCATTGTTATTGCTTACTTTTGTACGCGTAAATCCTAAATTAAAGATACTGCAATTCCGGACTAAGACAACATACTGGCTATGCTCTCATTATATCTATCATTGGTAGTATTTCAATTGGGGGGTTTGCATTACCGCCTGTGTTATAGCATTAAGTTCATAATAACGTTAAACGAGGGCCTGGGGTTGCAACTTTTAGGACAAAACTTAGATTTCTCACAGATTTTGCATATAAATTGTTAAAAATTTGAATTAAGGAGGTCCATGCCGGAAACTTTGGTCGACAGTCAGGGGCCCTGGGGCTCCCTGGTTGCGAGTTAGAGGTCCCGGGGCCCCCTGGTTGTCGGTTAGGAGCCCAGGGCCCCTGGTCGTTAATTAGGCGCCCTGGGGCTCCCTGGTCGTGAGTTAGGGGCCCCAGGGTTCCCTAGTCGTCAGTTAGGGCTCCGGAACCCCTGGTAGTCAGTTAAGGGCTCTGCGCCCCCTGGTCGTCAGTTAAGGGCTCCGGGGCCCCCTGGTCACCAGTTAAGGGCTCCGGGGCCCCTTGGTTCTTGGTTAGGGGCCACAAGGCCCCCTGGTCGTTAATTAGGGCCCCCTGGTTGTCAGTTAGGGCGGCCCCGAGGCCCCCTGGTTTTCGGTTAGGGGCCCCCTGGTTGTTAAATCAGTTAATGGCTCCGAAGCCCCCTGGGCCCCCCCTAACTACGCCTATGTAACCTACCCATAAAGTTAAAATCAAAATATGATTGGGAAACATAATCGCAATTGTGACCATGGTAACCCGAAAAAAAAAAAAAAAAAACTCTAGACAGGGGACCAAGTGGTCTAATAGACAGGGATGAAAAAAATAATTAATCATTAAATCAATCATTGTTGATGTTTGTCAAAATATTTGCTAAAATGCACGTGTCGTTGCACACTGGCGGATCCGGATCGGAACTGGATCTCAAAATTTAGAAGGTTTAGGATCCGAATCGGTTCCGAGTTTTTGTTTGTTGGACCCGCGTCCCGTAACGGTTCCGGATCTTTTAATATGTGCATCCAGCCACCAAGGATGGCAATACGGTATGGTACGGTACATTGTTACAGTACGGTATGCCTCGATTTTTGCCAAAAAGTACGGTACGCTGGTACGGTACGCCTTTTTTGTAATGGTTCGGGTACATTACTTTGGAACGGAACATTTTTTGTAATTGTACGGGTACGGTAAGTTGGTACGCTGTTTGAATTAAAAATAAAAGACTTTTCGCCCGTTAAACCGGCTTTTTGTATGCATAGGTAAAGGACAGCTGAAGCATAGGCGTAGCCAGGGGGGGCCCAGGGGGCCCGCCCCCCCCCAATTAAAATACCACCAATGACAAAAACTTATGACAACAAAGCCTAGCGATGTTTTGTTGCATTTTTTTTTCTGTAATTACGCACATAACCGTAATTAGCATAAATGTTAATGAAAACGAGGGAGCTCGGGGCCCCTAAATAACAACCAGGGGTGCCCGGGACCCCTAACTAAAAACCAGGGGGCCCCAAGACCCCTAACCAACAACCAGGAGGGCCCGAGGCCCCTAAATGATGAACAGGGAATCCCTGGGCCCCCAACTGACAACCAGGGGGCCCTGGGGCCTCTAACTAGCAACCAGGAGGCCCTGGGGCCCCTAACCGACAGCCAGGAGGCCCCAACTGACAACCAGGGGGCCCTAACTTACAACGAAAGGGCCCCAGTGCCTCTAGCTAACAACCAGGGGGCCTCGGGGCTCCCTAACCAACAATCAGGAAGCCCTGGGGCCCCTAACTGCCAAGCAGGGGGCCTGGGGCTCCTAATTGATCACCAGATACCCCCAGGGTCCCTAACAACAACCAGGAGGCCCCAGAGCCCCTAACCGACAACCAGGGGGCACGGGGCTTCTAACTGACAACCAGAGGCCCCCAACTGACGATCAGGGGGCCCCAAGGCCTTTAACTAACAACCAGGGGCCCTCGGGGATCCTAACCGACAACCAGGGGGCCCCAGGGCCCCTAAAAGACAACCAGGGGGCCACAGGACCCCTAACTCACGACCAGGGGCCCCAAGACTACTAGTCAAGAAACTAGGGGGCCCCAGGGCCCATAACTGACAACCAGGGGGCCCTGGGGCCTCTAAGTGACAACTAGGGAGCCCCAGGACCCTTGACTGATGACCAACGGTCCCAGGCCAGGGCCTCCTTAATTCAAATTTTTAACAATTTATATGCAAAACCTGTGAGAAATCTAAGAGTTTTGTCCTAAAAGTTGCAACCCCAGGCCCTCGTTTAACGTTATTATGAACTTAATGCTATAGCACAGGCGGTAATGCAAACCCCCCATTTGAAATACTACCAATGATAAATATAAAGAGAGCATAGCCAGTATGTTGTTCTTGTCCAGAATTGCAGTTTCTTTAATTTAGGATTTACGCGTACAAAAGTAAGTAATAATTTTGACGACCACGAGTCCACGTTATAATAATGTCATGCAATCCTTTGAGGTTTCAAAAAAACTGTCAAGTGACTTGACTCGAGTCCTTCACGTTTTGGAAAAAGTTGATTTAATTTTGTTTTAAATATTTGTTTTCATGAAAGAACTTTAAGGCGCAATCTTATTTCAAAATCATTGGCGTAGCCAGAGGGTGGCCCAGGAGGCCCGAGCCCCCTCAATCGCAATGTCACCAATGACAAAAATATGACAAAAAAGCCTTGTTTCGTCATTTTCAGTTTCTTTTAGCATTTTGCGTACAACAGTACACGCGTACAACAGTAACTAACAACAAACAATATTGACGACCAGGGGGCCCGGCGCACCGCTTTAATTCAATTTTTTCCAACCAATTTAAAGGTATAACCAGGATGAAATCAAGGGTTTTTGTCCTAAAAATTGCAAGCTCAGGCCTTCATCTAAACTTTGTATGAATGTAATGCAATAACTGGCGTCGTATTTGCCATATGGCACTGTGCCAGGGCTCCGCGAACAGATAGTAGGAATTTTATTGGTCTTTTCTTATATTTGGCAGAAAAATATTGCAAAAATCCCTAAAGTGCCAGGGGCCCTGCACAGTGTAAATCCGGCCCGGGAATCACATGTTCAGTAAACGTAACCATCTATTGTACTATTTTTCAATAACGATTCACCTCCACCTCACCAGTTTTTACGCACAAAATACTTTTGAAAAAAAATTAGCAATGGAAAATGTTTTTTGAACAAATTATGGAATTTCATTTGAAGGGGCTTGGACCCCAAACCGTACATGTACTCCTATAACTGGTTAACTTAATGACAAAACAAAAATCTCTCAGTAAAATCTTCGAGTGGATTATTGGAACGACCAACGCTCGCGTAGCGTGTTCTTTTGTTTTTACTCGGCCATTTTCCAACTAACAAGTGCGAAATTTCAGACTTTTGCTTATAACTCGAGAACGGTTTGATCTAGCTACATAAAATTTGGACAGCAGTTTGAGATTAATGAGTTGTATGTTTGTACCAAATTTCGAGGCAATACGTCACGTGACTTCGATTTTAGAACTCGAAAATTGGCCTGCAAGTTTGGCGTAAAAAGCGGTCTCAGTCAAAAACGGCTTAAGTACGGCAAAAAATATTTCATATGGTTGTATGTCTCAAGATACCCTTTCGTCCCAACCAACCCACTTTTGGCCTCGATGAGGTTTATTTCTTTTTTTTTCCTTTTTTTTCCTTTTTTTCCTTTTTTTCCTTTTTTTTCCTTGTTTTTCCTTGTTTTTCCTTGTTTTTCTTCCTAATTTTTGTACGCTCTTCTTCTCCTAAACCACAACACATCCAAATCTAATTTTTGTGTAAATTTGTTGAGCTGCAAATGCAATTTTTTCTCCCGAAATTTTTTGGGGCAACTCCACCAGGAACCCCCCCAAAATGGGGCCCCAAAAAAACATTTTTTGAACGGCTCAAGCTAGGGTGCTAGTTTGTTTTGATATCAGTAGATATTTAACAGACAAATATTTTGACATAGTTTGGGGGTGCCACCCGCCCGAGGACCCCCAAATGGATCCCCCAAAAATCCATTTTTTGAACGGCTTAACTTAGAGTGCCAGTGTTTTATGATATCAGCAGATATTTAATAGACAAATATTTTGACATAGTTTGCAGGTGCCACCCCTCCCCCGGGAATCCCCCAAATGGACCCCACCAAAAATCAATTTTTGATCGGCTCAAAGTAGAGTTCTACTTTTTTTTGATATCAGCAGATATTTAACAGACAAATATTTTGACATAGTTTGGGGGTGCCACCCCCCCAGAAACCCCCTAAATGGACCCCCAAAAATCAATTCTTTAAACGACTCAAGCTAGGGTGCTACTTTTTTCTGATATCAGTAGATATTTACCAGACAAATATTTTGACATAGTTTGGGGGTGCCACCCCCCGGGGACCCCCAAATAGACCCCCAAAAATCAATTTTTGAATGGCTCAAGCTAAGGTGCCAGTGTTTTATGATATCAGGAGATATTTAACTGACAAATATTTTGACTTTACTTTTCTGGAGGTTCCATAATCAGATATTTTTGAATAATTGCTGATTTTACGGTAGACAAAAAGTACTTTTGAGCGTCACAGCATTAGCTATGCATCGGTCGTTCACTGGGTTTGCTGGCAAACTCCCACCTAGTTATTTACTGCTAAAATGTTGCAGGAGGCAATGTGACTTACTTCCCCCTACATGGTCCAAATCATTTACAATTAAATTTTTATCCATAATGCAAGATTTTAAACGTGTTTTGGACTTTAATTGCAAGTAAAAAGAGGATTGAGCAATAAAATTTTTTCGATTGGCTTTCAAATGTTAAAAATCTAGTTCTTTCAAATGGCTGTGAACACGTGCGAAATGTGATCCAATGGCATTAAAATAGCTTTTTTTTCCGAAAACCTACAAAAAATCGCCCAGCAGCTGGGGGCTTTGCCCCCAGACCCCCATAGCCATCGGCGGCTGGGGGCTCCGCCCCCAGACCCCCGTCTGTGATACGTTTGAGTACACTAGGTTTCTCAACATGTCTCCTAATTTAGACATTTGCACTTTCTACTGTAATTATTAGTTTTCGCCCTCTCCTTTACCAAAATCCTGGTAAAGTGCCAAGAGGCTACGGCTTCAGATCTTCCATTCTGCGATATCTTTGCCCCACAAAAAAATCCTTTTTTGAAAATTTCTGATGACGTCATTGCATGTGATTTGTGGTTTGGGCCCCCTCCAATCAAAAATCCTGGCTCCGCCTATGAGCTGAAGCCTACGCTAAATGTGTGAATTGGAGATCGTTGATTTATAGACAAAGATTTTAAAGTCAGTTAAAGCTGCGCGTAGGTGAAAGCAAGAATGGCAGTATGGTAAGGTACGTAAGTACGGTACGGCACGCTTCAATTTTTGCTAAGAAGTACAGTACGCTGGTACGGTACGCCTTTTTTGGAATGGTACGGGTACGGTACGTAGGCACGGTATGCTTTAAAAATTAAACTGAAGTACGGTACGCTGGTACGGTACGGTTCAAGGTGAGAGGTACGTAGTACGCAAATTCTGAACGTACCGTACCGTACTGCCATCCTTGCCGGCCACCTCTGTTGCATAAAGCCCAATTCACACTGGCGTCGCGATCGCGTCAGATGACGCGTTTTCAACGATCCTGACACGTAAACGCGACGACCAATTCACACTGAACGATTGTTCACGATAGCGACGGGTTTGCCATGACGCGCTGACGCAAAAACTCGTGTTTAGCGACGGCGCGACGAAGTAGAAATGAGTTCTACTTTGTCGTTCGTCGTGAGAGCGTTGTTTCAACAAAACGGAAACCAGAACTGTTTTTGTTGAACTAATCGTATAGATTAATTCAGTTTATTGCTGTATTGCACAAAAACTGTTACAATGCTCAGTAATTTAGCTGAAAAACATTTCGGCGAAAAAGGTCAGAAGTTAACAAAAAATTTGATTAAAACGTAGGCAAGGGTACCCAAGAAACAGCTGCGTGCCATATTCAATGACATGCCAAGGAAAATACTGGCAGTAATCTAGCGCAAGATGCACATTTTGAATATGTTGTTTTCTGTCATTTTTTTAACAAAAAAAAAATTCATGCAATCAGGTTATGATTTTCTTCTTTGCCACAAATATTCGATTATTGTATAATAGGCCGACCGACTTTCTCGTCGCGTATTTTTTTTTTGTTTTTCTTTACTTTTTCATAATACGCTAAGAAAAGTAAAAGTATAAACTTAAAATGTAGTTTTTTTTTCAATATCCGCGTAACAAAAGCACCTATCTTTCAAAGCAAAATTTAAAAACTTACTCTTGCAAAAATATGATCAAGAAACATAAACTTATATATTTTTATTATTGATAAATATAACCACTGTAGTTTTTATTTATTTTTTAACAATATGAGGTTCCTGCTTCTCCACTTCTCACTCTTTCTTCCCTTCTTCTCTTTGCTGCTATTGTTTGTTTGTTTGTTTGTTAACGCGTTCTCAAAAAAAAAAAAAAAGAGAAGATTAGATATTACTGAACAAAAAGTAAAGCTTTAATAACAGTAGGTGGCTGCAGACATGAAGGCAACACCAGTCGTTTCGCAGTCTCCTTGTGCCTGTTTTGCTATAATTTTTACCTTGTATTGATTTATGCTGAATGTGTTTAATCTATTTTCATTTTGCATCACTTTGTGCTGTTTATAGATAACAGTTACCAAAATAAATTTCAGTTTTGTTCAGTTCAACTTTTGAAAGCAGATAAATCCCGAAAACTAAGATTTTCAGAATAAAAACCTAAAATTCGGGTTTAGAAAAGCATACCCGAACCGGACACCCTATTCAAAACAAACAGTCTTAACTAGGAAGAGATTTCCAAACGTTTTGAAACTTTTAATCGGAATTTAATTTAACATTTCAAGCACAGCGAATTTAGACTTTTACATCCTTGGTGTTTAACTTTAGACCATTTAACACCAAGGATGTAAAAAAAGAACAAGCTTAAAACCATCATCTCAGTCTCGCACTTCGCTAAACAACGTTTGGCGTATCCAATAGCAACCGACGTATCGCGCTTGGTGTGCATTGCAAGCAAAAAACTCGTCGTCTCATCGCGTCATGTTTACATTTCAAAATCGCGAAGCGGTAAGCGATGACGTCATGTGACGCGATCACGATGCCAGTGTGAATGGGCCTTAACAGATGATGTCGTTAAGTTAAGTTGTTGGCGGGAAAAGAGATAGTTACAAAACAAAGCACAGAATTTTGTAGAATACCAGGCTTTCACATCTAGAGCTGAAGTAATGGTGAAGCGGGCCCTAAACTGCTAAAGCTTATTCTGCTTTTTTTTGCTCTGGTCTATTGAAATACATACTTTTGACAGACCCGATGGGTACGGATTGGACGTTTCAGTACCGTTCGGTTTAGCTTGCACAATCTGCAGTGGAGGCAGTTGGGAAAATACAGTAGTTCTAAGATGGGTTTAGGTCGGTTTGTTTATCAAAACTGATTAGGCCTATTGATGGATTGCAGCTGCGTCATAGCTTTTTCCCGCCAAAACGATTGGACGTCAAAACGCCATTACAAAGCATTGGACGTTACCTCAAATCAATGTATATAATTCCAGATTCCTTCAGTGGGAATGTTTAAAGAATTTGATTGCAAAGTGATACTTTTGTACTTAGCCTGGTCTTAAATGAAAGCTACCAGGAACGATTTATGCAGCTTACATGGCTCAGTGGGTCTTGAAAGTTACGCTTTTCGTGAATTTTCATCGTCCATTGTCTGATATTAGTCACTTTTACCGGCTTTTAGGTTTGGTTCACATCGTAAATTCGGTCATATCCTAAAATACTTAAAAATTTACGTCGCAGCACAAACGTATGGCAGATTAATGGGTAGTTTAAGCACAATTTATTTATGAATAATATTTAACATCACTAGCCCTAGTTGAAATAAATGCAAATTAAGGCTCGATCAAAGTTACACTGAGGCCTGTTAAAAGGCCTATAATTTGTTTATAATTTAAATGACATCTTTATGAAATAATTCAATAAAAGCAACTGCGTTTGAGTTTTAACTCCTTGCAACCAATAACCATAGCAGTAAGTCGCTAATGACAACACGAAATGCAAAAATTACCAAGATCCTGCAAAATATACTTCTGAAGTTACAGAAGTTTGAAAGTAAGCTAGTTTTGTCACAAATAAAGAGATACAACAGTTTAAAAGTATGCTAATTTTGTCTCAAAATATTCAATAGTAAGCCTCGTATTTGATAACCAAAGCTAGCTACCACCATCTATATTACATGATTCTCAACAGCAAGCCGTAGTTAGGTCATTAAAAAAAAGCTTACTAAAACAGAATTCTTACTAACTAAGATCTTTTTCAGTTTTTGCAGGCTTTATGCTACAAAGAATTAACTCATTTAGAGCCTAAAAATTTGCTCTATAATCTTTACTATCAGTGTTTTTGCATGCATTTACATACAGTAGCGCTGATCCGCGATTTTGACGTCCAGCACTTTGACTAGCACTAGCAGCGCGATGACATCACGTTCAACCCATCAATTGATTTATCAAAATTATAATTTATAATTACAGTAATAATAAGGAAGTGACTGTTTCACCAGGGACCGGTTACCAAAGTTCAGAAATCACATCTCTGTAACTGCCTTTCGGTCACGGAAGAATTCATTTCAGCACTACGACAAGCGGTGATTGATCATTCAGGTTTGAAAAGTAATAGTTCGGTAGCTGTTTATGGTTGCCGTAGTATCACTTCAAAAGTTCAGTACCGGTAACTAAAGTGTTAGTTACAGAAATTTCAAACCAACACTATGACAACCGATGCTGTAAAGCTAACTAAACTAGAATGCGGTATGATATTGCAAGCAATATCCAGGGACTTTGCAAAAGTATTGAGCTTCACTGAACTAAAGAACTTCACAATTGCGTTAAGCGTGTTTATGGTTGTTGATTGTCATATCTGAAATACATTGCTTTTAAATTTCATAATGTTCCATTGACTTAGTCAAGTTTGTGTTTAACTGCTTTCAAAATTTAAATGTCTAGAAAAGATATCTATAAATATCTATCAGATCTCGTTTCAACTTTTAAGGAGTTATGGTAGTTGAATTTTCGCTTAGCAGCGCAATTGTTAAAATTGCGGTTTCAAACAAAACCCTTGTTTAAACAATTATTTCGACAATAACCTTTTGCTCCGATTGAAACACAGAAACAAAAACTTTTGATCTGAAAATGCCAAAATGATTTTTGGATTTTGCAACTTAGATTATCTTGACCAGAAATTTGACACACTATCCTAAATATCAAATCTACAGTCTGCACCCAACTAGCCCACTGCAATATATATTAAGAAGATTTTTATACCAGCACATGACTGTATGAACAGTTCAAGGACTACCAGTAATTTAAACAATGCCGGCCTGAGCAATTAGCATGGAAAGAGATATGTAGCCTACGCAAACAAAATTTAGAAACAAAACATCAAATTCTTATAAATTTCTTAGTGATATTACAGAGTCTTAACTTTACGATGACTTCACATTGAAGATCAGATCTCGTTTCAACTTGTTGAAAACTTGTTGAATTTATGTTGTCAAAACTTGTTGAATTTATGTTGTCTGGGCCAGTTGTGGCAATGGTTTGGGAAGGAAAAGGAGCAGTTAAAACTGATCGTAAAATGCTTGGAGAGACTAACCCTGTTGATTCTCTTCCTGGAACAATTCGTGGAGATTATTGTATTGACATTGAGAGAAACATATGTCATGGATCTGACTCTGTGGAAACAGCAAAGAAAAACAACTCTGTGAACTCTGTCTGGGCCAGTTGTGGCAATGGTTTGGGAAGGAAAAGGAGCAGTTAAAACTGATCGTAAAATGCTTGGAGAGACTAACCCTGTTGATTCTCTTCCTGGAACAATTCGTGGAGATTATTGTATTGACATTGAGAGAAACATATGTCATGGATCTGACTCTGTGGAAACAGCAAAGAAAGAAATAGTTTTATGGTTTAAAGAAGGTGAACTTAACAATTATTGCTGTGCTAACAACTCTTGGGTGTATGAATAAGAAGGCTACTTCAACCTGACACTCAGCACTCTTTTGTTGTTTTGTGCCTACATAGCAGGATCTGACATTTGTAGTTTTTGTATTTTAGTGTACATAGTTTGGATCTGACTTTTTTTTTTTCTGTACCTTTCTGTCTAAATTTATAATTACCAGTATATTGAAAGATACTTTTCACCTGTTTTCATTTTTAATTCAAAACTACTTTTTCTGCGTATTTTGTGGCTGATTCTAATTTTGCTTTTTTGTCTAACTAGTGTTGAATCTTTCGTTGGTTTGACTGCTTGATAATGCCAGTTAAATGTCCATGTGAAGTATGTTTAAGACCTTGTAAAAGGAACCAGTGTGCTATTCAGTGTGATATGTTTGGTGGATGGATTCATCTCAAATGCACAGTCATTAATCCCCTTAAATTTCACACTCATTGTTCTTCTACTGAACCATACTTCTGCCAAAATTGTTACAGTGAAATGTTTCCTTTTTAAACCCTAGATGATAAGCAATTGTTAAATGAAATGAGAAATGATGACAAACTAAACTTTGATATTAATCACACAAATAATTCATTTTTCCCAGCTAAATGCTTACAGGTAGACAACAAGATAAAAAGCTTACTAAATAATTTAAATTCTGGTTTGGTTGACTCAAAATACTGCTCACAGGCCGAAGCCAATATTATTAACAAAAAGTGTAAATTTTCTTTGCTTTGCATGAATATAAGAAGCCTAAATGCAAATTTTGATAAACTGAATGAACTTTTAACAAATTATGATATCTTACCTGATATCATTGCTATAAGTGAAACCAAACTTAAATTGTTACAGGTATACAATGCAAAGTTAAGTGGGTACCATTTTTACCACAAAGGCACAACTACAAGATGGGGAGGAGTAGGATTTTTTATTAAGGAGTCTTTATCAATTTCAATTTGCAAGGAGTTTGATTTAAACATTCCTAACTGTGAAGATATGTGGATTCAACTAGATTTAGGGAATAACAAAAAATGTATAGTGGGAGTAATTTACAGACACCCTAAACAGAAATTATCAGAGTTTTGCAAGAGTTTTGAATCAACCATTGAAAAATTGAATAGTAGAAAATTGATGTATTATATCGGAGGAGACTTCAACGCAGATTTGTTGAAAAGTAACTCTGATATCAATATTAAAGATTTCATGAATTTAACATATAGCTTAGGCTGCATTCCCTTAATTACACACCCGACAAGAATAACCACTACAAGCTCAACTCTTTTAGATCATGTTTATACAAACAATGTAGTGGGTGAACACAAAAGTTTTATTCTGGTTGAAGATGTAAGTGATCACCTGCCAGTAATGGTGTGTTCTAATTTAAGCCTGCCCAAGAGTGAAAAATCAACTGTCACCCTAATTCGTGATACAAAAAATTTTGAGGTAGAAAAATTTCTAGACAAATTAACTGAAGGAATGGAGCTATTAGGTGATATCAAAGAGGAATGCATTGACAACTACACTGAAAAGTTAATTGACATTTTTCATAAGACATAAAACATACATGCACCATTACGAAAACAAAGCAGAAAGGAAACAAAACTAAAAAACAAACCATGGTTATCCAAAGGAATCCTTATATCAATCCAGCAAAAAAATTTATAGTACAAAAGAGCCCTTAAATTAAATGACAGTAATACATGGGCACAATACAAAGTCTATAGAAATAAACTGACTCATATTAAGGAATATGCAAAACGACTTTACATTAAAAATTTAGTGAATGATAATAAGCATGACACCTCGTCGCTTTGGAAAATTATAAATAAAATTATTCACTTGAAAAATGTGAAGAAAAATAACATTCCTAATAAAATGTATGCTTCCAAAAGTGAAAGTGCACAAGGTCCACAGGCCATCAGTAACTTGTTCAATAAATATTTCATAGAGATAGGAGTTAACCTTGCATCTACAATCGAAACACAAGCTATAATTGATGGCAAATTTAATGCCACATCTTTGATTCAGAGTAGTTGCAATTCATTTTTTCTGGAACCAATATTTGAAGAAGAAGTAGTAAATTACATCAGAGCTATGAATCCATCAAAAAGTACAGGAAGACATGGAATTCCTGCAAAGTATATAAAAATGTCAGGCTCTGTTATAGCTCCAGTTCTAACTAACATTTTTAATGCATGCATATCAACAGGATATTTTCCAAAAGTGTTAAAAACTGCTGAAGTTGTTCCAATTTTCAAAAAAGGCGAAAGAGAGTTATGCAGTAATTATCGCCCTATTTCTATTTTAAATCCTTTTGCCAAACTATTTGAAATGTGTCTGCTTGATCAACTAAACAATTATTTTGTAAGCAATAATTTGATTAGTCCAAACCAGTATGGTTTTAAGAAAAATTGCTCAACAAATGAAGCTGTTTTAGATATTTACAATAAGCTACTTGACAACATGGATAAAAAGCTCATTACATGTTCTATTTTCTTAGATTTAAGAAAAGCATATGATACCATCAATCACACAATACTGATCAAGAAACTAGAAAAGTATGGAATTAGAGGATTACCATTACAGTTACTAGCAAGTTACCTGACTGACCGTCAACAGTATACAATTGTAAATCAACATAAATCCAAGTCAAGAGATGTTATTTTCGGTATTCCTCAGGGATCAACTCTAGGTCCGTTGTTATTTATTATTTATATCAATGATCTACCACTTGCCTCAAATTCCACAATTCATCTTTTTGCAGATGATACAAACCTTACTCTCTCCCATTCTAATGTTTCAACACTGCAACAAAATATTAATGATGAATTAGTCAATGTAAGCAATTGGTTTAAGGTGAATAAATTATCAATTAACTTTAGTAAAACTGAGTTTATGGTGGTGACAACAAAACAAAATAAACTGAACTCAAAGTATCAATAGATAATAATCCAATCAAGCAATCACATCACATAAAGTATCTAGGTGTTCTCATAGACGACAATCTAAACTGGAAACAACAAATCAAGGAACAATGTTCAAAGGTAGCAAGGGGATCTTGGGCCCTCAATCAATTAAAACACTTTGTAGATGAGCAAACCTTAAGATCTGTTTACCACTGCCTCATATACTCTCATCTACAATACTGCATAAGTAGTTGGGGGACTGCTTCAAAATCAACACTAGCACCTCTCTTTATTCTGCAAAAAAGAAGCATCAGATTGTTAACTGGAAGTGGATATCGTGAGCATACTAATCCTTTGTTCTATCGAGCTAAATGCTTAAAACTCAAGGATATTTACTCTCTGGAAACTGCAAAGCTAATGCACAAAATTCACAATAATGTATTATCTTTTGCAAATACAGATAAGTTTAACCGACTGCTATATACTGCTATACACATAAGACAAGATTTAGCCATAAAAACAACTTCTTTCTTCCAAGAACTAGAACAAGATTAGGGCAAAAGTCTCTATCATTCGCAGGAATTAAAATTTGGAATGAAATTCCAAGCAGAATAATAGAAGTTTCATTTTACAGATTTAAAAAAGCTGTTAAAGCTCATTTTTTATCAAACTATGAAACCGATAAAAGCTAGAATAGCAGCTTTCTATAAGCAATGCAGTAGTAATTACAGGAATCATAGTTGCATATTTATGCTTGAGTTCAACAATAACCTATTCTATTGCTTGAATGGCATGAGTTTGGTGCATTCATCTATCACACATTTATTACAATACGTCATCTCTCATTTTGGTGTGCCCTTGAATTATTAGTAATTTTTGCTATAACTGACTGAGGTTAATATATACTGGTATTAGAAATTGTACCAGTACTAATGACATATTGGCAAACAATACACAACAAAGCAAGGAGGTCTTTTTTTTTCCACTACAATTGCCCACTTTAAATTCTATAAAACATAAATAAGCATTTATGAACTTTATTAATTTTCATTTCCATCCAATCTGTAGTTACAGCATTTTTATTTTTTTTATTTTTTAGTATGCTTAGAGTTAGAACAACTCTAATGTTGTCTTGCATTTTCTTTACATGGTGACTGTGAGTTTTGTGTATACACTATACAAAATGTACATATCTTTGCAACACTTTGTTTTAATTTTGCGTAAAATTTTTTATCATAGAAAGTAGCAGACTGAGAAAATCTAGAAGCTGCTTTTTTAACTTTAACTTGGTGAGGTGGCAGTAGACTTAGATGACCTTTCGGTCCTTCGCTGTCTCCTCACCAAGTGACTAAATATCGCTTTGACTCTGCAAGTTTGTGTGTTTGGTTTTAAAGGAATTGCATATTTCGATGCTTTGGTGATAGACCTAGAGGAAGTTGCAGTTTTTTTTTCTTGTGATATGATGTCACTTGGTAAATAAATAAATATGATGATGATGATGATGAAGACTTATAATAATTTACTCAACTCTTTGCTTTCCAGAACACTAGGTGTAATGTTTAAAGTCAAACAACTGTTTACCAAAAATCGTCTACTTCTTTAGCACATTGCACTCTTTTTAGTTCATTTTAACAGCTTGGAGGTTATTCGCTTTCAAAGTTTAAAAATTGAACAGTTAAAGGTTTTAAAAAGTTATTACAATAATCAAATAGTAGACTTAGGTCTACCAGGTTTATCCGTACTTACTAGGCCTACAATACAGATAGACAAGAGCTATCAGTACCCAGAACCAGGTTTATCAATCATCTGTCATTGCGCAGTGAATGTTATAGATGCAAGACAAGAGGCAAAAACTACCTTATCTAGCTTGGTCTCTGCAAAATTTTGGAAAAAGACGTCTTTGCAACATTTCTTGGAGAATAAGAGATGTGATGTTTAATGAATAAACTATTGTGTTCTTATTTTGCAAGAAATTTTGAAAGTCTTTTGTTTCTCATTCTGGTGTCACAACATTTTGAAATGCAGGTTGCCAATGATATGAAGTCAATTGGATTAAATCTATTTTTTCAGATGAGGGATATGAATAGTGGAACAAGGTTTACAGTTTAGGACTATGCTCAGGACATCCTGACGCAAAAAGTTCTTAACTTTTGTGCTCCACTTTTTTTCTTTTTCTCCTTTTTTTTCTTTTCCACCCTCCGCTTTTTTTCTCAAAACGATTAACGTTTGGTTATTGTGACGTTAGGTGTAATGTTTTTGGTTAATTCAAACTTCATAGGAATCTCTATTTTGCAGAAACAACTCAAAAGCGAGTGATAAAATAGAACGCCAAGTTAGCGAATCTGTGAAAATGCTGGCGATAAGTTTCAAATGATGACCAAATACCGCAATCGAGAATGATATATTTTGCTATTATTAAATGACCACGTAGATATTTCATGAATCATAATGTGTGTAGTTAATTTATAGAGAAAAATGCTCTAAAACGAATTGTATATATGAAGAAAATATTAACAATTGATTCAAAAGTCAAATACCACAAATCGAAATTAATTAAAACAGCAATTAAAATTTATGATCTTTGCCTATTATTATTACATAACCTCATTACAATTTAACAAGCATTTTTATAAAAAAATTGTTTGTAGTTTGCTGGCAACAGGGTTGTACAAAGTAGAATTATGCACGATTCTAGAATAGACCCTTTGAATGTAGAATTTCGAATCCTGTTCTCGAATAACTAATCGCAAGGTGTGACAATGCAGTTTTATAGCAAAAATTCAAAAAACACAATCCTGACTAAGTTAGACAACTGTCACTTCTTGTGTGCATGCACGCTTGCTTGAGTGCAATGCACTATCAATGAAATGCGAGTAGAGAGTTAGGTTGCTTAAAATTGCGTAATACGCACCACTCTTCGCGTTTTGGCGGTGCTTTAAAAGATTTTTTTAGAATCCAATTACTTGATAAAAATGCGTTTTGAGGTTTGTTTCTCCGGAGATTCGAATCTCAAGGATTCTAAATTCTACTTTGCTCTACCCTAGCTGGCAATAGTTTGTTGATAGACAATGTTTGAAATTAGAGTTGAAATTATGGCCAAGAATGAAAATACATTAAAAATACAATAGTTTGTAATCATCCAATCAGTCTATTTCCCCACCGATGGTTTGTTTAGTTTTAACCTCAATTAATGCAGCTGTTAGTTTTTGCAGTCGCATTTTTAAACTTTGAATGACTCTAAAAGGGGCAAAACAACTTGTTTACACACTTCGTATAAGCATGCCAAATTATCGTAATTTCTCCGCTCGCAAAATCGAAGCATTCAAACAATCACAAGTTGCTATTCGAAAAATTCGACCATTAACAAGGTGCTAATTTCAATGATCTCCAAAACTTTTCCGTTTATGAGTGGTGCTTTGCTTTGTGAATCAGAGAAGTGCAATATATTTGAGGCACTACCAGAAACAATATATTTGAAAGTTGTTTAATACGAGACGATTGCAATATAATAATGAAAAGGCTGAACTTTAAGTCGAAACAAAACTTTAAGCCACTGTGAAACAATTGTACATAATTATTATTTTATTTACTACAAAAAATGAAGATAGTAAAGATAATGCCGCCTATCAGCTTTTTCTCTCTATAAATTTGACCATTTTTGTTTGCAAATTAACCACACAGATTATCATTCATGAAATATCTATGTGGGTTTAATAATAGCAAAATATATTATTTTCAATCGTGCCATTTGATCATCGTTTGAAAGCTATCGCCAGCATTTCTACAGATTTGCTAACTTGGCTTTCGATGTTATCAAGATAATTTACGTGAAATAACAACTTGCTTTTGAGTTGTTTCTGCAAAATAGAGATTCCTATGACGTTCGTACTTAACGGAAAATATTATACTTACATCACAGTAACCAAACGTTAATTGTTTTGAGAAAAAAAGCAGAGCGCGGACAAGAGAAAAAAAAGCGAAGCACGAAAGTTTAGAGCTTTTGGCATGAGGATTCCCGGGATGAGTTGTCTCGCGTCAGAATGTCGCAGACCACACGAACCAGCGGTTTTGTCTCAGTGATTTTGTCACAAAGTGAGGGTTAGGGCAAGATGGCTCTGGAGATAGTAAAATATTTCTATAGCCGTTCTTCTCAGCCAATTGGGTCACTTGGTTCACGGTCAGTTTGTCGCGGTCAGTTGTTGTAGACCCTTGTCTGATGTGCTGTGTGATTGAAAGACAACATTAATGAAACAATGTCTTATTTTTTCTTTTTGATTTCTGCTTTAATTTTTTTTTTTCAGGCTATTTTACCTAAAATGCATTAAAATCTATTCATGTCCTGAGTGAAAACAAGCAGTTGTGCTTTGCAATAATTGGTGAAAGCTCATAGCAGGATATGCAATGCAATGGAAGAAGTTCATAAAAAGCTTTTGAAAAGAAGCCGTGTTTGTTTAGCTAAAGATTTGGAGATTGATGAAGTTCTGCAGTACTTAATTGAAGCAGAAATTTTGTCTGACCATTTGGTTGAAAAAATAAATGCAAAACCAACAAGTTTTGATAAAAATGTAAGTGTGTATTGTAAAGTCACGTTCAGGGTGTAACCATAAGCCTAAGTTAGTTATTATTGTGAATCAGCATTTTCATAGAGCTTGATTTTTTTTCTTGGTGACTGTGAAACACGGTGACATTAAACAAACTCTTGAATTCATATTTGTACTTTAATTTTAAAAAAAATTTTTTTTCATGCAAAGATTTTATTTTTGTTGAATGCTTAGCTTACATTTTTTTATTTCATGTGCAGTATTTACAAAAAAGTGCAAACAAAATTATGGTAATTGCATGTCAGTATCCATGCTTAGTGAGGTATGCAATTCACGCATAGATAGGTACTTTAATAAGTTAACAATTTGTAACTACCTGTATCAATGTGTACCTTGGATGGTGGGGGCTTATTTGCCCCCTGTCCTAATGCTGAATGTTGAGCAGGGATGCTGTGAATCCATGTTCAGTAGTGTTTTGATTTGATCCAAATGATAATCAAATTAAGTATAATATATTTGATGTTACTGTTTTTGTAGTAGATGCTTTATCCACTTGACTACTGATTACTTTACGTCAGATGTTGGATCAGATCTTTATTTAATTTCCTGATTGGGGATGTCATGTGGGTTAGTTTGATATATATTTGCATAATCAGAAAGGTGCTTTGAGTTGATAGTGTGTTGACAAAATTTTTAAAAAATGGCATTTTAGGCAGTTCAAATTTTGCACATTAAGTTGTTTTCATTATGAATCATAAACTGTTAAGTCAAAGAGGAAAAGTGATAATGTCAATTCATGAAAGTGAAGTTATACTGTAGTTAAAAAAGCCCGAATTTTGGTAAAATGGCTGTGATAAACTTCTGATTTAAGATGATTTTTCTTAACCCACCAATTTCCAATTTTCATGGGTAGTGGTAGTTAGGAAATAAAGTGGTCTCTAAGTTTATTTGGTGTAAAGTTCAAGCCAACAAGTTTTTTAGTAAATGTTTCTTTTCTGAATATGAGTTATATATTGTAAAAAACCAAGAGAGTGAGACATTTAATTTGCGTATATTTTTAGGTGGAGTTTCTTAATTTGCTTCCAAAACGAGGACCAAGTGCTTTTAAACATTTTCTGAGCTCTTTGGATAAGACTGATCAAAGTCACTTAGCGAAAAAGTTGTTAAATTTTTCTTCCAAGAATGATGCTTCGCAGTTATGTTCATTGAATAATGTGGTTAGTCATGTAAATAGTCAACCATTAAGGGTCACAGTATCAAGTGCTACATATGCATCACCAGCAACAAAAGAAATGGATTCTCCAGCAAAAAAGCGAATACCTGTTGAGAGAAACCAACCTGTGTTTCATACTCTCAAAAATAATGAGGTGCCTTCTTTCAAAAAGCAGAATGTCATTTTGAGCTCTAATTGCAAGAATACGGTAGATGTAATACCATCTCCTTGCGGTGAACTTGATGATTTAGCTTCAGTGGAATCTTTTGAATCTTTAGCTACACGATCTTGTTTCAAAATACCAAACTCATCTGCCAGTCCAAAATCAATTGTTTCTTCTGAGACTAATGCCAATTCGTGTGATGATAACAGTATCAAAAAAAATGCGATTTCTAAGTTCATTGATGGTTGTGATTTATCTGATGGACCTACTTACCAGGATCTAATTGTTAGACGATTTCCTCAAATGAATCAGGTGTGAAGTTACTTATTTGCATTATTTTTGCAGGTTTTAATATTCTGGTCTAGGCAGAACATATTTGTTAAAAATCATGCTAACTTTTAAGGATTGCTTCCAATGCTAAATATTCTGCTATCAAATTCTTAGTTTGAGAGATACTGCTCGAAATCGGTTTTATTGAAGGAATGAGAACTACTTGAGGTAGTAAAGACGTGCCCCAAACCATTTTGCAAAGTTTCCCTTATTTGCAAAAATGCAATTTAATTCATTTGACTCCGTACCATTGGCAACTTTGCATTTTGCAATTTTGTTACATCAAAAAAGGCCCGCTGTAGATCAGTACTGGAGTCTAGTATAAAAACTTAGCTTAGTGAAAAAGAGTTGGCAAGATGGGACTGGTGGGGCCAGGCTGGTGTTGTTTTAAGACTGCTGTTACGCAGCGCTGTCTCCAAAGCACCACGCCCGTGAACTTTTAATTGCGGCTGGATTTTATTACACACATATTTGCTGTATGCGGTTGTATGCAATATGCGGTTTCTGAAAAAACAAAACACAAATTCAAGCAATTTTGCCACAGAAATAATTAACCAATCAATCAAAAATGGCTGTGGCAGAAAAGTCTCTAACAGTTCGAATGACAGAAATAACAAGAAAAAACAATCGATTACAACGCAATTTTCGTATTTATGGTTTGCGGTCTAAGATCGTCAATTAACTCAATAAAAAACGTCGATCGGTTACAAATAACTAAGCAAGCTTTGCAAGTTAGCGTAAATAGAAATTAACAAGTAACGGCACTTACCAAATCTTTTATCGACCGCAATAAAGGTCCACAGTTATTCCCGTTGGTCACAAATGCAATATTTCAAACTGCATCACTAAAAGCTTAACATGAATACGTACATGTAAAACAAAAAAGCAGATGATAAAAACCCCTGTTTTGAAAAGGTTCCTACAAAAAAAAATAAAAACCCTTTTGTGCTGCCAGAATATCTGTCAGGCTACACGCTCAAACCTCAGGCATAACAAAAACTCGACTGATACCAAAAATTGGCCAACGCCTTTCTTAACAAAGAAAATTATCATACTCCCTACAAAAGTACGAAGCTTTCTAGAAATCAAGAATCTTATCAGAGGTTTTAACGAAACTTGACAGAAAATATGACTCAGTTTCAAAAATCGACAATTTCGAAGACAAGCTTATCTTACAAAAACAATTAGCCGCAAAGCGATATTATTTTACAAGGAAAAGGTTATTTACAACTTAACAATTCGAACGGAAAATGTAACAACTGCTATGATAAGCAATAGCCTAAAAGTCTCAGAAAAATTTTGCAAAATTAGCCTTTTGTGACGTCACAAAATTGCAAAATGCAGGATTGCCAATGGTACGGAGTCCAATGAATTAAATTGTATTTTCGTGAATAAGGGAAGTTGTCGGAAAAGGTTTGGGAAACTCGTTTATCACCTTAAGTAGTTTGCATTTCTTCAATAAAATCAATTTCTAACAGTATGTCTGTAATGCACCATGCGATTCATCGTGAAATCAATTACGCTATTTTTTTAGCAAATGATGAAATGAGACTCTTCATTTTTTGTTATTTTCAACTTAATGCCTGTATGTTGTATTCATTTAGTTGAAACTATTTTTGCTTAGTGTAATTACAATAATTATTAATCTTCACTTTTTCCAAGTGTTTTCTTTGCAGACTTTCAGTCCATATGACTCGTATGAAATTTCTTCATCTCCACGTGGTTTAGCTTTGATTGTCAGTGTTGACCATTTTGAGCCTTCTGCTTGTTTAGATAATAGACAGGTTTGATACTTTAAAGTAGATTTACACTGTATCCGTTTTGTCTCCGTTTTTATCCATTTTTGCTTCTCCATGAAAAGAATGTGCTTTTTGTCCGCATTTTTGTAAGTTCATATCTACACTTAGTGGACTGTAACGTATTGATAAAAATTTTGTTCAAAAATTTCGTGTGTGAACGATGAGAGCGAAATTTTACAATAGGGCTGTGCCCCCTCACAAGAAATTTTTTCGGAAAAGTTTTGTTTAATATGCGACAGTCTGGTTAGTGCGAATATGGTCTTATAGAAATGCGGACAAAAAACGGATACTGTGTCAGTCCACCCCTCGTAATTTCAAAGCTCAGTGAATTTTCGATAAAAAAGGCAGAAAAGATGTTTCGTCGTATAGTCCAGTTAACTGGTATTAATTGGGATGTATACTGTAGCATTTGTTTTTATATCTCTTTAGATCATCACAGTTTGTTCTCACATGTTTACTTGGAAGTAAATTTCATTGGGGTCACAGCATAAATTTTTCATTGTGTTCATTACTCAACATATACCAAACTTTGCTTCTGCATAGCACGTAAAAATTGGTTTTCGACTGGGTTAGAATATTAATCACCTTACCTTACATTCTTAATTTGTTATAGCCTTTACAGTAGCTAGCTTGGCAATTACGAGAAATGCAACTTCGATCCCAAGAATACGTGGCTTTAGCATTTTCTCTCAATTTTCTCAAGCGAGTTAATGCTTTAAATAACACTCAAATTTAACATGTGATTCGCAATGTTAATAACTACCATTCAAGCAAAATTTCTTGCACAGTTTTTCTAATCATGCAGATATCGTGGTCATTTCGGCTTGAGCAGTAATTATGAGTTTGTTTCAGGCAGCTGATGTGGATCGGGCAAGGCTAGAATTCGTTCTGCGGCAACTCGGCTTCAAATGTTTTAAGCTGGTTGATGGCACAGGAAAAGAGATATGGGACATACTCAGAGTACGTCAGATTTTTTTGCACAATCTTGTAAGCTGAAATCATTATTTTTCTGCAGCTCCCAACTGTTGCGCATCATCCTAATCAAATCGTGTAGTTGCTTGGTGCAATTTTCGTAGTGTTGCCACTGTCAACAAATGGAAACTTGTTTCTTCAGCTAAAAAATGAAACCTGTTCTCAATTTTATGATTTAGCTTCGTGAACATTTTTTGTTCGGACCTGTTACATGAGAAATTTATTCACAGAAATTTGTTTCATTGGATGAACATCACCATTGTGATGTAGCAGTGCTCGTGGTCATGAGTCACGGAGAGGAAGGTTGCTTTTTTGGTAGAGATGGAGACAGAGTTTACACTCAGGCTGTTATTGAACTGTTCAATAATGAAAAATGTAAAGGACTTCAAAATAAACCCAAGGTAATAAAGTTGTAGTAATTTACGCATTTGTTTGATGTTTTATTAAGATTAGATTTAGTTTCAGAAGAAAGAATACAAATTAAAGCTGACTGTCGTTAGGGTTAATTTGAGACAAGAGTTAAAATCTAATTTTCCAGGAATTGGAATATCCTGCCTAACTTCTGTTGTAACACTGATTCATGCTGGAGCCTTGCATTCAAGTACTTTCCAACCACTTCTGAAAAATACCGTAAACAATTATTTTACAAAAGATGAAATTTTAACTGGCAACACTGCTGGGTGATAACTGAATATCTAAACTTTGAAATGAAAGATCTCAACTAATAAGTCGTATGAAGCTGAAGTTTGGTGAAGATATGTTTCAGATTATTCTGTATCTTTTGCACTGTGACATATCTCTAGTCTGATGCTTAACCTCCTTCAAGTTGGAGGTGTTGGGTTGTAGTAGTAGTATGAAGATGAATAAATTTGTATGTTATTTTCAGAAGCTTTGATAATAATTTAAGTTATACAGTAGATGAAAACATTTGGAACCTGCAGAATGTATTTTTGCTTCAATTCTGACCTGCGTTGTACTGGAAATTACGACATAAATGCGTTTACAGGTTTTACTTTTTCAATGCTGCAGAGGAAGCGTTATTGATAAGGGCGTTGACGAAGCAGAGGGACGTGGTAATTCCCCCGTTGTGGCGGTGAGTGATAGTAAACGTTTCTGCCTTGCAGTGAAAAGATACTCGTAGATTGTTCTTTCTTCAAAGTTGTCTGTAAGACCGCAGATGAGAACTCCGTTTAAGAAAGATTTCTTTATTTCTATAGTGTGTTAATATTGTTAATGCTATCTCGTTACGCACAAAATTTACGCGTTAAAGCGAAGTACTACAATTTTTTATTTAGCACTATTAAAACCTGTTTATATTTGTTAAATTTATCGTAGACAATAAGTGAGACACATAGAAAGAATGCACTAGAGTAGAGTAAGTTTTAGTTTTTATCTCAGTAATAAATTAACACAAAGCACTATTTCGAAATTAATGCGGTTTTCCCCATTAATTTCGTTATTATTGTGTTGCGTTTTGTGTTAAGTATAACTGAGGTAAAAAAAAATTACCCTACTCTTGTGCATTCTTTCTATAAGTCTCTTTCATTGTCTTAAAAAGTCAGCGTACTGTTTGTTTATAAAGTCCATGTTCATATAGTGAACATTCAGGTTCATGAGATGAGTATTCAACTTTATTTGATCAAGTTCATGAACAACTTGATCAAATAAAGTTGTTTTTAACCAAGAGCGAAGTTCAGATATTTCAAAAAAAAATCTAAGTATTTAAAACAAACTTTTCTCCTCTAGGTGTAACGCAGAAGCTGTATTATGAATTGGCAAAATCTATGGAGCATTGCTTAAATGCGTTGACGTTTGTTTTGAAGGCGCCCGAAGCTGACACGACGTCATCGCGATCATCGGTGAACAGCTCGATTGTCAACAACAAGTTGCCCACGCACTCAGATTGCCTGGTAGGATACGCCACTGTGAAGGGGTTTGCCGCAATGAGAAACACTAAACACGGAAGCTGGTATATTCAAGCCTTAGTTAGGGTGGGTATTTGTGATGGTGCTGCTCAGTACTCTTATGTATACCAAGGTTGTTCAAAAAACACATTTTTTTCAAATTTAACCCATTACCCCCCGAAAATTGTTAGGTTGGTGACAGAAACCCCACGTACCAAATTTCCGCACATTCGGTTCACAGGAAGAGGAGGGCATGCAAATCGAAATTTTTGTCGAAAAATATGGATTTTTTGCCCACTTTAGCATCAATTTTTTCAGTCAAAATACCTAGTATCTAAGGTTTTTTTGATTTAATATTACCCAAATTACATATTAGACCCAGTCTAAGCCAGTTTGTAGTGTTTATTTTGTAAATTTATGAACAAAAAATTTTCTGTTTTTTCGCTATTTTGACTAAAATATGTTAGGTGCTTATGCCATCTCCACTGCTTTCTAACACCATTAATGCCCGACAAACCATTTCATAAAATGAGAAAAAGACCGATTTCTACCTAGAAAATCATCTAACGTCCCTCTTCAAGTCCAGACAATGACGTAAACCAAGTTATTGCAACTATGTTTGGCAAGTTCAACCCGTAAGCAATATGATATATCGTTACAATCACCACTGCTATAATGTGAGTCATCAACCAGCAGTTGACGAGGTTTCGAACATTATTTTCTCGCGATCCAGCATTTCTGTATTAGTTGTTCCAATTCTTAGCAAGAACAACTTCATGATCGTTCCATTTTTTGACTCGTTGGTTTTTCAAGGAACTGTAAAATAGTCAAAAGTTGGAATGATTTATTACGAAATGTTACAAACATTCACGTCGAAGCTGACCGTTCTTCTGGTAATAATGCTCAAATTCTAACCTAGGTTGCTTTCACCAATAGAGCTGGCCAGATACATCTCGTCTATGTTTTTGATGAATCGAACAACCCTCACGTATGCACGATACTTGTTGTTTTGGTTTAAGGCATTCTTCGTCCTCTGTCAATCAAGCTTGAGAAGAGTTCAATGTCAGTGGTAGTTAGAGCCGGTTCATATCTGCTGTACATGGTTGGTCATAAGTCGCACACCTAAGAATCACGTGGAGTGTGTTGTAAAACAAAGTAAAATCTATAAAAGAACATGTATTTTAAGCACTGTCTTACGGTATAAAATACATATTCTTTCGTAGAGCAGTGAAGCATTGCACGTATGTATTAGTTAAATTAGTTAGTTAATCAATATTGTTGTAAATGCTTTGGTGTACGAGTTATGGCCCATCCTTAATTTAGCACATCATAGATAAAAGCATTAAAAACCCTACTGTTTCACGCTTGTAACTTAGCGAGATCTACAGAGGTTAACTCCTGAAACGATACAGCTCAGGGTGAAACATACTGAACGGTTTTCAATGATTTATCTGTGGTATACTAAATATATGTTTTTGCAACCCATTTAATCAGCCCAATAACATACCTCTCGTGGTTTTCTTGTTCAAAGAATGCAGAATAATAAGAGTGGTAGCAGTGCTTTTCAAATGTGTGACTAAAAAGGATATTATACGGAACAATTTTGAGAAAACTTTTACCCAACAGTTTATAGTGTTTTGGTTGCTAACATTCAAATCACAAATATTGGTAAATGCTTTAGAGGCTGCATTTTGGATGCACATACAATCACACTTATGATATTCTGTTCAGCAGCAAATGTTGCATTTACCTTTTCAAAATGGGTACACATCTACACGACAAGGTTGTAGAATTGTTTCGAAATGGTGCGAGCGTAGTTGGTGTTATCATCTAATCAAACAACAGTTTCATTTTTGCAACTGCAAAATCTTGACGTCCTTCATGGTTTCATTTTCAGTTTCATTTTTGTTGAAAAACACCGTTACTACTCGTTTAGAAAGCGTTAGTTAGAACCAGAAGAAAATAAGAGGTTGATTGCCAAGCTGATTTTGCCTTTATATCACATAACCAGTAACACTGAAACAACGCAAAAATTAGTGTTTCCTGAATTTTCGCTGAACCAAATACTGTGTATATAATCAGTTAGATTGATAGATGATTTTGTGTTTAGTCGTGAGACTTTGCAACATTTTGTAATAAATCATTCCAACTTTTGACTATTTTACAGTTCCTTGAAAAACCAACGAGTCAAAAAATGGAACTTTTTCTCATTTTATGCAATGGTTTGTCTTTTTCTCATTTATTCTAACGGTGTTAGAAAGCGGTGGAGATGGCATAAGCACCTTAACATATTTTAGTCAAAATAGCGAAAAAACAGAAAATTTTTTGTTAATAAATTTACAAAACAAACACTACAAACTGGCTTAGACTGGGTCTAATATGTAATTTGGGTAATATTAAATCGAAAAAAGCTTACCGTATTTGACGGCAAATAGGACGCACTTTTTTTCCAAAATTTTGGCTCAAAAAATCGCCCTTCGTCTTACATGGCGTAGGTAAAGTTCGAGACCTCTCGTAGGCCTAGGCTAATCTTCTCTCTGACGCTCTCTAATCCAACTTACACTTAGTACTTCTTCCTACCCAAAACTCCATGCATTCTTATATTATTGCTGGTATTATTACAGCTATGTTTCTGCTTGTGTATGTTCTGCTAGACTGCTTTCAACAATATATGCTTAAATACACTAAAAACTTTTTTTCTGAATCTGACCTGCTAAAATGGGGTGCGTCTTACATGCACGTGCGTCCTATATGCCGTCAAATACGGTAGATACCAGATATTTTGACTGAAAAAGTTAATGCTCAAGTTGGCAAAGGATCCACATTTTTTGACAAACATTCAAAATTTCAAATTGCATGCCCTCCTCTTCCTTGAACCAAATGAGCTGAAATTTGGTATGTGTGGTTTCTAATGTTGCGGGTTAAATTTGACCGTAATGTATACTGATCGTAACTCTAACGTAGTATAAACCTCAATATGTTGGTGTTTGTTTTTCTTGAAGCTGAAAAAGGCATGATAGAAATCTAACTCTCTCCATTTCGATAATTTGTAATTCAAAACTTGTTGAGCCTGTTGCAGATCAGTTTTGCAGTCAGTACTTTTGAAGGCTGGGGGATATACACTTTTTTTTTTTATAAGAAAACAAGGCTTATTTTTGATCAAAATTTAAGAACGAAGCCAGCCGCAGTAACAAAAAATAATAGTGAGAGCAGCCGGAAAAGAATAAATTTCAAATAAAAACAAAATTCTTTAAGAAGAATGTACTGACAAAGTTGTGCTTTAATCTGGTTAATTTGCGATTCCTTACCTTTCTACGCTCATGTTCGTACATGTTGTCCTAGCTATACTGACTAGGAATAATTTAAAGACAAATGTCGATTTCGAAGCAGTATGTCTTAGGCTATTAATCAAAGATTTCATTGTGCCTGGAAGACTCTGAATAGTGTTTATAGCTTATCATTAAACTAAATTCTGTTCTGAATCAAAACGATGATAGATTTTCTGTCATTTACAAGCAAAATTGCGACAATTCCGTGGGTACAAGAGAGCTGTTGCGCAGGCAACTGAAAATTTTTTTGGCTCTTGTTTAAATGGAAATGCTCGCTTTTTCGCTTTAGCAAGTTAACGAAGTTGCAAAAACAGAGAAAAAAGCGTTTACTCAAGCTGACAGAGCATTGGGAATAAAACAGTTTTACAAACTTGGTCGCCATAATTGACATCGATGCTCTCAAATGAGGCCAAAATTTGGCAAAAAATTTGTGTATAAGGGGTGCTGGATTGCATATTAATTTTCGTAAGAAAGCTAAATTTTTGCCACCCTTTCTTATTCAGTTGCTTGGTTACCTTTGGGAGTAGCCTTAAGCTCGATCCTTCAAAATTGGCAGATCACCAAAATTTTGAGGGTTTTGTATCGTACCAAATACCAATTGATTATTTTTCTCAAATTCGAGTTTACAAAATTAACCTAGGACTGGTAATTAAGCGTAATACCTTCGCTTTTCGTACATGTTTAATTTGCTGCACGCCTCGACGTCAAATTGCTTAGTACCATAGCCGATTATTTCATGAGTAGTTGCCAGTTAAAGCCGCTAATTCTGGACTCTGGAATAACGTAAAGAGTGAAAAACTTGTTTTTGTACAGGTTTTGGCCTTTCATGCATGCGACAAACACTTGGTTGAAATGATGACAATCGTGAACAACTTGATCAAGTATAGAGAAGGAAACAGCCCGGCCACCGAATATCACAGGTTTGTTGCATTATCTGGAATTTTTTCGAAAACATTTTACGTTACTTTTTCCCTAAGTTATAATCTCAAGCGAGGAGCTTTATTTCTCATCCTTTTACCGTCAGTGAAAACAATTTCAAACATCGATATAATTTGTTTGGTTCAAACCTGTTCACTAGTCCATTGTCCAAGTGTTTACATGTCTGCTATGATCAGTTTGATCACGGTTATTGGAATATTGGTGCGTGCAATGCAAAAGTTTGTAAATTTTGCCTCTAGAAGCAGTTTGGTCAGATATGCGTTTTAAACAAGATAATTCTGTATTACCTTAAGACTCGGTCATATAATGATTTATCCCTTTAAATTCGCAAAACCCGTTTGCAGCTTCTTGTGTACAATTTACACAACATTTTGCTCTAACTGAGTAAAAGTGGTATCTATGACAATTAGCAATCTAACACGTTTTACAAAGTCCTATGCTTGTACTGTATTCCATCTTGAATCTGAATCGTTTCTTGAATGGTTATTATTTTTTATGCGACTGTAGATGCAAAGAAATGTCGATTTTCAATTCCACGTTATGCAAGAAGCTGTATTTATTTCCTGGAACGTAATATCATGAGGACATCGTTTGGTTACCGTTCATCTCGATTTTGTCAACTACTGAGCATCTCGGATAAATGTTTCTTTCTGGACTTCAAGTTTTCCGCTTGAGAAATTGCTCCAATTATGCGTATGACTTATTCAGTTATAAGTATGCAATACCGGCGCTAGATTTTAATTTAGTCGCTTTGGTCAAAAACAATCCCCCAAACTGAAAAGACTTTGCATGTGCTTGCATACAAGCCTTAAAAAGATGTATGCATTAAGTGTTTAATGTGACCGATATTTCACCTAAAAATAGAATATTTCAACCAAAATTCTGAACAAATAAAACCAGTTGGAGCGAGCCAAGTCAACTAACCGCCACTAACTGACCGCGAGCATTAGGGTTAGTTGGTGGTCAGTTGTGGACTGGCTGGCGCAGTCAAGATATCGTGATGGGAAAGGGTGATCGATCTACCTGCATCTTTGTAATGTCAAAATATCGTTCTAGCTTTGCTGTAACAGAGTGGAATGGATTTTGTACAAATGCACGCACGTTTTGTGTAAATAATTGAATAAGTTCGATTTCATATTGCTGTTTAATTCAGATCTCGGACTTCTTAATTTTTTTTTCACTTATTAGGAAAATTTCAGTATCAAGTGTTTGAAAAACTTAATCCTTGAAAAAAGTACAAGCTTACTTGCATATACCAGCACAATTTGACTACAAGCTTAATTTGCTTGTGGTTCTGTGCTTGTTACAACGTGCAAGCATATACTGATATACTCGTATAATACTGTGGCTAGACTAAATTTGCAACTAAGCAAAAAAACATTTGTCGATGCGTTTTAGCTTGCTTGTCCTAGACATCCCTGGCTAAACGCATAATTGAATAGATTCAATTTCGTAATTTACTAATTTTACACTTTTACTGTCTTTTACCGTTTTAAGTGGTGATAAAAAAAATTCTTCCTATCTATAGCTAATTGTACAGAAATATAAATGGCAATATAACATTCAAGATCTTTTATTGCATGTATTGTATACAATTTAAGTTTTGTCCTGTACAGTTAAAAACAAATTGCAAAAGCTGCTGCAACTGCTGTTTCACTGCCAAATTTGCAAAAAAAATCTAACTATATAAAGCTACTCTGGTTGATCACAAAAGTATATTGATTTTGATGTTGGAATTAAATTCTGTGTTGGTATCATTGGCGTGAGATTGTTGTGATTTGTTGAATTGATTTGTCGATTCGTAAGTTCATTCTTGTCGCCAATACTTAAACTTTATTTCACCGAAAAAATTTTAACTCTATTGTTCCACGTTCATTCATTTGAACAATGTTAATTAATTTTTGCGTGACTGAAGTACGGTTACCTTGTTTGCTTGTGCGAAAAATAATCAGCTCCATTAAACCCTAGTTTTGACTCGGAGAAGGCCGTAATTTCCGTACTATTCTTGAATATCGACTGCTTATTTGTTTTGAGACAAGTGAATTGTTGTCATTCGGGTTTATTTCCCCGCATTCGATGTCTGGTATTTTGAAGAGTTGTAGCTCTTGGTGTTCTACCGCTTGGTGTAGGTCTAATGAAATGCACAGTAATAGGAAGCAAATAGTCAAGTCAGTAGTGATAACCATTTTGATTTCAATTATTTGCTGCTTTTCAGCTGCCAATAATTTTCTACGTTTTGTATTTTTTACATGTGTATGTTATTTCGCGTATGTTTTGGAATAAAGTTCTTGAAAACAAACCTGATTCTACAAACGCGAAACTCGCTTGTAATACGGGATTGTTTAATCAATTACACATGTTCACTAACATACTGTCGAGTCTAATATTTGGGCTCTGGATACTCGCTACATAACGCCGAAGTGTAACAAGTTTTAGCGGGCCAAGTCATCGCTTTATTTTGCCTGGATTGCAAGCTACAGCTTGTTGCGAAGAGCACGCCAATATCAACAGGTGAGAGAGGCGAAACCCTTTTAAACGCTGTGTCTGATCTGACCGGCCTTAGTAGCGGTATTGAACCCCAAACCTATTCCACGTAACTCCGGTAGCATCCGATAACGAATCTAGTCGATCTTTCCCGTACGCAACTAACAGTTCTGCTCCAGTAGGGAATTATTTCAAGGCATGTTAAAAACTGATACACTTATAATAGCAAAATCGAAAAGCTGTATTGGTTTATACTTAAAATTTTACATGCATCCAGAATGCATGTTTTGTCGTCTAATTACAAGCAAAAAATGAAATAGGGAGCTGTACAAGTTTTTATGCAGGTTAATGGCAAGTCTAGCCTACTCCAAATGTTTCTAAAGTAAATTAAATAAAGTAAAGAATGGTCTAGCTAACTGAAGAAAAATTCCACCTCATATTCCCCAAAATTCAATGGTATGAGAGAATTTGACGTTGATTGGTATAGCCTACACCTCCATGAGTCATAAACTGCTACAATCTGTAATGGCGCAGCTAAGTTATCAGCCTGATAGCATAATAAACATCAAAACGAATTGAAAGTCTCTGCGGAGGCTTGCAGACGAAGCAGTAAATTACTGGGCATATTTCCGCGTCCATTCCTTGGCGATTGCATCATATTTGTCACGATCGTTCTTGAATTGTCTGGCAATTTCTGGCACCAGAGGGTCGTCAGGATTTGGGTCACAGAGTAGTGAACAAATTGATAAAAGAACTGTGAAAATATAAAATATAGGGACTTGAATGAGAAAACGAACAGCCAAAACTGGACATTAGGGTGTTCGGATTTTTCACTTTTTGCTTAAATCTTTTTCTTTATACGATTTTAAGGGTACAAATTGGCATAAAAAAAAATCGTGATAGTTTTTTTTGAAAATTTTTTTTATCTTTATACCCTGGGGGGCATGGAAGGTTTTTGGGGGGGCGCGTATGACTAATATCGCATAACTCAAAAACTACTGCACCTAGAAAGACAGTTTTTACATCAATCGATTCAGAAACACAGGTTTCCTATCTGTGTTCAATACATTATATGGCTTTAACTGCTCTATTTTTCGAGTTATTTTCGAAAAACTGTTTTTACCCCTTTCTGCTGGCCATTTTGCTTTAAATTAAAGGTATTTTCTCGACACCGCACAGATCACCAATTGGTGGACGCACCTGACATAAAGCCTGCCTGAAGCGAGAAATTTAATTTGATTTCTGGGTAGATACCACCTTAACACAAGTTACTAGTGACTCAGCAATCGCTTCTACTTCGACACTGCACTGCATGGCTGTATGCAAGGCATGGAATGGCTACTCCTGCTCATTCCCTATCACTTTAAAAGTTACTACTGCAAGTCTAATAAGGATGTAATTTTCTATTCTGCAGTATGCAACGTTGCACAAGACAAGTGCAATTATTGCACTAATTTTCACTCTTGACTTTTGTTTTCACTTTATTAAGAAACACCAAACATTTTAAGACACAACTTTCTTTTTCAGCCACTCATTCATTTTCGTCTTTGCTTCCGTGACAAATAAATCCCCTGATTCTAATATCAACTTGTCGTTTTTTTTCAGCTTTGCGAAAATCTTTCACTCAGGCATTATGACATAAGACCATCTCTCACAAGAGCGGTTATGATTGTCGATCGAATTCTAAAAAAACTTTGTCGTCAATCTGGAGGCAAGGTGCTGCTTTACTGCTGGATCCGAAGTATGGCCTGATAGGTGCTCGCTTCCATGCAAGTTGTTTGGTGTCAACATCACCAGGAAGTTGCTCATCAAGATCTTTCACTATTTTGCTTGGAATGCAGGACTTTTTGAATGAATATTTAGGGTCACATTGATTGGGTTCATCCAAGAGCAGAAGTGTTTTACAAACACAGGTTTCAAGCAATGATCAACCAGATTCGTACGTTGTTGGCGAAAATCCAGCGATAAATAACGAAGAAATATCAAGTTTGTTGGTCCTTCTGACGCGCGTGGATTCAAATGAATTTTCACAAACATTGGCACATAAACCGATATGATGTAGCTTGTGATTTGAAGAAGTTTGCTGTTTTGAGTGACGGTCATTTTGGTGTCAAATAGAAGTCTCATGTAACCATTCGTAGTTGTTAACCACTTGTAACGATAGATCTGTAATCAGTAAGTAATCTGTAATCCATCGAAGTTTCAACGATTTTTTTCTTACAACCACGAAAGCATTTCGTTTGCAAGGTAAGTGGTGCATATTTCGGTCATCTTCGCTCTGTATCTGACTTCACTGATTACAGATCTATCGTTACAAGTGGTTAACAACTACGAATAGTTACATGAGACTTCTATTTGACACCAAAATGACCGTCACTCAAAACAGCAAACTTCTTCAAATCACAAGCTACATCATATCGGTTTATGTGCCAATGTTTGTGAAAATTCATTTGAATCCACGCGCGTCAGAAGGACCAACAAACTTGATATTTCTTCGTTATTTATCGCTGGATTTTCGCCAACAACGTACGAATCTGGTTGATCATTGCTTGAAACCTGTGTTTGTAAAACACTTCTGCTCTTGGATGAACCCAATCAATGTGACCCTAAATATTCATTCAAAAAGTCCTACATTCCAAGCAAAATAGTGAAAGATCTTGATGAGCAACTTCCTGGTGATGTTGACACCAAACAACTTGCATGGAAGTGAGCACCTATCAGGCCATACTTCGGATCCAGCAGTAAAGCAGCACCTTGCCTCCAGATTGACGACAAAGTTTTTTTAGAATTCGATCGACAATCATAACCGCTCTTGTGAGAGATGGTCTTATGTCATAATGCCTGAGTGAAAGATTTTCGCAAAGCCGAAAAAAAACGACAAGTTGATATTAGAATCAGGGGATTTATTTGTCACGGAAGCAAAGACGAAAATGAATGAGTGGCTGAAAAAGAAAGTCGTGTCTTAAAATGTTTGGTGTTTCTTAATAAAGTGAAAACAAAAGTCAAGAGTGAAAATTAGTGCAATAATTGCACTTGTCTTGTGCAACGTTGCATACTGCAGAATAGAAAATTACATCCTTATTAGACTTGCAGTAGTAACTTTTAAAGTGATAGGGAATGAGCAGGAGTAGCCATTCCATGCCTTGCATACAGCCATGCAGTGCAGTGTCGAAGTAGAAGCGATTGCTGAGTCACTAGTAACTTGTGTTAAGGTGGTATCTACCCAGAAATCAAATTAAATTTCTCGCTTCAGGCAGGCTTTATGTCAGGTGCGTCCACCAATTGGTGATCTGTGCGGTGTCGAGAAAATACCTTTAATTTAAAGCAAAATGGCCAGCAGAAAGGGGTAAAAACAGTTTTTCGAAAATAACTCGAAAAATAGAGCAGTTAAAGCCATATAATGTATTGAACACAGATAGGAAACCTGTGTTTCTGAATCGATTGATGTAAAAACTGTCTTTCTAGGTGCAGTAGTTTTTGAGTTATGCGATATTAGTCATACGCGCCCCCCCAAAAACCTTCCATGCCCCCCCAGGGTATAAAGATAAAAAAAATTTTCAAAAAAAACTATCACGATTTTTTTTTATGCCAATTTGTACCCTTAAAATCGTATAAAGAAAAAGATTTAAGCAAAAAGTGAAAAATCCGAACACCCTACTGGACATCTGTAGCTCGCTGTGCGAGTGACAACAGACAAGTACGCTAATCGGAGCGAAAAAGAAGTCGAACCTGCACGCAAGCGCCTCCCACGAGATCCACTGATGCCTTAAAATAGAAAACGTACTAAAAAGCAATGAGCAAAATGTAATATTAAGGTGCTACATTCTCTTTGAATACTGTTGTTGAAATCAATAAAAATAATCTGTCCAGTACTCAACTCGTGACTGAAGACCCAATTTCAATTTAATCTTCGTGCATTTTTGTTTGATTAATTATTGATTTATCGCAATCATGTTCTTATTATAAGTTTTAAAAAATGTATAAACTATCTATCCTAAACAGTTACAATTAGACTTTAAATTAAGTCTTTGAACAGAAATTGCGCAAGTCATCATCATCGTTTTTGTCTTAAGATAAAGAGTTTGTTGCTGTTAGCAGCAGTCCACCGTAGAAATTAAATAAGAAAATTATTATCATTATTTTATTATTCGCATTGTTGATTAGTAAAAGTTTTCATTTAAGGTCTGAATTCTACTCTGATTTTTTTTTTTTTTTTCATTTAACTATTACCAGTTATAAATACAGCTTTAGTAGAATTTGTTTCTAGGGTAAAAAGAAAATTTATTTGTGTTTAATTATTATTATTACCTTTTTTTTTCTCTCATCCGCTAATGTTTGTATAACCTAATGCTTTTTTGTTTTTTATGGTTTGCTGCTGTGTGATTTTTTGCCAAACTTTTGGGTTACATTTTAGAGACGCTGTTGGATTCACGTAGGCATGGTCTAGATATTAATTGTAATAATTTTCATTTGTCACAACCAGTACCTAAGTGTTGTTGTTATAAATCAAATTGTTTTCAGCCAACTGCTATCATTAACACTTTTTTTCCCGCCTTGCTATCGACGGTGTTTGTTGCCATTTCTCGCATTGCCAGTATGTCTCACGAAGGTTTAGTAGACTTGGGTGACCATTTTGGTCTTTCGCTGTTCCTACCTGAGCGTATTGTTGCGTTTTTGGTGAATAAATACTAACATTATATAGAAAAATTGTTTGTCATTGTCTAATCAGCGCTTAAGTCAAATCACTGGGCAATTATTATCCTTTGTAAAAAATTAGCCGTTAATTAACGCATTTAAGACCGTCTTTTCAGAATCGTTCCCTTTGTGTTAGAAGGTCTTCTGCATTATTTGTTTCTCGAGACGAGTTTAGGTTGCGAGTACGTAACTTTTGTTTTTTAATTTCCGGCCGGCTTTGGATGCTAGAAGGCGATCTACCATGAGCTATCGTTGCTCTGAAACTATTTAATCGTGCTTGAAGCCTTGGCGCAGAGTAGTGACTAGCAAAGGCTGAAGTGAGCAGAGCCATTTGTTGTGAAACGTGTTTAGCGGCTTAAAAAGGGTAAATTGCGTTTTGTGACCACTTTCCTTCGAAATTGTGTGTTGACTGTGGAGAAACAGTCATATAACGTTAAAGAAAGGTCCTGAATTGGTCTTCATATCGATTTCCTAAATTTTCTTCGCTTCCTGATTTTTTTTTTTTGTTTATTGATTATAATAACAAACTTCATAAAAAATCATTAACTTAAGAGTGCAGCTAGTCTAAGAAGAGGGATAAACTTCACACAAAAAGCATTATTATACTACAGTACTTATATATTGTGAAGATTAGCTCCTAATTTTTTTTGTTTTACCCCAGAAGCATATACACCACAAAAGTAAGAGTGGAAGGAGTCTGGAAATTGCAGTGTATAAATACCAATCAAACTCATGAAAAATAGTAAATTACCTTTGGATATAGTTAGAGCGGGTGACCATTGTGATCTTAAAATATCTAAGCATATGCTGCCGTTGCTATTTATGTTTGGGTGGTAGATTTTTGTAGTGAAAGCAACCTAAAAAAGAAAGCACCAAGTTAGAGTACTACTACACAGCCAATACCTGGTAACAGTTCTCGTAGGCTGGTTGATTCACAGCAAACCCATTCAAGATGTCATTGCAGTAACAATTTAAATTATTTGGTTACATTACGTTTTTCTTCTACGACATTCTGCTGCTCCCCATAATCTCGTTGGCGTTTTTCTTAAAGTGTTCACTATGAAGCTACGTTCTTTCTATTAAAACGGAGCTGCAAGTGAATGAAGCAACACAGTCAAGTAAGTCAACCGACCTTAAATATAAAACTCAAATCAAAGTTAAATAATTTTAAAATCATGGCTTGCTTAGGTACCTAAACATCCCAACTCCCAAAGCATAAATGTCTCCGGCAACTAAACAACTACGTCTGAACGTTGCCATAAACTTTTCGATCTGTAACGACGTTATGCTGGTTCTACTTTAATTTGCAACTCTTCAAATGGTTATAATCAAGATATTGATCAATTTGCAAGGTGTAGGAGAATTACCTTTGGTGGTTTGAACGGATAATCTGTTGGAAAATGAATGGAAAGAAAAAACACGCCACTTGCAAAAGGAGATTCAGACTAAAAAAAACAGTTTATGAGACAATCTGGCAAACACGATTTGCAGATATTACTAAAAGCAGAAAATGTGCTCATGAAAAGACCATCACTACTAAATGCTGCTACAATAATTCTGAGTCAAGCCTAAAAAAACATAAGGAATCCCCAAATTTTTTTCAATACTAAAAACAAAGCAATTGAAACTTATATACACACTTATTTAAGTTCCAGGGCTGGCATTGGAGCCAAATTGCCATTCAGTTTTTATTTAGAGGTAAAAGGTTATAAACTGTTAAACATAAAATTCATTCTTAAAAAGTATTAATATGAAATTCACCAGAATTGTAGCTTAATTAATTTTCTTGAGAACAGTGCGATACCACAAGTATGTCATCAAGCAACTTCCTACAATCTCGACACCATGCAGCACAGAATCAAATTAGCATTCAGAGTTAAAAATTATCATACAGAATTCAAAATGTATACAGTTCAATTGTTAAGTATACAGTATGTCAAAATTGTGACAGAAAAAAGCACAGTGAATAGTAAAGAATCACCAAAGCAAAACTCATTGCTAGCTTTCTTCAGACTTTCGAAAGCATATACAAAACTACAAAACTAGATAATCTTACCGGCCCCATAATAGTAGCTTGCCAATGAAAAGCTGAAAAATTATGTCAAATATCATTAAGCAACAACAGATTGATAAAATTATGAAGGTATTGAAAATAACCTGAATAAAGTAGTGACATACTAGTACAACATAAACTTCAACTCAAGAGCAATACTGGTATTTATAATATTAAATGCTAAGCATGAGATGGTTTTAAGAAGCACACATAATTCTAGATAACATTGAACATCATATTGGTCAAAATAATGTACTACAATACTACAACACCATCGGATGGACAGTGGATGCCCAATTTGCCCAAACTCATTTTCTCTTACTATGACTGCCGCTTTGTACGAACTGTTACACAAGTCAAAATTTTGTACTTAAAGTTTCACAGAAACTTTTCAGTTTTGAAACAAAAATATTAAATGTAATTTAAACTACAGGTATTAAAAATTTGGAATATAGCTTACAAATTGACTAAAGCAGCGAACTAAGCTTACCGGTAGCTTAATTGCAAACTCAAGTAAAATCATTGTAAATGAAATAACTTACCGTCATCACCAACTGGTCCTGCACTACATTGTGCTGGAGGATCTTTGCTTAAATCCGCCAATTCCTGAAATTTAAGAGCATTTGATATTAATGTTAAAAGTACTACAATTTAGCTATAAAAGTTCTTTGAAAGGGCATTCAGGACGTTTTTGTGTAAAAAATTTTACAGTGAAACCATGGTGAAACAACTTTGGCAATTTTTTCGCACCTATTTTGATTTTCTTCAGCCAAGAAATCAATAGATATTAGCAATTATTTTTCCCTTTCGAGTAAGGAGAAACACTTTGTGAACATTACCAAACTGAACAGACATAGGTCAAAATCGTTCCAAATGACTGACTAGATTAGCAGTTGTCAAGGAAGTGGCTTCCTGGGTGCCTGCTGATAACCGTAGCAAACCTATACGAAAAAATGCTAACTAAAATGCTTTGCATTGAAGCTTGCAATTGCATATGTACGTGAAAAACTAACTGGCCTTCTGACCTTTAGGCCTAAACCAATTGCACAATAATTGCATAAAACTTACTGGCATACTAAAACCTGGAATCTTAGTCAAGATCTAGTCAGCTACGATTCTTCAGCCTTCAACATGCAATCATTTCTTTGGATAGGCTATCTATATTGAGCAACAGTCACAATAGGCTATAGGCTACTATGCCTAAAGCACCAAAACCTTATCTTAATTTCGAATACTTTGCTAGCACTTGGCAGACAAATCACACTAAGAAACCATTTAACCTCTGTGAATTCAAACAGCAGTTGTTTCACAAATTTATTTAGGTAGGGTAAGATCGGGTAATTCCGGACAAAAATCTGCTATTTTCGTTCTGCCTGCTTTCGTCTTCAATCAACTCCAAATCTATTGCCTTCATTTGTGCATTTCAATACCGGACTTTAGTATTTTCACACTGGTTCGAAAAAAATATTTTAGGAATGGATGAAAAAATCGGTCTGAACGGACATGTCCGGAATTACCCTTTCAAGGGTAATTCCAGACATCTACGTATACAGGCAAAAGTGCAAATTTGATGCTCTTTGATAGCATATTTATAAATATCATAGACTGGAATAATATGCTAAGAAGCGTAATTAGGTACTTGTTTGAAGATTTTAATGCACTCCGCAGGACATTTGCGCCAGTCTAGCGCCAAATTAGTCATTGCGCCATGTCGATTAAAATGGATAAACCTAAGCCATAATGATCAAAATTTCCCTTTTAACACCTTCATTGTGGTTGAACTTCAAATAAAGATCTTTATTCTGCAAAATGCGCTTGAATTAGCAGCTGTTTTCAGTTAAAAACCACTCCAAAATTATCGTAGAGTGGGGATTTGGTTTGTTTTGCGCCACGCCAACTCCAGATTTATGAATTTATCTGTGATTTTCTGCCGCGAATTGCGGATTTATCAAGTGCAGCTTGTCACTTTTTAATGCAAAGGTCTTTTTGTACCTAAAGCAATTTAGGCTTTTTTATTTTTTACCTCAAAGCTATCTTTTAAATTGTTTTTTTTCTTTTACAATCATTTCGACCAACAAACTCATAGTCTTACGGATTTTTCTAAGTTAGAATTGGATACGGAGTAGGAATGGATTTAACTTTTTCCAGAGAAATTCAAGTTATGAATCAATAAACCTACCAGGAATCTGGCTTAATTGGAAAACAGGGTGTGAGAGCATGTTTGGGTACAATATAGGAAAAATTAATATCTAACCTAATCTGCAAATGAAAGCAGAGTGCATCTACACAAAATAGTTTTATTGCACATAAAATGGACAGGCAATCATTTAATTACCGAAATGATAATCTACAGTGATATAGGTAATACAAAAACGCAGTAATTGCAGTTTTACTTTCATGTCCAGAATTACCCTTGGCTGTGCGGAATTTTCCCTGTCCGGAATTACCCGATCTTACCCTACCTATATCTTCAGCACTCACTTAGTTCCAAAGCCCAGCACTTAGCAAGACTCGAAATAGAAGTTACACACTGATTTATTGTGCAATACTACTTGAAACAAGATGGCCAAAATTTGGATTCTAAGGGGAAAACATGAAATTTTTTCTCTTAGATTTTCTTATCCAGATGAGTTGCAAGAGTCGCAATAGGGTTATGCTGGTAAACATATTTTTTAAGATTATTTCTTAGTACCGGTAGTTCAAAATTCAAGTTGAATGCCCTTTTAAGATCTATTTGAGTTAAAGCTTTGGGTAAATAGCATTATATGCCTACTTCTAATAAGTAAATCAGATTTTTATCAGTATCAATTACTGTACCAGTACTAACCAGGCAAGGTCTAAAGCTGAATATCAAGCAAGGAAGTTAAAAATTTTGTTTCTTACAAGAAACTGACACTGCTCTGTTAGATTGTGCATAGAATCAAATGCTCTAATCTAGTCTATCTGCATACACGACCAATAAGTTCATATTAAAGTAGTACAGGCCACGTGTATTCACAACTAGTCTGGATAATCAGACCTGTCTTATTTAAATAGAACACACCATCCACTGATCATTTCCATGATTATAATTTAGAGTGCTTAATTTACAATGGACCACAGTTTGTAAAGTTGAACATACCTTGTTTATTCGTTTTAATGCCATTTGAGATTCCAATAATTAATATAACTATGAACTAAAGTTAACAGAGTATTCTAAACTAAATTAAATATCTTAAAGCCACAGCAGACTATGAATCTGTGATCAAAAAATTACAATAACAACTATGAGATTACTCAGAAGAGTATGCAGCGGATTAAATTAAAAACATTGGCATAGGCAAACATGTTATTGCCATATTGCTACGCAGCGTAACTATACAGTGCTTAGACCTAAATACAAAACAAGCCACAATTTTCGTTAAATTCAGAAGTTAAGGTAAATCCAGTACTGAGTACTTAAATTGTAGGGGGAACGCATCCCCCATTAAAATTTAGTGTCCCCCCTCAGAAAGAAAGTGTCCTGGCTGATTTGGACACAATGACCTTTTTTTACTCTTTATGAGCATAAATATTTTTGTTTTTTGGCTCTGAAACATGTTCATTTCAGGATGTGTCCAGTTATGGCTGCCAAAGCATCCCCCTTCCTTTACTTTACAGTTTAAGTGCTGTGTAGTTACAATTTAGTATCGCTTGTTGTTACAAGGGTTAAATCAATTTTTGAGCACATTCAGTACACGTGTGCACTTCTCTAGTGTACGTGCACTAGTGATGTGTGCTACAATAGTGCACAAATGACATGCACATGCAACAATAGATAATGATAAGCAGTTGAGCACTGGTACACTAATGATGTGTGTTGTAGTGCACAAATGATCTGCACTAACGAAATGTATGCCTGATGCGCTCTAATGACATGAATGTGCTCTAATGATGAGCACTAATGACATGCACGTGCTTGCAAAGACTGTAGAGTGCACATCTCAAGTGCTCATGAGCATGTCAAACGTGCACATTTCAAAAGTACAGATTGTTAAAGCACAAATCATATGAAGTGTACTAAAGTGCTTGTAATCTGCTGAAGAGAAAGAAATATGCTGGTAGATGCGGCAATGAAAGAACTGTACTGGTAGGCTTCCAACTGAGCACTTCAAAACTGTGTTGTCTTGTGCTCTTAATTGCTGCTTGATTTTGAAACACTCATGTCTGAATTGAGACATGCATGTGTTAATGCACTTGTGGTATATATATGCACTTGAGAAGTGCATCATCTGCTATATGCACTAATTGTGCATGTACAATACATTAAGAAAGTGCAAATGTACATCATAGAAGTGCACATGCAGCAGCTTAGTCAGGGGGGGGGCTATAACCCTTTCCCCAATTGACCTGCCGACCAAAATGCAATAAAAAAAATACCACATTTTTAGCATTTCTGAGACTGTCTTTTGTACTGGAATATACTCAAAAAATGATTTAAAGCATATTTCAAAATGTTTATTTTGGGGGAGGGGGGAATTTTTCGAAAAAAACTCATGAATCAAAAAAAGTTTGAAAAATCACCGAAAATTGGTAAGTATTCAAATTTGATCGCTTATTGAAAAATGCTTAACATAGGTTTCATCAAAAAATACATAAGCTAAGGAATTGGGGGGTGGGGGCTATTCATTCAGTACTATTCAGTTAATTACCAATCACTTCTCTCAAACTTCCTTCCAGTTCTATTAGCCCCTCTGATTATATCTTTCTCTATGAAGTATAGTCCAAATACAGAATACTTGTTGAGAGTTTTATTGAACTACTGGTATAGGATTCTATGATTTACCGCAGACCTGACCAGCTTCTAAATAAGTGAACTGAAATTCTACCCATAGCTACCTTCTACATCTGACATAGCCCACTTATTGAATTATGCCTGTATGCAACTAGTATAATCATGTATATATATTGCTAATTTGTATGCCGTATTTTAGTAGCATTAATTTTTAGGCGGGGGCTGCTGTTGCTCTTGGTGCTATGTTACTTCAGAATAAGAAAATTGCTATCCTAGCCCTAATTTCAACCCTTAATCAAACCCAAACTCTAACCCTAGCTCCAACCCTAAACCCTTAAGATAATTTAAAAAATAAACGAGCAAATGAGCGCTCACTTTTTGCTCTCTTATTCTCTTCATTGGCGTTACATAACATAACACTCTGGCACTAGCCACTTCCTAATTTCTATCAAAATAGGCCTAAATTCAAGCTTTTTCTGCCAAAAAAAAAACTAAATTTCCAAGCACTAATTTTCAATACAAAATTTTTAACCCCCCAAGCCTCCAAATTTCTCCTGCAGCTGGGGGCTTTGCCCTTAGACTTTTAAGCAGTGTTTCCACTAAGGCAATTTTTTTCAGCGATTCGGCGATTTGTTGGAGCAAGGGCAAATAATTTTTGGCAATATAGTAAACAAAGCTTTATAAAATTCTACAAATTTGTGGAAATATGACATTTGTTGTATATACTTTAATAGTGGATTGGTACAAAATTTAGGGCACATAAATGTCTTTTTAGAGGTTTGGGGGCAATTGTTTTATGATAATTTGGGCACTCGCCGACTAGCCATAAAGTTAGACGGAACACAGCTTTTAAGGTAGTGACTATTTCACCCAAAATTTTCAAGTTAAAGAGAATAAAACGAAAATGAGCAATATTCATCCGCGCAATTTTTATTAGCTTTTTAGGGGTTAAGATTAGGGTTTAAGTTAGGGTTCGATTTGGGGATAGTTTTAGAGTAAGCATTTGAGTTTGGGTTAGATTTGAGTCAGAATTAATAAAAAACTAGATAAAAATTTCTGGTGAAATAAAGCCTTCTGACTTTTAATTACCTCTGGCATCTACAGGCTCTGCAGTCTGCCTCCACATCCCCATAATAGCCTCCTCAATTGCAGATTTCTGGCTATGCGACTGTGCACCAGAAAAGTACACTTTTTGTGCTCAAATTCCGATTCTAATTGTAACCCTCTGGCAGCCTGAGCCTCTGCCCTTCTTGCCTTTTGGCTGCCAAGCCTCAGGCCTGGCGTTTCTTCTGACCAGTACTATTGAGGTTAACTGAGGAAGCGAAACAAGAACCTAAAGATACGGATAAGCCTATCATCCAGAATCGATTTCAAAACAATACCGAATATGTCTTAGGATCTGGGCTGTTGCAGTAGTTAATCTGCATTACGGTACCCGGTATGTTATTTAATAGACAGTGGCTGCTATATTAATAGGCAGTATTTAACAGCAGCCACTGCCTATTAAATACGTAACATTTCATTCATGGGATAATATTACATACATAATTTGTAACATTCTGCAGCCTTCTGCTGCTTATGATTTTCGTAGAAACTGTGATCTGCTTTTGCTGGAAAAAACTAGCCAATTAAACTACCACAAATTTGAATCAGTTTTCTCATATGCTTCAGTTACTGTTTGGAATGATTTGCCTCTTGATATTCGGGAAAGTAGCAGCATTTCATCGTTCAAAACTAAATTGAAAACACACTATTTTAATACGGCTTTTATTGATGTGCCTGATATTGATTAGTATGCTTTTACACTGTACTGTCGTCATGATCTTAACAAGCCCGATTTTTGCTTGTTGTATGTGTTAGTTTTTTGCTTTTTTACCTGCTGTAGTAACAAGTGCCCCTTAGTCAGATGTTAGCTTCTTGCTATCTTATCTCAAGGGGTTGATAAACTGCTTTATTATTATTATTATTGTTATTATTTCAGAGGTAAGATATTTTTACGTGAATTTTGCCACTTAGCTCTTGCGATGTTTATTGAAGCGACAAGAATGCAAGTGCAAGAGCGTGTTGCATTGTACTTGTAGAAAGGAGAAGCCGCAAGCGTAATTATTAGATTAATATTTGTTTTTAGGACACATTAGCACTGTAGAACGCATTAGGATCCGTCATAACAAACCGGTACTTTTTTTAGGACGCTATCAAAAACCAACTTAAACCTAGTTTATTTAATTAAAAATTTAATTGAAATTCAATTAAAATCAATTAAAATCGAGTAAAATCTAGTTATGAACAAAAAATTAGATGCAAATTCATGCAGTAATAAACGCGGTACGAGTCCATACTAAAATACCTCCGTCGTAAAAAATTTTGAGTTTAAGACAATCACAAGCTTTGTGTTAGTACTTGGATTTGCTATATATCTCGCAGGATGGCATCGCTGCCCGAACCCCAAATCGAATGCAGGGTTCTAAAGTAAAAGAAAGAAAAGAGATCAGTGCAAATCTTCCTAATCATGTAACACACCACTGCAATCGCAGTGAATCGAACCCGTATGCGAAAATCGGGAGACGTATGCCCTTACCACTACACTATCGAAAAGTCGCTTTAAGGGAGTCAAAATGCCATATGCCTATTTAACTTGCAAAAGCCGTAAAAAAACTTCCAAACTTTTTTAGGACGGGGTGTTTTAGTACCAGTACTGCCTTTATTACCACATGATTTTGCATTTGATGTTTTATTCAAAACTAGACTTTAGTTGATTTTGATTGAATTCCTATTGAACTTTTAATTATATAAACTAGAGTTAACTTTTGATAGCATCCTAAAAAAAACAGTATCGGTTTGTTATGACGGGTCCTAATGCGTCCTGAAAAAAAAGCACTAATTTAATAATTATCCTTACGCTTCTACCTTGTATGATGCAACACGCTCTTGCACTTGCAGTCTTGTTGCTTCAATAAACATTGAAAGAGCTACCTGTAAGTGGCAAAATTCACATAAAAATATCTCACCGCTGAAATGTTACAATTCACGTAATATTATCCTACAAGTGAACAGTTACGTAACGTAACAGAAGCCACTGCCTATATAATATTGTTAATCTCATAGACTTTGATTCTGCCGGTAGTCTAAGACCAGAGACTCTTGATACTGTCTATAGCTTATCACTAATTTTCAGTACATTCTTCTCAATGAGATGTCTTACGTTTTTACAAAACTTAGTTTGGTCAAAAGTGGGCGGTACCGTACTCACTAGGCCTAGGCCTATCTACAACGTATCTTAGTTACCGTCCCCTACTCTATTACTGTACTGTACACTGCTTCAGCACTTGTAACTCGTTAAGGAACAAATTGAAAAAACAATGCGGATTCTTAATTCTTTAACTCCGCATCCAAATGATTGGAACCACAGAGAACTATTTAAGGTTTATATAGTTCTCTGACGAGGAGCTAGTTGTGCAAAGCTTATGCAGGGAGCCGCACTCAAGCGTAACGGTACGTCGCTTTCATAAGCTAAAAAGCTGCTGCTACGTAATTGCTATCCCCTCAGGCTGGCATCGCTGCCCCAACCCTAACTGCAATGCAAGGTTTTGAAGAAAAAAAAGATAGCTTCGTGCATTTTCTTCCCAGTTCCTGCATACTGCATCACACATTCACTACCCAACCGCGAATCGAACCCGGGATCGGAGGTTGGTAGCTGAGCATGATAACCACTACACTGCCCAGCTTGCAACAATGTAGTGACAAAATGTCGTATTTAAACCAAATGTATGAGAAAAAGGCAATGGCTCGTGCGTGAGCGTTTGCATGACTAGTTTCTGCTAGTTCTCTGTGTTGAAACGGAACTACACAGAAACTCGCTCCTCAGCTTCAGTTTTTGTTAAAGATATCCATTTACGGCCAATGCTGTTTTGGATTCGGACCTGGAGTGAAACCGTGAAACCAGGGATCAAGGATGGCATTACGGTACGGTACGTTGGTACGGTACGCCTCGATTTTAGCTAAGAAGTACGGTACGCTGGTACAATACGATTGTTTTGTAATGGTACAGGTACGGTACGTTGGTACGAAGTTTGAATTAAAAATCCCAGACATTTCGCACATTGCACCGGATTTTCGTATGCAGAGGCAAAAGACAGCTGAAGCTGAAATTAAATGTGTCAATTGTGATCGCTGATTTATAGACTGGTGGTTTCAAAGTCAGTTAAAGCTGCGAGTAGTTGAAAGCAAGAATGGCAGTACGGTAAGGTACGCTTTAATTTTTGCTAAGAAGTACGGTAAGCTGGTACAGTACTCCTTTTTTTGGAATGATATGGGTACGGTATGTTGGTACGCTTGAATTGAAGTACGGTACGCTGGTACATATGGTTCAAGGCACGAGGTACGTAGTACGCAAATTCTGAACGTACTGTACCGTACTGTACTGCCATCCTTGCCAGGGAAAAATCGATCAGTGGTCGAGTGGTTGATCCTAAAACCGATCAGTGGTCGAGTTGATAGAGCGTCTGCTACTGATGTGGTAGACTCGGGTTCGATTCCCGGTCGGGTCAAACCAAAGACTATAAAAATTGGTATTCACAGCTTCCCTGCTTGATGTTCAGCAATTAAAGGGACTGTGTGAAGCCTCCGCCGTGTGTGGTAGACAGGTGGGCAGATGGTAGCTTGACTCGAAGACCTAAAGGTCCCTTCGCTGTCTCCTGGCCAAGGCAACTTGGTGAATAAAATGTAATTACAATTACAATTACAGGGATATACCGGTGAAACGGTTTGTGGTTTTATTTGTTTAGTGCTTCCCTGTCTAAGTTCGAGATCTATCCTGTGCCCTCTCATTAACAAAATTCTGTTTGTGCGCCTGTAGCAGAGTGTAGACAATAATTCACACAACAACACAGTGTGGTCAAAAATTTGCTCATATCTGACATCTTAATTTCCAAGTTTCAGTGTGCTTCGGCGCTTAATTTGCTTAGTTAAAAAGATTGTGTCATAATTTTTAGGTTTAACAGAACGAAGACTTTAACAATTTCCACCTTGACAGTTGACGTATATTATTCAGTATCTTGCTTGTAATTTTATTGTTAATTTTAGTCTGTTTCAGAGTTATTGATGTTAGTTTGAGCCGTAATCTCAACCATTGAGACAACTAAAACATGTATTGTGTGGTTGCTCCTACAGCGGTTGTCAGTGTGTGAGTGAGAAAATAAAAGAAATATACGTTTTAAACGTCACAAAATTTAATCAATGACAACAATAGAAACATAGGTGGCGGAACCGGGGGATCCCCGGCCCCCCCACTTTTTTTCAGGGGGGGGGGCTGGGGGGCCCTAATTTATGTGATTTTTTTCTAAAATAACACTGCTGAAAAATGTTTTTGCAACTTAATATCATAGATGTCGAAACCAGAAAGCGTAGAATGCAGACTCACACTTCTAACCGGGTGGGAAGGCATTGGACTATATGCATTGACTTTTACGACGATGACCCGAAATAATTTTTGTAGCGTAATTTCTCCTCTTGAGCTTAACACGAGATCGATTCTATTCCCAATTGTGATGCTTGTGTTAAGAGTACGATACCTTCGGTTTAGATTTAATACCTGTGCAGCTGTCATTTTTGCAACTATACGATGTTTACGTTATTTTGAAAGTGATTTCAAATCTCTAAAAATAACCTCCCCTCACCACGGTTATTGTACCCAGCCACCATTCTTTGCACTGTTACGTAATTATTATAAGCGTCACAGACGAAATAGGAGCGAATTTGATTGGTGTGCAGCTGATAAACCATTATAGGTTAATTTGTGGTGTAAAAAATGAGTACTATGCTACATGATTTTCTCAGATAATTCATTCATTTTTTTGTCCTTGACCACCACAAAAATAGTGACTAGCGAATGGATACTAACGCAAAAAGTAACATGTTGAATCTGGAAAAGGAAGAAGCAACGCAATCTTCATATTTTGCACTCACGCGTTTCAAGTAAGTTTTGGAAGGAAGCCAAAATGGAATGCCTCAAACGACGCTTGCTCTAAAAAGCGTTGTCAGTAGCGTAGCCAGGGGAGAGGCTATAGCCCCCCCCCCCCCCATTGGCATGTCGACCAAAATGCAAAAAGTTGACCAAAACTACGTTTTTAACACTTTTGAGACTATTTTAAGCACTGGAGTGAACTAAATAGTGATTCAAAACATCTTTTGAAACATATATTCAGGGGGGGGGGCTGATTTGTCAAAAACAAAACTAACAAATAAATGAAAACTTTGAAAAATCGTCAAAAATAAGCAATCAAATTTGATCGCAAGTGTAAAAATGCAAAACATAGGTTCCATCAACAAATATACTATAAACTACGGAATAGGAAGGCTATTCAGTATTAGTTAATTACCAATCATTTCTCTCAAATCTCTTTTCATTAGCCCCCCCCCCCCCAGCCATTTTTTTCTCTATAAACACTATACGAAATAGATTACTCCGAGTTAGTTTTATTGAACTAATCTATTTTATAATTTACCAGCATCTAAACAAAAGAACAAACATTTTACCATTAGCCACCTCCCAAATAGCCCATTTATGCCACCAGTTTAATCATGTTTGCACTGCCAATTTCTAAGCCACGTTTTAAAAGCATTATTTTTTAATCAAAATAGCCCTTATATTGAGTTATTTTTGCTAAAAAATGCAAAATTTTCGAGCGCTGGGGGCTCCACCCCCAGACCTTCGTGCTTCCGGCGGCTGGGGGCTTCGCCCCCAAATCCCAATTGGCTATCTTCCCCAAAACAGCCCCCCCATTGCGGATTTCTGGCTACGCGCCTGTTATATGTTATTTGTATATGTTGCTGTTGAGCTTAACACGTTTATAATGCTAATATAGAAATAAAACGAAAAAGATAATATCGTTTTTTTGCAAACGTTCGTTAGCAGAACAGTCAAGTTCAGAACCTCCATCTAAGCAGTAGATAATAAACCAAGGGGAAGATAGCGACGAAAATTTGAATAATGGTAGCGGCCTTGCCAGCAAATTAAGTTCAAGCTATGATAGCCGAAGCGGTACTGGTACTTCCACAATGATAAGTAAGTTTGCAAACTTAGCTAAACGGAGGGCTGAAGACTTGGTTCGGAATGGAAATATTAAACTGCCTTTTACAATTTACGGTTTGCAATAGACCCGTAATATGATAAGCTGAGTTTATTTTTAAGTCAAGCGGACAAGCTAGTGGAATTGCAGTCGCAAAATTAACTGTGATCAAATACTGGAGATTTTGGCAAATCTTTGTTAAGCTATACGTTACTACAAAAAAATAACTTCTCATAGATTTAAGCAGGACTGTGGACTCGTGGAGTACAGGAGTCGGAAGTTTAAAAAATATCGGGAGTTTAAAAGCCTGCAATGCAATATGTTAACAAAGGGAAAAAATTGGTCAGTATATCCTATACATTTCCAAAAAAAATTGAGGCAAGGCCCTAGCTTATCAGGTTACCTCCTTTTTATTGGGCTGTATGTCGAGTTTAATGTGTACATTTGCAGTGTGTTTATTAACAAATAACAATGTAGCATTTTTGCAATGACTAAATTTGCGACTGTTTTATTATGGGTATTGACAGTGGTGGGTAGTAACTAGTTACAATTGTAACTAGTTGCTGTAACTAGTTACTTTTTTAGTAACTGTAACTGTAACTTCGTTACTTTTTTTCAGATGTAACGATATTTGTAACTAGTTACCAGTTTAGAGCCCTAAAAAAAGTTACAGTTACAGTTACTTTTTGTACAACATGCTTTGAACCAAATTACAGATTTTTTATGAATTCCATTCAAAATAATTGTATTACAAAGCCAACACAGGACGTACAGTCGCATGTCTGATCAACCATAACCTTTTATCCATATTTTCTTCACTGTGTTCACTGGACTATACATATGGTTGCTGGTTAAAGTTTAAGTTAAAGCCGTCAGGCCTGTTTTTAGTCCAAATTTTTAATCACTAAAGTAACTGTAACTTGTAACTGTAACTGTAACTAGTTACTTTTTCAAATTTGTAACTGTAACTGTAACTTAGTTACTTTTTTTGCCAAGTAACTGTAACTTGTAACTAGTTACTTTTAGAAAGTAACTTGCCCACCACTGGGTATTGAATAGGCCTAATATTATTGCTATTGTTTTTGATGATTAATTACGGCTTGGAATAACATTTATGGGCGCACTTTTTAAAACGAACTGCGTTGTTTCGGTAACCTTTAGCGACATGCTGCATTTGCAGTAGCTAGTGCTAAAACAACGAAAATCGCTGTAAGCTTATAACTGCGCGTTATGCGCTGTAGGTGAAAAAACTGGATAGACTTTGGGCCCCCCCACTTTCAAAATGGTTCCGCCATCGCTGAATATAAACCGTACAAACAAGAATGCAAAAGCGTTTGCACAAAGTTTCAAGTCCCAAACCCGAGCTATATTTTAAAAACTGGCAACACCGATCGTTGTTTTAACTTCAACAAAGCAATGAAGTGTTATGCCCTAGCCTACCCTACGCAAGTCATGCACTTGCGTTAGAAGGGCTGCTTGATTGTGATAGGCTATATCTAACAGGTGGTAGTTGACTAGGCTAGTTGGTATATAAAGCGTAAGTGCAATCACATAAAGATTAAAACGGATAAAATTCAGTTAAAAACAGCAAGATAGAATCAGTTACCGGTAGCTTATTTTATAATTTTAGGATAATACAATGAACATGATTAGGGCTAGGCCTACCTGCCTACTGGCCTGCTTTGTCTGTCTGTCCATCGATACCGGTATATATATATGCTTAAAATGCAAGTCTTTGATTGTGGAATTCATGTGTTTGTGGGTGGGGCACCGAGAGGCGTATTTGACTTTAGGTGCAAATGATATCTCTTAAAATGGATGATAGTGGCAATGGGGTGTTTTATGACTAATCAACTCAGAATTTTCTGTGTGCTTCTCAGTTTTGTGGGTAAGTCGGTACCGGTACACTGTACAGTAGGCTATAGTAAACAGGTAAACCGCTTCATGAATTTTTGGCAGTTACGGTATCGATATATAGCAAATACCTGGGCACATTTTGTCAACTGGGGTGACTTTGAAGGCTCTACTAAAACAAACTTTGTTATCAGTTAAATACTTTTCCAGACCATAAACGGTCTCCTACTAGGTCAGTATTGAAATTTTGATCGACTCATTTTCTCTTTTGCTTGACTAGCACAAGGTCATATGACAATGACGTCATCATGGAAGCAAAATACCTAATTTACAAAAATTTTGCTTATATTTAGGTTTAAACTGCTGACCGAGGGTCACCGAAACAAGCCAATCCACAACAGATGAGTGAAGGCTTGAACTCTTGACGTTATGATCGGAAGTCTACCACTCTAATTGTAATTTTTTTAATGTAATTGTAATTACGTTTTATTCACCAAGTTGCCTTGGCCAGGAGACAGCGAAGGGACCTTTTGGTCTTCGAGTCAAGCTGCTACCTGCCCATCTGTCTACCACACACGATGGAGGCTTCACACTGTTCCTTTAATTGCTGAACGTCAAGCAGGGAAGCTGTGAATACCAATTTTTATAGTCTTTGGTTTGACTCGACCGGGAATCGAACCCGTGTCTACCGCTTCAGTAGCAGACGCTCTATCCACTCGACCACTGATCGGTTTCTATCCACTCGACCACTAATTACAAACCCCTCTGCCATAACAACATAAAGATTTGGCAGTGGCTATTTTGCCTCTAGAGGCAAAATAGCCTCATGTTATTTTGCCATTTGGAGGCAAAATAGTCCTAGTGGCTATTTTGCCGCAAGTGCCAAAATAGCCCTAAGCCTAATCCTAACCCAAATCCTAACCCAAACTCTAACCCTAATCCTAACCCTCATCCCAGCCCTAACCCTAACTCTAATGCAAACCCTAACCCAAACAGAGGAAAAACACTATTTTGCCTCTAGAGGCAAAATAGCCACTTCCTAAAGAGTTATATATTGACACAAAATTATTTTACTTTTTCATCAATAAAAAAACAAGTTTGTATCTGTTCAACTCTGCTATATTGATCCTTTAAAATGTTTTCGGAAGCCTTTAACAAAATGATTCAAAGTCATCATCAGACTAAGGCAACTTTGAACGTTTAGGCCTTGTAAGTGAAGTTAAGTGCATGTTGGTTTCGGTTTCAAAGTCTGCCCAAATGGCCTAACTGTTTTTACCTTTAAAGTCACCCCAAATGACGGGGCGACTTTGAACCCTTTTTGAGAAAGATTATGTGGCAAATCATAGTGAAATATTTTTTTGGTTATAGCAGTCCCAGTTGCTTAGGCCATAAGTGTTACATTTAGCTTCTAAGCAGTTTTCTTGCTTAAACCTAGCAAAATTGGCTAGTAGAAATGGTTTCAAAACCTTCAGAGTCGCCCCGGTTGATGGTACGTAGGAAGTGAGAGAAACAGCACAAATTTGCGGAAGCTCACAAAAACAAAAATTACTGTATCGGTACTAAAGCAGTGTAGTTGGTCTTCAACATTAATGCCAATAAATAAATTACAAAAAAAAGCTATAAGATCAGTTACTTTCAATAACATATGATCGCACACTAATTACTGGCTAAACCTTAATTTTTTATACTACAAATTTTGAAGATAAATGATTTGTATAAATTTCAAGTAGGAAAAATTATTCAAAAAATTTTCGACAATTTATCTTCTCATGTTTGTAAATTGTTTGTAATAACTGACAAAGTTTATTCACATGATACAAAACAATAAAAATACAACGAAAAACTACTTTTTGCCTCGAGTGCACCCATCTCAAGCTCAAAATTCATTATATTACTATGCTGTTAACCAGAGGTGGAGTCCTCGAGGACGTCATTGGCCTCAAGGACACATTTTGAAGTCCTTGGCCTTGGCCTCGAAGGTCAAGTCCTTGGCCTTGAAGCCTCAAATCCTCGAAAATTGCCATGTCTTCGGCTCGAGGACAGCACTATTTTTTGTACCATTGAAATCTTGTTGGAAAACGCCAGAAACCTCGCGGAAAATTTGCAAAGACCTTTTTTGTTTTCCGCAATTGGAACAGAGTTGTAAGTCGGGCCGGGCTTTTTGGGTCGAGTTCGGGCCTAAAGTTGACAAAAACTTCGGGCTTGATTTGGGCTGGAGACGTACTTTTTGTCTTATGTGCACAAAAATGTAATCGAAATAACTTGGCAGCATTGCTAAATTTTTGAGACCCAACTTAACTTTTGGGATTTTTTTGGGCATGATTTGGGCTTCAAATTAATTTTCGGGTTCGAGCTTATATTTTGAGATTCGGGCCGGGTTCAGGCCTGAACTAGTCGGCCCATTTACAACTCTAAATTGGAAGTCGCCTGAATTTTTTTTTTTATTATGGTTATTAATGGGTAGCTGTGCAAGCGAATCTGCTACCATTAGGTAAAGTCCACGTACACATTGCGTAGGCCTCATTTGGGCCCATTGTAACTGTAGCTGCTATGTTATTGTTGTTTTCTTTGGTTACTAGTCGAACTCAGAAAGGCTCTCTGTTTCCATTAAGTATGTGGCCAGTTGATTAATGTTACATTTCATTACCACATTGTGAACAATGGTTTTGGTGATTCCAAAATATTTAACACGAATATCTTGGTAAAGCTTGCAATTCCCTATATGATGATTTGGTGTTTTATCCTCTATGCTACATTTTGAGCACAAAAAGGACTCAGCACGACCTATAGTTTTTCTTGTGTCTCTGTAGATTGCAGTGCCCAGTTAAAACTTGTTCTACTCTATTTAATTGGGGCCTCTTAAAATTAAGGAGACTTATTGTTAGTTGAGAAGACGTCCAATCTACAGACTCCTTCATCCTCAAGCAGTTCTTCCGTTCATTCCAAGTAGATCTCCATCTATCTGTGGACAAGTCCTTAACTGTGCTAAGACAGCTGGCATACTGGTCTGTAATAAAAGGTTTAGGACTATGTATTTTTGATTTAGATCCTGATTTGGCTACATAGTCTGCCATTTCGTTACCATGTGCCCCTGCATGTCCAGGAATCCAGGCAATACTGACGTGGTTTTGTTTACCTAACTGATGTAGGTTTCTAATGCAGTTGAGCACTGTAATTGATGTTACAGGGTACTTTATGGGTGCTTTGATAGCTGCTTGACTATCAACCAGCACAACAATACTTTGATTGCGCATTTTTTCCAAAAGCAGGTTCTTTGCTACTTCTGAAATAGCTAAGACTTCTGCCTGGAACATAGTACTGTAAATTCCAAGGTGGAAAAATGCTTGTTTTGGGGAGTCGTTTGGGCATTCTGCATAAAAACCCACACCTACTTTCCCATCTAGTTTTGAGCTATCGGTGTAAACCTTGACGGTGTTCAGGTTTAGAACGCTTTCAGATCTGATAGCATTCTTTTCTTAATCCATAATTTGACATTTGAAATTTCTCTCGAATACCTTTGCTTTCTTTATTCAGCCAGCTGGCATTTGCAGCAGAGGTAAGAATCTTGTAGTCTCATTGCAAACATCAACATTACTTTTTGTTTTTCGAAAGGAACCAACTCGGTTGATATGCCAGAGCCCACTGACAGTGATTCTGTATGACCCTCGCACAGCCTCAGCCAATCAGAATTTCTCAATGGGAGTTATGTTGAGCAATATTTCCAGAGCACCAGTAGGGGTGCCAGGAAAAGCTGATGAAATCATCAGACAAGCAAGTCTCTGCACCTTTGTGAGTTTCGTCATTAGATACTTTTTGTTGAGACCGCCAGCCCAGGACACACATGCATAATAATGACATGATTGGACATAGCATAGCTGTGTATATCCATTTCATCGGAGATGGTTTTATCACGTTTTACCCACAATTTTTCTACATTGCATGAATGCTTTAGTTGCTTTGCGGGCAATTCGGTTAATATGTGGTTTCCAAGTTACCTTGCTGTCCAGGGTAACACCTAACAACCTAACAGATTTGGGTTTCTTGTCAAGTCAAGTTTTGAACCATTCTTTGTAGAGCTCGACCGATACAACTTTTTCAGGCCGATAACGATATCGATATTTTGGAAATTTTTAGGCCGATATCGATAACCGATATATTAGCTTATTAACTACAAAATTTTGTCACTATTTTTCCATTACCTTGACATTATAAGCTTCACTAATTCTCCTCCAAAGAGAGACTGTTGCAAGCACGAGTTACACTTCAGCAGTGTTCCCTCTAAGTTTTCACCTCCTGCGAAAATGCCAGAAATAGTGTATGATTGTACTAAACTCAATGTGAAATGCTGAAAATTTTCTCATCTTTTTTGCCCGGTTTCAATGTGATCTCCAAAAACCAATAACATTATGGGATTTTAGATCTTATTATTTTAAAGGATAATGCAGTCAAACTAGGTCTTTACACGTGGTATGTTTGTAATTTTTTGCTTGTGTGATAAATTTCGATGATCAGTAAACCATCGTAATTTTACTGACATGCCTTGAACCTTTTCTCACGTTGAGAGGTCATTAGTGCTAATGACGCTGTTAACACAAGATCGTTTAGAACAAATCTATCAAGCTCTAAAAAAACAATACGCTTGCCACCACGAGAGTAAACTAATTGTTTGTTTTTATGATTCGCACTGTTTTTTCTTGCCGCGTTGCATGCAAGAAATGTCAAAAAATAAAAAATATGTAAGTCATAGTTAATAGAAAATAAAATTAACAACTAAGTTGATCAAGTTGTAATGTGTTCATCTCTGGAGCGGGAGATTCATGGTTGAAATGGGACACAGTGTTGCTAACGGTTCGCCACCGCTGTGCCATTTCTTAAAAAGAAGCCGTGTTGCCTGGGCACAATGACCCGGAGATGGGCCGTGCAAACTGGTTGCACACTTAGGCGTTATTCAGTGAGTATAATAAAAGATTTGATTCAATAAATTATGCTATGAAAAACAAGCAAATTTTATGTTTTTTACAATTAATCATTGTCTGTTGGTCAAAGGTCAACTGAAATTATCTTTGATCAGTTGTTTTCGGTCTTCACTGGCCTAATGTGCTATTTGACAAAGAACAGGGGTCGAAATTAACTTTTTTGAGAACTTGCCCGAAAAAAAAAATAGGCACAACAAGTTTTGAGGCTGTCTATCTTAAGAAAAAAATGTGTGAAATGTATTCTTGGCAAAAATAGTGAATATGCGTAATACGTGTATCCTATTTCGAGAATCAAGTTTTTGTGCGCAATTGTTATGATAAGGTGACCTAATAAATAACTTTTTTCAAATGCATTACACAAAAATGATTTTTTTTAATGTAATACATTTTCAATCGCAAATTGAAAAATTGCTGATTGCCAATGGAAACTACACCAGCTAGAAAGCCAAATTTTTTTGCAAAAGCTATAAGAGCTAAAATACCTTCAAAATAATCATAACAAAATAATTGCAAAATTCTTGACGTTTTCTTTATGCAGCGCAGGGTTTGTACTTGTGATATTTGAAACAGCGGTAAATGCGGGAAGCATGGGAATTTTTTTTTTCAGAAAATGTAGCATTTTGTGTCAATAAGTTACAAAGCACGTCTAAGTATAGAAAAATTTGCGTGCGATTAAGTGTTAATTGCGATTAATGACGTGCGTTCGATTAAACAAATCGTTCATTGTAATGGTTGCAAAGTGCTAAAATAAAGCAAGCAACTGCTTTCTCTACTTACATTTTATTTTATTCCTACAAAAGTGGACCTAAATTGCATCTCTAAATAATCTTGTTTGATGTTGTTTAATACGCTGTATTTTGTTAGCTTGCTCGTCGGGCAAGTTAAGCTGAAAAATAACTTGTCCGAGGCCATTTCAGCTTGCCTCAGGTAAGCGGGCAAGCGTTAATTTCGAACCCTGACAAAGAATGAATGTGATTCATGATCATGAAGTAGCAAAATCAAGCAAAAAAATTAGGAACATAATAAAATAGCCCAAAGTCACTACTCTTATGTTTTATATAACAAACAAAGAGCTAATTTATGATCCCTGTTGGTCAATTGTTTATGAAACATTTTTACAGGGTATTGATTAAATTAATCTCAAAATCTCTTCTCTTACTGTATAAATAGTATAGTGAAAAATGCCTTCGATCAAGTTGCAAAGCCATGATGGTGAAACATTTTTTGTTGATGTTGAAATTGCAAAGCAGTCTGTAACAATTAAAACTATGTTGGAAGATCTCGGGGTTGATGAAGATGATGAAGAAGGTGTTCCTCTTCCTAATGTCAATGGGGCTATTTTAAGAAAGGTGGGAATATCACAACAGCGTTTTTTCTTGCATTCAGCATCTTTGTTACTGGTCAAAGAACTCTGTTTTTTTTATTTGTGTAAACTTACCAAAACTTGTACTGTAGCTCAATTTCAAAGGTACTGATAAATATCAGCAATTTCTGATTTTTTTGCAAACTTTTCATGTTCCATCTTATGCTGTATGTTATTTTTTTCCTCAAATCAGAAATGGATACAACTAAATTTAATCAACTGTTTCATTGTATTCATCTCTAGTTCAACTCTACTACACGTAATAGGTTGAAATGAAAATAAACTACTGTTATGGTATACAAGTTTAGAACTACTGTAGATCAAAAATTATATTGTATTCATCATTTGGTGAATTTATTTAGCTTTTCTTGCTGTTGGTCTAGTGCATGTTTATCATCCTATCACAGGACGTCAGACTCTAACTATTGGATAATCCCCACACTTTTTATTGTGGTAACTATTTAGCGATTGGAAGAATCCACACCTGTTAATGAGTTTACAGTGATCCAATATTCCTGTGGATTTCTTCAAATTCTTATCCAATGAATTTGCTACATGTTCAAACTTTAAAGCCACCAAGCAGAGATAATCATCGCAAAGCGTCTTATCCAGGGATGCAACAGAGTGACCAGGGTGTAGGCTGAACCCTAATCATGTGATCAAGGATGACAAGCAGGCTGATCAATCTTCCTCTGGGCCAGTCAACTAATTGATTTTTTTTTTATCTAAATAGATTGTTGATATTTTCCATCCCATGTTTCCAATAATGTTACAAATTCTGGTAGTTTTTGTACAAAAATCAAACAGCATGGTAATTTAACTTCTTAAGCTACTCTTTAATCAAGGTGATTCAGTGGTGCACACAACACAAGGACGACCCTCCTCCACCAGAAGATGATGAGAACAAGGAGAAGAGGACTGATGACATTCCTGTTTGGGATCAGGAATTTCTCAAAGTTGATCAAGGAACTCTTTTTGAGCTTATTTTGGTTTGTATACTAATTTAATGAGGTCAAAATTAAAATGTTTGGTGGATCATAAGACAAATTTTAAACTAGAGCATGACATTGCAAGCAATATTCTGGGTCTTTGCATAGTATCCAGCTTTTACTTAACTTTATTAAGCTTCGTAAAAGTGACTCAATTGCTTTTAATGAATTTGTAACTATGCATTAGGTAATAGTTAGATCAATAATTTAAATGCACTCATTCGAAAATTTGTTTTACTAACTTTAACATCTTAGTGCTATTCGTTCAAAATTCAAAATCTATCGAGGTTAACGGAAATAATAGAGTAACGTCAATCGAAAAGCAGAACTTGCAACTTGAAATCCCAGCACGTTTAACAAGTTCTTAAAAGAGCATTCAGCTCTATTTTTGTAAATTGGACCAAAATTTTTTAAAAATAAGTTTACCAACATGACCCCATTGCATCAGGTTAAGAAAGCCTAAGCGAAAAAATTTGATTTTTCCTTTTGAAATCCAAATTTCAGCCGTCTTGTTTCAAGTAGATTGTGCAATAAATCTGTTTTGTAAATTTTTCCTATTTCAAGTCCTGCTAAGTACCGGGTTTCTTGGAGCTAGGTGAGTGCTGGAGGTATAGATATATGAATCAGTGGAACAACTGCTGCTTGAATTCAGAGAGGTTAGACGTTTTCCTAAAGTGTTTTGGCCTCAAGAGCTAGCAAAGTATTGGGAATGAAGATAAGTTGTTAGTGCTTTAGGTGAAGTAGCCTATATCCTGGTAGTGAATATTGTATTGTTTCATTGTTTGTGATGTTATTATGTATTTTCACTTTGGGTTTTGTAGTTAGCATTTATGAGTTGGTAGAGAAGTGGTTGGTTTTTAAAAAGATATTAAACTGATTGGAAGTAAAAGGTTGGTTTGATGAATGATGCGGCAGATGAAAAGAGAAAACATTTCAGCCTTTTGTGGCTATTGCGTACTATAGATAGCCTGTCCAAAGAAATGATTGCGTGTTGAAGGCTAAAGCATCATAGCTGACTAGATCTTAGACTAAGATTCCAAATTTTTGTGAGCCTGTAACTTATATGCAGTTATCGCACAATTAGTTTAGGCCTAAGCTGTAGTTAGTCATTTGGAACAGTTTTGGCTCACTTCCATTCAGGTTGGTAGTTCTTGGAAAGTGCTTCTCACTCATCTCAGGGGAAAAATAACAGCAATTATCTTATGATTTCTCGGCTGAAGAGAATCAAAATTGCTGCAAAAAAAACTTAAAATTGCCAAGTTGTTTCACCATGGTGTTACAGTAAAACTTTTGAAATAAAAATGCCCTGAATCCCCTTTTAACAGTTTTTCACTCCATTATGAAATTACATAAAGCAGTCTTTATAATCCCAGCGACTCTCTAGCAAAATTGCATGGCATTAGCCAAACTTAAGGCCAGAAACATGCTGCACATTTATAGCCATTTATGATTCTCACTAAGTTCTTTCGCATTACAATTCAATGTATTGGATACTTCACTGTACAAGGGTACAGAGTGTTTTGAAATTAGAGCCCCCTTCTATAGCTTAAACTGAAACAAAACTAAAATACTGGAATTTTATAGATTTAGAAGAGGATTTTATTTAGGTTTTTTCACTAAATCGTTAATATTTTTTGGCCCTTCACCTGCTTACCTCATAGCCTGCATTCTTGAGGGGTGTAATTTAACAAATTGCCAAAAAAAGCAGAGAATCAAAATATTTTTTTCCTAGTACTTCACTCACAAATCGTCACAGGTCGATAAGAATAACTTGGTAAACCATTGTAGTTTTCTATTTGATCTTTTAACAAGATTCTTCAAGATGACTACCCAGCATGGTTTATGAAGATTTAGGTCAGAGATGCTGAGAATGCATTGGTATTTCACGCTTGAATCAAATTTTTCATTCCACCTAATTTTCTCTGAATCATTAGCTATGTGGGTTTATCTAACTCAGTTACTTGACATGAAAATGAAAGAAATAAATGAAAAATAGCGCAGTAGAAACTTAGATTAGTGAACTTCAAACTAGTCTAATGAAGAAAACTTTATAGATTTTTTGTAATCTGTAAAGTGTGGAGGGAGACCCTAATTTCAAAATCCGCTGTATATTAATTCCATTATTTAGCATAAAATTGTCTTAATTACATTCTTCAAAAACTTGGAGTCACAAGAAAACGTAAGGTAGGCTTTCTCAACGTCACAGTTGGCAGTTTATTAAAGCAACTCGGCCAGTCAGCTCAAATTTATCAAACCATTAAACTCAATCACTTCTATCTTTTAAATGTTGGAGGTCCATTTTAGGGGAAACCTCCCGATTCGGAATCCCCAAGTTTGACTTTTATACTTTTCTGTAATAGCAACTCATTCTGAGAATTTCAACCATCTAGCTTAAGGCGTAAAAATCTTATGCTTTCGATTTTTCGACATCCTTTTAATGGCTGATCTTCCAACATGGCATCCTCAAATTTTGGCATGGTTTATCTTTTATATTTGCCTATTTTAAAAACTTTGTAATAGCCTGAAGTGAAATAGGCAGAACTAATATAATAGTTCGCAGAGACATCACGTCTTACAATCCTACTTCATTTGACAACATCTTAATGTTGTCTCCATGTCGAAATCAGTAATTGTTTCAACCCCTACTGACGAAGGTGAGGTGGAGCCCCCATCGTGGGAGCATTTCCCTGTTTCTAAGTCAACTGATGTCATCATCAGTGTGAAGAGGAGTCGACACAGTGCTAGGAATTTTGATCCCTGAATTACGCTAACTCAACTGGTTGGTTTCAATAACTAAGCTACCGGTATAGGCTATCACTTTCTTCTCGTAACTTCAGCTATTAAAAAGCAAAACTAAACTTTTCTCACGTACTGCCCAGGACTCGAGTTTCGCTTAATAACAAAGCTCATTGACATGGCTAATGTTCAAACCGAAATTCAAAAGCTAAGCCAAGCTGGCCTATTAACCGAAATTCAAAATCTGACTAAACTAGCCCATAAAATTGAATCAAAATATGATTGTGAAAAATAATTGCAATTGTAACCATGGTAACCCAAGAAAAAAAAAATGCAATAAAATTAACCTTGACAGGGGATCAAATGGGCTAATAGACACGGATGAAAATTAATTAAATAAATTAGGCTAGGGGACAAAGGGGTTAAGTGGACCAGTGAGGTAAAAGACAGGGATAAACAATTCACCCAGTGCAAATACAATATTAATATAGGCATGTAGATTATTATTACGTCTAGCTGTAGAGTAGTTAAAAATTGTGAAATTTTAAGGGGCTGGCTCGTTTGGCAAGGTTGCTTAAACCAGGGCTCTGCCATCTTTTCGTAGTCGCGGGTCAAAAACAAACTAAGCAAGGCCTTGGCGTGCTGAAATATTTTTGTTAATATTTGGTCCTTAAAAGCGTAATTTTCAGCATTTTAATGTTGTGACAATTCGACGTAGTTTACCTGAGTGTGGATTTAGCAACTCTGTTGCTTTTGATGAAAATTTACAAAGTGTAATTATCTTTCAATTTGTTGTTAATAAATGGGGCAAATGTGCTTACACACATTAGTGTCTTGGGGGACCTAAGCCCTGCAGATCATGAATTATGAAAATATGTAGGTTTGCTTCAAAGTATATGCAAAATGATTCTATCAAATTTATTTTTATACACCACACATCAAGGTGGGGGTGAAACTTCCACATCAAATGTGGAATTTACCATTTTATAGAAAAATAAGTGGTTTTGAATGATTTTTACAATTCACGATTAAGGTCCGTTGGTGGTAATCCCTTTTGTGGGCTCCAATGTCCATTCTTTTTGGCATGATTGTTTTGAATGAAAAGATGTTTTAGTAACATCAAGAACATTTCGCTTTTAATTCAGAGCTGCGACTGAACAGCAACTCATTTGATTTTACTTACCACCAATTCTCAAAAATTGTAAAGATGTGATGGGCCGGATGATTTTCCTCAGCAATCCAGATCCAGCCCGCGGCCATTGTTTGCCGACCCCTAGCCTAAACGTAAAACAAGTATAGTTTTTATTTAATTTATGGTGGGCTTATTTGGGGGCTCCCCCTAAATGTGGCACACCAAATTGTGTTCTATCTTTTTTGATATACCGTTACTGTAATCTATCCTGAAAATTACATTTGTTTAGCTTGAGAGGGAAAAAATTTTATAGGTTCCATTTAAAGTAAACCCTCCCCCCAGTGTGGCAGCACCAAAATTTATCATGCTTCATTTAGATATACCTACTTTAAATTTCAGTTGTTTAGCTCTAGTAGCTTAGAAGTCTAAATTTTGCAACGGCCATTTTGGGGTTTCCCTAACAAAATTCAAACTATAAATAGTTTGAATTTTGGAAGTCCCGTTTGGGGGGACCACCCATATCGGGACTCCACCTATTTTTGTTAGGTGTAGTTTATTTTTGACATTAACTCATTCTGAAATTTTGATCCATCTAGCTCAAATGGTTTAAAAGTTCAAAATTTTGGAGGACCCGTTTGAGGGGGATCCCCCAACGTGGCACCCCCAATTTCAGGCAGGATGTAGTCCTCCCTGGTATCTACACCTCAAAGTTTGAATACTGTGCGTTTAGTGGTTTAAAAGTAGATAGCTTGGGAAGAAGAAAAAAAAATAAGTAAAAAAGAAAAATAGTATCCAAGTTGGGTAAATAAACGTAACCAAAAGAAAGGTGGTTAATAATGTCTTCAAACAACGCAAACCTTTTTTCACAAATGTCGGTTTTTGCCGAGATATACCGGTTCAAATTTGTCCACTTTTCGATTTTCGGCCTCTAAAATTCTGATCACATGACCGGGCGCCCCCAAACTCGGTACGCACAAAGCCTCCATTAGCACCCATGCTGTGTCCAAATTTCAGCTTTGCACGTCAAGAGGTTTTTTGAGTTATAAGCAAATTAACAAATTTTCGACCCACAAATCGCTGTTTTTTTGTCTTAATATACGATCACGTTACCTACGATCCCCAAAATTGGCATACATGACGCTTTCATTAATTCTTATGTTGAGTCCGAAATTCAACTTCCTAGGTTTAACCGTGTTTTAGTTATGAACAAACCAGTGCTCATCTATCAAAATGGCCGAGTAAAAACAAAAGTCCTACGCGTGCGCGCAAAGTCCCAACAAGAATGAAATGCCCTACTTAATCTTAAGTAAGGTTATAAATAGTAATTAGTCACAAACCAATGAATTAGCTAATTATTTTATTTCCTATTTCTGATTAGTTACGGTACTTCTTTTCTTGAAGCGTGCTATAGCGTGAAGGTTTTGGGGATAACAGCTTTAAGATTGTCTACTGTAACTAACCACAACTTTTGCGCTGTAACTAACTTCCGAAAATAGTACTTCCAAAAACTAGATGTTTATTTTCCGAGGAAAATAATACGGGTTTTCTGCCCATCCGTCTTCACCAGCGTTTACTCATTCAATGTCGGACTTACAGATAGAGGTGAAGTGCTCGAGGACACTTTTTGAAGTCTTTGGCCTCAGCCTTTAAGCCTACAAGTCCTAGAAAATGTCCTGTCATCGACTCGAGGACAGCATAATTTTTTGATTGGTTAAAAAGGAAAATAACTAAGTAAAAGATAACCTAAACTTCTAGCCTGTCAATTCGCTTTCTTTATTTGCAAAATAATATGTGATTGCCAAGTCATTCTGTAACTTATTTTAAGTGGCATTGTGTGAAAGTTTTAGTTGCTATTCGAGAATGAGAGGCCAAAGGAACCAGAGAGGGATCAAGTGGTAGATCAGTGGACCGGTAATCCAAAGGCTGCAGGTTCGAATCCTGTGGGAGGATAACTTTTTCGAATTGCTTGTTTTTAAGTAGTCGCCGTTCTGGTGGCTCTTCTCTAGGCTTCCGCGCTGGTAGTCTTTAGGCCAGAAGCACGCAATATGATTAAATATTTCAAAAAATTTTACTTCAAAAACAATCAGTTGAGAGTATAAGGTTAGGGTTGGGGATATGGTGATAAAAAAGCGAATATACATTTCCCTTACAGGGGGTGAAGCATCCAGCCAATCACGGTAGTTTACTTGAATTTGAGTAGTTGAAACTGAAATATAATTTGTTTAATTTTTGTTTTCATCTCTTTGTATTTGTTAAATATCTTTGCAACCGCAACCCCCAAATACAAGCAAACTCAGTGCTCACTGCTCGTCTATCAAAATGGCCAAGTAAAAAGGTCCTGCGATGTGAGGAAAGTGCTACCTCACAGTTGTGAAAAATTTTCAGAAATTGTATTTCGTTATTAGCTATTGTAAACTACTGGAATTGGCTGGATGCTTCACCCTCTGTAATTTCTGCTGGTGGAGCAGGAAGACGTTTCAGTAACTCGAAAGTAATTTTTGGTTGCAGGCTAGATGTTTGCTGTTTTGTTTTGTTGCTTGTTGATGCTTTGCTATTTCTGGTTTATTTCTCCTAAGTTACACTCGTTGTTTCAGCATGATCACAAATCAGAGAAATTAGTAAGGGGTTAAATTGTTCCGTTGTTCTGTTTAACATTGATAATGTGTTCTATCGCTTATGAAAAGTTTTTTTGGTAAGAGTATAATCTTGAGTGTGGCAACGAAATTGTTCAAAATATCAGAAACTTTTAATCTGCCATGATCGTAAATTAATGATAGAATTTCGAAATGATAAATTTCGTGTCACTTCTACTTTAAAGAAAAAGGTTTGACCCTTTGGAGTATGTGCGCAAGAAAACATTCTGAGCTAATGCTTGTTCAAAATGTTTATTCCCATATTAGGTCATGTTTTCCTAAGTGAAGTTGATTGCTAAAACTCATCAACATTTAAATAATTTTATGTTTAAGGCCGCCAATTATCTGGACATCAAAGGGTTACTTGATGTGACTTGCAAGACTGTGGCTAACATGATCAAGGGAAAGTCTCCGGAAGAGATTAGAAAAACCTTTAACATTAAAAATGATTTTACAGAAGAAGAGGAAGCCCAGGTAAGATTTTGACTAATGAGTATACTACTTTGAAGCCACTATCTGTTTTCCGTGAATCAGCAGTATTAACGTGGTCTTGTGAGGGTTATGTGTTTCGGTTTGAATCACTTTGAGAGTTATGGATAAAACTGGCAACTTAGAAACCTCTCACACTGTCAAGAAGTTGCGGATTTGCTGAGCTCCGGCTTACAACACTCGGTCTGAATAAACTCAATAGAAATTTATATTATCGCGATAGATTTCTGTCCAATTCGGACTCTGGATCAAGGGCGGTCTTGAGAGAGGGCTTTGGTATTTTTGCCGTGCCTAAACTCTATTATGTCCTGGGAGTTTTTTACTCATTCTCATTGTGACCAAGCATTCTAATCGTTATAGCGTCCCAACCTAATAAAAGATTTGCTGATAACCAAAAAAAGTTCTCTAGCCTCTGTGTTGCTTTGGTTACTGGTTGCGCTGTTGGACATACGTACAATGAATGAATTGTTTCAATAACTTTATAAGGTTGCTGTTATTTAGTGCAATTGGTCTGGGAATGTTGCAAAAAATGTAGTAATGAAAAAGCACAGTGACCAATCAAGAATAAAAAATTGATTGGACCTTGCAATTAATGGAGTGCTTATTTTTTAGGTAAAAAAGGAGAACCAATGGTGCGAGGAAAAATAAACTTTTTCTACGTCTCTTAGTGTATTAGTTGTAAATTCAGTACGATATTTTCATAGTAGACAGTAGCGGTCCATACAACAAATGCTTTTGTATTGTTTCCAAAATGTTTTAGCTGTGGATTATGTTACATTCTTTAAACGTACATGGTTAAATGAAACGGCGAGCAGCTAAGTGTAAAATACAGGCCTTCCATTTTTCACAATTTTCTGCATTGCTTGCGCGTCTAATTTTGCTTGAACAATGAACAGTTTTATTGTTTTTTGTTGTTTTGTTGACATTAAATTTTTTTATTTGTGAAATCTTTTGAGTCAATCAAGTTCGCGTAGCCTGCATTGGGAGAGTATGCACCTCGCAGTACAAGCAAAATGTGTGGGGATTGGGAAATGAACGATGCATTGCTTTATTGAGCCGTGTTAGAAGAGGTCGTGTTCAGGCATGCAGATATTTGGTGCACAAATTGTTTGTGGTCAAGCTACCAATAAAAATGACGGCAAACAGCTGAAATATATTGCAGTTGTAGAATAATGCATCTAACTTGAGGAAACTAACATCTGGAAACATCATGCAGCAACAGCCCGTTAGGGCTTCGAACTCGTAAAAATAATTTTTATGTACTCGAATAAAACTGTTTCTCAAGATTGACAGGCCCTTCAACCCTGCCATTTGGTAAGGGAAAAATTTCTTGAAAAGAAGTCAAAAAAATAAATCAACCACCCCATGAGTTACCCCACATGTCTGTCATGATAGCCTACCCACAAAATATAGCAGCCTAGTACAGCTGCAGTGTGACAAACGTGGTATAACTCATGGAGTGGTTCATTTATATTTTGACTTTTTTTCAAATTTTTTTCTTACCAAATGGCAGTGTTGAAGAGCCCGTCAATCTTGAGAAATTGTTTAATCATACCCTATACCAAATGGGTCCTGCGGGAGGTTGAAATAGGCCCAATAAATGAAATACAACATACGTTATTCAACAGTTATTTTGGCATCATAATCTTGGGGATGTGCTGGCTTGTCGATTTTGTTGCCTGCCAGTTAATTATCTCCAGGAGGTCCTTCATGGGCGCCATTTTTATAATTTCGGCTGTTAAGTGGGTTGCCATGACTCGAATGATTGTTCCAAGCTGTTCAATGTAACACAGCGGTCATTTGAGAGTTAGATAGCCTAACTAGCTGACGAGAGGACTTGGTGATATTACTTGAAACAGCAACTGTACTAGGCTGCTATATTTTGTGGGTAGGCTATCATGGCAGACATGTGGTGTAACTCATGGGGTGGTGCATTTATTTTTTAACTTCTTTTTGAATAACACTGTTCGAGTTCATTAAAAAATTTTCCGAAAGCAATGTTTTTTGTTGATCAAGTGTAGATTAAGATTCCGTTCATTTGTTTATGCCGTGGCGACGCAGAAAAACAGCATGTGTACTAAAAGAAAGCGATTACAGTCGAAAAGTAAACTTAGTATTTTTGTCAGCCTGAACGCGAAAAACTTGTTATTTTTACCGAACTTGAACTCGAAAAAGATTCGAGAAGTCGGACTTGCTAAAATAAACTGTACTGGAATAAAAATCGATCGAGTTCGCAGTCCGGCCCTCAGTAGATTCACAAATTGGACTGGATACAATTCTAGCAACGATACTTCCCCTATTTTTGCTTTTCCACGAAGCTATCTAGCAAGAAAGACAAATTTACGTAATCCATAGTCGTTTTTACACTTTAAAATGTGTCGTCTTTTTTCGTTATCCATTATCTTCATTTGTCTTCGTTGATTTGCTTTTTTGTTTCTTTGGAATGACATCGACTGAAACCTTTTCTCCCTCGGCGGTTGATATGTTTTTTTCAGAGAAGTTGAAAAGGGTTCGGACAAATTGGAAAATCTTTCGATTTTCTTCAGACTTCAAAGCTTTCAATTTTGTTTGTGAAGATGATTTTTTGTTATCTCTGAAAGGTTATAAAAAGAGTTAGTTGCTGATTGTATAACTAGTGAAAACGAAGCCATTTAACGACCGGTTTACGTTTTACTGGGTCTAGGCAAGCTTTGAACCGGAGACCGTACCATTCCATTGAGAACCTTGCTTCCTTGACTAATAAGCACCAGGAATGTCGAAGCGGCAATTTTTGAATCGCTTCCGCTCCCACCCTTAGCGCTTCCAACACTTGATAAACGTAAATTTTTGCTTAAAAACTTTTTGCAAAAATTTTTTCCACACAAGTCAAGATAAAACAGCATTGTTATCATCTTAAAAACATCATAAAGAACCAAATTATATAATTGTATTTAGTGGTTTGTCATCGCAACGATCTGCGCTTTGGCGTAGTCAGGAATTTGGATTTAGGGCGGCCCTAAAGCGAAAAGTTCAATCACACGGTCGTGTTTCGGCTAGAGATGGGCATTTTAGAATACCGAATCCAGAAGAATCCGAATCCTAAACTATCCGGAATCCAAGTTGAAATATAAATCGGATAATTGGAACCGGTTTTAAATCAAGGCAATTACGTAGGTAAAAATTGTTTGCTGTTAATTCTCTCATAAAAGTGTAGTGAACTATTTGCTTTGTAGTAGTGATTTGGCGGTAGCGCGTGGTACCTGTGTTTTTGTTTGCGAATTTTGGCAGATGAGGATTGATTATCGACTAGCAAACAGTATAATCTAGAAAGTTGAAATTTGGACTTAACATAAGAATTAATGAAAGCGTTGTGCGTGCCAATTTTGGGAATTCTAGGTCGCGTGATCGTAAATTGACACACAAAAAAACAAAAAAAACGGCGATTTTTAGCTTGAAAATTTATTAATTCGCCTATAACTCAAAAACCACTTGACGTGCAAAGCTGAAATTTGTCACAATGTGAATGCTTATAAATGCTTTGTGCAAACCGAGTTGGGGGCACCCGGTTACGTGATTAAAATGTTACAGGGCAAAAAGTTGACGAGTTTGAACCGATATATCTCGTATATTAGTTACCGTTATTGATGAAAAATGGTTTTTGATTTTTGAGCTCACTATCAACCGCTTAAGCACCTTTTGTATGGTTATGTTCGGTTATATCGGTTACCGATATATCTGGCATATTAGTTACCGATATTGGTGAAAACTGGTTTTTGATTTTTGAGCACACTATCAACCGCTTAACCACTTTTTTTTTGTTATGTTCGGTTACTCTAACTTCAGTAGGCTACCATTTTTCTTGTTTTGGCATCATTTTTCTTACATTTTTTTTTTCTGCCGCTACCTACTTTTAAACCGCTAAACGCATTGTATTCAAAGTTTGAGCGATTGAAGATATCAGGGAAGATCTTTTTGTGCGACAGAAATCGGGGTGCCAGATTGGGGAAATCCCCCTCAATCGGTTTTTCCAAAGTTTTGAACTTTTAAACAGTTATAGCTAGCTGGATCAAACTTTCGGAATGGGTAGATATTAAAAATAAATAAACGTAACAAAAATTGGGGGTGTAGGAATTTGGGTTTGGTGAACCCAATCCTAGCGTAAGCTTCGGTAATATGTGAGTTCGTTCTCTTCTTCAAATTAAAACCACAACTTAAAAACTTCCTCGTTGTTTAATGGCGGCAAAACAAAAAACTTAAAATCACTGCGGTCCTTACAGGACAACGGCAAAACCAGAAAACCATTCCTGTTACAATTTACATAACACACTGCGTGAGAACCGGCTCACGTGACTACATAACGTTTCCTAAAATGGCATGATAATCGCTAGATCGCAAATTTTTAATCAAATCAGCGTTCAGTGCGCGTTTTAAAAACTATTGTTGCGCACTGAAACGGACTCTTGAGCAAAACACAAATGACTGTGGTTCGATACAGCGCAGAGTCACTACAGGGGTGTCACGATGGGAGTTTCCCCCCAAACTGGCTTCTAAAATTCAAACTTTTTAACATTTTAAGCTAGACGCATGAAGTTTTTAAGGAAACCAAATGTAAAGAAAAGATAAAATTTGAAAAAATTTCAGGGTACCAAATTCGTGGGTTCCCCTCAAAGGGGGCCGCCAAAATTCAAACTTTTTAACTTCTCACGCTAGACACAAAAAAATTTTCAGGGTAGGCAAATATGAAAAAAAGTTCCCCCCAAAACGCGGCCTTCCAAAATTTAAAGTTTTTAAGCTAGACTTATGAAATGGTGGTCCACAAATTCTCAACTTCCCTATATGAAACAACTTAATTGCTGACTGTGAGCGAATTAAGAACGCAACTAAGCGGTGAACATCTAGAAGCACGCAGTGTCATGCACGGCAATAAAGTGCTGCTTTAATTAAGCAAATCGTTGAATAATTTTTTTCTGGATATCGGTGGCGGTTGACTGATTGTTTACTTTTTCAGCAAATTAAGTTAATTTAAGCCAGAATAGGATTCGGTATTCTGGATTCGGTTTTAGCTATTCGGAATAATCCTGGAATAGCTCCGAAATGCTGGAATAATAATAATCCTGGAATACTCTAAAATGCCCATCCCTAGATTCAGCTGATATGAATTTCTCTGAAACTTCTCCCAGAAGTTTAAAGTAATGAGCGATTATTTGGGGTCTGCGGAAGACGGATTTCCAACCGCTCGGGATAATAGCTTATTTCAATTGCATCTGCACTGTTAAGCGCAAATCTTTACTTGGGATGATTAGGTAGCCCTGGAACAAAACTTTCTACACTGTCTTGCAGATTTTTTTTTTGTATAACTTGTATGTGAATGTAGTTTGCTCTAAATTTTTGCTAGCAACGTTTATTTTTAGAACAGCAAAATAAAAAAAACATTGCAAGAATTATATGGTTGTACACAGTACCATGTTAGAATAATTCTTCAATAATAACTTAGTTGTGATGTTTTTGACGTTTGCTGGCCAGTGCTTTTAATATTTTATCGTTTGCGTGCTATCTGGCCTAAAGGCTATCAGCGCAGAAGCCTAGGGAAGAGTCACCAGAACGAACAACAAAAAAGAATAATTCTTACAAAAAAGAATAATACTTAAGCAATAATTAAGACAAGCAATATAACATCACGTTTAAAAATCATACAATATTAAACTTTGATTGAAAGATGTCATAATGCTCTCCTCTGTTTGCGCTTCAAGAATACAAGGGTAAATATAAAGTCCTGCACACATTTAAAATTTTAAATTCTCAAAAACCCCATATGGTAGAAACTTTAGATTTTCGACAGTGAATTGTACCACCATAAAGTTTTTTTGTTATTTTTCACAGGTTATTTTATTGTTGAAGTGAGTACAAATAAGTCATTTTTAATAAAGGAGTAAGGAGTAAGTTTGCAACAAATTATGAAAAATGTTGACCATTCAACAAAAAGCACAATGTGTTCGTTGGTACAATGAATTGAAATCACCAACTGCAGTATAACGTAAATTTAGAAATGAGTTTGGACAAGACCCTCCACACACTAACAGCATTAAGAGATGGTTTAAAAATTTTATGGAAACCGGCAGCATTTTGGATCGCAAACGATCAGGTAGGCCAAGCATTGATGAAGAGACTGTTGATGCTGTCCGTGTAGCATTTCATCGCAGCCCAAGGAAATCAATTCGTGTTGCATCAAATGAACTTGCTATTCCTCGAAGCACAGTTCACAAAGTTTTACATAAACGACTTCGGCTCCATGCTTATAAGTTACAAATTGTTCAAGCTCTTAAGCCGGATGATCGCCCTTGCCGAGCAGCTTTCGCTGAAGAAATTCTTCAGCGCATTGATGATGACAATGGCTACCTTAACAGTGTGTGTTTTTCCGATGAAGCAACTTTTCATGTAACCGGGAAAGTCACTAAGCATAACATTCGAATATGGGGTTCACAAAATCCTTGCGAGGTTTTAGAAAGAGAAAGAGACAGTCCCAAAATCAATGTTTGGTGTGGTTTAATGCACAACCAGATTATTGGTCCGTTCATTTTTGCTGAATCCACCATTACAGCAAACATTTATCTGGATATGCTAAAACATTACGTTGTTCCTCAATTAGAAGAGTTCCAGCCGAGGGTTGTGTTTCAGCAAGACGGTGCCCCTCCACACTGGGGTTTGATAGTTCGTGACTTTTTAAATGAAACTTTTCCAAACCGATGGATTGGAAGAAATGGCCCAACACCATGGCCGCCAAGATCTCCAGATATCACCCCTTTAGACTTTTTCTTGTGGGGTTATGTAAAAAACAGAGTTTACAGAACGCCAGTACGTGACGTCGAAACATTGCAGTCACGAATAATTGAGGTTCTCGCCACAGTAAACGAAGAAATGCTGGAGAACACTTGGCGCGAAATTGAGTATCGCCTTGACATATTGAGAGCAACAAATGGAGCACATGTTGAAGTCTATGAATAGCATGGAAAATTAAATTCTTGAAATATGGCTATTACTTAAACTGCTAGAAATTTTTATATGTAAAACTTTAATAAACAAACTTTACTTTGCAAAAAACTGTATGATTTTATCTGCTTTAGTTATTTAGCAATACAATTTTGAAAACTGTTCAAGACTTTATGGACACCCTGTATATTATCGCAATGAAAGAAATTATAATGCTGGAACTAGAAACTTTATTTTTGTTGGTGAATATACTGTGTTTAATGAGCGTGGCCCCAGATTTTTTTTAAAATGGGCAAAGCCCTATTTAAAATTTTTTTGAGAGTCTTTAAATTTTAAAACAAAAATTGAAAAATTTTGAAGACTTATAATTTTAAAAATGAGCATGGCCCCAGATTTTTTTAAAAATGGGCAAAGCCCTATTTAAAATTTTTTTGAGAGTCTTTAGATTTTAGAACAAAAAATTGAAAATTTTTGAAGACTTATAAATGTTATAATTTTAAAAATGAGTTGGTTAGCAACATGGTTCATCTTTGAGTTGATAGGGTGGGGGCTGCCCCGTATCTAAGTGAACCACAAGCCTTTAAAAATTTTTCTTTGCAAGTCATGATCGATAAAACATTCACTTTTCGTCGTATATTTCACAAAAATTTGCACCACATTCAAGTTTGTGACGTTTGATATGAATGGCCAAAGCGGTAGCGGTACCCTGTTACCGCTTCCAGCTTCCGCTTCTACAAAAATTTGCCGCTTCCACATCCCTGATTAGTATACTAGTGCAAAAACTTTTCATCAAGACTTACTCTGACATATTTTCATCACTAAGGCTGATAATATCTTCGGATTGATCACGTGACAGTGATGCCAAACCTTCAATGGGCACAAGGTTAAACGAAGGATGATGATGGGCAGCTATTCTACACCAGAAAGCAAGTTAAACCATGGCATAGTATAACGATAAATCACCAAACTACGGTAGATTAGCGAAATAGTTGCACATCGAATTTTTAGAAGCTGATGCGTCCCATTGGCCCTGAAGCGACGGAGGCTGTCAGGTCACCACAGCGGTAAGGTCTACCCAGGGGCCCCTGCCTGGGCTGGACTCCGGGGAAATGGTTTGACGCGACTGGACTGCCTGGTCACTACAAATGCGGTCTTTGCCTCTGACGGGAACTACGGACGGGGAAGGGACTGCAACTACTGTGAAATGGCTCAAGCCAATCAGAATGGATGTATACATGGTAAGTTCCAGTGAACATGGCCATGTGGGCACCATTTGGGTTTCAGATGGGCAACTAGGCTTTGCGTGGGCCATTTTCCTGAGGCCCAAGTGAGCTTAGTTTGGGCCTAAATGGGCTCCTTAAAAATCTACTTCAAGCGTTTTTTATTAACTCCATTGGCTGTCAAAATCTTAATAACTTTCTAGTTTTTGTCGCAACAAAACAAACGAAAAAATTGAAACTTTATGAATTTGGGATGCGCACGTTATTCCCACTCTTAGCTCAATTGGGGCAATTTTATTGGGGCCTAAGTAGGTTTAAGTGGAATCCTTTTCAATCTTTTTAGCATTTAGTATAAACCTTGTTGGCTGTCAAAATGTTAAAACTATCTGTAGCCCCCTCCCCCCCCATTGGCTTGAAGAGTACGCAAAATACGCTGTTTTTAGCACTTTTGAGGCCGATTTTGCACGAAAAAATGAAAATAGCCCCCCTCCCCTTGGTATTGGCGATGAGAATTGGTCAGTGACCTGCTGTGATTTGGACCAGAAAAAGTGGGTTGCAGCCTGGCTTATGACCTTTTTTTTTGAGATCACCTAAATTTGGGCAGAAAAAACGGTCTCAATTTAGACCTTTTTTTTTTCGGAAATCACCTCCATTACCGACTCAATCTGATCCAAATCTGGACCGTCATCGTTTGATGTTGTTCCTAGCCTCCAAAACAGCCCCCCCCCCCCACTGCAAATTCCTGGTTACGCGCCTGACCAGAACGGTAATTACTTAAAAACAAGCAATGCGAAAAAGTTATCTTTAAAAACATGCAAGTTACGTCAAAACACCACAAATTAAATTACAATGAAATTATTTAGGTTTCGTTGCAACAAAATAAACTGAAAAAATTGAAGCTTTTTGAATTAGGTGTGCCCACGTTATTCCCAGTCTTGGGCCATTTTGCTGAGCCCAAGACTGGGCTTAGCTTGGGTTTAAGTGGGTTACTTCAAAATCATTTAAAGTGTTTATTATGTTCTCCGTTGATGGTTAAAAGCCTAAGTTACCATACGTTCTCTTGTTGGAGGACATGTCCTCCTTTTTAACGAAAAAATAATTTGTCCTCCGAGGACGTTAAAAAATGGCCAAGTGTCTTCCTTTTTTGGCATTTTCAACAGATACAACAAGTCCACTCACGCAGCCTTTTAAAGTATAAATATATCATCACTTAGATCATTAAAAGTAGGCCTATATATCGCGCACGCGCTATAGCTTACGTCTTACCAGGTTACTCTTGGACAGTCGGGGGTGTTTATGACGTAATAAATTTCTCATTCGATAATGAACTATGATGCAATTGTCGCAGCCTCTCTGCTGTAAGTTACGCTTTGTTAAGACATCCAGATCCAGTTAAGTGTTAAGTGGCTTATTTTAACACGTGCAGTACTATTGAATTGTTTAACGAGCTGTTAAAAATTGCACAGTTTTACTTCAGCGTTATATAGCGCCGTTTGTGTACCCTAATTTGTGCAATGTTTTTTTGCAAATTTAATTAAATAGTCATTTTAATTCAATGTACAAAAATAAATATACAAAAAAAACACGTGCAAAAATAAATATGCAAAAATTTTTGAGCATTTATTACACCGTAATTTGCGTAACGTTTTTTTGCATATTTAATTAAATAGTAATTTTAATTAAATACACAAAAATATAAGCCGCAGAATAAACTGTTGTAAAAACAAATAGACAAAAAATTGTTACACAAAAATTTTTTGAGCAAAAATTTTGACACAAAAATTGTTGATGCACAAATTAATCCACAAAAATTTTTGTGGTTTTATTTTTGCAACATCATTTTTGGCATCAAAATTTTCTGCATTACAATTGTTTGTGTCACAAATATTTGTACAGTTATTTTTGATAGCGTTGAAGAAACAACACACGCCGAAATAAATGTGCAAAAGTTTGTGACGCAAAAAATGTTGTTGCAAAATTTCTTGTCGCAAAAAAAACCCGTGCAAAAATAAATAGTCAAAAATATTTGCCTATTTAGTTCGTGTCCATAATGATAAAAGATTGGAATTATGCGGGCGGGAAGGTAGTGGTGAATGAACCTTCACTTACCACCCCAACGAGAGGTCTCATAAGCGGGCTAGTACCTCACTAAAGGCTGCCGTACATCCCGAAGTTTTCGTCTTGAAGTTCCAGTTTTATGCCTTGCCGTTACCTTCCCGCCCGCATAATTCCAATCTTTTATCATTATGGACACGAACTAAATAGGCAAATATTTTTGACTATTTATTTTTGCACGGGTTTTTTTTTGCGACAAGAAATTTTGCAACAACGTTTTTTGCGTCACAAACTTTTGCACATTTATTTCGGCGTGTGTTGTTTCTTTGCTATCAAAAATAAATATACAAATATTTGTGACAAACAATTGCAATGCAGAAAATTTTGATGCCAAAAATGATGTTGCAAAAATAAAACCACAAAAATTTTTGTGGATTAATTTGTGCATCAACAATTTTTGTGTCAAAATTTTTGTGCAAAAAATTTTTGTGTAACAATTTTTTGTCTATTTATTTTTGCCATGGTTTATTCTGCGGCTTATATTTTTGTGTATTTAATTAAAATTACTATTTAATTAAATATGCAAAAAACGTTACGCAAATTACGGTGTAATAAATGCTCAAAAATTTTTGCATATTTATTTTTGCACGTGTTTTTTTTGTATATTTATTTTTGTACATTGAATTGAAATGACTATTTAATTAAATTTGCAAAAAAACATTGCTTAAATTAGGGTACATAAACGGCGCTCCATACATAACGCTAATGTTGAACGTATTTTTTCCTTGATGCAGCCACAATGGTTAAAAGAAAGAGAGCGATTTCTTTTTGATTCAGTGGCAAGCATCTTGAAGTTGGTGTACAATTTCAATGATATTACGTGCAACCAGTTTTACGACATTGTTAAAGCTGATTCTACACTACTTAAGAAAGTTAAGGAACGGCCAAATACTCGTGGGTTAAGTCGAAAAATTAAATGTAATAACACTTTGACCTATAGCTGAAATAATTGTTGCTTTCGTTTCTCTTTTGGCGTATAGGTGATGCAGAACAACTAGCTGTAAATAAATTTCATTGAAATTGTATCCTCCTTTTTGGTGATAAAACTATAGTAACCCTAGCATTATTTGTTTTTCGAGATGACTTTAGGTCGCCAACAGGCAGCTTTAGTTTTTTAATTTCCTGCTCTTGGATGCTAGAAGAAGGCGATCTACCACGTGTTATCATTGCTTTGTGACTATTTAATTGTGCTTGAAGCCTTGGCAGACAGTAGTGATTAGTAAGGATTGAAGTGAACAGTCCCTTTTTTTATGAAAGGTGCTAGGCTGTTTGGTAAATTGCGTTTTGCGATCCCCGTTTTCAAAATGTGTTTGGTTTTGGCTTGATTAAAACGTTCATTATCTTTGAAGCTGTTCGTCTGACACTTGTCAAAAAGAATCGTCAGAATGGAAAGCGCAGGAAATGGAGCGACTATTTATAGGAAAAAGCCGAGCCGTGATTGACTGAAAAAAGATTGGTGAGAGAGCGTCATTAGCGCACAATCTTTAAGCTGTACACGAATTCTTTCTGTTGGCGGAGGGTGGGATTAGACTCATACTTAGTCTCCTGCTTCTGATTCAGCCATTGGACTTTATCTCTTAAAAAATCCTACCTGTGCTCAACACTATGATTGCAGTAGATTTTCTATTCTTGCCCAAGGCCGCTCCCCTTTCCATCTATCTGCTCTTGAAGCCACTTTTATCAAAACTTCTAACCCCGACCTCTGCAGACAGAAGGAATTCGTGTTCAGCTCAAAAATTGTGCACTAATGACGCTCTCTCATTGGTCTTTTTTCAGCCAGTAACTGCTCGGCTTTTTCCTATAAATAGTTGCTCCATTTCCTGCGCTCTCCAATCTGACGATTCTTCTTGACAAGTGTCAGACGAAAAGCTTTGAAGATATGAACGTTTTAATCAAGGTAATTCTCAAGTACTGTACCACCAATCAACTTATCAAGTGTATGCTTTTCCGTGTATTGCTGTTGTGAGTGATTTTGGTAATTTTTTAAAGTTGGTGGAAGTAAAAAACAAAAGCTTCGATGATTTTAGTGTTTTTGTATTATTGTTGCATCAGTTTTACACCACAAGGGATGTCGAGTACTAAAGCATAGGTTAACGTAGGTTTGTCAAGTTAAAGCCCCAGTGCTAAAGCATGGGATGCGGGTGGATTTGCTCACTAAATTAATGGGCTACCCAGTTGAATCCCAGTGGTAAAAGCATGGGATGCTGGTGGTTTTGCCGACTAAACTAATGGGCTGCCCAATTTGGGCCCAGTTTTGTCCCGTGGACAAATCAAGTGGGTCCCATATGGGTTGCCCACAATTCGGCCCCACATCAATTGTTTATTGTGTTAGAGATTGAAGGGACTTTCTGCTCTTGGCTGCAAACTTGATTTCTGATTTGTTTTTATTAAAAGTTTTACTGAACATACGACAGCTAAGCATATAGTCCCTCTTGCCCACAAGAATATTAATGGCGTTCGGGCCACGTATATCCAGCACAGTTTCAGCCGCTGCTGATACTCAATTATAATATTGAGCCCTGAAGGGTGAAAGATTATCATCATTGTAATCTGTTAATGCTGTGATACAAGTAAAACAATCACATGAAATTTAAAATATTTTTATTAGGTTCTTTCCTCGCTGTTGCTAGATTTAACGGGAAAAAGTATTCGAATACAGTACATTTTGAAACTCATAACATTGCTAATAAATACGTTGATTTTAACCCTATTGTTGCTATTTTTCAGATTAAATAGGAGTTATAAATAATAATTATTAGTTAATAACCCCCATGATTTCGAAATTAAAAGAAAAAATTGTTGCGTCAAGACTTATATTTACAGACTGAATCCTATTAGGCTATTCAAACACTTTTACGCAGAGAGTTTAATTTCAACACTTGCTCTGGAAAATCTCAGATATTCCTAAGCAGCACTCAAACTGTAAAAATTTGCATAGGGGGACGCTTTCGCAGCCTTGACAAAACGCTTTCGTTCTGCGGCTGCAATTCAATGGAAATTTTGCTTCAAGTTCAGATGCTACATTTTGCTTCAAGTTTTTCCCGAATTTTATTGAAGACCTAAAAAAGATCCTCACCGAAATTTGAAGGGATTTTGACTCCGAACTCGTACGAACACCAAAAAAAGGTCTTCACCGCAATTTCGCGCTGTCTTTGGACAAAAATTGGTGCTAAAAGCCACGTTTTTGTCTAATCGTCTGGACGCTTACTCGTAGTGGAGGGCGCTGAAATCTAGTTGAAGGGGACGCTGAAATCTCGATGGGGGTGAGGCTAAATTTCGATGGGGATAAGCTAACTTTCCATGGAGGACATGTCTCCCCTACAATTTAAGTACTGTTCCTATGGTATCGTAACTTTTAAACCGATGAAACTGTAAATAAACGTAGCAAAAAATCAGAGAACCCATCTTAGTGGAAGGAAACTGAGTGCAAGATCTGTAGATAATGAGGAAGTAAGGATTTTTTACAGCGATGAGTGCGAAATGCCGAGCTTACTACTTAGTTATCGAATAGGCTTATTCGGGCTCGAGCAAACAGACATTCCGGACGCTTCCTCATTGTCTGCAAATCTTGCACTCAATTTCCTTCCATTAGATGGATTCTCTGATTTCTTGTTCCGCTTATTTACAGTTCCCTAAGTTTGAAAGTTTCGAAACCATAGAAATATCTGAGATTTTCCACGATAAGTGTTAAAATTAGAGTTTCTGTGGAAACGTGTTTGAACAACCTTATAGGATTTAGTCTCTATATAAGTCTTGACGTGAAAAAGTTTTTCTTCTAATTTCCAAGCCATGGGATTTTTAACTAATCATTGTTATTTATAACTCCTATTAAACCTGAAAAATAGCAACAAAAGGGTTAAAATCAACATATCTATTAGCAATGCTTTGGATTTCATTTATTTTGGACACCGTGTACATTCGATCGGTTCTAATCATAACATACTTGACTAATTGTTGCTTGATTTATTTTTCTTCAAAAATTATCCTTTTAACTCTCCTACCCCATTTTACACGGACTGCCCGACCAACGCATTTTACAGGAGTGGTGGGCAAAATGCCCTCTATCTAACTCCTACACCAAAAGTCATGGAATCACCAAATTTGGTATGCGTGTTGGTGGGCACCAAAATTTTTTTTGCTTTGAAACACTAATTTTGAGTTGATGACATCATTATAGTGACATAAGAGCCATATTTTTAAAAATGACGTCAAAAGCTGTTGGAATTTTGTACATAGGCTTGTTTTTGGTGCTTAATTATAAAATGCTTTAGTCAAAGTAGTTACGTCACAAAAAAGTATTGTGACGTCATTTCAGTTAAACATTGGCCGAAAAAGTTCAGATTGTAAAAAGTGACTTCGGGAACCCTCAAAATTGGGAAACTTTCCCTTTCCTAAGCAATTTCAAATTTTCAGGGATTATTTGTGAATGAATTTGATTCAAAGTCAAGCTTGCTTGAAAAAATCTTTTTTATAAAGGGGTTTATCACGAAAAACCTAGAGGGGCAAAAATACCCCCATTTCCATGTAAAATAGGGCCAATAAACTTATATAAAAATTATGCATACAGATTTCATTACCTAAACGCGTCATCAGATACTTCTAGGTTTTTCCGAGACCAGAATCTTGACTTCTTTTCTCCCACCAGCGATTTGCAATCTTCCTTTATCGGTGGTAGTTGCTTGTTTTGTTCCAGCGATTTCTGCACGATCCATATAAATTGTGAAAAACTGCATCAGCATAATAAAATTAGTGACAATATTAAATAAAAAGATCGTCAAATCTGTTTTCTTTAGAAAAAAATATGTATATATTTGGTATAGAGGAAAAAAGACGTGTGGTATAACACTCTAGTTGGCGTTCCTAATAGCGCCATAAGGTTTGCTTACTCGTACGTCGGTCACTGCAACTAAAAATTTGGTGAATTATTACACTTACAGTGCTGCAATGGTCATTGTAATTAACGGTACCTTTTCTAAAGTAGAGAAATCCAAGAAATTATCTCATGATATTGATCAATCAATAAGCTACAATTTTTTAACTTACTTTTTTAACTGTTCCGACCTTCTTTCGTTTGCGATCAATTCCATAATTTTTGTTTATTTCTTCGTGAAAATAAGGTTCGAGTAACATGGGACATCGTTCAATATCTTTCATCATTTGATATCTTGAAAGCAGAAAAAATATAAAATTTGGCAACGTGTATTACAAAAAGAAAAAAAAAAATTCATAGATTACTAAATAATAGCTTAAAGGGGGGGGGGGGGGGGTGAAGCATCCAGTCAACTCCGGTAGTTTACAATTCAGTAAAAATCGAAAGATAATTTTTGAAATTTTTTGTTCTTATTGTGGAAATGCGGTTGCAAACAAATATAAAAAGATATCCCCTTCAAAAAGTTTTGGAAAGCCTGGAGTTTGTCCTCCCAGCTTAATCTTCAGAAAAAGGGGTAAGTTTACTGAAATTGGATTGGTCATGGGATGTTATTAGAAGGGTAAATTTTATTCAGTCTCCCTTTTTTCCCGGAAGTTCAGGCTGAGAAAATAGATTCAGGGTTTTCAAAAACTTTCTAGGAGTAACATCTTTTTGTATTAGTTGAATATCTTTGCGACCGCAGCACCAAAATAAGAATAAAAATTTCAAATCAAATCTTTCACTATACTCGCTGTATTACGCCGCAGCGTATAACGTATTTGCAAGGCCCATTTCCACGTCATTGTACCTGGGCGACACCAGTGGCGTCGCCAGGGGGAGGGGGGACGGGGAGGTGGCCCGCCCCGGGTGTCACCATATCCGGGTGACACCATCTTGGGTGACACTATCATAACTCCACTAATTTGCGATGAAGACTTTTTATTTTAATTGATTAAGTCTCCATCCACATTCGGATTTAAAACCCACTGAATTTTTGGCGTAGATTTTTTTTTTTGGCCTTCACTTACTTTTGGACATAATTGTGATAAAGTGTCTCACAACCTAAAGGGTTCGTCACATCACAAAAGGTAACATCATACAGAGTGCATCACACATAAAGGGTGACACCACGCACTACCACCCCGGACGCCACCATCCTTAGCAACGCCTCTGGGAAACATAGCTCCTTTCGAAGAAATGTCGCAGCGGTGGTGAGCCGTTGGCAACACTGTGTTCGATTTGACTGGCCCGAGATTTAAACCTCAGACCTCCCGCTCCATAGACAAACTGGTTACCGTTTGACCAACTACTTCGCCCCCTTTAAGCATTATTGCTACAATTTTTTCATTCAAAAATAACTCGCTTTGACTCTATGTTTTTACTATAAAAACAAAAAGACTAAATAGAGAGTCTGAGGAGTAGACGCAACATAAAAGTAGCAATAGTATGTTATTGTAGATTGAGGAAGAATTCCAAACTGTTTGCATATCAAAAAGTCGCCATGTGCTCATGATCCTGTCACTAAGGAAAAGCGCTGCTCGAGGACACCATTATAATTGAGTGTGGCACGATTTCAACATCAGAAGATATTTTTGTTTGGCAAGGTCTCCTCTTCAATCGTCATCCTTTTTTCGTTCGAGAAACGACATAGTTTTACAAAGAGTTTGCTCATGTGTGGAACCTTCTCAAGTGGAGTTAAATTGCAACCCGCGTTTGAAAACCTTGCAACTAGGTAGCTTTTAACTTCTTACCTTTTCCAACATCGACATATGAGCGGAAAACCTAAGCCAATCAGAAACAGCCCAACGGCCAAAATGACGTAACCAACAACGCTTAGTGGGAAGACAAACGATGACGTCACAGAAGGTACATATTCTACTGAAACCTGCAGCAATCGTAACAAATGGTTTTAAAAATTTCTTGCCAAATGGAAAAATCGGCAAGTTTCGGTAAATGTTATGATTATTTTAGACAAGTTTAAAGCAGCGTTGTAAAATGACGTACGGGAAATCATTTGTCATTTGGTCTAGATTTTCGAATAATGGATCTGCTTGTGTCAATGCCAAACAACATTGTTTATTTAGAGTTTGATTTACCTCTGTTTTCAAAACATGGCTATTGGAAATCTAAGGTGTAGTATTCATAAAACCTGAAAGGTTTTTTAGATTCCAAGCGATTACATCATTTTCTCTAACAACTTGGAATTGTTGCTAAAACTCGCAAAGCCACTACGATATTCAACAATTTTTGGGCTACCCACCGATGCATAGTTTCGCGGGGTAAGTTTCGGTGCATACAGTATTTTGTTGAAGCAAAACCAAGAACACATGTACTCAATTGTACAGTTGCATCTTTTGTGCAGTACTCTTTTGATTCGACTGCAAATGGAGCCCTATCCAATGTTACTGTATAGCAACCAAAAGCTAATTTAGGTGAAATTAAATTTTAAAAGTCTTTCTGTCACCTGTGTTTTATTGTCGGTTTTATCTGTCACATTTTTCGTTGGTTCATCATTTTCTGACTGGCTGAAAAAATGTAGCTTTGCGTTAGGGAATATTACGAACGCTCCTCCAGTAAAGATCAACAACAAACCAAAAGAACATAAATATGCCAAAACACGAATATTGGTCAATAATCGCTGCTTTTCACTTTCCCTGATCATTCTATCTCTTTATCTGCCGCTTCAAAATTATTGGTCTGATTTAATTTATTGCGAAGCATCCTCGCACTATTGTTTCGTGGCTTTATATTGTGTCGAATTGCTTCGTTGTTTTCCAGCGTATGCATTTCCGATTCCTGTATGTCGCCGCTTAGCTTTGCGTAACTATTCTGAGACAGCGTAAATATCGCTCGTCTGGATGCGTTAATGTTAACTAAAAAATCACGTACAAAGTGACCTCTGGAAATGTTATTTCAACACAAAATTTAATTAATAATTATGTAACGTACAGGCGGTCGTAATACAATGCAACAATAAGCAACAGACCGCTACAGCAAGATAGAGTATATAAATCTAACCTAAATTGTGTAAAAAATACCAAACAACATTACAAGGAACAACGATTTGCTATTGCAAAAATGGCTTCGCAGCTTTTAAGACCTTCTTCTTCAAAAAAGTAAAACTTAACGAAGAACAATCCGGAAGTGCTATTTACTATTAAACCAATAAAAATACCAGTTACCATAGAAACAATTTAATTGCCGGTAATCTTTTTTTGCTGAGCTGCTTTGGCCAGAAGACAGTACTAACACTACCCTGTTTTATTTGTTAATGTCAAGCACAACTACAAGACTTCTTCCTTCTTCTTTACTGCTTGCTCGTTCATAAGGATTGCCGAGGCAGCAGTTCAGACTGCTGCAATTCACGGTTTCCATAATTTCACAGTTTTAATTTAGCGTTTGTAGTCCTAAATTATGTTTAACAGTAAAGCGTACAGCAGGGGTCGGCAACCTTTTCAACTAGTGGGCCACATTCTGTCCTAACAAGGTTCTAGCGGGCCGCCACCATTCCAGCGGACCAAAAGAGAAAGGTCTTCGCCAGAAATTTAAGCCTTTTTTCGGCCGATTGATGGCGAAGACCAAAAAAAAAGTCTTCGTCAGAAATTCAGGCCTTTTTTCGGACGAATCGGGGGCAAAGACCACTAAACAGGTTTTCACCAGAAGATGAAAATCATTTTGGCGGTTTATTGCTTCATATTCTTCATTAAAAAAAAGAAAAGGTAGTGGGCCGGATGACAATAAAAGGTCGCGGGCCGGGTTAAATGCTTTGGCGGGCTGCATCCGACTCGCGGGCCGTAGGTTGCCGACCCCTGGCCTACAGTCTATTGAGCTGTGCAAATCGCAATTCATCAATTGCGGAAGTTACGTTGCGCTTTAATTTTTGAATTTAAGACATAGCGGAAGTTGCATTTTGGACCAAGGTTTTCAAAATTTGTTGCAGATTAATTGCACTGCGCTTTCAATTTTTTTTTTGCGGGTTAATAGCGCAACTTTACTCTCTAAACTAAATTTTGTTTCATTTCAATCGTAATATTGTCAAATGCCGATCTTCTTTAGCAAATTACTTGCTCCTTTACTGCCTAAAATTGAAAAAATGCGGAATTTGAATTGTGTTTTGTGAATTTTATTGCGGAAGTTTGGTTGCTCTTTGACTTTGTACAAAAATCTTGCTTCAACCAGGAATGTGGAAGAGCCAGTTTTTTAATCGTTTCCGCTTCCACTTCCACCACTTGATCCACCACTTGATGACGTAACTTTTGCTTAAAAATTTTTTTTGCTTAAAAATTGCAAGGAACTGAGCATGAGCGTATCCAGGAAACCCGCTCAGGATAGTAACCCAAAAGCGAAACGTACAAACGTATGGTCATATGCTTCGTCATCTGACATTAGTTTTTCTAACAGTTCAGCAGAAATTTAAAAAAGAGCGTTACTTATTGGGGTCTAGAAACGGATTTTCAACCGCTCAGGATAGTAACGTTCAATAGTAACGTTTCAATCATCAACTGCTGTAAAGTGAAATTAATCTTTACTTGGGTGATTTAGATCAGAGTTGTAAGTCGGGCCGGGCTTTTCGTGTCGGGTTCGGGCCTAAAGTTGACAAAAATTTTGGGCTTAATTCGGGCCTGAGACGTACTTTTTGTCTTGGAAGCACAAAAATATGATCACAATAACTTGGCAACATTGCTAAATTTTTCAGACCTATAGCTTAACTTTCGAGTTTTTTCGGGCATGATTTGGGCTTCTAATTAGTTTTCGGTTTCGGGGCGGGTTTGGACTCAGATTTTCGGGGGTTTGGGCCTGAACTAGTCGGCTCGTTTACAACTATGATTGAGGTACCTAGGGTGAAGCCCAAACAATTGCAGATTTTGTTTTAGATGAATTCGTTTTTATTTGTGGCTTTGCTCAAAATTTCTGCGTAGCAAGAATTTTGAACGTAACTAGAATCGAACAATACCTTTTTGTCATATATTTTACAAAATAATTGCACTACATTTAAGTATTTTACATTTGATGAAATGCATAAAGTGGAAGCGGTATCCTTTTACCGTTACGCTGTGTTTGGGGTAAAACGTTATTCGTGCCCATCTCAGATAGCGTTGAGCTTAACCAAAAATTGGAGAGGACAATTGGTGAGCCCAGGCGCGTCGCCAGAAACCTGCAATGGAGGGCGGTTTCGGGGGTTTGGGGATGGAGCCCCTAACCTCGTCAATTTTGTATTTTTTGCAAAAATAATTTAATCTGGGGCCTATTTTGATAAAGACTAATACTTCTAAAACGTGGCATCGAAATTAGCAGTGCAAAACATGATTAAACTGATTGGATAAAAGGGCTATGTGGAAGGAGGCCAATGGTAAAATTTCGTTTCGCTCATTTACAAACTAGTATATCATAAAATTCTATAGTTCAATGAAACTCACAATTAGTAATCTATTTCGACCATATGTAATACAGAAAGATAGTTGGGGGTTGTTAATCGAACGAGATTTGAGGGAAGTGATTGGTAATTAACAAATACTGAATAGTACCATACCCCTATTCCTGAACTTGTAAATTTTTATGATGAAACCTATATGTGCAGCATTTTTCAGCAAGTGATCAAATTTAATTACTTCTTTTTGGCGAATTTTCAAAGTTTTTACTAATTTGTAAGTTATATTTTAGACAAATTAGCTCCCTGCCCCAAAAGAAATGTTTAAAAAGATGCTTTAAATCGTTTTCGAGTCCATTCCGGTGCAAAAGACAGCCTTAGAAGTGTTAAAAACTTATGATATTTTCCTTATTCTGCATTTGACACATGATATTTTCCCTATTTTGACAGGCCAATCGGGGGTGGGGGAGCACGCCCCCCCTACTACGCTACTGGGTGAGCGAATAACTTGAGGTGTTCGACTTTTATTACTCGCAGCCTTAATTCTTCTACTTCGCAAGCCATATTAGGCTTATAAAGAAAAGGAAATACGGCTCCGATCAGTGAAGACTTCAAATACACTATTTTGGTCTTTAACGTTGGATTTTTTTGCCCCCATCCCCCCACCAAAAAAAGGGCGATTTTATTTTCAATTAATTAAAGGCTATTGGCTCTCTAGGGCACACAAAAAGCCTTAAAACAAGATTGAAGGCAAAATCAATGGGGATATCGAAAGTTAAAAGGGCATTCAGGTGGAAAATATTTGCGCTGGTTTACTATAAAAAAATTGCTAATTTAAAGACCAACTTTTCCAAATTTGAGCTTTTACGACCGTTTGTTTCCAAGATATGACAAAATAGATTTTAGAGATGGAGTCCTCGAGGACACATTTTGCAGTCTTTGGCCTTGGCCTCGAAGGTCAAATCCTTGGCCTTGGCCTCGAAGCCTCAAGTCCTCGAAAATCGCCATGTCCTTGGCTAAAGAACAGCACTATTTTTTAAATTGTTAAAATTTTGTGAATCGCCTGAAAAAAAATTTTGGAAACCTTTTTTTTGTAAGTTGCTCGAAAAATTTTTTTAAAGACCTTTTTTTGGAGAACGCCTGAAAAAAATTTTTGTAGACCTTTTTTTTTGGAGAACACTTGCGCATGTGTCCTTGGCCTTGGCTTCGAGCATTCCCGTGGTTGGCCTCGAGAGGGTCTGTTCTCGGAAGCGCTGTCCTTGGCATTGGCCTCGGATCTTTTTTGTGTCCTTGGCATTGGCCTCGAGCCATGTGTCCTCGACTCCACCTCTGATAGATTTTCCCTTAGAAAGACTTTTTCCCCTTACAAATTTTGCCAGGGTTGCCAAGTACAAACACAATTTAAAAAAGTTATTGCATGTTTGTAACTTCCAATGATTATTTTGCCGTGAAGATGTTGTCAAAACAAAGTGAAAGGTCTAAATTGTAAATTAACCTCTTTTCAAGTAAACCAAGCCAACTTTTCAAAAGGTAATTTTCTGTCACAATACTGACAAAATGGCAACACTGAAGTAAAAGGAAAATTGTTTGCTTTGAACAGCAATATCTTGAAAAGGAAAAGCCGTAGAAAGTTCAAATTTGGTGAGGATGCATTTGAGGCTTTTTCCAACGTTTTGGTCAAGAGTGAAAAACTTGACTTGAATGCCATTTTAAGGCAATCGTATTAGATTAGATTGGCGTTTACTTCATCCTCTTGATCGAGCCGTTCCTGAGATATTACACGACTTAGGGGCCTCTATAGTTCAGTGATGGCGAAACCATATTTAAAGCCTGAGGCCATATGGGTCTAAGGACAAAACTCCCAGCCGCTAGTCCAATTTTCTAATCTTTTGGAAAAAACAGCCATTTTAACGCTGTTTGGGTCACGTTTAGTACGTTTTGTAGAACTATTTGGAAAAACATAACTGTTAAAACTTAACGGCCAGTTGACAGAATTAAAGTCCCGTCAGCACCCCTTAACTTACAGGTCATCAAGTCCAAAACATGTTTAAACGCTTGCATTTTGGAGTTAAATTTTGTGAGTAACTTGGCTACCGGGGACTAAAGCCCCTTTACACCATCGCCGATATCTTTTAACGATACTTTTTTCGATAGATTTAATTTGATCAAGCGTGTTGTCAAGTCATTAAATATTTTATTTTTGGCAGAGCTTGCAACTTTTTTATGGCTTGCTTGAAATGCCCGCTCACTTTTTAGGTGAAAAGTCTTTGTTTTAATTTTGTTTATTTATTTTATTTGCGCCAACATAGAATTTAACAAAAAATAGCTTCAACAAGCAAAAAATCTTTCTTCTATCACTTACCAAACTGTTTTTACTTTCACTTACCTTTCCAGTACAAATAGGGTGTTAAAATAGCTCGGTAGATATTTTATGCTGTGCATTGAATAAATTTATTATTAAATACTTGTGCACAATTAACAAACAACTAATAAGTTTTAACTTCTTAACTTGAACAATAAGTTTTAACCTAAAATTAATAACTTGTTATAATTTTACATAAATAAAATAATAATCAAAAATAACCTAAATGATATATATAGCCTACTGTACTGTAAATTTCTGCCGATATACGTATAGCCAGGGGTGCCGAAACCCGGGGGGAATGGGGGGATATATCCCCCCCAATAATTTGACTTTATCCCCCCAATAGTTTGAGTATGGTCTACATCTGCATCCCCCCAATAATTTGACTCTGGTGTGCATCTGTGCTTAGGTGTCCACTTGAATTCGGGGAAAAAAGTATCCATTGTTGGTGAAGACCTTTTTTTTGGTCTTCACCTGAATTTGGGTAAAAAAAGTGTTCCATGTTTGGTGAAGACCTTTTTTTTGGTCTTCACTTGAATTTGGGGAAAAAAGTGTTTCATTTTTGGTGAAGACCTTTTTTTTGGTCTTCTCTTAATTTGCTCTCCTGAACAAAATCGTGGTCGAGGTTCATCCCCCCCAATGTTGAAAATAGGGCAAAATTGGGGTAAAATTGTAAATTATTCCCCCCAATGCTCAACAAAGATCGGTACCCCTGCATGTAGCCTACTAATAATTTCTATAAAAAATTTGGCTGAGTGAAGAATTCAAACAAAGTAAACTAAACTTTTTTGATGAAATGTTTAAATGAAATCCTTTTTTGATAAGTGTTGTCAAAATCCAAATTTTATTAAACTGTCTTAAATACGCCAAATCGTACGACAAATAAGCGAGCCTCATCTCCACTTGATTGCGCTCGAAAAACCACGTTCTTTTTGAAAAAAATGCAGTGCTGATGTTGAGCCATTGGCAACGCGATGTCCTATTTGAACGGCATGGAAATAGAACCCTAGAGAGCTCCTTTTTTCAGAGACGAGCTTGTTACCGTTAGTTAGACCAACTAAGAAATTAAACTGCAGTTTTCACCGCTTTATTCCTAAAATTATTATTGTTGGTTGAGTTGCAACCACTGTGCGAGGTAAGTCACAACTTACTTTCGTTTGCGTTGCAGATAATTTTTTTGGTAAATATAATATCAACAACCTTGACCTCATTATGAGTTTGAAAAAAAAAAAACACGCAGTCACAATCATAGGCGTAGCCAGGATTTTTGATTGGGGGGAGCCCAAAGCACAAATCACATACGATGACATCATCAGAATTTTTCAAAAAAGGAACTTTTTGTGGGGCAAAGATATCGTAGAATGGAAGATCTGAAGCTGTAGCTCGTTGGCATTTAACCAGGATTTTGGTTAAGAGAAGGGGCGAAAACTAACAGTTAAAAAGAGCAAACGTCTAACTTAGGATACGTGTTGAGTAAGCTAGTGTACTCAATCGTATCACAGACGGGGGTCTGGGGGCGGAGCCGGGGGCGGCTATGGGGGTCTGGGGGCGGCTATGGTGCTATCTATCAGGTGCGGGGGCTATCTGGCGGCTATCAGGTCCGGGGGCGGCTATGGGGGTCTGGGGGCGAAGACCCCAGCCGCTGGGCGAGTTTTGTACGTTTTTGAAAAGCTATTTTGATTCCATTGGATCACATTTCGCACGTGTTCACAGCCATTTGAAAGAACTAGATTTTTAATATTTGAAAGCCATAGTCAAAAATTTTATCTGTTTAATCCTCCTTTTACTTGTAATTAAATTCCAAAGCATATTTAAAATCTTGCATTATGGTGTAAAATTTTAATTGTAAGTGATTTGGTCCATGTAGGGGTAAGTAAGGTTCATTGCCTCCTGCAATATTTTAGCGGTAAATAGTAATCCGTTCGAAGATTTTCCTTAGCGATTTTTGTTTTGTCATGAAGTTAACCAGTTATAGGAGTACATGTACGGCCAGGGGGCCCAGGCCCCCTCAATTGAAATTTAGTAATTTGTTTAATGAGCATTTTCCCCAGCTATTTTTTTAAAAGTATTTTGTGCGTAAAAACTGGTGAGTAAGTAAGTATTTATTTTGCCAACTATCACAAACACAAAGCACGAATGAACAAACAATAAACTAAATGTGCATAATGGCAGGAAGCACCGAAAAAACCGTTAGGTTATCAAGTCAAGATGCTCCCTGATGTAGATGCAGTCAACAGTTAATCTAGAACATTAATAAATCAAAAGAAAATAAATAAATCGACGAGAAAAAAAAACTACAACAAATAATAGTTAATAACGATTTAGAAGATTTTTTTTGAATTTATTTTTAGAAGAAACCCAATGCATACTTTTATAGTTACTGTTCAATTCACTCCATAATTTGTTCCCTCTGTATGAAAGTTGGTTTTTGCAAAAATTTTTATTAACACGAGGTAGAAAATACGTAGCGGAATCTTTGAATCTTGTATCGTGAACATGTATAGAGTTAATATTTGTAAACGAATTGTAAAATACTTCGGGTAATTTACCATAATGTAATTGATACATAAATTTGTAAAGTTCAAATTCGTATATTTCATCAATTTTTAAAAATTGTAAGGCGCTGTATAATTTTGTAGTTGGGGTTTCAATACCACATGATAAAATTATCCTTAGAATTCTATTTAATCTTACTCGTAGACATTCTATACGAGTTTTGTCAGCTGTCCCCCATACAATAATGCCGTATTGAATTCTACTGTATACAAGGCTATAATAAAGCATGCAAAGAGTTTCTTTGTTTACGTAATTGCGCAACCTGTAAAAAACTCCAGAAAAACGAGCAAGCTGATGAGATAAGTAATTAACATGGGAAGACCAGTTTAAAGTGTCATCTATAAACAAGCCTAAATATTTAACCGTAGAGGAACGTTTCAATGTTTTGTCATTTAGATGGATCACGAAGTTTTCATGCACCGTTTTTTTTTGGTTGTTTATGTATCAACAGATAATTCGTTTTTGAATAATTTAAAGACAATTTGTTTTTGCAAAGCCAATAATCAACATGTCGAATTTGCTCATTTACCTTTGTTTCAAGTGTTTCTAAATTTTTATCAGCAAGCATCAAAAGTAGGTCGTCAGCAAATAGAGTCGTATGGAATTGAGATATATTGGGAAGATCATTTACGTCTAACAAAAACAATAAAGGCCCTAAACATGATCCTTGTGGAATCTCACACCTAACTGGTCTATTACATGAAACAGAATTAGAAACAACAGTACATTGAAGTCTATCTGTTAAATAACTCCGAAAGAGTTCATGAGCAACACCTCTAATGCCAAATGAGCGATATAGTTTTTCAAGTACGTAGTATAGTGTGATTAACAGTATCGAAGGCTTTAGATATATCAAGAAATATGCAACAAGTGTATAAATCTTTATCAATATTTTGAAGTAGTTGGTCGTATATTTTACTAATTGCATGTATTGTGGATGAATTTTGTCTAAACCCGAATTGAGTTTTATTTAGAAGATGATATTTTTCCAAAAAATGTATTAAACGATGGTAAATAATTTTTTCCAATATTTTATCAAATTGAGACAATAGCGATATTGGTCTATAGTTAGTTGCTTTTGATTGATCTCCTTTTTTGAATATGGGAACAACCTCAGCAACTTTTAAACAATTAGGAAATACACCAGATTTAAAGCACATATTAAAAAGTTTGCTAAGTATTGGTGCAATAATTACTTTGCTTAATTTAAGGAATTTTGTCTGGTGAGGTGGAGGTGAATCGTTATTGAAAAATGATACAATAGATGGTTACGTTTACTAAACATGTTATTCCTGGGCCGGATTTTCGTTGCCCACGGTCCCTGGCTCTTAGGGAATTTTTGCAGCCAGTGTGATTATTCCGATATTCAAGAAAGGAGATCGCAAGCAATGTACAAACTACAGAGGGATATCTCTCCTTAGTTTGCCAGGGAAAGTATATGCCAAATGCCTTGACAGGAAATGCCAAGAAATAGTGGAATCAAAACTGGAAGATGGTCAGTGCGGTTTTCGTCCGGGTCGCAGCACCACGGACCAAATCTTCACTCTGAAGCAAATCTTCGAGAAATCTTGGGAGTATGGCAAACATCTCTTTGCATGCTTTGTCGATCATGAAAAAGCATATGACCGAGTTCCTCGGGATAAACTTTGGAAGGTTTTGCAGGAGTATGGCGTTGATGGTCAATTGTTACGCGCTATTAAGTCATTCTACTGCAGACCGGAGGTTTGTGTTCGGGTAAATGGCAAGCAAATAAAGCCGTTCCATGTGGGCGTTGGACTCCGGCAAGGGTGCGTTTTGTCACCTCTCCTTTTCATTGTTTACATGAATTGGATCGACAAATGCAGCCAAGCTGATGAGTGTGCCACAACTGGAAATTGCAAAATTAGTCGTCTGCTATTCACAGATGATTTGGTTCTGCTTTCTTCCACAGAATCTGGCCTCCAGCGCGCATTAAATAGCTTTGCAGATGCATGCAACACCGCCGGAATGAAAATATGCACGGCCAAAACTGAGGTACTTCATCTTTCAAGAAACCCTGATCAGTGCGTATTACAAGTGAATGGAGCGACACTGAAGCAGGTAGAGAAGTTCAAGTATCTTGGGGTTGCATTTACGAGTGACGGAAGGCAAGACGAAGAACTGGATACCCGAATAGGCAAGGCTAGTGCAGTAATGCGAGCTTTGCACTACTCGGTTGTCATGAAACGAGAATTGTCGAAAAAGGCAAAACTCTCAATTTTCAAAGCAGTTTTTGTCCCCATTCTCACTTATGGTCATGAATCTTGGGTAATGACCGAAAGAATGCGATCACAAGTGCAAGCGTCCGAAATGAGGTTTTTACGAAGAATCGAAGGAGTTACGCTGCTTAACAAGGTGCGTAGCTCTGAAACTCGAAAATCTCTTAACATCGAGCCGTTACTTCTCCGAATTGAAAGATCACAGCTTAGATGGTTTGGCCATGTAAGCAGAATGCCTCAGGAAAGACTCCCCAAACAAGCTTTACATGCCAAAGCAAATGGGAGAAGACCAGTCGGACGACCTAGAACTAGATGGACCGATTACGTTGAGGATCTTGGATGGAATCGCTTGGGACTTCGCCCAAGCGAAATGATGGAGGTGATGGAAGACCGTGAGGTGTGGCGGCTCAATCTTGAGCTACTGCCCTCGCAACCCTCACGGAAAAGCGGGCAATGAAGAAAGAAGAAGAAAGAAGAAGATCTTTCTGCCAAATTTAAGTGAAGACAAAAAGAAATCTGAGTGCTGGGCTCTGGCACTGTGCCATATGGCAAATACGGCGCTGATAATTGCATTAGGTTCATAAAAAGTTTAGATGAGAACCTGAGGTAGCAACTTTTAAAACAAAAACCCTTGACTTCACCCTGGTTATACGTTTAAATTCGTTAGAAAAAATTGAATTACGGAGATGCGCCGGGCCCCCTGGTCGTCAATATTATTTATTTTTGATTACTGTTGTACGCAAAGATGCTAAAAGAAACTGAAAATGAAGAAACAAGGTTTTTTTATTAAATTTTTGTCATTGGTGACATTTCCATTGAGGGGGTCTCGGGCCCACTGTGCCACCCCCCTTGCTACGCCTATGATTTTGAGATAAGATCACGCCCTTAAGTTCTTTCATAAAAAAAACATTTAAAGCAAATTTAAAATAACTTTTTTCCAAAACGTGGAGGACTCGAGTCAATTCGCTTGACTGCTTTTTGAAACCTCCAACAGTTGGTCGTTATTATTATTACTTACTTTTGTACGCGAAATTCCTGAATTAAAGAAACCGCAATTCCGGACTAGGACAACATACTGGCTATGCTCTCATTATATTTATCATCGGTAGTATTTCTATTGGGGGTTTGCATTACCGCCTGTGTTTTAGCATTAAGCTCATAATAGAGTTAAACGAGGGCATGGGGTTGCAACTTTTAATACAAAACTCTTAGATTTTTCACAGGGTTTGCATATAAATTGTTAAAAATTTGATATACACGGACCCTGGCCCGGGACCCTTGATCGTCAGGTAGGGGCCCCAGGGCACCCTGGTTATCAGTTTGGGGCCCCGGGGCTCCCTGGTTGTTAGTTAGGGGCCCTGGCCCCCTGGTTGTTAGTTAGGTGCCCTGGGGCTCTCATCGTCCGTAACTGCAACTAAACATCGCTAGACTATGTTGTCATAATTTTTTATTATTGGTGGTATTTTAATTGGGGGGGGGAGCGGGCCCCCTGGGCCCCCCCCCGGCTACGCTATGGTCACAATGAGCACACACTCGTAGCATTTTGCGAGATATGCATATTTCATACGAGATTAGTTGCAGTGAGCTGTTGTTTAGTGCTTTTTTGGAGAAAATATATCGGCGATAGCCTACTCTGAAAAAACAATTATTCGATACCGTTACATCTGATCAATGTAATTCAATAGTGATATTGACATAAAAGTATCGCGCGATACGTATCTCCGATACCGATGCTTGTATTGCGACAATGCTCGCATCAATGATTGCATAGCCAGTAGCGTGCCGTACGCAGGACTTTGAAAAAGGGGGCAGGAACTTCAGAAAATTTGAGAAAAGGAAAGAACAGTGCAAGAAATTGTTCTTCCCGAAATCAGTACGATTTTCTACCCAAAATTAGGTGAAGAGCAAAAAAAAGGTCTTCACTCAAATTTAGTCCAATTTTCTGCCCAAAATTGAAGACCACACGTCTGAAACATCGCCTTTATGTGCTCAAACCTTCTCTCCAACTTGCAAAGGGGGGGGGGGGGCATGCCGCAATTTTGCATACCATTCTATGCTAAATCTACTATCCTGGCGACTCAAAGGGGGGCCATGGCCCAATGGCCCCCCCTAAATACGCCCCTATGCATAACTTATTTGTTACAAACGTGGAACAAGTGGACAATGGAAATATCCTAACAGATTCTTTTCCCGCTTACAAATTGTTCCTGTTTCACAAAATAAAATAGCTTTAGCTTTATCAAATTAATTGGGAATATTTTTGCATATGGCAATGACCCCAAATAATTGAAATATTATGTTAGCTAAACAATTTTTTTACGTCGAGTTTTTTGGCAGCATTTTCAGTATGCTCTGTGTTGCTAGCCAACGCTTTGATTTTTTTTTATCAATTTTCACTTCGATCACTCTACGGGTGCGCGAAATTCTTGCTAGTTTTCTAGCCGTAAGCCAATACCAATTTATATTCGAATCCTTTAGCTTTCTAGCCGTCTGCCATTTTAGACCAACAGTGAAAAGGCTTTGCATGGTTTAAAATGGATAGCGTTAGCGCCGCGCCAATGCCATACAGCATATTACATTTACAATTTGAAAATAGTAATGGCGCAAATAGTTTGTTCATTTGTTGGGGGATCAACAGGAGGCTTGCTGACAGTCAGTTTCGATATCAATAATTTTTGTTATCCGATTAATGGATATATCTGTAGGTTATAACTGCTATATACAGATATATGGATAGTTAACTGGTTAACCAGATAATATCTGCTAATACCGTACCTTAGACAATCGATTTTAAAAGATTTGCAAGTTTTTTAGAAAATCATAACTGGTAGGCCTATTGATACGTACCCTGATACTGTAGTTTTGTTATGCGAATAATAAGAATTATGATTATTGCCTACGACACACGTAGTCTGTAGTGTGAGCAAATATCATGTAAAATTACGCTGATTAAGATTTAAAGGTTCACTGTTTCTCAGTTCTGCAACGCATTTCTAATATCCTAGGCTACAGAATATAAAGCACTAGTACGGGTAATACATCAACTGTTGAATAGTGTACCTAGATTCACCAGGTGTCTTCTGGTCGTTAAGTAGGCTAAGCTATAAGTCGTTCACTTTTTTTTAAGCTCTGTGACCCATGTATGAATGCGCATGCACTCTCCTCTCATGCATGTCTTCTTTAGGGTAAGGGCTAAATTTTGGGGAGTAACTTAGATTGGAGAGAGAACACACGCATGCTCATACACTTATCGCAGAGCTTCCAAAAAAAGAAAAAACGGACGGCTTAACAACACCTGATTCACCTTGAGTTGATGCCCCCTTTAGATCATTCTTTACAAGAAATCGTGTTTTTACAGGTTTTGCAGGTTTATCAGATAGCCTATTCAAATTTTAAAACCTATTCTGGACACTGATCAACCTGCAGTCAATCCTGAATTAGACATAATGAGTTTCCATAGGTTTTTAGTGTGGGCAGGAGCTCTAAGCTTTGGGAGCATGACAAATTTAATTGACTGGTTAAGTTTACAGTTGTCTGAGCTGTGAGTTTATGAATTTCAGATTCTTAATTTGAAAATCTTCCTCATGTGATTGCAGTTTTTATCACCTAACCCCTCATGCCAACCTATTCCTGTAAAGTAGTTCTACTGTTTTAAGCAGAGCCACAGTTTGGTGTTAGTGTATCTTTTTCTCTGCATTCAGCATAGATATATCTTACATATCCTAGTCAGTTATGATTGCTTCCATCATTGCTTAAAGTTAAAATTGTCAATGCTCATTGACTAAGTAATGGTGCAAAAGCACTACGTGCTTAAACCACCTTTTTCATTTATTTATTATTATTTACATTTTGCTCAATATTTTGTTGAATTAGCATACTGGTAGTCATTCCCTTTTCTTCACTTTTATGATGGTGCAGTAAAGTTCATTCTAGCATTTTTGAGCTATAGAAAATAATTATAAGCTAAAGGAAATGTGAACTAAGGTTTAAATGCCCACAATGGAGGCAGTTTCCACGTAACAAACGAAGTTCAAATTTACAACAACACGTACCGGTAAAATCGCATCAAAATGCAATTACAGTGATATTTTTTTATCTGGTTAACAGCAGAATTATATCCGTATATCAAATAGAAATAGTAAAAAAGCTCTAGGTTATATAACCGTTATCTAGATAGGTCCAACTCTCGTCTTACTTTCAAGTCATAAGAGATTTTAGATGCAGTGTCCTGAAAACCCGTTTTTAAGAAGCTTATAGAATTGATAAATAGCAGAAAATTTGAGCATAATTGTTTTATCCAATAGCCAACAATGAAGCTTGCTTGCTTAATATGAATGAAATTTTTAGTTTGATGTCTTCCAAGTTGAGAGGTCTGGTTGACCTCGTTTTAATGGTTTTATTGTGTTAGGGACACTAGGGTTGTTCAAAAGAACACTTTTCAAAAAAGTGATGCTGCAAACGGCTTTTCTTGTTGTATTACCCAAAAAAATAATATTGATCAATTTTTACAAAAAAAGTTTAGATGTTCAGGGAATGCACAACTCGATTTTAATTTATGACATCATTCAGCATTAAAAATAGGAAAAGGCTTGGCGCACGTTCCGTGCGCGCAGACATTTTGTAATAAAGACTAAAAAAACTAATCCTAAGCCCTAACCCTAACCCAAATCCTAATCCTAGCCCTAACCCTAACCCTAACCTAAACCCTAACCCAAACCTATATCTGTAATAATGAAAATAAAAATTTCTGAAAACGAGTGACGTCACTGGAATCTCTGTTTATTTAACCGCGCACGTTCCGTGCGCCAAGTCACTTCGTTAAAAATAAGTGAAAAATTTTTTTTCGCAAAAACACTGGCAAGTGACATGTCAAGAGATGCAGAATGACCCCCTGAGTTGTAATTTGTTAATTGTTTTGGTTTATTGGCGTTACTTAAAAATTTATTTCAAAATTTTAAATTGATGACGTCATCATTTTTAGTTAAAATTGCATCTTTCAACGCTTTATTTAGTTTTAAATGGAACATGATTACCTGGTTGCCATGCAAAATCGTTTCAGTGCAGATAATATCAGTTATGTGCAATGTCATTTTTAGGCAATATACTAATCATAGAGTGATGAAATACTTGTCAATAGACACCTAATTTTTGCGAGTACTATTTTAGATTTAATATTAGCCATTAAATTGTACTGAAAACATAAATTAATTTACTGCACAATGTTAGTGGATAAGTAAATAGAAATGACCAGTGTTCCCCATTAGCGCAAGAAAGTGCGAAATTTTTTCCGGCATTTTCGCACTGAAATTTTGCGAATTCCAGCGTTTTTTCTCCCGCCAAAAACCGTAGACAGCTACGGTTCACGGCGCCCCGCTCTGGTATGTCGCACAAAGCGCAGAGAAAACTTGCTGAAAGTTTTCGATAGGTTACAGTCTTTGATCAGTTACAGTCACATCTGACTTCCTAGGCCAATTCTATGTTAGGCTGTTTTTTGGCTTAGAGTTAGTGCTAGTTATAATTAGAGCAGGTGCTAAGTTTAGGTTATGAATATGATTAATCTTATCTCTAAAACTAACTCTAACTATCCCTAACCTACTTTAATATTTGGTTTGTGACGTCAGATGTGATTGCAACTGGCAGAAAATATCGATATCAATTTTTAAGCGGAGGAAAATTGATAATGTTCAAACACATTTTGTTATCATCTATCTTAGTGAATAATAGAGTAATTGTAATTAATAATAAGAAGAAAATTTTTCAATTACAATTATCGACTTTTGAAAATTTTTAATTACAACAAAATCATGTAATTAATTACAATTTTGTCAATTAGAATTAGAATTTTTCCAAACCTGCCCTCGATTTTATTGATTTGCAAACGATTATGTATTCATAAAACAGTCTATTCTGAATTTGTAAGCGGTATTGAATTCAGAATCTTCCTGAAGTAACTTTAAAAAAAAAATATTTTGAACAACCTTAATGGGCATGGTACTATCAGTAATTATTTGCTTAAAGATTAAATATGCAATTATTAGATAATTGACATCAGTATGTAAAACTATTCTGAATTAGATGTTTTTAGTACTGGTATTCTAAGTTTGCGATCAACTTGCCAAGTGTCTCAAATCAGAAACAGCCTAAGGCCTCCGGGGTTAAATAATAAATTCCATTGACCAGTATAAGAAATATGCCTTGGCTTTTGGTAGTTTATTTAATGGCATATTGAAAGTTGGCATTATGTTAACCTCTGCATTAGACAGTTAAGATTTGTGGGTTAGAGAGGTGTCAGACAAGCAACATGTTGATCACTACTGGTAATGTGTCTTGTTACAGTAGGCTACAATATTAGGACTATGGAGTGTCTACTGATACTGATATTTCACCAGAAATTGCTTAGTTTAGAAAGTAAAACAAAAAGTATGAAGAATACCAGTATGCATCTGCACATTTTTTGTTTGCTTTTTTAAGGGTCAAGATTAGGGTAGATTCGGGATTAGTTTTAGGAATTTGAGTTAGGGTTAGTGTACCTGGTACAGCGTAGAATTCAGAATTGAGGAAAAATCAGTAAAAACGAGACGAAAATTTGTGGTGAAATGAAGTTTTTCTACATTATTTTTGTGAGTGTTTGCAATCAATTTTGTTTTTAATGTTTAATTTTTGTTTCAGCTCTGTATGGTATATATTAATTTGTGACAGGATAGGCTAATGTCAGATTACGGGTGTATATGTTTCTAAATTACTTTCTTTCTGTTATGAAGGACTGAATTGATATGCATCATTTGTAAGCAAGGTGTTGAACTATTGGTATAGTGTATATACTATGACGTAAAGATATAGTACGATGTTGAGATTACTTAATTTTCTATCCAGAGGGCGTCCTCTTTGGTTTGTTCATGACATCTGTGGCATGATCTGTGTTGTTATAACATGGATGCTTGTGCTTTATGCAGAGTTTGTTGTCTGCATTGTAATTTTGTTTCCAAATATCACAAATGAACCTTTTTATGGACTGATCAATTTGGCATTATTCAACAGTTTTGCATTTCTTGCTTTGGCTTCACATTTCAAGTCAATGACTACAGACCCAGGCTGTGTTCCAAAAGGCAATGCAACTCGAGAAAAGTTGGAAAGCATGAACTTGCAGCCTGGTGAAATTGTATATCGATGCACAAAATGTTATTGTATTAAACCTGAGCGAGCTCATCATTGCAGTGTGTGCAAGCGATGCATTCGCAAGATGGACCACCATTGCCCATGGATAAACAATTGTGTTGGTGAATTTAATCAGAAGTACTTTGTTCTATTCACCCTTTACATTGCTACAATTTCCTTCCATGCTTTGTTCTTGGTTGCCATTCATTTCATCAAATGTACAACTAACCAGTGGAGTAGTTGCTCTTATTTCTCCCCACCTGCTACAATAATATTTTTAATAACTCTTACATTTGAGGGACTTTTATTCTTTTTATTTACATTGATAATGTTTGCAACACAAATGCATTCGATTTGCAGCAATGAAACAGGAATAGAGCAGCTGAAAAATGAAAAACAATGGCGGAACAGCAACAAGTGGCTGAATATGAAGTCTGTTTTTGGTGATCACTTTTCATCGGCTTGGTTTCTACCCTTTTATGATCCAATAATTGTCAAAGATGACATTTATAAGTATATTGTTTAATGATACAGTAGAATTTGCCTAATTTGTCACCTCGAGGGGATTAGAAAAAAGTGACAAAATTGGCGAACTGATGAATTATGTAAACAGGTAAAAACCCTATAACGACTAGTTTACTTGGCGCTTACATTGATTTACTGTAACTTCACTCTTACAATAATCCTGAAATGAAGTGCAAAAAGTGCAATTATACCATTAACTCTTAATCTGAACTGTTCAAACTGTAGTTGCTCTTTTTTTTTACACCTGATCGCTATAATTACTGTATCGTCTGATAGCCTAACCTTGATGCTGTCTACCAAGAAACCAAAGCCAACTCAACCAAAGGCGACTGGTAGGGCACTGAAATAGTATAATGATCAAATGCTCTGTCCTTTGTTCTGCATTCAAAGTCAGATTTCACAATAATTAACCCAGTAGGTTAACAATTATATTATTGGTGTTAACAGTCCAAATATCAGTATTTAAAACAATCAAATTCAGTTCTAAGTTCACTTAAGTTATCATTAGAAGCAGAATAATCACACAGCTGGAAACAGCATCAATAAACTTAGTCTTGAATAATTGATGAGCCATACCAGCAGGTGCCAAACCAGGCTACACTTGAACTTGAATCAAACCAGTACCAATGTTTAACCAAAAGTAAAGTTGCAAAACTACCAGTAAATTTAGCTTAGGCAATAACAATTTCGAAATGGAGAGAAGCAGCATACAGCAAGCAGAGAAGCCGTGAGATTTGAAAATAGTTCCTCTCTATCAATGTCGTAACCTATCGATAGACACACAGTAACCAACTAGTAGCCTCACAAATATGGCTACCGTAGCACATCCTACCTAAGTAGACACAGTAAACACTCCCACATCCCAATTAAACTGAAAGTCAACTCATCTAACCCGACTAAATACTACCAAAAACTACAACTTTACACACAAGAAACCGCTGTCCTGCCTCAACATCAGTCACATGGCAGAGGCAGTAAATTACGAACAAACAAGTTAAATCGAGTGGTTCCAAATAAATCCAGAAACGGAGTGCAAGCAAGCATGTAGGACTTAACATACTCCCCTCTATAATAATTGCAAAGGGAACCCTGTAGTTATTAACAAAAACAAAGGACTACATGCAAGCGAAACACTGTGGCAAGCATTGACAACATTCTATACAAACATAGCGGACTTGAAGAGGTAGGTCAAGCCGATTTGGCCTCCAAGAGGCATAATTTCTTTACATCTCTAGTCAAAGAAGAACTCAAGGTCCTTACCCGCACACGACGAACCCGATCTTCCTTGTCTGATAACATCTTTTCAACAATTTCATTTGGCCAATTGCCTCAAGGAACATTATCAGCAGCAATTAAAACAACATCACCAACAGTCAGGTTGCGATGTGGCTCAAGCCTCTTTTGTCGTGGCTGCAAACACTGGATGTATAACTTAAGCCATTGAGACCAGAATTGGTCAGCCAAAACCTGTACAAGCTTCCATGACTTGCAGTAACTATCTGCGTTGATGAATTGTCCAGGGGGGGTGTAGGACTGCAGCCGACCAGTAAGCAGCATCTTAAGAATAAGTGGTTGGGCGTCAGAAGAGCCACTGCTTGAAGGGGTAGTAGGTCGATTGTTAAAAATTTGTTCAGTTTCAACAATGAATGAATGCAGCAATTTGTAATCCAATACTCTATCACGAGTGAGCACATAAAGAACTTTGCAAACTGACCGAATAATTCGCTGCCAAATGCTGCCTTGGTGGCTGGCAGCAGGAGGATTGAATCACCAAGTGATTTGTTGCTTGAGCATATCGCTCTGTTGGGCATTTATATCTCAGGACTTTAAAGCATCTCTCAGTTCTCGCGCAGCCCCAACAAAGTTGGTTCCGTTGTCACTGAGCACTATAGCAGGCTTCCCACGTTGGCTTACAAATCAGTGAAAGGCCTTAAGAAATGAGTATGTATCTAATGAGTTTGCTATTGCTGAGTGTATGGCGTGAGAAGTCATGCAAATGAAGACTGAAACATAACGTTTAAGTGTGTTGCGCCCTTGTCACACCGTAATGGGTCCCATGTAATCAACGCCAGTCCAACTGAATTGAGGAAGATTTGATGTAACTTGACACTCAGGCAGTGGTACCTCTACTTGCTCTCCGGGTTGAGTCATAGCTAATCAGTATTTAGCACAACGCTGCAGCACTTTACACATGGTAACTTTACCACAAAAAATCCAGTACCTTTCTTTCAATGCTGCCAAGACGTGCTACGTACCACTATGCCCTTCAGGTTCATGGTAGAGTTGCACTACGAGGGCTGTCACATGACTGGTGGAGGGCAAAATTATGGGATGCACCATATCTTGAGATAAATACAATTGCTTTAGCCATCCCCCAACCCGCAGTATGTCATTTTTTACAAAAGGGGTGAGTCTTTGCAAAATGTGCAGCATTGAAGAAGCACGCAGCCTCTTTTTAGGTATATTCGAATGATTGCTGGATTTCACGTCTATCATTACATCACAAAAGAATGCTTGTTGAATGCATTTTATCACATCCATAGCAACACTTTTGTACTCTTCAACTCTGATTTGACGGAGAATGGGTGTCTCACGTTTTAAAAGATACTTGGTCTTTAGAAACTGTTTATGCTTATTCAACCAGGTGACTGCCTTCACCAGTCTGTGCCAACTCGAGTAATGTGAGAACAACTCTTGAAGGAGGGAAACTTCTGTAGGCTGATCTTTGACTTGTGTGTGACAGTCAAGATTGACCATTTTTACTTGAGAGTCGTTACTTGATATAGAAGTTATGCAGGGCAAGAAGGCCAACAGTGTTCAGGTAATCTAAGAAGCTGGGCCCTTTAAACCAAGATTCAAATTTGTCACCCTTATCGTATATACCCGTGGATAGGCAGCAACTTTTTCCTTATATTTTTTAAAAAAAATATAGGTGCGACCAATCTGCTCGACATAAGTGCAAATCGTCACCAAGTCGGAACAAAATTGAAAGTTTTCGGCTATTGCAAGCACCGTATTTTCTGGCTAATAAGCCATTATAGACATGAATTGTGGTGGAAATGTGCTATTGCCACTGTGGTTCTATCGAATACGGGTGCATGCGCTTGTGCACGCACATACCAATGCGAGACAGTTTCATAAGCGCACACGCGACCGCTCAGCGTGCGTTAGATTTTCCCGCTTTGTTGAGAAAAAATGGTTTTGCGATTTCAATGCAATGCAGTTCAATGCTAAAAAAACAACCAATTGCACAAAGTCATGCACCGGTAATTACTGCTTACGCAAACAAACCATATTGTCTTCTGCACGTGCACCATTACAGTAAATGCACTGGCGTATAAAAGAGGACAAAAGAGTGAAGAGAATGTTTGTAAAATATTTTTGTAAAATAAGAGAATGTTTGTAAAATATTTTTTATAACGTTAATAAAAATTTATTAGGCTTATATCTGATTAAAACTTTATTTTAATTTTCGAAGTTATCTGTGGAGAAAAGCTAGGGAAAGGCCTTTTAAATCCTAGATTTTCAGTGCGACTTATGTGCAAGTCAACTCTAAATTAAACTTTTTTAACACAAAACTAATAGTGCGAATGATATGGTGGCGCAACCTATCGGGAGAGTATATACGGTATTTGGATTCGCTCCTCATGATCTGCCTAATCAGCAGCATGTAGAGTGTCCTCATATCGCCATTAATCCACTTTTGACAAATCATGGATTACCTTCAGACGATTTCCCACAAAAGGACGGAATCGCTTAGACGTGTTAGCAATGTATTGCAACATAGCAGTGGAATCACACCAATATAGCACTGCGTCAACCTTAGACTTTAGTCCATGCAATATGAATTGAACCAGTCTTACGGCCACAACTGCTGCTGCAAGCTCCAATCTTGGAATAGTCACCAGCTTTATAGGAGCCACTCTCGATCTTCCTGAGACAAATGAACAATGAACCTCTTGACTTGTGGATACCATGCACAGATACGTCACAGCTCCATATCCCACCTCACTAGCATCACTGAAACGATGCAACTCAGTCGATCGGCTTGCAGCATCGCGAAATGGCTATATCTTGCAAAGAAGGTAGCTGTGACAACTAAGTGTCCCAATCGGCTCGTAAGAGATCTGGAAGTGGATCATCCCAACTGAGGTTCTTGCAGTTCAGTACTTGTAGGTGACGCTTCATGGGAAGTATGAATGGTTGGACACGGCCCAGGTGATCATACACCTGGCTAATTATGGAAAGTAATCAACAACGAATGCAGGGCTTCTTGATGTTGACTCGGATTTAAAGAGTGTCTGTAGATTTATTCCAAATTAGTCCCAGAGTTTTACTGATAGGCAGATCATTTATAACATCAATAACAATACATACTGACCCATCAGTGTCTGGAACAGAAAACGAATTTAAACGACAGTTGCTGTTAAATTTACTTAGGTGAAAGCCTTTGCTTTCTGCGAATGTTTGCAGTTCTGTTATCAGAGGCCTTGCTGCCTCTGCACTACGTAAAGGTTTCGAACAGTCGTCAACATAGCAGTTATTTTCAGCAGTTTTAATTGTATCATCATTTGCATTGGTCAAATTGCTTCTGCCTACTTTGCGTAAGACGTAACCAGCAATGCTAGGGGAAGAGGTGGCACCAAATGGGTGTACTAGTAACTGATAATCGATAAGGGGTGAGCTCAAGTTGTTGTTCTCAAACCACAAAAATTTCAGGTAATCATAATTACTGCACTTTAACCTGACGAAACATGCTGTTTATATCACATAAGAATGCAAATCTTTCTTGTCTAAAACGTAACAGCACACCAACCAGATTGTTAGTATGGTCTGGGCCTTTTAGCAATTTCTCATTCAGTGACATATGGCCAAACTTTGCCGCACAGTCAAACACCATACGAAATTTAGTTAGTGTTGTGGCATGGTATGGAATATACCATCCCACTTTCTCTACTGATAAGCTAGAGTCATAAAGAACTTTTCTTATAAAATTACGATGTGAATATTCGCTGATTTTGTTCTTATACAAGTCAAATAGATCTGGGTCTCTTAGTACTTTCATATGGAGACTATCAACATGTTTCTCCGCCATAGGATGATTGTAAGGCAGTGATGGGCAACCAGTCCTCCCAGGTAAAGTAAGTTCGTAGAGCCCATCTAATTTTTTAACGAAGAATCCATTTTGTCTAAAGCTTGGACTTCTTCGACCGATGATGACAGGCCGGTATCTGACATATCTCCACTGAAATTGTAGAAGAACATGAAATTTAATTGATCATGGATCAGCTGGTTGTGGCCAAGGGAAGTAAAGTGTACCGACACACTCCCCTCTTTACCAGACTGGGTATTACCAACTAGTGTCCTTCCCAGTCCTTGTGGCTCATTTTCTTTACCAACTTTAGTTTGATTGATGAGCAAGCATTCGATATTGTCCATGCCAATAAGCATATCTTCATCATTGTGGATAGGGTAGGAAAGTTGATTCCAGTAAGATGGGGCATGCCACCAATGTCTTGTCCTTTTACAATGTTATTTGAAACATTAGGCAAACTCTGTAGTGCATAAACATTTTTCACATCCGTGTCTTTCTCCACACCCTTCACATTAAAATCGAGCTTGAATATTGTCTGTTGTCTTTGCCCAAAAATTTTAGTAATCTGCATGCCTTTGTTTTTGGCCGGGACTCGGAGCCTTCTCATCAGCCTCGTCGTGCAGAGGGTAGCATTTGAATCGTCATCTAGAGACACGTACTTATTCACCCTTAATCTGGATTGCGAAGAGGTAACCTCCACAGGCAAAACCTTCAGCTTAGCTTTACGTTAGTCTAGAGGGTTGAGGTCAAAGTAGCATCATCAGTAGACCCAGCGGTGGTAGATGGTGGAGCTTCTTCTGAATAATGCAAAGGGGTGTGATTTCGTCGACCACAGTTATCTACCTTGCATCTACCAAGATTCAGACACTTCCTTGCTAGGTGCCCACTAGACATCCGACAATTGTAACATAAGTGGGCTTCGTTGGCAATGTGCAGGTGTTCCTTTACTGTCTGCTTTGTAAAATTAGGGCATTTCCATAATGGGTGAGCTTGCCCGCAAACAACACATTTATATACCGGTACAGCTGATTCCTTATGGAAGACTTTCGTGGCATGAACCATCTTCATTCCACCCTGGTCTTTGCTGTGTGAGTCTTTAGAGGAAGGTTTGAAATTAAAACCTTGGTTCTTTCTTCCATTTGTTAAGTTGGTGTCTGTCCTCCGTGTATTCAGCATTTGGCCAAAGCGGGTATTGGACATAATCGCTTGTTGCTGCTCAAAATCCATCAATATCTTAAAATCTGGCTCTTTATCTTGCACAATAGTTGGTGCAGTCTTCTTCTGAAAGTCTCTCTGCTGTGAAAGAGGCTGCCGTAAAAATATCCTGTCAATAGTGTCATAGTTGTTGAGATTGGCACTGTATCCCCATTCGGTTAAGGTGGCATGGCAGTTTCTCATTTAAGTAGCCAACTTATACAATGAATTGGCATCTCCTTCACGTATGCGAGGCACGTCCTTCAAGGTCTTCATGTGTGCTGCGGCTACTTTGTATTGTTTACCAAACTGCTCCTCAAGGATTTTCCTGGTAGTCTGGAAGGCCTTTCCTGGTGGACGAGTAATGATGGTCGACTGTATCGCCTCATAAGCTTGCCCAATTTGGTCATAGGGTCCTTCACACAACTGGAAATGTTATCATCAAAATCTATGATAAAACGGTGATAATCCAGGGGATCACCAGCAAAGTTCTTCACTTCACGAGAAGGAAGCTGTATTCCATCCACTAAAGCTTGGAACGCATGTGACCAATCTTGAGCTCGAGAATCAGGAACAGTGGCTGAAGCAGGCATAGTAAGTATCATAGCTTAAATGTGAAATTCCTTGCCTCATCACAAGGCATGTCCTGAGGACATGAGATAACAGAGCTGTACATTGGTTCATTAGTTGAGGAACATAAGGGTTTACGAAAGAGTTGGGTCTAGGTGACCTTTCTTCTTGTCTTGAACATGAATTAGTTATTCCCAGCTCAGCTTCCATCAGCTTTCTTCTGGTTTCAGCTAGCTCCAGATCAATCTCCAGTTTTTCATCTCTAAGCCTCGGCCTCTCTTTCTTGATCTTTAATTCTTTCTCTTTGATGCGAAGTAGTCCCAGCTGGCTGGCGTTTGCATTACATGTGAAACTTTACTCACCTGGCATATTTCTGGTCGTGGGGTCAGAGGGAGATCAGTCAGTTGAGTACTACTAGATAAGTTGCCAATAAGTACACTGTTCCAAGGTATTCGAGGTATCAGTAGATATGTCATCTTCTGTGACATCAGTTGCTTGCTCTTTAGAAATGATGCCTAGATCATTAAATGCTCCATAGGCTACCTTTAAATGTGAACTGTCCTTTAAGGTCTCAAATGCCTTTAAACTTAAATGTCTTTAGAACGAACTATTTTCAAATGATGTAGCGTCTGATAGCCCAACCTTGATGCTGTCTACCGAGAAACAACAAACCAGTGCGCCAACTCAACCAAAGGCGACTGGGAGGGCACTGATAGAGTATAATGATCAAATGTTCTGTCCTCCGCTCTGCATTCAAAGTCAGATTCCACAACAATTAATCCAGTAGGCTTAACAGTTATATTATTAGTGTTAACAGTCCAAATATCAGTATTTAAAACAATCAAATTCGAATTTCGATCAAATTCGAATTTAAAACAAACAGTTCGAATTTCTCTTTAGTTATCATTAGAAGCAGAATAATAACGCAGCAGGTAACAGTATTGGTAAACTTAATCTTGAACAATTGATGAGCCGTGCCAGCAGGTGCCAAACCAGGGTACACTTGAACTTGAATCAAACCAGAACCAATGCTAAACCATAAGTAAAATTGCAGAACTACCAGTAAATTTACCTTGGGCAATAGTAATTTCGAATTGGAGAGAAACAGCATACAGCGAGCAGAGAAGCACAGAGATTTGAAAATAGTTCCTCTCTATCAATACCGTAACCTACAGATGGACACACAGTAACCAACTAGTAGCCTCACAAATATGACTAGTTGGCTACCCTAGCACATCCTACCTAAGTAGACATGGTAAACACTCCCACATCCCAACTAAACTGAAAGCTAACTCATCTAACCCGACTAAATACTCCCAAGAACTACAACTTTACACACAAGAAACTGCAGTCCTTCCTAATCATCAGTCACATGGCTGAGGCAGTCAATTACAAACAAACAAGTTAAATCGAGCGGTTCCAAATAAATCCAGAAACGGAGTACAAGCAAGCATGGAGGACTTAGCAATTACTGTACTCCATTAAAACTGTTCTAGACTCTCAGCTAGTAGTCAATGTTCTGCGGTTAAAACGCGCCTCGCACTTCATCCTTTTGTGTTGCTGCAGCGAGATTTCCCTGTAGACTATTAATCCGTTAAAGGCTGTTTGTTCACACATGTTGAACTAACCACTAAGACTGCGTAATTCCATCCCTCATGCCGATTCGTTTCAGTGTTCAAGCGATATTCACAAAGCTGTGAAAATCGCTTGAACATTAAAACGAATCTGCTAATGACAAATAAAATAAGCCAAACAAAAAGTTTCTCGGGGATATAAAGAGGTGACGAATTGAGCGAAGTGACGAATTAGACAATAGCGAATTAGACGAACTGGAATACATGTAAGAGTTTGAATTTTGACGGGACTGATGAAAATGTGACGAATTAAACGATGATGAATTAGACGAATTCTACTGTACAATGAATTTGTTTCAAACACATACAGTATAAGCGTATGCATCATGCATTATATACAATATTTCAGCGCGGTATTCGCTGCCTGTGTGCAGCATGTGGTCGACTTGTGACACAATGTGAAGTCAGTAGTTGAAATTCACGACAATGTTGAGCGACACAATGCAGTATTACTGCTTGAAATCCTTTTTAATCTAGAAACTGTGAAGTACTTAGACAACTAGGAAGTATACTTAGCTATTTGTTGTTATAATGTACGAAAATGCTACCATTCTAGTAAAAAAATTGTGGAAACTCTTAATGACATTGCAAGTATAATTTAAAGCAGAAACGTATTAGACAGAAAATAGTAGAATACGCTTTGAATTTGATAATATTTTATTGTATTGCATGCGATGCAACCATCGAGCCAACTTTTATCAGTAAGTCAGTCTTTATTGGGCGCACACCTATTTCCATTCTTTACTGGCTTTTTTGATTGTTTACTTTAGGCAAAACACCAACTTTTTATGCGCACGCTGACTTATCAAAATCTAAGAGGGAACATGCCTTTCGTAGTTGAGCTGGGTTCGTTATGTATACCAAGTTACCAACTCCGTTAGGCAGCTGCATTATAACAATCACCAACTAGCATACCCACTGACTGTTAAAAAGTATTTGTTAACATTATCAAATCGTTGCTGTGAATCTTTGCTAATTTGAGTGGTTGCATTTTCAATAGCTTTTAAAGGTATATACGTACGAATTGCTTTGAAAACTTCATTATTACATCAGATACTTCACAGTTTTAGAGAAATAAAAAATGTGAACATCTCTTAAAAGCTTCAATGGAGAGTGCCTTGCTTACAATCAATGTTCATATGTAGATTAATTAGTTTATTACTGTTCATTTTAATTTTGTGTATCTTGATTATAGTGAAAACTGCACTGCATATAACAAAATGATGTTTTTGCTAACTAACTTCTGAAAAAAATTTATTGCTGGTATCTTTTATTGCAACCATTTTGCGTTTCCGTTAGACTAGAGGAAACGTAAAGCAATAAATGGCCTTCATCATTGTTAGCGGACTAATAATAAACTCATAAAAAAAAAGATAAATAAGAAACTTAAAAGCACGTGTCTTGTTAGTTTCACGAGTCATATGGTATAACCGTTCCGATGCTTGTTTGTGTTCCTTTGCTTAAATTTTTTAGCGTATGAAACATTTTTTGACATGTGATATTGATATGCATTTCACGAAATTAAGTTTTATATTTGTAATGGAACCTTTTTGCTTTTTTTTTATATGCGTGGTTTATATGGGATTGAAGCGTAAAAGTATTGCGTTAAGGTTTGATTGCCTGGCTTTTTTAATCTTTTACTGCGCAGCATTTCAGTGTTATATCACAATTTAGCTGCGTGATAAAAACTGAAAATACAGTTTGTAATTCTGTTTCAAGTTTCTACCCACCGAATTAAGTTACATCTATTCACTTTATAAATTAAACTTGGCCTTCCTTTGTATATTGTGGAAATTATTTACAATAACAGCTGTCCAAAGATGCGTTAGTGGTTTTTTGTAGAGTTCTGATTGATGTTGTATTAGTTTGTTTTTTGGTAGTGATTGACATTTCCATTGGGGAAGCATTATGTGAGGAAGGAGATGTCAGTCAAAGTAGTTCTGCTCTTACGCGTGCTTCGCATTTACTCACTGCATTTCCAAATCTAGCGCCGTTTTGGTCTTTGTTTTCGGAAACGAATAAGAGGTAAAGAAATAAGAATTGAAAGAGAAAAACCCGGTCACATATTAGGTTTGTATCTCTATTTGGCAGCTAGAAGTTATATTCTTTTTGAGTTAAATACGCCATTTTGACCTCATCACTGCGACATCTCTGTCGCTTAAAAGTTATGGTGCGCGAGAAAAATTTCGCCTTGCGTTCTTTTTGCAGAACCTTACATTAGACTTAATACTCAGCAGTATTGCAAAAAGAAAGGGTACTAGTTAAAACTTAATTACCAAGCCAACCGTCAAAGTGAGCACGTTAGTTTGTGATTGTGTGGTGCGATTAAAAACTTGTGTTGAAAACTCTTCAAAGAAGCTGATTTTTTTTCAAAATTTTGTCATGGTTTATCCACCGTTGATATGACCGCATGACAACTTTCAATATAACGAAAAGTTTATATTATGCGCAATCACCAGGAGAATCGAACTTCTGACCTAATTATTCAGAGTTCAATTTCTAATCACGCAGAACCTGCCAGTGCTTAATATTTTCTTTATCTGTTTCGTTTGTTCAAGATTGGCTTGGACCAGAAATTTTCTGTTTTGAGTGTATATCCTGTGTTATATTATTCGTTGTACCGTACGTTCGTTGCGAAACGTCTCCCATTGCTATGTGTCACTTTGTCGTGTCGTCTACTTCGTAGATGCCTCATTAAAGCGCGGTCTACACTGTGCGCATCATCGTGAGTGAACAAGGCTACAAGTGTATCCTTAGACCTTAGTTTATTTTAAACAACAGGCAGCTTGTACGCTGGTGAAGCAATTCGCCCGAACATAAAAGTAAAAATACGGTCGTACGCTCAAGATTTTAAGCTCAGTGTAGACCTGGCCTAAAAATTGCAAGATTTAACTTACTGCATGCTTTCACTTTTCTGATGTGAATTTGACTTTTCTTTCAAGCCCCATTCACACAGAAGGCGTTGGGTCTTTTTAAGCGGAGAAACACCATTTAAAACCTCAGTAACGCTTCCATGAGAAAGATTTGGTTTATTGTGACTACGAGTACATACGGTGCACAACACACCACCCACAATTTTATGCTACACTTAAATTGTCAAAATGCTGAGCGAAAGAGCACTGTGGCCTTGCGGACCGCACCTGCGCGGTATCAACATCCATTTATATTTCTATTTATAAACATAAAATTCTATTTATAAAATAACATTCTATTTATTAACATCTATTTATAAAGCTGGCTTACATGTATTGAGGAGCAACAAACTTTACAGTTCTGAACCTTTACGTTGTTTGACAATAACTCTGCCGCAAAATATTTATTGAGAATCAGAAGCAGCATACAAGTAACTTTGTAAAAGTTGTTTTGTAATTGGCAACCCTGGCTAAATTTCTCGGGGGAAATATAAGCTGTTATATCTCGGAAACGGAAAGTCGTAGAAAGCTCAAATTTGGTGATGTTAGTCTTAAGATTTGTCAAATTTTTTGAGAGAAAATGAGCAAAAAATTTCCGACCTGAATGCCTTTTGAACAGACTTTTACCCTATTATCACGACCAATGCACCAAGGCCTTGTAAGCGACCCCGAATTTACAAAATGTGTCCAAGAAAAAGCTATTACAAAAACTTGCGAATCATCTTCTAAACTGTCAGGATTCCGCTCCACGACCTCCCTGTATTGTTCTAAAAACAAGCAACAGGCTAGTGGCAAATCCAGACGGGATAGTCGGTAAATAACCGATTGTGAAGCTCCCAGCTGGCCAGCTCCGACTGTTGATCTGTAGTTCTTGCTCACAAACGTCTTCTTCCCAGCTCTGGACAAGTTACTAGTATGGCAGTTTCACGCTTATCTTGTTGTTGATGTGTTATAAATTATGGTACCGTTCGCAACGATATGCAATTTTTTTGTCAACCTTCTCCAACATTGAGGTATTTGTCTATCTTCGCCATATTAAAGAAGGCCGCAAATAACGTGAACTTTTCAACATACTTAGACCAAAGTCTAGCTTAAAAAACTTAAATAGTGTAATTTTTTGAACTGTTCAGATTGCACAATTGCCAGACCGTTAAGATTCGACAGTTGTATCTTTTTGTTTGTAAATTTACACCCTCTTTATCTAACTTAAATAAAACAACACCTGCCAGACAAGTGATTAGAAAACGCCATTTGTTCAAATAATAAACCAACCTTATGAACGAAACTTTCTTTTCTTGATTGTTTGTGATCAAGCTTGCGGAAAGCTGCAATGATTTAATTTGGTTTTGAAATTGTTAAAACTTTTCAAGGATAAAGCAATCCAGGACGATATTTAATTACCTTTTGCAAACTTAGGCTAGGATTTTATTGGTGAAGCAGTAACAACTGGAAATTTGACAAAAACTGAGAAGCAAAAGCACTGGTTAGACTACTAGTCGAGCCTTGTTGCAAGCAAATTATCGCATATGAGACAACACCATTAGGGCTGAAAGCTTATACTTTGAAGGTGAATTAGGGCCGATAAAAATAAGGCCTTCAGTTTAATTCCATATTTCTCGTGCAGATCGAACCTTAGCTCGATTACGTTTTTGTGATGCGGATGAACTTCTTACTTTAGAATCTTCAGATTTAAGGTTTTTGTTTCGTGCACGTTTTTGAATTTTAATATCTTGTTGTAAAATTACAGTACTCTTATAGTGAGATGTTTTGATTGGTTATAGATATAGCTTATAGGGTTACCATATTTTTCTGAAAGAGAACCAGGACAGTCGTAGTTTTGCGTGATTTTTCAGGTGATCTCCGAAAAAAAAAAAAGGTCTTTACTCCAGCGACCCACGGTTTTTGCGTGATTTTTAAGGTGTTCACTCCAGCGACCGTGTTTTTGCGAATTTTCGAGTGGTCTTCACAAACAAACAAAAAACCGGGACATTTCCACCAGCCGGCCGGACATGGCCGTAAAACCGGGACTGTCCCGGCTAAACCGCGACGTATGATAAGTCTATATAGATATTAGATAGGTCTGATTCACTGTAGCGTCATCTTCTATGTAGCCACAAGTTAAAGTTTGATCGGATGAATTTGTTCTTGACTCAACCCGGAGAGTTGTTCGATGGGTAGTTCAATTGAGCCAGTCGGCCGCATTGGGGCGCGTCCTTTGAACACGGACGTTACAATGGCGAGCACGACATGACGTTGGTGTGGTGGACGCTCTCCCTTGCGCTGGTTGGAGACGTTGACTTGCCAGCGTGAAGGGGAGGATGATGTAGCGTCAGCTCCAACGTAGAAGTTTAATCGAATCAATTGGTTAATTTAGTCAACCTAGAGAGTAACTCGATGGGTTGTTCAACCAAGCAGGTCGACCGCATTAGGACGCGTCCTTTTGACCCGGATGGTACGTCACTTTTGAAGTAACAAGTTATTGTCTTGCACTGTTTGTGAAACGTCCCCTGAAAATGTCGGACTGTCGGTTAAGCGGATTGCCTGAAGTTTGCAGCAAAGCGAGCTTAATTGTATTCGAATAAACTGCGTTGCAAACTTGGTTGCGGAAACAATTAGTCAGGTTTGTAATTCGACTTCTTAGCATCATATAAAACCAGCGCTAAAGTTTAAAAGATATTAAGCCATTGTTTGTTTCTTATTATTTAGTAACTAGCATTTTCAATAATTAGGTTTATTGCAAATTGTTGAAGCAAATTTTCTTCGTATGCGCTGGATATATGCTGGTTTTTACTACTTGCTTCTTAACAAAAATAAATCAACCAAGTTCTCATCCCTGGGCCTGAATTAGTGGTGGAAATGTGTATGAACACTGCACAGATATAGCTCACATATCTTGGGCTCTTGGTGGCACGGCAGGTGGCTGGTCCCCAGTAAAGTGGAGCCTCCCAGTACGCCAAAGACATTCATCCCTTCCTCTTAGAATAGCTGTCTTTTGGACTCGAAACTTATCAACAAGGAGTTTACAAAAGCATAGGCAGTATATAGTGTAAAAAGTACTTAAAACAGGCGCGTAGTCAAAAATTTGCAATGGGGCGAGGTGGCTGTTGCGGGGTCCAGCTCCATAAAAAAAGGTCTTCACCTAAAAAATTGGAACGGTTTTTCTGTTCGGAATCAACTGAAGACCAAAAAAGCCCAAAATGGTAACGGTTTTAGAGTACAAAAAATTGTTCCATAGTCTGCATGCCTATGGGGGGGCTATTGTCTATTCCAGTGCGAAAGCTAGTCTTAAAAGTGCTAAAAACGTGATATTTTATGTATTCTGCGTGCCTATCCCCCCCTGGCTACGCTACTGGCTTGACAAGTAATCAAGTAAAAGTTTTGTTACTTGAAGTAAAGTACAAAGTATTGACCAAAAAAGTACGGTACCGGTAGTTGATTGGTGGTACAGAACTTGAGAATTGGTTTGATTAAAGTTTTCATCTTTGAAGCTTTACGTCTGACACTTGTCAAAAATCGTCGGAATGGAGAGCGCGGAAAAAGGGGCTAGCGGCGTCGCTAGGAGAGAGGGGCGTGGATGTCACCATATTATGATTTGAAACCATAACTCCACCGATTTGTGGTGAATACCCTACTTTTTTCACTTTGTTTGGTCGTCCCCATCCTCATTTGGACTAAAAACCCACTGATTTTTAGGCGAAGACCCTTTTTTCTTTTTTAGTCTTCACATGCTTTTGGACCGAAAACCCATTTGTTTTGCAGCGGAGACCTTTTTTTGGTCTTCACCGATTTTTGGTACGTAAAAGGATGCCACCACGAAATCTCACCCTGGGTGCCACCGATTCTTAGCAACGCCTCTGAAAGGAGCCAGTGGCGGATTTAGGGGGGGATGCATCCCCTTCCCACCAGCCTAAACATAACGTGCATATGAGTAATACTTAACCTATTTAAAAAAAGCAATCAGTGAACAGTCGTTAGCCCGTGTGACTGTGATATAATTTCAAAAGCCAAGAGGAGGGGGTAAAAGAAAACAGTATTTGTGCAGCGAAGTTTTTACAAAACAGAAATTAGTCTTTTACATTTCTGATTGATTTGAAGACGCCAAATCAGCAAAACTCACAACTTGCACTTTTCAGCGATAAAGGCATAGGAGCACAACCAGCAGTGGCGGAGTTATGGGGGCGGATGGAGGATACATCCCCCACCAGCGTAAACATAACGTGCATATGAATATTAAACTTATTTGAAAAAAGCAATCAGTGAATTTTCGATAGGCCGTGTGACTGTGATATAATTTCTAAAGCCCTGTGAGAGGAGGGACAGAAAAATGTAATTTTTACAGCGAAGTTTTTACTAAACAGAAATTAGTCTTCTACGGGTCCGATTGATGTGAAAGCGCCGAATTAGCAAAATTTACAACTTGCACTTTTCAGTGATAAAGCCTGCACAATGCAAATCATTTCTTAAGTGACATATTAGCCTTATAAAAGTGAGCCATAAGCGAGGACTGGAACATTAATCCTAAGCAGCAGTGTAGCTAGGGGGGGGGGCTAGGCTATACTCCCTCCATTGGCCTGCCAACTAAAATGCAAAATATCACGTTTTTAGCACTTCTGAGACTGTTTTTCGTACTGAAATAGACCAAAAAGTGATTTAAAGCGTTTTTTGAAACATATGCTTAAGAGGGGTTAATTTGTCAAAAATAAAACTTACAAATAAAAAAAAAACAAATCAAAAAATGACCAAAAATAAGCAATAAAATTTATCGCTAGTATAAAAAACTTGAACACGGGTTTCATCAACAAATATATTATAGGCCTAAACTCAGAAATGGGGTGGAGAGGCCAGTAGCGTAGCCAGGGAGGGGCGGGCGGCCTGACAACCAAAATGCAGAATAAGAAAAATACCACGTTTTTAGCTCTTCTGAGACTGTCTTTTGCGCTGGAATTGACTAAAAAGCGATTTAAAGCATCTTTTGAAACATATGTTTGGGGGGGGGGGGCTAATTTGTCAAAACTAAAGTCTCAAATCAATGAAAACTTTGAAAAATGCCCAAAAAATAAACAATCAAATTTGATCGCTAGTGTAAAAACGCCAAACATAGTCTTTATCAACAGATATATTATAAACTCAGGAATAAGGGGGGCTATTCAGTGTTAGTTAATTACCAATCACTTTTCTGAAATATCTTTCCATTTGCCCCCCCCCCAATTATTTTTCTTTATAAAATACAGACGAAATAGATTACTCCGTGTGAGTTTTATTAAATAATAGGATTTTATGATTTACCAGCGTGAAAACAAGAGAACTGCAATGTTATCATTAGCCACTTTCCACATAGGCAATTAATGGAACCAGTTAAAGCATGTTGCGTTGCCAATTTCTATGCCACGTTTTAAAAGCATTATTTTTTATTGAAATAGCTCTAAAATTAAGTTATTTTTACAAAAAACTGCAAAATTTTCGAGCGCTGGGGGCTCCGCCCCCAAACCCCCGTGCCTCCGGCGGCTGGAGACTTTGCCCCCAGACCCCCAAAACAGCCCCCCATTGCGAATTTCTGGCTATGCGCCTGGGAGAGGCTATTCAGTATTACTTAATTACCAATCACTTGTCTCAATTCTCTTTCCATCAGCCCCTCTCTAATCATTTTTCTCTATAAAATATAGATGAAACAAATTACTTCGTGTGAGTTTTATTGAACTATAAGATTTTATGATTTACCAGCATCCAAATAAGAAAACTAAAAATTTACCATTAACCACCTCTCACATAGGCCATTTATGCAACCAGTTGAATCATGTTTGCACTGCCAATTTCTATGCCGCATTTTAAAAACATTATTTTATCAAACTAGCTCTTAAATTATTTTTGCAAAAAAATGCAAAATTTTTGAGCTCTGTGGGCTCGGCCCCCAGACCCTCCTGCTGCTGGGGCTTTGCCCCAGATCCCAAAAACAGCCGCTCCATTGCGAATTTCTGGCTACGCGCCGGGTTACAACACATCAGAATTTTTGAGGTTTTGTGCTAAAAAATTTTTATCATCTCCCCCCACCAAAATTTTCTGGATCCGCCACTGAAAGGAGCTACTAATTATTGGAAAAAGCCAAGCCGTGGTAAGAAATTTAACTGAATAATTAGGTCGGAAGTTCGATTCTCCTGGTGGTTGCTCATAATATAAACTTTTTGTTATATTGAAAGTTGTCAATTGGGAAAAGTGGCTCTGAAAGCCACTTTCATCAAAACTTCTAACCCCGCCCTCTACCGACAAAAAGAATTCGTGTACAGTTTAAAGATTGTGCGCTAACGACGCTCACTCATTGGTCTTTTTCCAGTCAATCACGGTTCGGCTTTTTCCTATAAATAGCCGCTCCTTTTCCTGCGCTGTCCATTCTGACAATCCTTCGTGATAAGTGTCAGACAAAAGGCTTCAAAGATGAACATTTTAATCAAAGTAAAAAAGTAGTCGTTTTAAAACTACTCAAGTACAAGTATTTCCAAAATTATTTAAGCATATTCCTCAATATAACTTACAAACTGCAGTGTACAGTATAACAATTGACAACTAGTCGACTACCTTCACATCACTGCCAGGTAATGCTTGGTCTTCAAACCCCTCATTCTCTCAAGAAGTCATGAATTACTTACTAATGCACGCAAGTTTTTGTTATTAGGCTGTCTTGAAATCAAAAACAACAACAGCAAAACTTTGAGATTTGAAAATCTTGTCACGTAGAATTTACTGGGAATCATTTCATCAAATCTTCGCTAAATTAACTTAATTGAACAATTGCCAGTAGGAAAACTCAATCGTTCTGACGAATTCGTGGTTCAAATTTCAAGGGTCTCATCAGGCAAAAAAATGCCCAGGCAAAAATGTACGTAATTTAAGGATAAATTGTCTGAACGTATGAATTCAGTTTACTTGAATCAATTAAGTCCAACGGTTTGGAGCAGGAGGTGCTCAAATTTTTTGAGGAATGATCCGCATTGACTTAATTTTTGAGGAACTGGCCACAGCAACAGTAGGCTAGAAATCGATTTGTGATGTTACGTTTGGCGGAAATTTAGGGGAAATCCAAACAAGTAAAAAAAGTTCTTCACCGCATTTCGCAGTGGTTTTTGCCGGATTTTTAGGTAGTGGTCACTGGTCAGACGAAACAAATGAATAATGATTTGGCTTCTTGCTGAATTTCCCCTAGTTCATCTCGAATCCGTCCAGTTCTAAATCAACCTAAGACCAGGGACGCTGAGAGCCGAACGTGGGCCCGGGGCCAGCTCAAATATTACGGATTTCCGGTTCTGTAAACTCCAAAACAGACGGGGAAAATGCCACAGTTTTGTCCGAATTTTGCTGTGATCTCAAAAAAAAGGTCTTCAAGGAAAAATGCCACCTCTTTCTCGGGATTTTGAGGTGATATCAAAAAAAAGGTCTTTGAATTCAGTTTTTCACATGCATTTCACAGTGTCATTTCGATGGGCCCTCTGCTGGGCCCCCTAAAGTCCATGGGTTCCGGGGTCATTGTCCCCCCTGCCGCCCCCTCTCGTAGGCCCTGCCTAAGACCAAGGATGGCAGTACGGTACGTATGTAGCCTATGGTACGGTACGCTTCAATTTTTGCGAAGAAGTACGGTACGCCATTTTAAAAATAGTATGGGTGCGATACGCTTTTTTCGTCCATACATTCAGTAGCGTATCCAAGGGGGGGCGGGGGGGCTCGAGTCCCCTTCCCCCATTGGCTTGTGAAGTATGCAAAATCGCACGTTTTAGGTGCTTTTGAGGCCGATTTTTGGTGAAAAACTGAAAACAGCCTCCCCCCATAAAAAAGTAGGTGCCAAAGTTATGATGTACATGTCTAGATGCGGCCTGAAAAAGCGTGTGAATTTCCGATTTTGGCCGAAAAATCAGTCTCAATTTCGGTAAAGACCTTTTTTTTTTGGAGACCACCTGATATCGGGCGGAAAAAACGTTTGAATTTCCGATTTTGGCCGAAAAATCAGTCTCAATTTTGGTGAAGACCTTTTTTTTTTTTGGAGACCACCTGATTTTGGGCGGAAAAAACGTTTCAATTTCGTAAATTTCAATTCATTTCCGAGAAATTCCCTCTCAATTTTGGGACAAACCGTGTGATTCTGATTCAATTACAATGAAAATTTGGGTCAAGGTCGTTTGCACTTTTCTCACTCTTTCAAAATAGCCCCCCCCCCCTTTTCCAAATCCTGGCTACGCGCCTGCATACACTGTTTGAATTTGCCTACTAAACGTACCGTACCTATCTGGTACGGTACGTTTTATGCGAAACGTGCGACCGTCAATGAAGATTCGTACGACCGTGCCCGGCGTGCTCATAGTTTTGGCTATTCTCAAGTTATCATTATAGCCTCCTAATTTGTCGTTACAGTTGCATGATGATTTCACAAGTAACAGTCACAAGTATGGCCGGTTGTGATTTCATAGCTATTGTCAATTTGATAGGAGCCTAGGACTATATCGTGTCATGTCATATATTGAAGAAAAATTTGCACGGAAAATGCTGCAACGCTTTAGCTGAATACGCAGTACTTTAAAAATCTCTGTCTTTTCGTACATTGAGCCGGTTTTTTGTATTGCTAAGGAGAAAAGTGCTAATAAATTGCATTGCAATTAACAGAGGTGGAGTCCTCGAGGACGTCCTTGGCCTCGAGGACACAATTTGAAGTCCTTGGCCTTGGCCTCGAGGCCTCAAGTCCTCGAAAATTGGCCTGTCCTCGGCTCGAGAACAGCACTATTGAATTGTTAAAATTTTGTGAAGCGCTTGAAAAATTTTTTGGAAAATGTTTTTTTGTGGAGATCGCTTGAAAAATTTTTGTGTAGACCTTTTTTTTTTTTTTGGAGATCGCCTAAAAAATTTTTGTAAAGATTTTTTTTTTGGAGAGCACTTGCGCTTGTGTCCTTGGTCCTTGGCCTTGAGCATTCCTGTCCTTGGCCTCGAGAGCGTCTGTCCTCGGAAAGGCTGTCCTTGGCCTTGGCATCGAGCCTTGTGTCCTCGACTCCACCTCTGGCAATTAACGCCTCGTGAATGGCGTCACGTAAACAGGTTTCCAATTAATTAAAATCAATTTGACCATCCAAACAAATGCAGATATCTTTGCTATACAAAAATACAAGAAAATACAAATATCATTGTGGTAGTAGCCTAGGCTATTTGATGGCCTTGTTTTTAATAAAACTGAATTTTCGCGCACAAAATGTCATTTTTTTATCACTAACCGTCAGTGATGGGCACAGCGGCGCTACTAACGCCGCTACTTTTTCGGTAGCGGTAGAGCCGCTGTTTTTTTTCGTCACCAGCAACGAGCGGCAGCGCCGCTGTTTTTTTGCCGAAAAAGCGGCAGCGCTTCAGCGTCCTATTTTAAGCAAGTATTCTGCCGCTACTGCTAATAAACTCCTTCCAAGACTTTTTCGAGTCACATTTTCGAGCCATTGGGCCATGCCCCCCCTTTGGCTTACCAGAATAGTATAATTAGCATAGAAAAGTATGCAAAATTGTGGCATGGCCCCCTCTTTGTAACTTGGGCAGAAGGTTTGAGCACAGAAACGGTGGGCGAAAACCTTTTTTTGGCCAAAAACCGGATTAAATGCGAGTGAAGATCTTTTTTTTTTTTGGTCTTCTCCTAAATTTGGGCAGAAAAGCGGACTTGGTTTTGGGCTGGAAATTTTTCATTCTGGTCATTATTAATCTCAAATTTTCAGGCCCCCCCTTTCGAAAATCCTGCGTACGCTACTGTTTTCACAGGTTACCGTTTGGAGTCTTTACTCTCCGCTTTTTTCACTCTGCTCTTGTGACCACGTTAATTTAGTTTAGTAGAACAAACAAGGTTACCTTTGTGACGTTTTGCCGTAGCTCGTATACGACTATACGTATAGGCGAGTTTTATCGTACGTGGTCCAATTTTTTTCTGAGCCAAAATTCAACGAATATTGTGGTCTGGTATCAAGCCAATATGAACTGATAAAACCAATTTTGAGCAATTCTCTTTAACGAAAATGCGATAATTACATTTCGATAAATTGCTATAAAGCTGCAGATCGCAAAGACGGCTTCCCACAATATTTCCCTAGAATGCTGGCATTTAGTAGGACATATAAAGATGATTTGTTGGCTGTCTGGTCACAGACCACAGTATAGTTCGTGCACCGCAAGTAAAACAGTATAGTAACAAGCCTGGCGCCAAAGTAGTGTGTTTGGGGGGGGGACTTTTGGGGGGACACTTACACAGCCGGGACCAGACGCATTCGAAATGCGGCATCAATCTGGTGAATATTTTGCTCCAAATCCTATGTTATCCTCCTTTAATACGGATTTTGTTCTCAAATTTGGTGGTGAAGACCAAAAACAAAAAGGTTTTCGTCGCAAAATCTTAGGCTATTTGATCACGTTCACTTGATCTGTCTTGGTGTTTCATGGATAAGCGTTTGTGGTGACCTATTTTGGGCAATAAGTTTGCTGGTCCGCTTGTGCTGGTATAAAAGTTTACTATCGTTTGGGGGGGGGGGCACAAGCAGTGATTTGGGGAACACGGCCTCGAAATACTCCCCCTTTCTTCCGCCGGACCCGATGAGTAGTAACATTAATGCATAGTAGAATAAATTTTGCTCCAACAGTGAACAGTAAAACTGAGAATCGAATTTATTGTGCGCTGAAAATTGAATTAATAAATCGAACCAGGCAATATATAAGCTTCAAAGACACTTTAGTTATGGAGTTATACTCGTAGAAAAACTACTTAGTGTAACGTGAATCGCATTGTGCATATCGGCGACGCGTATAGCATGTAGCCAGCGGTGTAGAATGCGTCATTACAAGCTTATATATAGATATCCTTCAAGTTCGTTTACACCATTTCTTAAACGCTCGATGTACTTTTCTATCAAAGTTGGACGAAATCATCGTAGAATAAATCACCTACCATTTCTTCAAAACTCCGAGAAATGTTTTGTAACTCCATTGATTGACAAGTTTTGCTGTCGGATCTCTACACGAGAAATTTATTTAGTGGTTGAAGGCTGAGAGTGTGACAGGCACGACGCCAGAGTAGCGTGACTTGGGGGAGGGGGGCATAAACAATTTTTCAGGGGAAACAAAAACTTTGTTTCCTCGAATTCGAAAGTGAAAACAAAAAAACGAAGGTCTTCATCGCGAAGCATGTGCAAAATTCTACGGATTCTGGGGTGAAAAAAAAATGGTCTCCACCGCAAAATCTGCGAAAAAAGGTGCCACCACGAAATTCCACCCTGGGTACCACCCAGGAATATATAGAACACCATCCTTAGCAACGCCTCTGGTGAGAATGGTTCATAACAAAAATGGTTCAAAAATTAACAAATTAACTTTTAACTTGCGCGTTACTTTTGTTTTTCAGTTAACGAATTAACTTTAACTGAGCAAAAATTGCTTGAAAGTTCTTTATAGCGAATTAACTCTTAAACGAAGTTACCGTTTCTCATTTACTTGCCCAACACTGCAAAAAGCATGTGAGCATAAGTCGCATATGTAATTGTAATTGTAATTACATTTTATTCATCAAGTTTCCTTGACCAGGAGACAGCGAAGGGACCTTTCGGTCTTCGAGTCAAGCTGCCACCTGCCCACCTGTCTACCACACACGGCGGAGGCTTCATACTGTCCCTTTAAATGCTGAACGTCAAGCAGGGAAGCTGTGAATACCAATTTTTATAGTCTTTGGTTTGACCCGACCGGGAATCAAACTCGAGTCTACCGTTTCAGCAACAGACGCTCTATCCACTCGACCACTGATCGGATATGTCATTATTGGATCGTTGTTTAACTAGATTGATTTAAGGTCCGATACGCAAAAAAAGCAAAGTACAATACATTGGTACGGTACGTTTCATAAATTGAACTAAAGTACGGTAAGGTTCGAGGTACGTAGTACACAAATTCTGACCGTACTGTACTGCTATCCTTGCTTAAGACCAGTCGCGCTTTGGGCACCTCTGGTTTAAAAGATAAGCAATTCATAATCCGCGGATAAAAGTTATCTACCAATCTACGTTGTGCACATGACCCACAGCGCTGTGCACATGACCATATCAAAACAAAAACAAGTCGATCGTATCATGTTGTCAGTATAGCTAGTAGGACTACTAACAGGTGTGAACATCAGACATGAGCGTAGAAAGGCAAGAGAATGCAAATTAATCAGATGAAACGAAATCGAATGTTAACATTTTTAATCAATGAAAAATCATAGTAATCACAATCTATTACAAGAGATAGCCTACCCACTACCGATATATACCGGTACTGCTTATCAGGTACAGTACCAAAGTAATTTCCAATTAGCATGCCCAAGACAGCTGTTTCGCCCAACATCAAGGCTCTTCAGCAGAGGTGGAGTCGAGGACGCAAGGCTCGAGGCCAAGGACACAAAAAAAATCCGAGGCCAAGGCCAAGGACAGCCTTTCGGAGGACAGACACTCTCGAGGCCAAGGACAAGAATGCTCGAGGCCAAGGACCAAGGACATGCTCTCCAAAAAAAAAAAAAAGGTCTTCACAAAAATTTTTCAGGCGATCTCCAAAAAAAAAAAAAAAAAAAAAAAAAAAGGTCTTCACAAAAATTTTTCAAGAGATCTCCACTAAAAAACGTTTTCCAAACAATTTTTCAAGCGCTCCACAAAATTTTAACATTCCAAAAAATAGTGCTGTCCTCGAGCCGAGGACAGGCCAATTTTCAAGGACTTGAGGCCTCGAGGCCAAGGCCAAGGACTTCAAATTGTGTCCTTGAGGACGTCCTCGAGGCCAAGGACGTCCTCAAGGACTCCACCTCTGCTCTTCAGACTTCAGTTAGGCTAGGCTTGCAAGGCCAAATGACACTTTTCACCTGTCTGCCAGTGATAAAATTAAAAACCTTCAAAACATAGACCTAGTGCATATTGGTACATCTTTATCAATTCTAAATTAATGAATAAATCTATACCGATTACCGTACACTGTACAGTATGTACGGTAGGCTATATTGCTTACTGGTACCTTAAATCTTTACCCATCAGCCATCAATTTTTGCTATACTAATTAGCTAAATGTTAACTGAAATATAAAGTGATTTTCTTTCCTGTTAGTGCCTTTACCGCATGCTTCTAAAAGTCTTACTATGGGTAGCTTACTGTAAATTGTGGGTACTGTCAGACTTTAAGTAACTGAGTTGCTGAAGCTTAATAATAATGAATATTGATTTGAATCGTAGGCTAATGGCTATCCTAGGCCTAGCTTTAAAAGGAAAGTAAAATAAGTTATTCAGAACTGAGATATAATTGTATTTGTAATCAGCCATGATATCAGATAATGTATTTCAATGTAGCAGTACTAGGCATAGCAGTAGGCCCTAGGTTATAGGTACCGGTAGTGACCAGCTGACTCAGTGACTGGTGGAATTCCAGTGCCCATCACTAAATGAATTGAGCTACTGTATTACACTAAGCAAGGCAAAAAAATATAGTAGCTTAGAGTACATTACTACCGTAGCCTATCCACAAAAATGGATGTGGTAAAAAAAGTCATTACAAAAGACCAAGGAAGTAGGCCTATTCAATCAGACTCCACTTTCACTGCTATGGTAAGTCAGTAAGTAATGCGTTTCTATTCCTGATTCGTTCTAGTCTACAGTTCTGAGTTACAAAGTTATTAGGCTAGGCTACTGAGCTAATAACTTGAGTACAGAGTAGGCCTCATCAAACTTTATTAGACTATTCTTTCAAGATAAGCCATGTTATTGTTAACACCCTAAAGTTCGATTTGGTGGGTGCAGTTTTGTACAGGTATGTAGTGTTCACTGTTCACAGCAGGGTTGAAAAAATTATAATTGTAATTGAAAAATTGTATTTAATTACTACCGGTAGTACATGAATTTGCTGTATATAACAAATATAATTGCAGGCCTAATTAGGGTGAAATGGTTTTTGAGGGCATAAAATACATATAATAACTCTCTAGGTTGATCTAAAGTCCAATGATTACCTAGTCAAGTTAATTGAACAAATCTGAAATGGAATGTGATATTATAAGCCTTAAGTTAAAGCAGCTAGTTTTGGAACTGTAGGAATAAATCAATAGAAAAACTTTAAGAATGTGAGTGACTAAGCTTTTCTGTTTTAGTATTGCTTCATTATCTTCATTAATTGTGTTAACTTATTTGTGAAAGTTTTTGTGTAGATTGAACATAAGATTTCAACAGCTAGTCTAATGGGCTGTCATTAAATATAAGCCTTTAGTTTTTTGTTGTTTTTTTTCCGGAAGCTCTGCAACTAGTGTATGAGCGTGCATGAGCCTCTGCTCTCCAATCTAAGCTATTCCCCAAACTGCCAAATCTAGCTCTAACCTTAATGAGTGCACACATGAGAGAAGGAGAGCTTGCACACGCTCATACATGGGTCGCAGAGGTTCTGAAAAAAAGCAGATGGCTTATACTTAACAACATCTGTCAAATGCAGGGCATGGTATGGAATAGAACAAAAATTTTGGTATGGAAGATGCCAGAATGGTAGATTTCAAGAATGGAATGGAAGACAATCTTCCCTACTTCCGTACTAGATTTCCATGCCAATTCCGTAATTCCATATTCCATGCCCCCTCAACTTAATTTTTGCCAACCAATTTAAATGGATCCTCTACAATAATATTTAAATGGGCCCCCAACAATAATACTGATCCGGGGGGCCCGAGCCTCTTCAATTTAATTTTTGCCAAACAATTTAAATGGGCTCCCTACAACTGTATTTAAATGGCCCCCAATTTTAATAGGCTACCAACAACAGTATTGATCCAGGAAGCCCGGGCCCCCTCAATTTAATGTTTGCCAAACAAGTTAAACGTTTTAAGTCGAGTGAAATAAAGGTTTTTATCCTAAAAGTTGCTAACTCAGGCCCTCATGTAACCTTTTTATGAACGTAATGCAATAACCAGGGATGGATTTTCCATATGGCACAGGGGCCAGGGGCCCTGCACTCATATAAGACCTTTTTTGGTCTTCAGCTGGATTTGGCAGAAAAATAATGCGAAAATTTCAAAGTGCCAGGGGCTCAACTCAATGTAAATCCGGCCTGGGCAGTAACATGGGTAGTAGATTTAACCATCTATTGTACATTTTTCAATAACAATTCACCCATACCTTGCCAGTTTTTATGCCACAAAATACTTTTGAATAAAATTGCCTTCAGTAAAGCGAATGCTCATTGAACAAAATTTTGAATTGAGGGGGCCTAGCTTCTCTGGCCATATTTGTACTCCTGTAATTGGTTGTTTCTATGACAAAACTATAATCTCTATGGAAAATTTTCAAGTGGATTGTTGTGTACCGCTAAAATATTGCAGGAGGCAATGTACTTTACTTCTTCTACCTGGGTCAAATCACTAACAAAATTTAACCCCAAAATGCAAGATTTTAGACATGTTGTGGACTTAACTTGCTAGCAAAAGGAAGATTGAACAACTTAATTTTTTCAATTGGCTTTCAAATGTTAAAAATCTAGTACTTTCAAATGGCTCTGAATACAAGCGAAATGTGATCCAATGGTGTTGAAACAGCTCTTTTTTTCCAAAAATTACAAAAAATCGCCCAGCCCCCAGACCCCCATAGCCTCCAGCGGCTGGGGGCTCTGTCCCCAGACCCTCATCAATGATACGTTTGAATTACAACACACTTCTTTATTCAAACACGTCTCCGAATTTAGACATTTTCATATTTTAATTGGTTTAGGCCTTCTTCTTTGACTAAGTACCTAGTTACATGCCAACACCATGCCACGGCTTCTAATCTTCCATTCTACAATATCTTTGCGCCCACAAAAAATTCCTTTTTCGAAGTTTCTGATGACGTCATTGCATGTGATTTATGGTTTGGGCCCCACCCCAATCAAAAGTCCTGGCTACGCCTATGTTTGCTACTAGAGCTCGGCCGATATCAGGGCCAGGCCTATATATCGTATCGGCGATCTACCACCGATAAAATATCGGCTTAGCACAATTACCTTAAACTGTTTATTTTTGTGAGCAAGCACGACCACTCTTGACGATTGATTGCCAAATCGTTGTATGTTTGGTTTGTTTTTTTATTGAATAATATTGGAGTGTGACTTGTGTTTGCAATAGTCTTTTTTTGGAAGAATATTAGTGAAGCTTTTAGTGTCAAGTTAATTGAAAAATAGTGGCAAAATTTTGCAGTAAATAAGTTTATACTGCGGTTATACATATTGGTATCGGCCAAAAAGTTTCCAAAATATCGATATCGGTGTCGGCCTGAAAAAGGGATATCGGTCGAGCTCTATTTGCTACTGTATTATATTAATCTCATATTGAGCTTATTTTTTTATTTTTAGTGTTTAAGCTTATAGTTCTTTTCAATGTTAAAAGCTTGGTATTTTTATTCCCTAAATGTTCTTTAGCAGTTTGGTTAAGCCAAATTTTGTAGTTGGTGTGAGACTGCAAACTTGTAATCATTAGCCTATTCCCTGTGCATACCAAATGCTGGTCAGTCTATCATCTGTTAATTAAGCAGTTGATATTTCTACGGTAGCTCATTGTGATAATGCTTCAAATATGGAATGGAATGAGTCTCTGTACAAAAAAAAAAAAACTAGTCACAACTATGATATAGAGTTATTAACTATTGGACTGCTGAGATTATGATTTATCTATTGGTACGTGTGAAGAACAGTGGTTTAGGAAACTGGTATATACTGATAGAAAAAGAATGGAAAATGTAATTTTATTTCAATTCCAACTTAGCAAGTTTTTTAATCTTGTTTCAGCCTTGTGTTATAAGTGAAAGCATAGGCAGTTAGTGTAGACCTATTTGACCGCTCTATTACATTCTTAAAGAGCTTCTCAGGCTTTGAAAACAAAATCTGTCGAAATGGTTGCGTAGTTATTGTTTCTTAAGTGGTCTTCTTAGACTGGAAGCAATGCTTACATAATTTGCATCATTGTAATGTTTTAGAGTGGTTGCTTACCTTTGCAAGTGGCCACTTGCGATGGTATGCTTGACATTGCAAAGGTGCAAATTATATGTTGCGATGCTTCCAGTCAAAAAGTTCTTTGGTATGGAATGGAAAATGGAAGAAAGTTTTAGTGTGGAATGAAATGGAAGATTTTTAGCATGCAATGGATATAGATTGGAAAAAAATTGCTATTATGCAATATGAAAAAGAAAAAGTCTTGGCACATGTTTCATGCGAGCAGACATTTTGTCATTAAACTTTTAAAAACGTAATGCTTACCCTAAATCGTAATCCTAGCCCCAACCCTCACCCAAACCTACAGGCCTAACTGTAATAAACATCATGAAAATTTCTGAAAACGAGTGACGTCACCAGAATCTTTGTTTATTTAACCGCACATGTTCCATTTACCAATTCTCTTCAAGTGAAAAAATCATTTTCCATACCATGCCCTGGTCAAATGAACAACATGTCTCATAGCTCTAAATATTCTTTGATGTATCTGGCAGTGTGCTTAGAAAATTGCCAGTTGCTCAATCCGTACTCCCTAGCTTCAATACTGTAGCCTACTGTTTTGTCTTGTAGCATTGCAGAGTTTTTGTTAGCAATTGGCAAAATTAAATTTCAATAATTGCCATTTCCCCCTGAAAATATAAGCAGTAAAGTAATAATGACATCATGCACGTTTTTTTTCATTGTTCATGAACAACAGTTAGAAGTAGTGGTTTATTTTGTAATTCTCAGCAATTTAGTTCTAACATTAAGCTGACTACAGTTCTTGAAAGGCTAATTGTTCTCTCTTTATTCAGTTTTGTTACAATTAAAGTTGGAACAATCAAGACTATCAGAGCTTCTTGCTTCATTTTTTTTCATCAACAAATAGGAAACTATTACACAGTGCAAGCATTGCAAAGCTAAAGTCAAGTTTTCATCAAGACAGAAGCTACTATTATGTTGCATTGAAGTAAAATAATCATCAACCTACAGTAGCCTTAGCCTAGCCCAAAACTTTGCCTAAAGTCTAACCCCCCACCCTAACTTTGATCTTAATCCAAAATCAAAACCTCAATTTCAAAACCTCAAAATCAAAACCTGATCGAAACCTAACCAAAAACTGTAACATTGATAGTGAAAGATGAAACAAGAGCAAATCTTTATATGATCATTATTATGTAATGCAATAGTGGCCCCTTTATTTCACAAAGACCACTTCAAATTTTACCAAAAATTTTTATTTAGTTTTTTACAAATTTTGACTAAAATCTAACCCTAGCTGAAACCATTGTATTGACCTTTAAAAATCAAAAGAAATATGCGTGAATCAATGTTCTTCATTTTTTTTTTACTCTCTTTAACTTAAAATTTTCGTGCAAAATAATCATTTCCAATTTGATAACTCATTTGAAAAAAAAATGCTCAAAAAATCGTGTTATGTTTTCAACTTTTTTCATAGTAATTGAAATTGTAATTGAATCACAATTACTTGAACCTGAAAAATTTTAATTGAAAATTTGAGGCTGTAATTGTAATTAAAGCTACAACAAGTAATTTTTCATACCCTGGTGCAGAGTACACAGTGAATGTGGTACTCCAGTACAGCAGCCATTCACTCGGCAATGTAGCAGTGTCAAAAACTCTCACAAATCTTGGGTTAAGGTTAGGATTGCCCGTAATTATGATCAAACTGCTATCGAGATTTCAATCATTTCTAATTAAACAAAGGCTGAACAATCAAAAATATAACGTGCTAACTGCCTAAAAAATACATTTCAGTGTTAGTTAACTGAGAACATCAACTTCATTAAAAGTTGTTTTAAATGTTAGCTGGTTAAACATTAGTTCGGTTTGTCAAGGGTTCCACTTAAAGATACATGAGCACAATGTCCACAAAAACTGTTACGCAAATTTTTGTGATCTTGTGTATTTTGTTTGCACCAAATGTAAGTAGTGGAAAATTTTATTGAAATTAAAGTTAATCTTTTTTTTTTTCCATTTCAGTTCGATTTGTTATTTCGGTACTACGTGGCTTAATTCATCCAAAATTTGGTTGTGACACGGCTGGTATTTAGTTTTATTTTGCCCATCGCCTAATGCCCCAATATTTTTGTAAATTTTTGAGAAAAGCATTTTACACCTTTTTTTCTAATTAGGTTGAATCCATTACTAGAGAAGTTGCCAACTTATCAAGATCAGGAGGAGGAAACGCCAAACTCAGTCAAGTTCAAGCAAAAATTGGGGTCAGTCTGGCCAAAAGGCATAGTAGTGCTTTTCATTAACAATTACAGATCCAACCAAGCAATCAGTTGTAGAACAGATTAAGATTTAGGCTTGGCTACACTGCCTTTCTTGCTGCTAAAGACACTTTTGTTGTTCCACCTGGTGTAGTAGCTCATGCAATCTGACAAAAGATTAGCAAGCAGTTAAGTAAAAAGTTTGGTCTAGGACTTTTAAGTGTGAGTCATTTATGGACAAGATCTTTTAAGTTGCTGCGTAATGTAAAAATATAGCAATATTGTTGGAAAGTTGTGTGAACATATGAGTGCAAATTGGCTTTCAAATTTAAGCTATTGTCACGATATTTAAGGAAATTTTGCATTTGTCAATCATGATTGTTTGTCAAATATAATAAGTTAAAAAGTTAAGAGCAAAAAAGTTTTCATCTTTGTGGTTTATGTACTTAGTTATTCTGAACAGATAAAACATAAATCGTGCAGATGGATGCTGTTTTTGGTTTAGTACAATATTTTTGGGAAATAATCATTCAACTTAGTACCGTATTTGTTAATTGTATCGGTCTATGTAATTACAGTATTTGTTCATCTGTATTTATCAAGCTGCTTTGTTCGGAAGACAGCAAATAGATCTTGCAGTCAGTGTTTCCTCTGACTTTTTGCTAATTGGCAAGTTCCCAAATTTCAAAAAATTGAGCCTAAAGCTGTAAAAATATGTTTATGTGCCCAAAATTTTGTAATATTTTAGTAATTCATTATTTAAGTAACTAAAGTCATATTTCCACAAATTTTTCGACTTTTCTGAAGCTATGTTTATCATATTGCCTAAAATTATTTAAGTTTTTTAGTTAAATGAGGACTGAAGGCAGAATCAATGGAGTGTGTAAAGTTTGGACAATGGTATAAATTAGACTGACGCTGACTCCATCTTTCGAAATCAATGTGTTCTATAGACATTCTACTTAACGTAGGGGCCTCTCTAATAATTTTTACTTACTCACCAGATGTTGATAACGTCAGCGATGCCATCTTAGTTCTAACCTAAGGCGACGTCGCAGTTAGACTGAGCCACAGAAGCGTTTCAATCTATACATATTACATAAGTTAGTGTAGGCCTCTGTGGGCTTGGCTACTGTACTGAAATATCAGGGTTGTCAATTGCAATTATAATCGTGAAGGCTCTTAAATTGTGCTTGGGGTAGAATGTCTCTGAAACGGCTGGGTTGAGAAGAATGTCGAGTCAACACTAATCCAATTTAATACAATTGTGGTAATTTTAGAGACCCCATTAATTTTGCCTTCAGTCGTTGTTTAACTGCCACCTTTCTCAGGTCTACCACACAAATTGGAGATTAGCAATGTTCATTTTAATGTTGAACCAGTTGAACAACATAGTCTTTGGTTTGACCATACAGGAAATCATTTTCAAGTATATCGTTTTAGTAAAGGACGTTTTTTTATTTACGTCACTACCAGTGTTTCCACTAAGCTGATTTTTTTCAGCAAATCAGTGATTTGTCAGAGCAAGGGCAAATACTTTTTGGCAATACAGGGTGGGCCGTAAATAACGCACCAAAGCATATAAAACAATTCTGATAATTATAACAAAAGGGTGGGCCGAGCATTTTGAGCATTTGTGATTGTACCAGCGTGTACGTGTTTCTCTGTTCATTTGTTAAGTCTTTCTTTAATAAAAACGTGTGTTATTATTATCAATATTGTTTAATATGCTTTGGTGCGTTATTTACGGCCCACCCTGTATAGTAAACTTTGCTTTAGAAAATCCAACTAATATGTGGAAATATGACATTTTGTGTACTTTAATACTGGATTGGTACGCAATTTAGGGCACTTGATCATCTTTCTAGGGCTTTGGGCACACTTGTTTTAAGTAAATTTGGGCACTTGCCGATTAGCCACAAAGTTAGAGGGAACACTGGTCACTACTTTATATTGGTTTGTGTTTTTAAAGAAATAGTTAGGACCAGTAAGTTTAATTGATCAGCTGTCATGAAATCTTTGCGAAAAGTATTAACTGGTCGGGAGGATTATGATGACGAGGAATCGCATATGCTAGGAGATGTAAGTGATTTCAATGCAAAATTGCTTAGCTTAAGAAATCAAATTTATTTCGTGGGTTGATAAAACTTTGGCTTAACTGATTTATTAGTTTTAGTCTAATGGAGTTGATTCAAAAGTGTTATTTATATAAATGTTTTGTTATTGGTGCGTAAACAAATCCACTAACAGCTTGGTGAATAATTTAATTTGCTGTATTTTTTGGACCTTAAGGCAAGCTTAAAATTTTTTAATTTTTTCAAAAATCAATTGTGCTCTTTATAATCTGGTGTCGCTGGTGTGTCTAATCTATTGATCAGGTTATGTTTTATGACCATGCCAACCAATTTTATGGCGCACCACAGTGCAATATTTAGCTTAATTATGAGCAAGTTTCATTTAATTTGCCATATAAAGCGAACTCCTTTGACGGGGACAATTCTGGGTCCAGCATGTGATGATGATGATAAAGCGTATGAGTATGAGCTATAAAGTTGGCAAATTTAGTGAATAACAATTAAGAATAGTTTTTGCTTTCAGATTGCTGGAACTAACAATGAGAGCATATGTCCATCTTTAAGCTGGGAAACTCGGATTAAAGGTTTCTTTATATGCTTGTTTATTGGAGTTGCACTATCTGTCATAGTGAGTTTCATATTTATAGATGTTCATGGATTGTGCGTACAAATAGTACGTGGATCATGTGAACCTATAAATAGTATATTTTAAATTATTTTTCTTGAAAGCCTATTTATGGTATCACTGATAAACATTTGCTACTATTTTGAGCTGTTGACCAGCTTACTCCAAAGGTTAAGTCCAGAGACGTATTTAGTGGGGCCATTGGGCCATAACCTCTTTGGGTCGCCAGGATAGTATATTTAGCATAGAATAGTATGCAAAATTGCGGCATGGCCCCCTTTTTGTAACTTGGCCAGAAGGTTTGAGCACACAAATGGTAGGTGAAGACTTTTGTTTTTGGCCTGCACCCCACTTTGGGCCAAAAACCGGACTAAATTTGAGTGAAGACCTTTTTTTTGGTCTTCACCTAATTTCGGGCAAAAAAACGGGTTGAATTTGAGTGAAGACCTTTTTTTATTTTTTTTTTTGGTCTTCATCTGATTTTGGACAGGAAAACCGGACTGATTCTGGGTGGAAAAATTTTTATTCTGATCTTTGTTATTTTCTGAATTTTCTGGCCCCGCCTTTCCAAAATCCTGCGTACGCTACTGGTTAAGTCATTTCGTTTTTTGTAATTTTTTTTTCGAAGTTCAGTACATATTCACAACAATGTAAATAATAAAAAGTAAAACTCTACTACACCTTCCTTAGGATCACCAGGGTAGCCTTACTCAGATTTATGTCAATATCACATGATTTTGTTGCATAGAAGAATCTGACTGCCTCTCAAATCTGTGCTTGTCTTGTGTATGTATACATTTACATTAGAAACGCAGCTATTCAATTGTCTATTTATCCGACCTTGTACATACTTTTTTTTATTAGAAATGCAGCTGTTCAATTGTCTATTTATCGGAGATTTCGTATGTGATTTTTGAGATATATAGATGTGTATCCGAGACAGTTTTTTTTAAGCCTAATTCTAAACTAATTTAGTGCTGCAAAACAACAGTGAATTGTAGGCTTGCTCTTGTTGTAGATTAAATAATGTGCTTTGCTACTTGTTGTATAATACATCTCGCTACGAATAGTATTATAACTACTTGTGATTTACTTTTCAGGGTTCAATTACTTTGTTTTTTCAAAACTATACTGCATTTGGTATCTTGTATACATTTGGAACTATTACTGCATTATGCAGTACTTTGTTTCTTCGAGGACCAATGGCACAACTAAAAGGAATGTTTAAAGAGACTCGATTGATTGCAACTCTAGTTTTGTTGGTGAGTTATGGTTGACTAGTGAGTTTTACAAGTTTTGTCAATGTCGTCATAGCTAGATAGACACAAAACGCTTGGTTGAAATGTATGGGCTCCCGAATATTTAGCTGGCACTGGTCAAGAATTCATAGAAATCCACAATAATGAACATTGGATCTCTGAAAACTCCTGAGCATAAGTGGATAGCTGCAAACACAAAGTAGTTATCACAATGAAAAGTGTGCAGATCATTCAATAGTTAATGTCAGACGTTGTCTGGTGACAGGAGGATAAAAAATAGGCAGTTAGGCAAATCCTGACTTTCGATGTGCCAGTCACTTGCCATAACTGTACAGTAGACAAATCTGTTTAGTTAATATACACTATGCCTATAACCCATGGATTCAATGAATTTTGTCGTTGTGCACTGTTTAGTTCAGTGGTTCTCAAACTTTTTCATGTTGCGGCGCGCTAAAAAACTTTTAAAAAATTCGTGGCACACTAACTGAAAAAAACAAATTTGTTTTAAAAACTTTATTTTGCAAACTTGAATGCGATGGATGCGCCTGTTTTCCAGAACAAATTAGATCGAAACTAGGTTCTATTAAACACATCCGCATTTCATCGTTAATTCCAAGTTTTTTGCTTTTAATTTCTGTCAAACAGAAAATCCATACTCGCAGAGCCATGAAGATGCAAATGGAATCATTGTTCTAATGGCTTTAACACCAATCATTGGATAAGATTTGTAAACAGATAGTCAAAACTCGACCAAGATTTTTTTTAGGAAACAATGCTTCAAAAAAGAGGTCATATTGTAAATTTGTGAGCTGCTCTTTTCTTCGGTAAAAAGGTTGCTTGTTTCGTTGATTCCAAATAGATTAACAGCCTATTCAAAGTTCTTCACAGCAAACTCCGGAAAACAGTTTTGAAGTAACTCCTGTAATCCACATAATGCGCACATAATTTTGAGAACAATTTTTTTTTAGAAGGGTATCATTAAGGGTGGGAAACGAATCAAAGATTTCCTTCCAATGTTAATTTAACAAAAATTTTGAAACATGATGAAAAATAATAAATATAGACTACGTCACAACGTTTACGCAAACAATAACTAAGACTAACAGTATTACTACTCCATTACATGGTGTTAAGCTTAATTGAAATACTAGCATATTTTCCAAAATTCCGAAAAGCTGCACGGCACACCTCGAAATCTCTCGCGGCACACAGTTAGAACACTGGTGTAGTTATTCAAGCCATTGTCAAATTATCGAGAGCAAAATGCTTCTAACGACCTATTTTAACATCCGGATTAGCGGTCAGCATGTTTTTGCTCTGGCCCGAAGCCAGTTGTCAGAAAAAATTGGGGATGGTGGTTGTTAACTGATCGCTAGATGCCAGTGTAAAGTTTGCTTAATATTTAGAAAAGGTTGTCCTAATTATGTTAAAGAATTTTTTCCGATCGTTAAGTTCTACGTTTGTATTTTGGTCATTACGTTTAGTTTGTTCGAAACTGTAAGCAATTTTGTCAACGAGATGCTATTACCGTACATCTGAAGGGGATCTGCATTAGCTCGTCAGAAAAATAACGATTGATGGCGATGAGGTTTGCATCCATGCCGCAACCAGATACCCAATGATGGTTTCGAAGATAAAGTAGTCTTTCAACCAAAACTAGGTGTTAGACCACTATGTTACGTAGCTCAATGTCTGCGTGCTAACGTACTGAGCATGGCCAAGCGGAACTGAGCGCTGATTATTGTGTAAGCAATACTGTGACCCGAATTCGATTACGGCTGCTGGCCGCCTGCTTCGACACACACGCGGGTGGCTGGAGATTCGAAGAGCGGGAGCTCACTTCCCAGTCACCTTCATCTCTCCGTTCTTATTCAGTTCGTTGAGTTGTAAATTCTCAATTGATTTATTTATTTACTGTTTCTGAATGTTAAGTTACTGTTCATCGGGACCGCGTTATTTTGGACCGACATTTGCAAGCATTTAGCAACTGGGACTGTAAATAAAACTTGTATGGACCTTTTTACAGATTAGATGAAGCTTATGTACATTCAGCATGTATGTCGTACGATGTTTAGCCAGCTTTGTGAAATGTTTCACCATGTGCGGATTGTTCTTCAATAGTTTCAAACTGAGTTTTTCTTTGTAATATGCACCCGTCAAACAAACGGGTGCTGTTGATGTAACAAAATTTTGCGGGATTAGCAACAAGTATGTTAAAGGCGAAGTAAAGATTATACCGTAAACTAACCTTTGTTTTTAGCTGATGATGATTTTAACAATTCTGTCTGCAGCTGTGGTAAGTATTTTTTCTTTGTACAGAACAGAACATTGTTTATTTTTGTCGCGACTACAACACAGTTTCAATTGATATCATCACGAAAAAGCAAAGACAAATGATTACTAAAAAAGAGGCTATAATAATTTAGGTAATTCAGCGACAGGGAGGCTACGAAAAGACCTTATTGGTCAACGAGTCAGAGCGGCCACCATATATGAACGTCAAAAAACAGCTAGTTTTTTATTTAGAACTTTAGTTTATCAATTGCTCGAGTAAAATGCGATAGCAGATGGTCAAGCTCATCATGAGATGTACAATTATAAAAGATATTCTTTGAGTTTGGCTTGAAAGGAATGTTTGGGAAGATTTTGTATTTCTGGGTATTAAGTTACATACGGAAGCATCCTGATACCTGATGCTACGTTGCAAGCGGTTAGTGCGATAAAGGGGAATATGCAAATTGTTTTGTTTGAACTAGATCTGGTAAAACGGTGAGAAATTTGCAAGGATTTTTGTAAAAGATGAGAAAATACGGAAGAGGATGGCAGTTTGTCATGTAAAAAATCATTAACTAGTTTGGCGATTTCAAATTTATACAAGTCAGAAAGTATCAAGATTTTCAGCTTACCGTAAAATGGAGTTGGGCTTTCTCTGAATGTACCACCATCTATAATCTTGACAGTTTTATTTTGAAGACTTTCTAATTTACAGTTCTGTTAGGTAACGTTTTTTTTTTTGCTTTTTTATCAGATATTTAATCAGGTAATTCAAGTATAAATTATCCTGTAATACTTGTCGCGATGTTAAATACTTGTCTAAAGTATCACCTTTTATCTCCAGGATAGCCCACGTCCACTTAGACCAGAGAGCAACTAAAATGTTAATTAGCGAATCAAAAATGGCAGTTGATAGTTCCTTTAGCTTCTTGAATTGCAGAAAAGTATCACACCTATCTTAAATTAAAAACTTTAATTTAAGATTGAAAACAAACCAAATTCTCTCCAAGCAAAATCGCTCCACTAGAACTTTTCGCGATCGACCAATTCAGATCGCACACACTTATCGCGATCGACCACTTCAGATCGCACACTACGGCAACGCAAGCCAAGCACAGATATACAATCTCGGCTAAACTGCCTACAAAACTAATATCTCGAATGCTAGAATTATTTGAATCCTGGAATTGTTGGAATATTAGAATGAATGGAATAGAAAATGAGGCCTATTTATACTACGGCAAAAAGCTCTCGAGTCTGAATATCCCAGATTAATCGTTACTACGTCACAATAGAAATAGTATGCGAGCTTACGACAACAGATTGCAACATAATTATGACGTCACAAACTTCAAATTCAAATAGAGCAGTTGGTCGAGTGGTGACGCGTTCATCTCTGGAGCAGGAGGTCTGAGTTTCAAATCTTGGGCCGATCAAATTGGACACAGTGTTGCCAACGGCTCGCCACCGCTGCGACATTTCTTCGAATGGAGCTGTGTTGCCCACAGGCGCAATGACGCGAAGATGGGCCCCGTCAACTCGTTACACGCTTCGGCGTATTACAGCGTGTATAATGAAAGATTTGATTCGATTTGTAAACCACGAAGTATTGCTAGTAACCCGGTGACTGTAGAAGGTCGTAGAATAGACTAGAAAGGAATCATCTCCAACATTCCACATAAAAAAGCGGCAAAACTGGTAAAGCAGTCATGACTAATTTAAGGCAGGCAAATAATCATACCTAAAGCATTCGAAGTTTTTGTCTGTGACATACTAATAGCTGACTGAGAGTCGAGAAGCATATTTAAATACTTGGTTAAAGAGGTGAAGCATCCTGCCAATTCCGGTAGTTTGCAATAGCTAATATCGAAATATAATTTTTGAAGTTTCTTGTTCTTGTTTTGGGTCTGCGGTCGCGAAGATAATCAACAAATAGAAAGAGATATCTCCCGTAAAAAGTTTTTGGAAACCCTGAATCTACTCTCAGCCTGAACTTCTGGAAAAAAAGGGAAACCGTATAATATTTACCCTTCCAGTAACATCACATGACTTGTCTAATTTTGGTAAACTTCCCCCGTTTTCTGAAAGTTCAACAGATTAGGGTTTCCAAAAACTTAATAGGCTGATATCTTTTTGTATTTGTTAAATATGTTTGCAACCGCAGACCCAAATTGAGAACAAGAATTTCAGAAATTACATTTTGATTTAAGCTATAGTAAAGTACGGGAATTGACTGGATGCTTCACCCCCTCCAAATGCATTCTTGGGCGGTTATCAGGTGTGTACTTCGAGCATATTCTGCAATAAAAAATGAACTAGAAAGGGTTTTTTTAATCGATAAACCGATACACATCTTGTCTCAAAAAAGCTACTGTACTACAATCGTTTGTGTTCAATTGATGATTTGATTTTCTATGTTTTCTATGATAATTGTTCGAAGCTACTTGTTAGAGGCGAGCGTGGTTGATGCAATTTGCTGAAGCTGCTGCAGCTACGTTTGTTGTTTACAATATTTGTGTTTTTCTTGCAGTGGCATAAAGCTATTCTCGCCCTGCTGTTTTGCGTCTTCCAGTTCTTGGCTTTTACGTGGTATTCGCTGTCTTATATTCCGTTCGCACGCGACGCGGTGAAGAAATGCTGTGAATCCTGCATCTCGTGATTTGACGTGAAATTTCGTAGCATTGATTTGAAAAACAAATTTATTTTTGGTGAGATGGAAACGGTCAAAAGCACTTTGTAGGCAATACAATCAACATGCAATGTTTTTTGTTTCCGCTTACCTAGCGTGCTATGTAAATTTTGCATGCTGGACTTAGCCGGAAAATAAACAAAGCATTGTTTATTGATTGTATTAAGTGCTAAAAAAGCAAATATTGTTAAAACATGCTTATGAATTAATTCAGCGCTTAGTTTTTCGCTAGATAAAAGCTTGATATTTTACGTTTACCGCTAACACATAGGCTACGGTATGTTCACTCTGGCTATTTTGCTTTACGCTAAATTGTCGAAAACCCGTAGCTGAACCTTATTTTTTGAGACTTAATTTTTCGGTTAAAAATTTACTGAGTTCATCTCGCTAGTCGTGTGTACACATCGATATCCTGTCAAACAAAATTGCGAAATCGCGCATGTTTATTCTCAGTGTTTGTAGAAGTGCAATTTGAAATTAGTTTGAGTAGAGTTTGTGCCGTGTATATAGGTACCAAATATTATGGACCTGTAGCTAATGATGCATAGAAATATTGCTTTTTAATTCTTTAAAACTAGGTATTGGAATCCTACCTATTCATCTCCAAAAGGCTTAAAAGTTGCCAATGTTTTGTATGTAAGTAGCTTGACTACGCATCAAATTTTAAGGCTGTAAAGTAAAGTATTTACAGTTTACACTGTAAAGTGGATCGGCGTAGGCAATATCGAATTTGAAATTGTTTATTGCTATGTTGATTGTTGAAGCTTTTTTTAGCTCTCGTTTGAACCATTATGGGCAGTATAGATTAATGTTTATGTATGTTTGGTTTATAGCAGTGGTTCCCGAAGAGGGATATGCAGACCTTTTTGGGTCCGTGAAACACATTCAAAAGGTTCGCGAAAGATATTTGGTATAAGCCTTACTTGGCTCATAGCTTAATAATTTTGCTTCCGCCTCCAGTTCGTTGAGGAGGTACGCAATCAATACTTGCGAGATCCATTTTTTGCTTCTTATGCGTTCGTTGTGATCACACTACCCGACTCTATGGCGTCACAGAGAGAAAAGTTCAGTTTATCGGCCGCTACTACGATAGTTAGCTACTCCTGTGGCCTAGCTGAACCTCAGTCTTTTTGTACCTGTGTTTTTAGACTTGCAGAGAAGGCCGCCAAACATTTAAAAATCTGCAAGGCGCCCCTTGTGCATTAAAAAAAAAATTGGTAACCACTGGTTTATAACTTAACATGAAAAAAATTGATTAATTTTTTTTACAGCATTTTATTTGCTCGAATTCTCAATTAGTCGCGGAATGCAATATTAAACGTTAATTTTTACATAAACTAACGGACTAGAAATATAGCTTTGTAAGTAAACTGTTTTTTAAAGATTTGGTACTGCTTGATACTTGTTATTTCGTTTCGTATAAATTTTGTAAAACTAGGCCTGGTGTTTGTGATGCATTTAATTGCGTAATCGTTATTTTGCTTAAACTTTTGACCAGGGCTGCGGAGCCAAGCTTTTTTTTCGGAGCCTTTAAGTGCACTTGTTGAGGAGCCGGTGCTACAAAAAAAAGCTGATTTGTCAACAATAAAACTAACAAACCAGTAAAAACTTTGACAAATATCCAAAAATAAGCAATCAAATTTGATCGCCTGTTGAAAAATGCAGAACATACAGTAGATTTCATAGCAAAAAAGGGGGGAGGTCTGTTCAGTATTAGTTAATCGCTAATCACTTCTCTCAAATCTCGTTCCATTAGCCCCTCCCTCACCCAATATCTTTATAAAATATAAACCAAATAGATTAATTCTTGTGAGTTTTATTGAACTATAGGATTTTATGATTTATCAGCTTGTAAATAAGAAAACTGAAATTTTACCATAAGGCATTAACCATCTCGCACATAGCCCATTAATTCAACCAGTTTAATCATGTTTTGCACTATAATTTCTATTCTTTAACGCATTAATTTTTAGTAAAATTGGCCTAAAATTTGGTTGTTTTTACAAAAAAATGCAAAATATTCGAGCGTTGGGTACTCCGCTTCCAGACCCCCAAAACAGCCCACCATTGCAGATTTATGGCTATACGTCTAAAACCACCTGTTTTAGCCATGTCGCTTAAAAAATTAAACTAAATATACATCCCTTAAACGTGATTTGGATTTTACCGGAATGTAAGTGGGTCGTGGCTAATGAGGCTGAGAAAATTAACTGTTAAAGGACTTCCAAATTTTTGCGATTGGCTTTGTTTAAATAGCTTGGACAAACATGCGAAATACCATCCAAGTAAGCGGTGAAACGGCAATTTTCGAAAAATTGCAAAAATCACCCAGCAACTTGGAACTCGATCCCCCTACTCTCATCTATGAAACGCAGACGAGTTTTAGTTTTTAGTTCGAGCCCCTCCCTCCTCCGCTTAACAAAATCCTGATTGCGCGCCTTGAACAATGGCTTCATAGACTACCGGAACGAATTTTCGGACGTGATTGCGACTGGTACGTGACAATGACCCGGAGCGATAAGCGTGAAGAACGAAAGCTCCGGAGCCTTGTTTTTTTTCCAGTGGCTCCGCAGCCCTACTTTTGACTCAGTTCTTCAATTGCAGTTTCGAAGTGTCTTGTTTTTACTCTTGTGCCTTTTTTTGCCTTCCGGTTAACTATATCGCCTTTCCTTATCGTAGACAAATGTAGAGTTATTATTCAAAAGTTTTAAGTACGTTTGCAATAAAACTTTTTTCTTTGTTAGACTTTGATTTTGCCATTGCTAAATAACTGCAAAGAGTTGCGGCATGATCGTAAATCGCGCACTTTGGCAGCAATACAGATTTGGGTGTGTGCTATTCCATTACCTGATTTTATGACGTCATTGATTGGAGCAGTAACTGCGACATACTTCCCCCTTTTTGAGTTTGTTGGTTGGAGTTGAAGAGGCGAGGGCGGTGAAGGAGGAAGGGCCTGCCACTGTTGACTATGCTAGCGTCAACTGCTCAATCATGTTGGAGTCACCAGTTGTGGCGGGTCAAAAGAATCGCACTCCGATTGTGGTTACCCGGCTCGGTTGAACAACCTTTGAGCAGGCGTGAGTTGTTGAATGGATAGCTGCTGCTGGTTAGTTTGTCACTTGAGGGCTTCTGGAATGCGCTTGCATTGCGGTTAACCAGCCGGGTTGAACAGCCTCTTACCTGTTATGGCATGTTAATGTATTAGGCTATTCGGTTAACTTAAGGTGCGTTTAGACTGGACGCGAAGCAACCAAAATTTGATGTCATCGACCGCTCGCGAAAGGTTGCAACCGGTCGCAACCTTCACGAGCAGTTGCGCAACATCGCTTGCTTGCAGGCTGTAGTAAGATAATCTACTAAATCACTGATCGGATTTTTACGATCGCAGTTTGCTGGGAAATAATGTAAATACCGTAATGTATTTGTATGGTTTAGCGCCTATTTATCAGTCCAAAGAGTAGGTTGTTGGCAAAGTTAGATTCGGGATAGCCCTAGGCTAGCCAAGTTAATTTGGATCTAGACCGCTAAGGCTGTAAATCCTAGAGTGATTTTTCATAGCTATGCTTGATCTCAGAGCTTCATTATATTGAATTCACCAAAGCAGTAGGCCGTGCCCCACGGCATCTAGCTTTTAAAACAAAACTTTTTATTCTGTGCTGCACAGCAGAAGCTATTGTATCAGTCCAGTGGTTCTTTTGGCTGAAACTAACATGGTGTTTTTTTGTTTTTTTCAGAATATAAAATAACCCACCAACAGGCTAGTTTTGAATGTGTTGACAGTGTTTTTACCCATTGTTTGTTAGCTGGTTGTTTTAAGAGTAACCACAATTGAACAATTGCTGGAATACTGGAAAATTCGCAAAGTTTTTTCGCTGTCTACTTGGCCAAGCCAACTTGGTGAATAAAACTGTATTTAGAATTGGTTTCAAGCTACACTGTTGCATACAAGAGCTAGATAGATACAAAAAAATCGAAAATTTTAATGAACTTTTGGATTGGCCTAATTAGTAATCACTTCTTTGAATAGCTACAAACAGAATTTTTTCTTCTGAATGTTCTTTTAAAAGTCTTCTTGTTTCTGAAGGTTTGTGACTGTGATCAAGTTGAACTGGAAGCAATGGTTTTGGACTACCCCAAGTTTTATAATCATGAATATTGTAGACTGGTAGTGATTTTTCACTCCAGTCCTATGTGATGAAAATAGAAGTGTCAAGTGTGTTAAATATTCATTTACTATGTCTTTGTGTAATATCTGAATTTAGTTGTTTGTGAATTTCAAAACCTTTTTACTTTCTTTTAAAATTTTAACTGCTTTACATGGTGAATAAAGTGACAAAGTACACAATTTAAGTCTGAAGTTCAATCATTGGAAGGACCAGTAGCATAGCCAGGGGGGGCGGGGGGGGGGGCTCGAGCCCCCCCATTGGCTTGTGAAGTATGCAAAATCGCACGTTTTTGGTGCTTTTGAGGCCGATTTTTTGTGAAAAATTGAAAATAGCCCCCCCATAGGAAAACAGCCCCCCTCAAACGTTTGAATTTCCGAATTTGGCCGAAAAATCAGTCTCAATTTCGGCGAAGACCTTTTTTTTTTTTTTTTTTGGAGACCACCTGATTTTGGGCGGAAAAGAGCTTTGAATTTCGGATTTCGGCCGAAAAGTCAGTCTCAATTTCGGCGAAGACCATTTTTTTTTTTGGGAGACCACCTGATTTTGGGCGGAAAAAACCTTCGAATTTCCGAGCTTTCCGAGAAATTTCGTCTGAATTTTCGGACAAACCGTGTGAAACTGATTCAAGAACAATGAAAATTCGGGTCAAGGTCGTTTGCACTTTTCTCACTCTTTCAAAATAGCCCCCCCCCCCCTTTTCCAAATCCTGGCTACGCGCCTGGGAACGACCGACGCTCGCGTCGCGTGTTCCTCTGTTTTTACTCGGCCATTTTCCAACTAACAAGTGCGAAATTTCAGACTTTTGCTTATAACTCGAGAACGATTCTGTCTAGCTACATGAAATTTTGACAGCAGTTTGAGATTAATGAGTTGCATGTTTGTACCAAATTTCGAGGCAATAGGTCACGTGACTTCGGTTTTAGAACCCGAAAACCGGCTCGCAAGTTTGGCGTAAAAAGCGGCTGAAGTACGGCAAAAAATATTTCATATGGTTATATGTCTCAAGATACCTTTCATCCCAACCAACCCACTTTTGGCCGCGATGAGGTTCATTTCTTTTTTTTTCCTTTTCTTTTTTTCTTCCTAAATTTTGTACGCTCTTCTTCTAATCTTCTAGACCACAACACATCAAAATCTAATTTTTGTGTAAATTTGTTGAGCTGCAAATGCAATTTTTTCTCCCGAAATATTTTGGGGCAACTCCACCGGGGACCCCCCAAAAATCAATTTTTTGAACGGCTCAAGGTAGGGTGCTACTTTTTTTTTGATATCAGTAGATATTTAACAGACAAATATTTTACTCTACTTTTCTGGAGGTTCCATAATCAGATATTTTTGAATAATTGCTGATTTTGCGGTAGATAAAAAGTACTTTTGAGCGTCACAGCATTAGCTATGCGTCGGTCGTTCACTGGGTTTGCTGGCAAATTCCCATCTAGTTACAATTGCAGTCAGTGTAATCAGATTGAACTATAAAGCTCATACATCTAACCAGTAAAAAGTGAGTTCTATTTTTTGCTGAGGTTATTGTTATTGATAGAGAAGTAGCTACCAGGCAAGTCGATTAATATTGTTCCATTCTCATTAGTCACCACTAAACAAAAAACTTGATGTAGCATTTATAAAAATAATAATTGGGCTGGGAAAGGAGTCGTCAGTTATATGAAAATGTGAGAACTAACAACACTTTTATTCAGAAGCTTGAGTGATAATTTTCACATAGAAAAATCTATATGTTTTTTTTATCAGGGGCATAACCAAAAACTTGCTCAGAAGAGGGGGCGTGAACCTACAGCTATAAATTTGTCAGTGTCTTGCAAACGGTGGTTTGGAGTGAAGCCCTTTGAGGTAAATGCGATCGTCGCAACGTACCGGTACCGTGAGAAAATGCAAGCTGATAAAATGCTCTCGAAAGCATTAACTTCACACTAAACATCGATAAGCGTTGTTAATAAAATGCCCTTGTTGAATGGTTACTCCTCAAGAGAAGGCACAATGTGCATCCTGGTTCATTAAAACATAATCGGATTTTCAGACTCAGCGAAAGTACAGGACTACTGTAAGACGTAAGTATGTAAAAAATCCAACATCACGTTCTTTAATTTGTCGATGGCATAAGAAATTTGTGGAGACAAGGACAATGTTGGATGTAGTGATAAGTGGGCGGCCAAGAACTGCGGAAAACAGCGAGAGTGTAAGACAAGCGTTTAGTCGTTCTCATATGACGAATTGAAGAACGTGATGGTGGATCTTTTACGTAGACCTACTTAATCCTGTACCTTCGCTGAGTCTAAGCATGTATCCTAGTCCTGTATGTAGTCGTATACCTTTGCTGAGTCTGAATATCGGATTTTGTTTCAATGAGCCAGGATACACATTGTGCCTTCTCTTTGAGGAGTAACCATTTACTAAGGGTTGATTTAACACATTCGTAAAACACATAAAAACCATATCTAAAACACAAAATTTTATTTTAAATCAAAACTTTTAAGCATCACTGATTATAATAAAACCAACCTGGTTAAGATAGCTTGAGAATTGGCTTCATAAAAACATTTTGAAATTGTACCAGGACTTTACGAACACCTTGTGTTACCTAACGGTACCAAACGTTATGCTTCAAACAACAACAGTATGCTTGTAAATCACGGTTCGGAGCTGCTGAAAAAAAAAAAAAAGAAAAAAAGCTAGCGACTATGGAGTGATTCTCAATTTTGTGAAATAACAGCGACTCGACAAGCAATTGACAAATCGCTATTGCTATTGCTATCGCCATTGCTACTGACAGCAACAATCGCTATGTCTATTGACAGCGACTAGCGATATTATAAAAATACAATGTTTCCTTCGGAAAACTTTGAGATATTTTAATTTATTTTTACATGTGAATCAATTAACATAATACGTTGCAAAAAGGTCCATAAACAGGCCCATAGCATGTGGGCTCGTATGACAACCATAGCATTTGGGCTCGTTTGTCGGTCTATAAACAGGCCCATAGCATGTGGGCTCGTAGTATAATCTAGCTGCTTTCCCCGATATTTCTATGTTTTTGAAAGAAAGTGATGTTGACTGTTGTCACATTGCATTTTCAAAAAAAAGATACAGTACATACTGAATGACGTTCAGACCTGAAAATGGGGGGAGAATTTGGGGGAAGGGGGCAAGTAAATAAATCATTGAAAAATCAACATAATTACTTTTGTATTTTCAAAAATTATTTTTAGATCTTCGAAAACTAGACAAAAAATGCAACATATTGACATTTCATGCTTTGAGTTTTTTTTCCAACACAAAGAGATATTGGCCAAAAGATTTTGATCAATGAAGCATGTCGCATGCGATTTGAGCTCGGCAGAGTCGGCGGTTAAAAAAAGGGTTAAAGCAGATAAGAAATAACATGCTGCGAGATCGTGCCTGTAACTTAAACTACCTGTACAAAAAAAGGCTTACGCCAAAGCAGCTGGTAATCTTGCGCCAATATTACGTTAATTATTATGGTAGTCAGCACTCAGCTCTTCAACTCGCGCCGCCACGCCAAAGAAATAAATTTTCGACGCCGGAGATCTTCCGAATAGCATGCACAAAATGCAGACTGGGTTGACACTTGGCAGGAAGCGACGCTGAGCAAGAGCAGTTATGGAAGTTTTACTATCTCCAAAGCTTTCCCCCTAACCCTCGTCCCTCACTTAAGCAAGAAAAAATACTAGGCCTATTAAAATTGAACTAATGTTAATGCAATAATTTCACCACAAAATCAAACCCAGAACCTGAAGCACCGGTATGTGAAGTTATGGCCCTTACCACTTGGCCACCATTCAGGCCGTCAGCTTGCTTGAATAGAATATTGGTAGGCCTGCTTCACAATTCATCAATTCAATGTCTGATGTTATCCCGTGTGACATTAATATCTTATGATACAGGATATCAATCAATTACGTTTACAGTAGGCTATTTATGCTCAAATCAAAATAATCAGATTTCAAAATGCAGCACAGAAAAAATAAAGCACCAGGAGATGGCGAAAATGGCCGTCCGGTCTTCAAGTCAACCACCACCTGTCACAAGTCATGTAGCGTGAAAGTATGTTTTGAGAAAGTTTTTTACATTTACATGTTTTGAGAAAGTTTTTTACAAAAGAGTTTTTTACATTTACACGAATAAACAAAAACAAAAAAAAATCAATGAGTAAACAATAGCAAAAAATAAAAACAAACCATAGTTCAAATATTTACATTTCATGTCTCCGATAATATCACGTTTATTTTAGCCTAATCAAGAGTATATTTGCTAATGAAATGGAATTTTAGTTTGCGTTTGAATTGACTAAAAGGTAATAATTTGAGTTTGTGAGGTGCAATTTGCCATACTTTTGTTCCCACAAAAGAAAACCGATTTTTTACCAAAATCTGTCGGTTTCCGAGGAATGAAGTGGTTATTCTTTAATGAGAGTCGTGTGTGAAGTTTGTGCATCTGTGTTGCAAGGCAAAAGATTTGGTTATCGTGCAATGTCATTTTGTTCTTTATTTGAAACATATTTTTTGCAATTTCTAAATTACAAATGTCATGTATTTTTAATAAATTTAGTTTGAAAAAGAGTGGAGTAGTGTGTTCAAGATATGGGCTACCAGTTGTATTTCTGATAATATGTTTGTGTAATTTTTAATATCATAGACCAATCATATCATAAATACATAGTCAACTTGGTTATTGTTTTCCTGCTGGTTTACTTGACACTTTTATGACCAGTAGGCATTTTAGAATTTTGTTGTCATATCAGATATACCGGTAATGTGTGTTCTCTCATTTTTCTTTATATGTGCAGGTTTCATAATTTGCCTATATCTTTAGAGGTGCTCAACTGGTCATAAGTCAATCTTTGGACTTCTCTTGAAACCTGCAGTGCATTGTGATTAATCATTTTCTTTTAATTATTACATCTTTGTTGCCATAAATAAAAACTGATAGGCCTACAGTATTGAACTTGCTTGCAAATAGTAGGCTAATGGCAGACTGGTACAGGGTATCATACACAGGCCTACGAGTATTTATTCGCATGCTAGCATACCATACAAATAAACAGTTTCTTTTGTTTTGTTACAGTTTCATATTGGTACTGGAATGTTAGTTATACTGTCATACTATTTATGTACTGGTATGCTGTAGGCCTATCTTTGATCTGATATCGTACAAAGTGCTAAAAATTAGCCTAACCATCATACTGCTGACCTGTTACATACCGGTATCGGTAGATATTACTACTAAATAAGGGAGACAGCAAGTGTTAAAAGAAATAAAGATATTTTTCCATGATCAAAATTGGAAAATCAATAACTGCTTAAAATGGTTCTTCCACCTCTGGAATTTTCAGAATGTTATTTGGATTCTCCATGGTTTCGTGAAAATATTCAAAAATATGAAGTTGAATTGGAAAGGACTAACTCACAGATAAAGCAACTTATTAAGGTAGGGTAATATTTAAACCAGACACTGGTATACACTGATCTACAATTATTAGTATTGCAGACTAGAATAGTAAGCCTATCACACTCCAGCTTGAATCAATTTGAAATACACTGACTTCTTAAGACAGGTTGCTAGTGATTTAAGAAAGTTTAAGGCCTGGTCTGTGCTTGTGCAAATTTGCTAGTGAACCATGCTACTGTCTTAAGTTCTAAATTTTACTAACACCATACTTTCAGACTAAATAACTAATATATTTCATTCTTTATTTTATAGGCAGTGGCTATTTTGTCTCTAGAGGCAAAAAAGCCCCATGTTATTTTGCCGTTTGGAGGCGAAATAGTTCTAAATGCTACTTTGCCTCAAGTGCCAAAATTGCCCTAAACCTATTCCTAACCCAAACCTTTACCCTAATTCTAACTCTTAGCCTAATCCCAACTCTAACCCTAACTCCAACCCTAACCCTAACCCAAACAGGAGAAAAATACTATTTTTCCTCTAGAGGCATAGCCACTTCCTATTTTATAACATACGTAACATAGTGCACGTCAAAAATTAAAATTTAAAATCCTACAGTTTGTTTCACCCATAATTAGGATCATCAGTGCTATTTTCCAAAAGTAACACAGAGTTTTAAAACCTAAAATCTAAAAATTACAGTAAAAATTAAAAAAATTAAAATTGTTCCTCGTTCCAGTATTGATGCCATATCTGGCTTCAGGGCAGCCTAAAGTATCTCTGAGTGTATGTTTTTATCTGCAGTCATGGTTTTGTATCAAGTTAGCCTTTTATGAAGTCATATTAGCTTTGTTATCTCAGTCCCAGTGTTGAGTCTTAGGTTCGGCTCCCTGGTAGCTTAGACTGTTTGAGTTAAGGAGGGCCAGATTCAGTCTTCTACGCTAGTTGGGTGTACTTTAGGCTGCCCTGGAGCCAGATATGGCCTCAATAATCGTAACGCAGAACAATTTTAAAATTTCTAACTTTTTAAGTTTTAAATTTTAGGTTTCAAAACTCTGTGTCACTTTTGGCAGATACCTCTGATGATCCTGATTACGGGTGAAACAGACTGTAGGATTTTCATAATTTAATTTTTTAACAGGTACTGTGCTATGTTATGATATTCCCTCTGGCCTATGCTGTCGAGCACTTTTTTGAATTGGTTGAATCCAAACTCCACTTATCATTCTTTATTTTAATATATGAGGCACACCAGAGTATGAGGCACAGTAGATTGAATTAAGCATTAAAGCTCTAGAAAATTGTTGAAGAGTCAATCTTCTGCATTAAAGCTCTAAATTGAATCATGATGGGAAAAAGAGCGTAACCTCACCTGCTCACCCACATAAAAGGTGCACCTGAGCATTATGTGCACCTTTAATTTTAAGGGTGGATTTTGGTTAAAAAATACTGTATGTAATAAATGTTTGGAAGGTTTTATTTCACTGGAAATTTTTATGTAGTTTTTTATTAATTCTGACTCAAATCTAACCCAAACTCAATGGCTTACTCTAAAACTATTCTCAAATCGAACCCTAACCCAAATCCTAACCTAAACCCTAACCTTAACCCCTAAAAAACCAAATGAAAAAAGCGCGGATTAATATTTCTCATTTTCATTTTATTCTCTTTAACTTAAAAATTTTCGGTGAAATAGTCACTACCTAAATGTTTTCATTTTTATGTGTTTTTTCCAACATTTTTGATGAATTGTTAAGTTTCTCATCTGTGAAAGAGACTGAGATTATGTGTCCTATACAACGGTGCAGCCAGCAAAGGGGATTAGGGAGACCTGTCCCCCTCTTTTTGATAATGCACAATTTTGCAATAATTGTTCAAAGTTTTGATACTACACTCAATGAGCAACTGCATAACTATCAGTATTAGTAGCCTATTTAATAAATCTGTTTGATCATTGACATTGATAAAACAAAATACTTTTTTGCCCATGATGTGCTTGCAGTCTTGGAACAATAATGCTGTGTAAGCATGTCGCATTGCATTAGCATGGGTTGTTCGTTTGGTAAATGAGAAAATTAACTGCATGTACATTTGCTGTCTTTTTCTTGCTTGCTTAATGCTTAAGATCTCTAAATTTCCTTCTAACGCTGATAACATGATCAATAAACAAAACTTTGTACCAAACCATATTAAAAAGACAATTGTGTCACTGATAGGCATCGATTTTTTGTCGATTAAGCAAATTCTGGGGGGCAAAATGTTTTTGCGAAGTTTGGTTAAACTTAATTATTTTATTCTGGAATTTGCCCCCAAATTCAGGTGCAGTCAAAAAAAAAAAAAAAGGTCTTTGCTGCATTCCAGTTCTATCTCAGCCCGGAATTTCAGATTTTTTGTTGTCGCCCCTGGCCCCCCCAAAATTGACATCTATGGCCTCACTCCCAAGACCCCTAATAGTAAAAACAGTTAAAATAATTACTGAAAATTCAAAAACTTTTGAGGCTGCACTTGCAGTACATGAGCCAAGTCAGCTGATCATGACAAACTGACCGCAAACAAACTGACTGCGAACCAATGGTTTTGTCACAGTGATTTCATCACAAAGTGAGGGTTTGGCCAAGATGGCTCTGGGGATAGTAAAATGTTTTTGTGATCGCCCTTCTCAGCCAATCAGCATCGTTTGGTTTGCGGTCAGTTTGTTTGTGGTCAGTTTGTTGCAGTCAGTTGTTGTGGACCCTGCAGTACATGCAGCAATAACAAACAGATTTTGTAAGATGCTTCAAGGTGCCAGAGCATCTCTGTGCTGTATATTTTTATTTTTTGTGCTGATTTTTACTAATCATCATGTTTTAAAGCAGGTTTTTAGAAACTTTCATACTATTTGTCTGTGGCACCAATTTCCAAATTATTTCTGGTATTGTTAAAACAAAATTAAAACAAAATGCTTTTACAATTTTTCTAAAAGTTTTTATTAACTTTTTTTAAATGCTTAAATACTTAACCTAAAATGCTTTTAATAACAGACATTATTTTGGTGGAAAATCGTAAAGATTGCCCAGTTTTGTTGGCAGGTTGGGTACCCCGAACGACTTTGGCTTGCTGCCTTAGACCACCTGATGTCTTAGTATGGCCATGGCTTTGTATTGACAAACCACAATGCAACGCGTTTATTTTTTCTGTTTGAAAATTTTTCCAGCGGTGGCAGGCATTTTTTCGATTTTTGTCAGTTGGTTGACCTTAATGTGTGACAGTAATTATCTTCACAGCTTGCTAAATAGTAATGGCAATCTACAACTATCGTCTATGACTCAAGCCGCATTTACCCGAGTGACTTTTTTGCGTGCGATTTTTTGATAAAAATGGATGTGGCAGCATTGCATGTATTCAGTAATGGTTCTCATTGTGATAAAAGTTACCTTACTGCTGAAAATGACTGTCTCAAGTTGTTTCTATTCCGATAGTGATATTCTAAACCTTTTTGAAGCAAAATCGGAGCTAATCTCACTGCGATTTTTTATCGCAGCACCGATTCTCTTCTAAAGTTTTCAATTATAACAATATTGGTATGAAAACAACTTAAGACAATTATGTCCATCAGTAAGATACCAATTATCATGATCAAAGCCGCCGTTGAGTAAATGCAACTTTGCCAGATTCATTTTTATCAAAAAATCGCACGCAAAAAAGTCGCCCGTGTAAATGCGGCTTTACATGAAGAAAACACGTTTTTTTTGTCTGCTGCTGCATTGTGAACCACTTTAATAATGAGGTTTTTATGCCTCTGCTGAATGAACAAGGATAGTAACTGCTGCCAGTTATCACTAGGACTTTGTTATTAAGTGTTACAATTAGCCTAAATTTCAACTTTTCAATTTCCATATGCTACAATCGTCGCATGAAATTTTTTCCCCCCCTGGTTTTATGTCTGGCTGCACTGGTGTGTCACCACTGAATGCTTGTGCTTCTTCCTTGACTTAATATTATGTACTAGCAACTATTTAACTTTAAAATTTTAGTGGGAGTAGTATTTAGAATTTGTTTTTGCAATATGGAAATTGCAACACAATAAGTCAGAGGCAATTTGAGTAGAACCTAAAAATTATGACCACATTTGCTTTCAAGGATGCTAAGAGCATGATCACTGCCTTCAAGAACCAAGCAAAGATGATGAACTTATTCAATTTGAGACTGCAAAATTTTCAATTTGATTGCATTGGAGAAAACCTGACTGATGATGAAAAGCTAATTGGTAAGATTAGTAGGTTACTAGAAGATAATATTTCATTTAAATGATTATTTCCAAAATCACGTTGACCTTGGAGTTTTGCATCTTGCATAAAAACTTGCAGTTGACTCAAATGTTGGAATATTTTTAAAGTGTTTTTAGTACAATTTATTTTTAGCATAGATTTATTTTAATAATTTGGTCATTAGAATTGGATCTTCCTCAGTTTTATTTTATACGATAATACAAGTACCATATTGGTCAATGTTTATTTATTCATTTCTATAATGAACTTTTAATCACGTACGTTTGGTATGTCTAACTGTGCCAACACAGAGCACTCTTTTTCGGGCTCTGTTTGCAAGTTTTACCTGGTTGGACAAGTAGACTGTTAAACCTCAATGGGAAATTACAAATTAGTATTATGTGTTTTTCCCAATTATGCATGACCTGCTTGGGAGTCGAGACCCAAGGCAGCAATCTTTCAATCACTAAGCCTACACTTAACCTACTGAGCTATGCTGTATTTATGCAAGACGTAGTTGAACTTTTTAAAGAGTTTACGAGTATCTGATTTCAACTCAAAAGTATTACAATAACATTGCTATTTATAATATATTTGTGATAAACAGTTTTTATTCTTGGAAAAAGCGTTAAATTAAACAGCTTGGCATTAGTCTTTTTTCAGTGGAAGTGATGCTATATCAATTTTTACGTTTGGTTGCATTTGAATTGCATTTAGTTGGCAGCAGCATGACCAAAAGAAAAAAGGCGTTGGTTTATGACGACCTTGACTGCATGGTCTGGGTTCAACTCGCACCCTGGTCATGTTATTGCATGCTCAGGTAAGACACTTTACATTGATTGTCTCTGCTGGTTGGCATCAAAGAAAAAATGTAATGGTTGGCATCAAAGAAAAAGAAAACATCGTAGCACAATGAAAAGTGTGTGGATTGTCCGACAGTTAACGACTGACAATGTCCAGTGACAGTAGGACAAAAATATGCACTACAACGACATTTGCTTTTTACATTTTCATTTATATACTTTTTTTAGCTGGTTCTCTTAAAGAATTCGGTTTAATGCTTCAAGAATTATCTGGCGAATGGAAACGTACGATCGAACGAGCAGAGTTGCAACTAATCACTCCTCTAGAAGGGTAGGCTTGCAGTTTTCTTCTGACATATTGGCCGTGTTTGCCGATTCCATGTAAATACCTTTTTCTTTTGGAAAATTATGTACCGTGTTTTCCGAACTATAAGGTGCATTAGATTATAAGGTGCACACCCAAAAATTTTTAAAAATTCGACTTTTTTCTATATATAAAGTGCACCGGAGTATAAGATGCATATATATTAATTAGGGGTTAAATTGCTCTAAAACTGGTAAAAAAAGAGAGAAAACTAAATTATTTATGTCACTTTATTGTTTTTTCCATACATAATGTGTGTACATGAGTATAAGCCGCTCTTATTAAATTTTACCATTAAAAGTTTTTTGGGTGCGCCTTATAGCCCGGAAAATACGAGTAATCAGTTTTATAAAATTATGATTCAGATTTTGGATGATTTTGGGAGAATTTTAGTTAGCCCAAAAGCATCAAAATAATTTTTCAGTTAAATTTTGGTCTAATTTTTTTTATGAACAAAAGTTTTGCTTACCCTTTTTTTTTTTGAGATTTTGAGCTTGAAATCATTTTAAATTTTACAATTTTTTTTCTGAGTATTATCAGATGTGAGAAGGATAAACTGTTCTGGTTAAACTGTCTGCACTGCTTAACCATCAACCGTATTATGGTGCCAACAGTTATTTTACATCAGCAACAGATTTATTAGATATTTTTATTCTGCTAAGCAAATCAAAGAAGGTCTAAGGTTGACAGGTTTAGGAAAGACAGTGCTAAGCAAAGTGTAAAGGTATCGTTTTTACGATGACCCCAATGGTATGATCTGGGTTCGGCCCGTACCCTGGTCATGTTGTTGCGTCCTTAGATATGGCGCTTTACAATGGTTATATCTGCTTGGTGGCTTGGAACAAGCAGCAAATTTACGTGGAAAGAAGTCAACCAGAAAACTTGGAAAATGGTCAACTCCTAAGCGTGTGAGGATTCGTAAAAAATAGAAGAGCCAGCGTTGCTCCCTCACGAGTGGAGAATAAATATGAATCAATCAAAGTGGTTTTTGCTTCATTAATTTGCTTTCTTTCGTTATGAATTACGATGTGAGTTTCATATTTATGGGTCCGCGACATTTCGGCGCGGCCCTTTTCGGCGCCAATAGTCTGTGCTTTTTACTAACACTAACCCAAAGCCCTAATCCTAACCCTAAATAAGTGAACTGTCAAAGGGCACCGAATTGGCGCCGAAACGATCTGTGCAGAAAACGTACGGCAACGAAATAGGTGTCGCCGAAATGGTCGCACCGAAAAGACGTGATCCCCATATTTATGATATCACTTGTAATGGGTTTTTGATCATAATCAAGATTTGAAATTTGATATTTATGAAGGAACTAAATTTCCACATTTTGCACAGTCAGTATTTTTCGTGCAAAATCACGCTGCTTTCTGCCTCGTTCGCGTTCTCCCGCAAAAGCAATGCGGTGCGATGACGAGACATTATTGTTCCAAGACAGCGCGATAGGGGCTACACAATGATCGAGCATTTTAAATAAATATCAACATTGACTATATAAGCATTCCGACTCTCCAGGTTTTGTTTCTACCTGGTGTTGCAACAAAGCAACGTGGCCTAAATATTTTTGTTTCAATTAAATCAAGTTTTTATGCGCGATTGTTACATAAATGTGATGTAATAGATAACTTTTTCAATCATATTTACCAAAAATTTTTGATTGTAACTCATTCCCATTGTTACGTTAACTATGATTCACTTTGCCTTTTTGCTGCAAACGTTTTTTCAACCCGAATATCTCGGAAACAATACAAGCTAGACGGCTGAAATTTTTTAAAGATAGAGAAGCTAATGATCTTTAAAAAATTTTCAAAAAATGCAAAAGTTTTGACGTCTAACTGCTTATTTGCAACTCAGGGTAGAATTACACTCGAGTTGAGCGTTTTTAGAATAATTTTTTAACAATTTAGGGTTTTTAGATAATTTTTGTACAGTTGTGCACTTTCAAAAGGGAGTGGGACTGGTCCTCCCAATCCCCCCCTGGTGACAGTGCTGTATATGTAGCAATGCCAATATATATTTTGCTACAAATAAATGGTCAATTGGTAATCTATCTAATATGCTTTTTTGTTGTATATATAGTATATTTTAAATCTGACAAGATAGCTAGAGTTTTGGTCTATGAGTGTGTTGTAATCAGTTCCTTCTATGTTTGTGTCCATTTTTTTAAGACCATGCGCTGACGCTGCAATGTGCTTAATACAGATTTCGCAAAGAGCACATTTATAGCTTTCGTGACTCGAAGAAGTCTTTTGAGAAAGCAAGTGAGCGATACTACAAGCAGTTGGAACATACTCTTGCCTTGTCTCACAAAAAGAAAGATCAGCAACTACAAGTAAATATTTTATTGAAATTCTGTTTTGTTATCTCATCTGCTGTTGATTAAACAAGTATATAATGTTTGGAACATTCTGTAAAACTGGTTACTCATGTTTTAGCTCTTTGCTTTATATTGAAATTACTTTAGCGTTCCGCCCATTATTCTCCAAAATGTTTCGTTGGCAATTTAGTTTATGAGTTAAATTTTCACCCTGTACTATCTGCTTTTCGAAACAGTCAAGCAGCAACTTCTCTATCACTCACGAAAAAGTTAAACATCATAGGCTGAATACGTAGGCAGAAAAATGACTACAAATTAGATTTTAATTTTGACGACCTTATGCAGATTCGGCTTCTCACCTAATGTCTTCTATTTTCATGCTTTAGCGTTGGGAGTAAAGTGAGGTTGCGATTTTGTATCAAGATGATGAATCTTAAACGTTTTCATACGCATGAAATAAATTAATAATGTCTTACGTTGAAGCATAAACTTAGTTTCTATAAAGCGTGGTTAAAATTTGTTTCAAACTTTTCTATTGTTTATACTTGAATCTGAAACGAGCCAATGCGTCCGTGGTTGACCTCATTGCGTTGCTATTGCCAAGTTAACTTCTGTTCGAAGGTTTCGTTTGCAAGTCGGCAACTGCGATTTTATTGCGAGCATATGTCGTGTGTGAATTAGTTGTACGTTAAATAAATGAATTGTGTTCTGCTGTGCTTAAGCCCCTTTACTAAAAACCGTTATGGTTGCTCTTCTAAGTTTTAATAACCATTAATCACTAGACATTGTATACAATACACTTAAAACGCTTGATGTTATTTTCGCTGCATTTATTCATAGTGCGCTTCCGCGAGCTTCGATTTCACTAATATCAATCAAAAAACGTAGAAGTTCGTGCACATAGGTTTAAAACGAAGAAAGCAATCCAAGAAGTTTTTTAACCAATTGCTTAGGTAGTCTCAAATTTTCAATAAGGAATTTAGGTCAAGGTATCATTAAAAGCCCATAGCAAACACAACTTGACAATTGTTTTTATGAAATTCCAACGGGTTGTTTCAGTAAGTTACAGCAGTATCTCAACATTTCGCCCTGTAGCGCTGTGAGTAGCTAACAAAACTTTGTTCAATCAGTTTAGCGAATATGCGATCGCTTTTGAAAGATGGTATCTAAAATTCAGTTCCCTGGTAGGAAAGCCATGACTGTGTTTTCAAGTTCAAGGCTATGCTTGACAACAGCGCTATGCGGGTGCTTCCATTATGTGAAATTGTTTTTAATTTATTTAAAATAGTTTAGGGTACCAGTAACTCAGTATATTGTTTTGAAGTGAAGCGATACTCAACAGAATTGTGTTTATTTTATCACTGTCGTTTGAGTATTCACTAGCAACGCGTCATTTGCTGTATTTCGTACTAATGTGCATTTTTGCTGAAAACTATTTCAGTATTGCATTATTCTTAAACAAACTTAGGTTTTTATTAACAGATCTGTAGTAAACCTTACCAGACGTATGTAAGTAGCGTTAGAAGTCGATTTCATAATATTGTGAGTTCAAATTCGTTGAAATAGGCAAGTTTTAATCGGTATTCAGTGGGGATTATGCAGTAAAACCAACCTGTTCCAAGAATTTTGATCTCTTACATCATATCTACATTATTAACGTAACGTAATTTCCAACGCGGCATACGGTAGTTCGATGATTTTATTCTATAATTGATGAAGCTACCAGACATATTGTCATTGTTCCGTAAATGGCAATTCTGAATAAATACGAATTTCTACAAGGTTAAGAAGGAAATACTCGTAGCTATGATTTCTACGAAGTGGCTTTACAAGTACTCATGATCTCTGCACTGGTTGAATTGTTCATGCAAGTACTCATGATCTCTGCACTTGCTGAATTGTTTATGAACCATATGACGTTCCTGCAAATATAATAGCCAAATAGATAACATTGTTCACATCTGTACATGCTAAAGTAAAATTAAGATCACGTCAGCCTGTTCATATTTCATTTTGAAAACATATATTTTTATGCAGTTTTTGCCTGCCTCAATCGTAGTTGAATTTTGAGTGGTCCTTTAATTAAAAGGCTTTGATCTCATCTGCGCATATTATTATTGTTATGTTTATGTCGTTAATTAAGTGTCACTGCATTGCTTCCGAACGAACTAAACATCCTGAAAGACTAATTCGCCAAAGGTAAAGGCTGTACGTTGACGACAACTCCAAATCAGGCATTGTTTAAAGCTTATCGGTACTTATAACTTGATCACTCCAACATTTGAATCCATATTATTAACCACTATATTTCCCCGCTAATTTATTTATACAAAATAGTATGGGCTCTCTTATTTGTTGGGATTATCGTGAAAAATTTAAATTTGTTATTATTAAGCCACAGCCCTCGCGTGAATTGACGAGTTAGTATTATTAGTTAGGACGAACTATCAATTAGTTAGTTACCTTGTTGAAAAATTTCAAAGCGTTTTTTAAGAAGTGATACGTGGCTGCAAACCAAAGGTTTCTCACGCATGGTTGACTTCTAACTGAAATCAAAATTATTATGTTTTCTTGAGAAAATACAAATTGGCCACGTTAAAAATTGGAATTACTTTTAGGATTCTGATAGTGAATTGCAAAACCTGCGGAAAATTTTCCATTCAGAATCTCTCCACTATGTCTACAAATTACAGGAAGTACAGGAAAGAAAAAAATTCGAATTTGTTGAAAATCTACTCATGTTTATGCAGGTAAAGTTTTGTTTTGCGTCCGTTTTTCTCAGCTTTTGATAATATTAACCGCTGTTTTCCATCGCTGAGTTCAGAACAGAGATGGGAAGTTGTTAGCTGGTATGTCAAACCACCCAGCCTCACATCGCCACCAACTTTTTGTGGAAATTGAAGCCAATGGCGTAAGTAGAGGTTTGCGCCTGGGGGAGGCAAGTTTCAAGTAAGTCCACTTATTCGACGCAATTTAGGTCGAGATCAAAAAAAGGTCTTGACCGAAAATGGATTATTGGTTGAATTTAAATGAAGACCAAAACAAAAAAATGTCTCCGAGAATTCGGAGTTTTTCGTCATTTGCTGAATTTGGCTCAAAACTTGTTCCAAAATTTTGCTGCTCCTAGGAGGAGGTCTTGCATTTTAAGTAGACTGCGCTTATCTGGGAGGCATTTGCCCCCTGCTGCGTCCCTCCGTCAGAAAGGCTGTCAATTAGAAACTAAATTTTACAAAAGTTACCTCAAGTTCATAATTCTCGATAATTGTTTTGCGGCAGAGTTATTGTCAGAACAAAGAAAAAGTTCAAAACTGTCAATTAGCTGCTTTTCAAGTAAATGTAAGCCGTATTCTTCTAATACAGTTATAGTCTATGGACTGCATATTGTTACAATAGCATAACTATAATGTGTATTGGATTCCAAAATGTATTACCCTTTCTCAGCTTTTTCTTGTCCATGGCAACGCTACAAAAAAAGAAAGGGGCACAAACACAAACAACACAGGCCAATATGTGATTGTTGCGCTGAAATGTCAAGTTTTAACGTTTAAAGGTATTGCTGAGTTACTTTATGCATCCACAAGCTCTTGCTCATGACCAAGTCCTTTTAACTGTAAAGAATGAAGCATTTTCAGCTACAGTGTTGAAGAGTTTATTGAATTTTGCATTTCTGTTTTGAAAACAATGTCACCACTCGTATTGGCATATTTTGACAATTCGAATGTTTAGCTTTGCTAAGATGTAGCTTGGTATACGAAAACTTGGCAAATTTTAAATTAGTTTTCGTTTTAGGTTTACTTCAATTATCTTCACCAGACCCACGAGACCGCCGCAGATTACAAGGAATATATGAGGGATCTACAGGTATATATGGCCTTGCTAGACTATCTGGCTTAAAGCGATACTGCTCGAAATCGGTTTTATTGAAGAAATGAGAACTACTGGAGGTAATAACGAGGTGACCCAAATCTTTATCCACAAATCTCCGTATTCGTGAAAACACGATTTAATCCGTTTGACTCCGTACTATTGGCAACCCTGCATTTCGCGATTTTATGGCATCACAAAATGCTGGTTTTGCAAAATTTGTCGCTGACTTTAGGCTATTGCCTACTATAGTAGCCGTAAAACAACACCAGACTGGCCTACCAGTCCTGTTCTTGCCAGCTTTTGACTACTTCTACCTGTAGATCTAGGCTACCCGTACTAATCTACAGCACGGTAGGCTTTTGTGATGTCTCAAAATTGCGAAATCCAGAGTTACCAATGGTACGGAGTCAAACAGATTAGATCGTATTTTCATGAATAGGGGGATTGTCGAAAAAGGTTTGGGGCACCTCTTCATTACCTCAAGTAGTTATCATTTCTTTAAAAAACCGATTTCGAGCAGTATCTTTTTAACAATTATTTCTGTACTGGTATCGCTTTCTGCGGCAGCTTCTGCTTACGTAATGGCATACATATAGTATGCAATGAAAAACAAATTAAGAAATTGATTTGCTAGTTAACCGGCCAGTTGGTCGAGCGGTAACGTGTTCGTCTAAGGAGCGGGAGTTCTGAGGTTCAAATCTCGGGCGAGTCAAATCAGACACAGTGTTGTCAACGGTTCGCTGCCACTGCAACATTTCTTCGAAAGGAGTTGTGTTACTCGGGCGCAATAACGCAGTGATGGGCCCTCGCCAACCCGAATACAGTGAGTGTAATGAAAGATTTGATTTGCGGGGTGTGAAAGCAGAGTTGTTTGATTGACGGCTGATTCAATTTTAGGTTACCCTTGTGGCCACGCGAGAACGTTATAGCGGAACACAAAGCCAGACTCGGACGTTGATGACAAAGATGGCTGAATCCCCGGATGTTGCTCACCCAGGCAACGAGAGATTGTCTCGTGCTGGATATCTTTTTCTCATGGAGAAAAACTCGATCAGTGCAAGGTAAAATGCTGTCATCATCAATAATACTAAGACTGTTAGCCTGTTCGAAAAGACTGCCTTTTTAAGTTCACCAAATGCAATTTTTGAGTCTAAAATACCTCGGTTCGATAAAAACTGCTGACTTTTATTGTACATATGGAACGTTCCGTAAGATCGTTTTTTTTTTTTTCGAAATGCATTTTTAATTTTCACTGGATTGTTTACTAATGCACACAAGAATGCTATGCATTTGAAGGCCATGATATGCAAGTTAGTCTGATGATAGTGGTGAATTGTTTGCCCCTAAACGCCCCTGTCCTTAAGTTGGCGTATTTCATACTAAACCAGTATTTAAGTCTTCTAAAATAAATATTTCCTAAAATTTGTCGACTTTTTTAAATCTATCTTTATCATATTGCCAAAATTATATGCTCATGATCCAACAAATTGCTGATTAGCTGACAAAAATCGGCTTAGCGGAAACACCTCAGATAAGATTTCGGGGTCCATGACAACAGACCGCGAACAAACTGACCGCGAACCAAATGACGCCGATTGGCTGAGAAGCGCGATCATAAAAATATTTTACTATCCCCAGAGCCATCTTGCCCAAATCCTCACTTTGTGACGAAATCACTGTGGCGAAACCGTTGGTTCGCGGTCAGTTTGTCGCGGTCAGTTGGCTTGACTCGAAGATTTAAGGAGTGAATATTTCACCTGAAAATTTTAAGTTAAAGAAAGTTCATCCGCGCATTTCTTATTTGCTTTTTCAAGGGTCAAGGTTATGATTTGAGTTAAGGCTGGAGTTGGATTTGGGGTTGGTTTTAGAGCAAAGGTTTGAGTTCGTCTTAGATTTTGTTCAAAATCAATAAAAAAAAACTAGATGGATATTTCCGGTGAAATAGTATAGCCTTCCACTAATCATCGCACTGCTTGGAGCCTGCGACAAATATTCTGGTAGAAACCTTTGAGAGCGACTATTTTGTGAACTTGCGATAAATGTCCAGTTACAAGTGATAATACAGTGATTAACAAGACATCCAGCTATGTTAGCAAGAAATCAGCGTGTTTGAATGTTGTTTTTTTTGGCAAACTTTACCGGAAAAAAATCGGTTTTCAGCAGAAAATAGTCACGTGATCTTGTTTTGAGTCATCGCTCGTAGTTTGACGTCACAAGTTAAAACAATCCTTATTTGCATGAGCATCGAAGTTCTGGACATGATTTCGTATCCCAATGCAAGGATAGTCATATATATCACTAGAGCTTCTAATTTGAAACAGAGCAGTCTATAGAATGTTTATTGCATGTTTTCGGCAAACCACATGTTAATAGGTCTTTATTGGACTATGTATAGATAGATTGATGAGGACTAATTACATTGCATTAGACCGAAAACGTTTGATCGTTTGTTAATATGGGTTCCACAAGCTCTTGAAATGATTAAAACAACAAAATTGCTCTCATGATTTCGACAATTCGCTGTGTGAGCGCTATAAAATTGATCATTTTCTAACCACGGATTCGTGCTGTGTAGTTGATATTAATTTGAAAAATTAATCACTTTTTCGCCAATAATTGATTGATGTGATTGTGATCACGAGAACAGTAATTTTGGAAAATATGCAGTGATGGTGCAAACAATAAGAAAAAACAATGCCAAAAAATAACTTTAAACATTCAGTTGAAACCGATACCAAGTAATGCATGAATGTGGTACTTTACTTTACTCATTCCTTAGTACCGATTCGTAAACTTAATGACAAAAATCACAACCAACGTTAAAGCAAAAATATTATCAGGCATTAAAAATAATGGAGTAGATAGGAAGAGGAGTCCAGATTAAGGCCCGGTTTTTATTTGTATGAAAATTTCTTGTGAGTTTTCAAGATTTGGATTAGATTAACAACTTGGTGTCGTCAGCAGTGTTGATAGTGGCACTAGTTGAGGGTCGAAACGTCCATTATACCCATATGATTGGTTGTGATTTTGTGGTGGAGTTATTATTAGCTACCCCCAGTTGTATGGTTTGTCCGAGTTTAATTGAGGCTGTGTTGATTGGGTAGAATTTTGCTCGAATACAACTGTGCTAAAGTATCAATGTATTGAACAGTTCAAGGTATTGTTAAAAAATAGCGTGTTCACTCAAACGTATAATAGGCGTTTTGCTAGCCTTGCGTTGAAGCTTGAGGCTGTTTTCTGCATCGCAAGAAAAATGCAATGTTTTAAAGAGAAATATTCCCTATAAGTTTAGGATTAAACTTTGTATAGACTTAACAAAAATTTTTTTTTTATGACGATCGAAAACTTGGTTGAAACATTTTTAGGAAACATTAGAATGTGAAAACTAAATTTCCGCTTTTTTTATTTTATCAAAGTTTTCATTGGTGAAGTTAACGATTGCCTGAAATCATTAAAAACCTTTGTTTGTCAACCTCAGCAATAATAGCATAAGATTGCGAAAATAAGCTTGTTGACCGTGATGTTGACGTAATCGACAATTTTGCAAGTTTCGAATGCTGAAGTGATAATTCGATTGCTATTTTGTTTCAATGCCAATAGCAATTGGTATGCTATTTTTTGCCTTTCGACCATCAAAATAGTTGCCAGTAACTTATTGTTGTTAAATAAAGCTAAAAATATTTTCAATCAATCTTGCGAATGGTAAAGCGTGCATTTGTGAACTCTTCAGTGGCTGTTTACGCAAAGTTCCTGGTGTATGAAAGTAAAATCATTTTTGTGGAGTCTTATAATTTTGACTGAAAGATATTTCGCTTACTTTGTGGTGACGTTTATTTTTGTTAAACACTTCAAAAATTTTTTGTCTTGACATTTCATTGTTGACCAATTAGGCATGATGATGCTGGAGCAAATCAATACTTTTGATTATTCTCTTTTCAATCAGAACAATATATACTATAGTTGATTTTTGCTTGTTATGTTCGAAAGACTTTGCGATTATTTTTCTGAAAGATGTTGAAGCCGGTCATTGCTGTCAGTCAAATCTGCTGCCTGAGTTTCTTATGCAATAATTTAGTTCGTGTGATGTACTTGAATCTTTTTTAATCGCTTGAAAAATTTGACCTTTTAAGTCGAATCTTATCATCAACTATTTAGCTGAAATTGCAATATTTATCCCAACTATTATTAACAAACTATGCTGCATAACTGCAAACACAGTTTGCATGACTGCTTGCTTTTTCAAATGGCCAGGTATTTTTTTGATAAGTCCGTACCAGTTATTGGCCTTTTTGTGCTGGTATTTCATGGTTTAATTTTCATTACTTCCGAGATATGAGAAGAATTAATCGTAATTTATCGTTTTCAACGGTCAAACTTATTTTTATTAACCATCTTTTTGCGGAGGCGATGACACATTTCGATGTTGGTATGTTCCTTTCAAACTTTTTTGGTCGTTTCTGACGTTTTCTAACCACGAGACCACGGACTGACGAAGCCATTGCATTTTAAGAGATGCAATTATTGCAATCACGTGATACAGCAACGTTTGCGTTAGAAGCATGCTCATTTTCTCAACTTGGTGGTTATTAGTAGCGCCTGACTGAATCGTTTGATCTGATAGAGCTCTGGGAATAAGGCTGTGGTTAAGCCAGCTTTATACTAGTGTTGCAGTACTTTTTGCAAACTGAATTTCGTAAAGCATTGCAGCTTTAACATTCAAAAAGATTTGAAAAGTAAAACGCCTTGATTTTCCTTATGCTGTGAAAAATCCAATTATTTTATAATAATTGCAGCTTTTATTTGAGTTCCTGTTAGCACTTACGGAGAAAAGTCGGAGAAATTTCTGAGTTGAGGGAGTGCACTGAAACAGAACTTCCTATAATTTACGGCGCTGTTCTTCGATAGCGCTAAAACCGAATTATTTGGTTCCACAAATTGTTTGTTTCATTCTGTTTGCCTTTTTAATGCCGATTGCCGAGCACCAACTAAGCGGGAGCAGCAGCAAACGTCTTTTATTATTCCGATTGAGAATCGAACCCAAATTACCAGCTTGTTTGACTAGTTTCGTCGTATAGAATTTTTCTGATTAGTGTTTACTCCGTTGCGAATCTAACCCGGATGGCCTTACATTAGAGAAAAATTTTTTATTCATAGACGAAGCAATCATAGCACAAATGCCTGGATGAAAGGGAGAAAGGTTTTCAGAAAAGATATCTCGCGCACATCAAAGGCAAAGTTGTACATAAATAGATACCTTTATTTGCGTTAATGTTTTAAAGAACACTTTTCTCGGCAGGCTGAGTCTCAAGGGCAAATTTGGCTTGAAATGCGTTTTGTAATGTTTAGATTTGCTCCTGCCTGTAAATTCGAAAGTGCTTGTATCAAAATAACGAAAAGTCATAATTTTCACAGGTTGGCATCAAAATGGACCAAATACTATTGCTGGTATCGGAAAGAGAACCAGCTGTTTCAGATGATGTCACCCCATCATACGTCATCAAACGTGACGTCATCCGTCGGGGCCAAAGTGTCATCGTTAAATTTTTCTTCCAACAGCGGATTAATCGAACCGCTAACGCTGAAGGGCTGTACCAGGCGAATCAATGAAACGATCGACAAGAGATTTTGCTTCGATCTTGAGTTGGAGGTTTGTTTAATTTAAACGGTAAATATTCTTTTGCGTATTATTCCCCGGTTACAGTCGCATCAGACGTCACAAGCCGAACCTAAATTTAGCTGTTAGAGTAGGTTAAACTTAAGTTAGGGGTTAAATTTAGGTTAGGGGTTAATTTTAGAGATAAGACTAATCGTAACCTAAGCTTAATACATACTCGAACCCTAAATAACACTAACCCTAAATAGCTAACTTAGGTTTGCCTATTGTTTCTTCTTTCTTCATTGCCGGCTTTTCCGTGAGGGTTGCGGGGGCAGCAGCTTGAGATTAAGCCGCCACACTTCATGGTCTTCCATCACCTCCATCATTTCGCTGAGGTGAAGTCCCAAGCGATTCCATCCAAGATCCTCATTGTAATCGGTCCATCTAGTTCTTGGTCGTCCAACTGGTCTTCTCCCATTTGCTTTGGCAAGTAAAGCTTGTTTGGGGAGTCTTTCCTGAGGCATTCTGCTTACATGGCCAAACCATGCATCTAAGCTGAGATCTTTCAATTCGAAGAAGTAACGGCTCGATGTTAAGAGATATTTGAATCTCAGAGCTACGCACCTTGTTAAACAGTGTAACTCCTTCGATTCTTCGTAAAAACCTCATTTCGGACGCTTGCACTTGTGATCGCACTCTTTTCGTCATTGCCCAAGATTCATGACCATAAGTGAGAATGGGGACAAAACTGCTTTGAAAATTGAGATCTTTGCCTTTTTCGACAATTCTCGTTTCGTGACAACCGAGTAGTGCAAAGCTCGCATTACTGCATTAGCCTTGCCTATTCGGGTATCCAGTTCTTTGTCTTGCCTTCCGTCACTCGTAAATGCAACCCCAAGATACTTGAGTCAGATGTGATTGGGGAATAATATGCAAAAGAATACTTGCGATTTTGAACTACTAGCGTTGAAAGCTCGAGATATTTCTCTACTTTCAGTGGTTTCAATTACGTAGTGTTACTGCCAACGGTTCATTCTCCATCTTATATTAGTTGGCTTCATCTTAGCATTGCGAAGCATATTTTCAATAAAAGCTTTGTGTAGTTGGTTTGTGCCTTGAATTTGTGGAGCTGCGACGTTCTTCGGTCAGTAAAAAATTGAATGAAAGGTTGCTGGCCATAGCGCTTTCAAATCAAATTTTAGTTTGTTTTATAGACGGGCGCCGAGTACGTAGCTTATTCGCATAAATGAATGACTTTGCTGCTCTGAGATTTTTTGGTAGATATAGAAATAAATGTTGTTTAAATAGCGTAGAACTATGAACCCTAAAAATTGCAAAATGAAACAGAAATAAAAACTTCTCCAAACTGGTCTACTTGCTGTAACCATTTTTACGATCCGTCTCATATTTTCGGACGTTTTTTGCCCAATTGGTAATGTAGGTAGCTAGGCGGTAGGCAGTGACTACTTTTGCCTGAGTTTATTGGAACTTCCGCGACGTTTGGCGTCGGAAGTCCTTTTGTTTTGTTTTTTTTGTTTTTTTTTTCGTGCAAAATTAACGGTTTTTCAGCAATCAGAGGCCGAAATCGCTATAACTTCGAAACGGCTAAAGATGGAAACCTGAAATTTAGAACTTAGATGGGAAACGTCTGGAACAACCTTTGTACAAATGTTGGGGGCAATAGGTCACGTTGTACGGGTTTCCAAGCTAAAAAAAAACTAAAAAACCAATAGGAGATTCAAACCACTCAAGCTCGAAAACTAACCGCAAGAAGAGAATAAAATTTTCGAATTTAGAAGCGCCTACAAATGTAGTTTCACATCCCACATTTAAATTTTTGGAATTCCGACTCTTTTTTAAATTTATTTCTTTTTTGTTTTTCTATTAAGGACTTTTTTTATATGTACAGAAACTTCGAAATCACTAGAAACTTGAAATTCGAAGATATGAGAAGTCTATATTAAGAAGTTGTGAACCTACATTTTGGCCGCGATAAGTCAAAATTTGTGGAAGGGTCCAAAACTTGTGATTTTTTGAAGTTTTTATTGTTACAAAATGGCATACACTTACCAGTTAAAGCTTTGCAAATTTATTGGGCTTAATGAGAACTACTTTTTTTAGAAATTTTATTGTGCTAGAATTTTGGGGTATCAAGATATTGCCCCAAAGCTATCGCTCTATTTTTTAACAAACTTTAATAATTGATTTTGGATCAGTTCGCATGTGCTGTGATTGAGTAGTGCTTAAAGGCGCCATAGTTTAAAATAGTGCCAAGTGAGTAGAGCCAAGTTCAAATACTGACCTAGTCGGACATCGCTTTAACCCAAACCATGAATAAATTGAAATCAACGTTTATTTATTTTTTCATCAGACAAAATCACTTTCTACCCTTTTTTATTTTGGCATTCCAACGATTGATTTTTAAAGGAATATCGGTAACCTTGAAACGTTTAGAGTATGAAGGGGAGAATGTGGGTGAAAAGAAACTGGCATAAGTCCTGTATTGTTCCCCTCGGGAGAATAAACATATAGCAATTTGACTTTTTTTTCAGGATCAGGCTGGAAGACTTCACACTTTGACATTGCAAGCCGTCTCAGAACTGGACTGCAAGAAGTGGTTGACTGTCATGGGCGGGAAGGAACCTCAGATTATTCAGCACAAGGTGAGATTTTTCGTTCCCGGCAAACCTAGAGTTGATGGCGTCCCTGACTCGTATCATGCAAACTCGAAAATGCTCAAAATTGTTCAGCAAGAGGCTTTTGAGTTATTTTTGAATGATTTTGGCGAAATTTTCACAAAACCGTTTAAAAAGTCTGTAAATTATGGTCATCGAAACCTACCCTATGGTCATCGAAACTGTACTGAGGCTAGAAGCAAATGTGTGTTGTGTTAATGCAATACTTCTTGGATGACTTCATGTTGAACACAGATCCACGAAATATCGAGCGTTACAATGCAGGAAGGTTTCCAGAATCATTCTAGCTAGGAGCATAAGAGTGCCGTTGGTTGAAAAGAAAGTTTATTTCAAATTTAGTTATAGCTTAACTTATTTTAGGTAAATTAAGTAACGTTTTGCTCCACACCCTGTTGTATAGGTTTCACGCCACCGAGTAGCTATTAATTACATATATGGTGATTATATTGTTAACGATAGCCATACCACAGTCTCGAGTGTTCCAGACTAAGTTCTTTACTCCAAAATTTTTAAATTACTTCCGGCGTGCCTGAGCCAAGATGGCGTTCATTTGATTGGCACGGGAGAAAATTCCATTTGTGTATAATAGCATATCAAATTAACGTTTTTACCAAGAAAACGAGGGAAGGGCTGTTTTTAAAAGTTGTACATAAAAATTCCGGTTCATATTCATTCTTACGCGTACAAATTCAATTGATTTGCAGCAAAATCGCATGCTCAGAAAACTTGTAAAAATTCGACTAAATGATTTAAAAACTGCAGTGATGAATTTTCTGCTGTGGAATGCTATCGACATATTGTGTCGCAATCGCACTGTGTTGTAAACTTTTACGCAAAGAGGTAGAATTTCTTATAGTAAATACGTGCAGTATAAAATGTCTGCATCGTCTTACTTCTACACCGTTTGGAGTCCTCGGTGCACTTCCCACGGTGTGCTTGCGTTGAGCTGCTTATGCAACTGTGTGACCGATTGTTTCTGACAATAGTGGTGTAGTGTGTATAATTGCACAGTAATATGATCTCATGACCTGGCGAAAATCTATTTAAACTTTTTCCCTCTTCAACACATCACACAGTGTAGTATATCTGCCCGATGTTATTCAGAAACATTTCGAATAAAGCTTATGTGAAGTCAATCTTATTAACGTTTAGACGATATTGAGAATATATTGAAAAAATTTATTCCCTTGCTCTTAATTTGTTTCAAAAGTGAGCTCTTTGTCACAAGTTCACAAAAACAGATCTTTTTTCAAGGCGTCAATGTTGCAAGACTGAAGCAATTTCTGTTAAAACCAGATACGCGTACGCCGTACAGTACTTTGTAATTTTTCTAATTTACAGCTAAATCTCACAAGTAACTTTTCATTCTCAACTAATTCGCCTCGTAATTTGCGGTAGTGATACAATTTGCAAGTGTATTGCTTCGTTTATTATTTCGTCATACACATTGTTGTGCAAAGTTCAGTTGGTGTTGGTAAGACTTCAGTCGTTGAGCAAATACTGTGCTGTGAGTCATTTACTTATAATTAGAAATTAACTCACATTTAATCTCGATCAGTGATTTTTCTTATATGGAGCATAATTAATAATTTATAAGAGTTTCAGTGCACTGTTCTCACAGTTCTATTTATGGCGTTGCTTAATAATTATAATGTTGGACTAGCTGCGTTTCATTTACCGGTTTTTACTACTACCAACAGCAAACCAAACTAGGATTTAATAAACTAAACTTTGGTTGTTTAAACTTGGTTAATTTTTGCCACTCCAGCCCGCTTTTACAGCAGCTGATTGCTGATCTGCATGCATCAGAAAGTTGAGGGATTAATGGTTGCGATTTTAGCATAACTGTAGCAAAAAATAAACACTACAAGTACATATTGGAACGACTTGGAACGATTATTTTCCCCTGTGCTTTATTCGGGGTATAAAGAATAATGAAGCTGTCCACCCAGAGGATCATAGAAGACGACCAACCGTATTGGTATCCTTCAGCAGTCACTGCCTGAGTGGTGTGGATCCCCACGACTTGATTGGTACGAAAATGGCCTTTTTATGTGTCTGGTTTCCCAGCCTAGTATAAATTGTACTTTGTACTGTGGAGCATTTCTGTTGAACTTGTTCTCATTGGCAGGAAATAGGCGGGCCGCTTTAACCAAACCGAAGTTATCGCTTCTTATACGAGTTTGTGTTTTAGGAATTTTCAGCGAAGCGGAGCTACGGAGTGCTCAACGAGCAAGGATTAAATTTCTGCCAAGATCTGATAGCCGAAATTGAGCGGAGAGGAGTGGACCACGAGGGTATTTACCGATTAGTTGGGGTCACATCAAAAGTTGACAATCTTCTACGACAAGCTCTCGACCCTAACAATAGCTCTAGGTAAGTGTTACGACTTTTGGAGCTATAATAACATTAAAAATGCGTTTACACTGGATGCGAAGCAACCAAAATTTGACGTCACCGACAACTTGCGAAAAGCTTCATCCTGTCGCAAACTTCGCGACAGGTTGTCCAACTTCACTTAAACAAAATTGTTGACGAGTAGTTGACCTATTTTGTGCGAGTGATTTAAGCGACCACTCGCGAAGGTAGTCAACCTTCGCTTTGCGTCCAGTATAAACGCTCCTTAACTTTTGTTGCCCAGTTGGTGTTGGCAAAGTTCGTGATATATTTTGACAATAGGGCCAATTTTGCCTTCTCGTTGTGCATGATGATGGTTGGTGATAAGAAGAAATTGAAGTCTCGCGGTGAATTAGGCTTTATGTAACAAGCTAGCTTACTCCAAGCGTAAGAAAGCTTAGTGCAGTCATTTGACGTAAGCAAATATTTTGGTAGTTTTCTGAATTTGACAAGTTTGACATCATAATCATTAATCAGCAAACAGAAAAGCAATATAATTAGCGAATACATACTGTGATTATTTGCTTTCGATAAATTTTGAAACTATTACTTCGATGTTTTTAATTCCGCATGTTGTTGGTTGCAAGCTCTTGAATTTCGATTGGTAGAACAACGGCCTACGCAGAGTAATCTTGGCTGAATCGGAAACTATTTTTACGTACCGGAATTTTGCTTTCTAGACCCATGTTTTTAAGAAAGTATTTCGCAACTAGTTGAGCAAATTTCGCTCTTTATTGCTACAACGTAACAATGAACCTTTATTTGCACTGCACAAGAAAAACGAAAGTTGACATGGTTTTACGATCTGCTATAAAGTTTGTCAACTGGAGCCGACGTTTTCAACCAAAAGCTTCGAAAGTTATTCCAAAAATTCCCAAGACTACGCTTGGTTGAATACCAATAGTTTTTCGGCATTACAGCTTTATCATTCTGTTTGAATATAAGATAGCTGGTGCTTTTTAATAGTTAATAGTTGTCGACATATTTCAATAAGTTTTAATATATCGTACTTCGATTAAAAGAAAATTCAAGTCGTCTAGGCCTAACATACGGGAATAGATTTTCAGTCTTGAAAACTTTTAGTTCATGTTTGTCTGAATGAACAGATCAAGTATCATTGCAAATGAACATCTCGTTGCTGTTAGGACACAGACTTACTGAAAATTTAGAAATTTCGTTAACACTTCGAAAACAAAAGTGCTGTACTTGTTTTTTTCAAACTCAAAGACAGATAATAGTTAAGCAAAAAATGTGGATTGAACTTGTTTTGTAGTTTTGGGGTGCTCATAATTTGAGTGGTGTGAAAATATGTTTGTTTTTTTGGTTCTCTTTATAAGTGGCTGTACCGGTGCATTATGTTTTCATTCACAGAAAGAGCCACGCAATCCCAACCCATCCTCCTCAAACGCCCAACCACTTCATTTGTACTAATTGCCGACTACCCGTGTGCCCAAATACTTCTTCTTTACGTCTCAGGAAGCTTGAGTAGCAGCTCTGTCGCAGCAAGTATCCTTATGCGCACTTCCGCCTGCTACCAAAATCATACAAGGGGCGCAAAGCGTACTAAAGTATAAACAAGCGTTTATAGCACACGTTTATCTCGACATTGAGTTTGTGGCAACAAACAAGCCAAGGCTAAGTGCGACATTAAGCGTCGCAGTCAAATTTCGTTTATTTTACAGCATCGATCTGTCGAATTCGGAATCGGTTGAGACAAACACGATGACAAGCGCCCTGAAAAGTTACTTACGTAACCTCCCTGAACCTCTGATGACCTTTGATCTCCACCGGAGTTTCATTGATGCAGCGAAGTGTGAACGTCACAAGGATAGAGTGACCCGGTGAGTCGCGGTTATAGTGGATTAGGAGTAAGTCTGTGTAATGTTTTAGTTACAATCTAATCTTATCAGAAATATGAACTTGCCGGACTGCCTGCTTTGGTCCACGACAACTGACCGCTAACTAACCCTAATGCTTGCGGTCAGTTGGTTCGCGACCAGTTGACTTGGTTTGGCCGGTTTCCGGTGAATTCCACCGGTCAGTCGCTAAGCACATAGGTAATTTTGCGAATGGCCTAAACCACTTTTAGATCATTTGCATGATTGAAAGAACAACGATGAATCTTCGTGTTGCATTTAGGTAACATGATCTTGTTATTTTTTGCGGCATATTTATATTGGATAAATAATAAACATGTTTGAATTGCTGTACAGGTTTGAGCAATAAATTTGCTTTGGTCTGCTATTTAATGCGCTATAAACTTGCGCCAAAAGGAAGGCTTGGGGCGACTTGCGTACTCGAGCCCCTTGGAGGGTTTGTCGCGCCATTCCACTTCACCCACAATCGGGGCATATTGGTATATTGGTGGCGAGACTACTTTGAGGCGGCGACATATTGGTACAACCTCAATTGCTAGGCGATCTCTTCTTTTTTTACTTACAATGTTTTTATATTTCACTTCCAGCATTGCTGCGTTGGTTGCAAAATTGCCGAACCTGAACCGCCTCTTACTTCATGCGGTGGCACAGCATCTTGAGAAAGTTCAAATCCATCAAGAGAAAAACAAAATGACAGTTCAGAACCTTGGGGTCTGTTTTGGACCGACTCTGCTTCGTGACAAAGAGGTAGAAATCACTGCTCCAATCAATTCTTTTAATTTCTCATTATACTCGATTTATTACGCCAAACGTTGTAGTTTTAGACCGTTTGCGCCACCCCATTGACCACCTACGTAATTCTGCCTGGTCTCGCTCTGGTCACTTCCCCCCCCTTTTCTTTTTTCTCTATTAATTATTTGAACAACTACTCCAGCCGTTAGATTTACATCTTGTGTGCCTGCAAGTGTATGTTGACGATTGTGCTTTGGCCTATATTGCGCATATTTCAGTGTGATAGTGGAGTAACCGTGCCAGAAAAAATCACTTGTATTGTCTTCAATATCCTCTGCATGTCTTAACGTCTAACGTTGTGTTGCTACTTTCTTTTCCTGACTCTACATGTTATTTTGGTGTTATTATCCATTCGCTATTATGGTGGTCAGAAATAAAAAAAAAAAATGAAAGAATGAAAAGCGTATAACGAGTTTGCGGGGTCTATTTCCGCATCATTTCGCTTGGGCAACACAGCTCGTTTTGACGAAGTGTCGCAGTGGTGGCGAGCCGTTGGCAACGCTATGTCTAATTTAATCTACCTGAGATTCGAAGTTTAGACCTACCGCTGCAGAGACGAACGCGTTACCGCTCGACCAACTAACTGTACGGTAACTCATCAAACCCATTTTATCACACCGCCCTAAGCGTGGGAGGTGGTTGTCACGGTCATATTCACAAACAAATGTAATATGGCGAATCACGCAATCATAATTGGCAGACCTGTATGGGATATAGAGTTACAATTCCATTGCCCGAAATTTTTTAGCTGGAAGTCATATTTTACAAAAAAATTGGTGCGTTTAGCAGAACCCGTGATCTCTGCAAACGCCAGACCTGTAGCTAGCGAGAAACGCATGCTTATTTTGCATTGCGACTAAAATTTGCTTATATGTACTGCAAATTGGACTTAGCAAGCGGCAAGTTGTGGCAAACGCTACGACTTAAATGATTTGACTGGTCATAGACTTGTACTCTTCTCGTTCCGGAAGCTAGTGCAACAACCACTGATTACATTTGAATTTCATTCATCTAATTTAAGCCTGTTTGACGTAGTACCACCTTTCGGTTACTACCCTTGGCTTTACAGATTGAAATCTTTCCAATGAAGGCCAATTTTCTTGCAAAGCCGAGCGGTTAGACTCATAAAACTTGTCTTTTTCGCAGGAATCTGTGCAGGCGATTATCGAGATCAAATTTTCGAACATAATAGTGGAGATATTGGTCGAAGAACGAGAAATCATTTTTAGGGAACCGAACGAGAACAAGAACAACAACGAACACATTAAAAACGTCATCTACCCGAAAATCCAGAGCAAAACTGCAACCAGGCTCCCATCTCAGAGGTTCGTTACATAATTTGGCTTGTCATTTATGATGGCGTTAAAAACTGAATGCCTAGAGCAGTATGTTTTCCATAAACATTGGGTTGATACAGGGACGCTTCTAGAAATTTTTGAAAAGGGGGATTTCAATTTTTCAAAAACCAACCCGAGCCCAATTGTAGCTAATTTGTTTCAACCATTAATGAAAATGCACGCTATTATAGTCAAACAGGGTTTTGCAGTAATTGTTGCTTTTTGTTACAACATTTGTGTTTTCAAAAACCTTGTAACAATGATTTTGAAAGTTATGGTTTTGAAGATTGTGTGCGAGAGAACAAGTTACCACTATTGGGGCGTGGGGGCAAAGCCCCCAGCCGCTGGACAATTCTTGCCATTTTTTCGAAAAAAAAAAAGAGCCATTATAACGTCATTTGGATAACATTTTGCACATTTTTAGAGCAATTAGAAAAAAGATAAATTACTAAGATTTGGAAAAATTTGAAAGAATTTTGCTTAGTTCAATCAGGCCCTTTAGGCCGTTTGCCGTAAATTCTAGGACGCTTAAAAATCGAGTTTGTAAAAAAGTTTGAGTGGCAAAAAAATTTTGATGCAGATAGACTGTATTTCATCCTAGGAGGTTTATATAAAAAGTTCTCCAAAAATTACCCTGCAGTTTTTGAGCAAATGGGGGGTAAAGTTGGGGGTTTTCAAAACTAAAAATTACATATTTTCCGCATAATGTGCAAGTTTAAATCCTTTTATCATCTCTATTTGCTTATTTTGACAATTTTTCAGATGCGCAAATTTCTAGTTTGATTTTAAAGTTAAATTAGGTAATCCTCCCTAGCGCTCTCTAGCACTACTAGCGGCGAAATGTTTCTTTTGTGTTTATTTAAGCTTTTAATAATTTTCCCCTTAATTTTTCAGTGATTAACCATCGATAGGAGTTTACTTCATTTGTTTGAACGTACAAAAATGACATAAACTTTTCCGAAAGCATTGGGCTACAGATAAAATTAAAAATTTATTTATTTTGGGGCCTTGCTTGACTAGAAAACAGTTAACAAAAATCAATAAAATTAACTACAAAAGCAAACATGTTTCAAATGCTTGTTAAATATTTAGAATAAGTATATCAACTTATAACTGTGCAATTATAAACAGGATTTTTGATGAGGGTACTTTTAAAATGACGTAACCGGTCAATGATGACGTCACAAAAAACGTAACGAATGAATGAAACGTCACAATAGACATTGCAATATGAAGTTTTTGTCAAAATTTTGCAAAACCTTAATATTTTTTGAGTTGATGAAAAGCAAAGTCGGATTTTTTGGTAAAAATCAATTTTTGATGGGTGTGCTAGGTGAACTTTAACCCTAAGGTGCATCCGAAGCAAGTAACAATTGAAGAATAAATTTGAACACTTTTGATTACTTAGAAAAGTGCAAAAAATAAAGCAAAATATGCAGGTTGCCGGTGATGTCTTAAGCTTCAACAATGTTTGGAGAAATCAAAACTTATTCTATAATATCACCGATCACATTAATACAAATTATTTTCATTGTCGTGGTCATCAATCATCACAATCAGGTTGCACGTTACGTGTTCGATATTTGAAGCAGATCTGGAGTCGAGGACACAATGTTCGAGGCCAAAGACTGAAAAAAAAATCCGAGGCCAAAACCAAGGACCGGCTTTTCAAGTAAAGACCCTCTCGAGGCCTAGGGCAGAATTGGTCGAGGCCAAAGCCAAGGACCAAGGACAAAAATTAAAAAAAAAAGCAATGGTCGGCAAACTTTGACTGTTTTTAAGCGCGAAAGTGTAAGACATTGCATTTCGTTAAGTTTTTCATGATAATTTGAAAATGGTAGTTTCTAAAAATAACGAATGTTATTTTGAAGTTTTACGCGTTAGCAGCAATTTCGATTACGTTCCATAGCGGTATCGTGGTAGTAAAACAATTAAGACCGTTATGCGAAATGAGAGTAACTAACTTCTGAACATGGAAACGGTCAATTTTAAGACCTTAACTTCATCAGTTAAAACCCCAGTGCAAACGTCCTCTCAGTGATTATGGATCTCTCATCCCCACCGTTTGAGTACTTATTCCAAAACAACCTTTATTGTTTGAACGACTTCTTTATGTAGATTTTAAAAAATGTTATCATAGTTTTCAAACATTGTATAGCGACTACGATATTATTATCTAAAAGTATTGCGAAATAGAGTAAAATAATTTATGTTTTTAAAATGATTTAAGGTACCGTATCCAGTATTTGCAAGCTCACGTGCTTGGAAAAAAACGGGGTCTGGGGGCTAGGGCAAAGTTCACATGCCTCTGTTGAACAATTTTAGTGACTTTTTTTTAATAAAAAACAATTTTTGTGATTTTGAAAGAGGTGAAACAATTAAATTTTTAAAGCAATTTTAAAAAAGAAAATACCGGTAACGTAAAAGTTAAGTTGAAAAACTTTAGTTTTATCACATTTTCCCCAATCCTAATTTTAATTAATCTTTTTTTACGTTTTATTACACATGATATTTTTCTATAGCTCATTAATTGCCTATCGATGAATGAGGGCACGCGTTTCTGCCGCCAAACGTCACTTTGTAAAATTTAACATAAATTATTTAATGGCAAAAATAACTTGAGAATCTTAGCAGGGCTGTATCAAGGAGGAAGGCCTTGAAGAAATTTGCAATTTGTCCGGGGTCGCCCTCCCCCTCTGAAGAGCTCACAATTGTAGAAACGTAAAAATAATAAATCAATATTTTTTTCGAAAAAGGCCCAAATTTTTCATGGGAGCTTCTCCTCATCTTAATGACGTCGTGTGAAAAATTGATTGACTGCAGCGCGCATCTTTCCAGCCAGTAGCGTAGCTTGGGGGGCAAATGGTGCTATAGCCCCCCCCCCCCATTGGCCTGAACAGTATGCAAAATAGCATGCTTTTAGCAGTTTTGAGGTTGGTTTTTGCCCTAAAACGGGAAATAGCCCCCCAAACGAAAATAGCCCCCCCCAAAAATCGTGAAATGAGAAGTAGAAGTGGGTGTCAGTTGACAGAAAAACGCTCTGAATATCGGTGAAGACTTTGTTTTGGAGATTACTCGATTTTGGCAGAAAAACGCTCTGAATTTGCCTCAATCCAATTGAAACCAAATGAAAATTCGGGTCAAGTTCGTTTAAGGTTGAATCAAACTTCAAAAAAAGCCTCCCCCCAAAAAACATTGCTCAGCAAATGTGGCTTTTTCCCAGATCACATAACAGTGATTAGAGTGCTGCTCTTTCTTATTTCAAAAAAAATCTTCGCGATTTTTGCTCGCATACATTCAGAACAAGGTGGCTTTCTCAAGATAAGTTTTGTTAGTTATATCACGGATACACTAACATATTCTGTTTAATATGCTATCCATGGTACAGGCGCGTAGCCAGAAATTCACAATGATGGGGCTGTTTTGGGGGTCTGGGGGCAGAGCCCCTAGCGCTCAATAATTTTGGATTTTTTTGCAAAAATAACTTAATTTTATGGCTATTTTAATAAAAATAATGCTTTTGAAAAGTGGTATAGAAGGTAGCAGTGCATCATAATTCAACCGGTTGCATTAACGGGCTATGTGGGAGGTGGCTAATGATAACATTGCAGTTCTCTTGTTTACATGCTGGTAAATCATAAAATTCTATTATTCAATAAAGCTCAAACGGAGTAATCTATTTTGTCTATATTTTATAAAGAAAAATAATCGGGGGGAGGGGGGAGGCTAATGAAAAGAGATCTTAGAGAAATGATTGGTAATTAATCAATACTGAATAGCCCCCCTCTCCTTTATTTCTGAGTTTATAACATATTTGTTAATAAAACCTATGTTTGGCGTTTTTGCACTAGCGATCAAAATTTATTGATTGTTTATTTTTGGGCATGTTTCAAAGTTTTTATTGATTTGTGACTTTAATTTTTGACAAATTAGCCTCTCCTGAAAACATGTTGCACAAGATGCTCTAAATCACTTTTTAGTCCATTCCAGCGCAAAAAACAGCCTCAAAAGACCTAAAAACGTGGTATTTTTCTTATTCTGCGTTTTAGCTGACAGGCCAATGGGGGAGGCTATAGGCCCTCCACCCCCCGCTTCCCCCCTGGCTACGCTACTGCCGTGGTAACTGTATTACATTTCATTATCACGCACATATACTTTTTTCCGAGTCCATACTCAGATAAGCACGGTCATGAGTTAGCATTAGCAACTCAAAAATGTTTGCGTCAGGACCCCGGATCCCTTGTTATGGCTCTTGATGGTTTTAGGGCTTTGCAGTTTGTACCACCTGCACCGGAAATATTAGCAGAAATAAGAATAACAATTCTACACTGCCTTTTGCCCCTCATTCTCTGATTAAAGCTTACACCCAATGCCATTTAAAATAAGGTTTACTATGACTTGGCAATCACAATATATGATATTTTTCAAATAAGGAAAAAAAATGAATTGAAAAGCTAGAATTTTTGATTATTTTTTGTTTGGTTATTTTCCTTTTCAACCAATCAAAAAATAATGCCGTCCTCGACCGAGAACAGGACATTTTCGAGGACTTGTAGGCAGTGGTGTAGGAGGCGGGGGGTCTAGGGGGCACTGGCCCCCCGCTTGGTTTTAAAGTGTCGAAATTTTGGGCAATTTTATATTATTTGAGCAACATTGCATTAAAATTTTGGGCAATTTCATATTTTTCGGGCAAGTTTGCGTCAAAATTTCGGGCAATTTAATATTCATCAAACCGTCTCAATTTCAGTGAAGACCTTTTTTTTTTGGAGGTCACCTTAATTTGGACAGAAAAACCGATCACTTTCCGGGCAAAATTCAATGTTATTTTTGGGCAAAAGTTTGGTGCTCCCCCAAATCCTTTTGAGCTACTACGCCCATGCTTGTAGGCTTCAAAGCCAAGGACTTGAGCTTCGAGGCCAAGGACTTCAAAATGTGTCCTCGAGGACTCCTCCTCTGATTTAAACTATGTTAAACAGAGTGCTACTCGGCTAAAATTGAGAGAGCGTTGAACAAAATCTCAAATGACAAGTCGCAGTGTCTTCATGGGAGTTGGGTCTAGAAGTACAAATCTATTCTATTTTATCTAGGAGCCTGCACAACAATGCTAGGTCCACAAATACAAATCTATATTAGGCCTAGTTGTTTGAGAAACAATGCTGGGTCTACATGTTTTATGCATTTTCAAATCTAAAAGTCTCGACCATTTTCGCAGCACTGTCATAAAATTACTACTGATACCTGAACACAGCAGTTTGCGACGATGTTCTGCTAGGCAGGTCATATAACTTTATTATCTCTGTACCAGTAACTATAGGCTATTTTAAAGAACTGTTTTGAAACAATGCTTCATAATTTCTGCCTGGCACGTCATATCACTTTTGGTTACCAAGTACCTGGCTATCTATACTGTGTAGACCTAGGTCTACTTTAAAGCGATGTTTCATCATGGATACTAGTATTGATTGCTAGTAATTTGCTAAAAATTTCTTTTTAAAACAAATTTAAGAACAAAATCCAACTATTGGACCCACTTAACCCAATTTAAGCTAACATAGTAAGAAAACTAACCGTTAAATCAGTGTAGCCTACCTCAGGACCTGATCCAAAGCAGTTTTTAAAAATTCGTTGAAGGGAAAGTCCCCAAGTTATTCTATTTTATGATTGGTCGATTACGGTTGTCTGATTGTATTCATCCGCATTTTAGAAGCCAACTTTCAGGTCAAATTAAAAAAATACTGCAGGAAAATAAGTGGAGAACTTTTGCATGTGAGTTTGTGAGATGAAAATCAATGTATTTAAGCAAAAAATAAGTTGCCACTCAAATTTTTTTACAAGGTGAACGCTAGAATTTACAGCAAACGGCCTACTTGGACACTTAATGATCAAGTCCAAAATACGTTTAAATGCTGAAAGATTGCGATTTAGCTTAAATTTTTTTATTGAATGCGTTTTTAAATTCAAAAAGCTCGTTAGTGGTATAGAGTTTCAAGATAGCTTTTAATAGCGTCGGAGCTATCATTTCCCCTTGTTGAGAAATGGGTAGCCTTGAAAAAAGCTGTTTTAGGTTGAACGTTTTTGTCCAGCTTCCTTCATGAATCTACGCTAGAATGAATAAAAACTAAAATGTGGTTGTATTCATAGTGGTTGAAATAGACAATTGAAATAGAACATTGAAATAGACAATGGGTTGTAATTATGACATATGATGCTGCAAAAATCACTTGAAATACTATAAAGTTAATGCAAAAATATAGATAAAGTTATGTGGAAATGATAGTTCCTGCGCTCTTAAAGCTGTTTTTAAATTCTTGAATACGGTTGCAGAATAGAAATCTCGACGTTTGAATGTAATTTTGTTGTGGCTTTCATCTTCAAATAGTGGATTTGTTTGCTTTTTTTTCTGCAAAAGTGTAATTGGCTTGGTTAGTAGTTTTTTTTTTTAACAAGGGCGACTTTTTTCACTAAATGGCCGTCTGTCTCTTTTTAGTGTCAAGCTCAGTTCTGCTCAAAAGTTTATTTTCGGATATAATATATCCCTTATTCAATATTTACGGATATCTCATATGAATGCAAATAGTAACACAATGTTTTTGTCAGCAATATTATCTGTTATAGGTGAGACAAATGCAAAAATTTTTGTTGCTAGGTAAAATAGTGCAGGATCAAATTACGACCCAAAAACAACGTCTTCAGTAATTAACAACATTTAAAGTGATTATTTAGTTAAAAGTAAATATGGCAAAGTGTTACAAACTGCCTTATATTAACAAAACCATGTTGTTTTTGAGTTCCATGACGGGGGTTCGACCCCCGAATGCCCCCCTCCCCTGGGTGCGCCACTGGGTTGATATCACTGTCAAAGGTAAATCCTTTACATCAGAAATGTCTGCACATTGCACAAGGTGTGTTTCAGCAAAAGTTTTGGAGACTTTGTTCCTTTTTACGATTTGTATTAATTTAGACTGAAGCAACGGCCCCGTGGTGGTATTTTTGACCAGGTCACTCCCATTCCCGCCGTTGCCGAGAACACCATAGAAGCGCACTTTGGTGAAAACGCACATCAAGCCCGAGCCATCTTGCTCAACAACCAGTCGTCCACTCCACCCAGTCCTGCGTTGGAGCGAAACTCACGTAAGTATCTCTTTTTGCTGTTGACAGACTGTCAAGTCTCGATAGTACAAATAGACTGAAGTCCGAAAGAAACTGTGGTTTGACTCTACTGTTTTTACGTAAACGGCTATGACTTGACCCGAAGATCCCCTCGCTGATTTCCTCCCGAAGGCAATTTTGTATATAGTTAATATATGTACTTGAAATTATAACCGGCTGTGGAAGCAGGTGTGAAAACATTCAGTTGACTATTCAGCATATTGCTGAGTTGCTTAATACGTTGAATTCGTTGCACTCACCTCTCATTCTGGAGGTAAAGCAGGTTTAGTTCAAGAAAAAAAGACGAAAAGCACGGTTTAATTTGGTCACTGGCTGGGTTCTAAAATTAAATGCGAGAAATAAAGCGTCTGCTACTGAAACGGTCGACTTGAGTTCGATTTCCGGTCAGTTTAATCGATAGGCAATTAAATTGCTATTCGTAGCTTTCTTGTTTTACGTCCAGTATTTAAATAGGCAATGTGACGCCTCAATCTTGTGCGGTAGGCGGGTGGGCAGGTGACGGTTCGGCTCGAGGAACATTGAAAACCTCTTTACTGCCTCCTGGCCAAGACAGGGCCGAAAGTAGGGGGGGGGGGGCAAAAGGGGTCAGCGCCCCCTAAACAAAAAATTCGCCCCCCCCCCAAACTGCCCAACATGCCCACGCGAACTTCCGTTTTCGTTGTGGCAGTTTAAAGATGGTGGATTTTTTTGGAAACCAATAGAGAACTCAGAGAAAAGCAGACCAAATTGGTGCGATGACCTTTTTTGGGGGGAGATCAACAGAGAACCTGGTGAAAACTAGACCAACCCAAAAATTGTGCCCCCCCTCCCCTAGAACAACGTTCTAGTTGCAACACTGGGCCGAGATGATGTGATAAATAAGGTATTAAAAGTGTAATTACTTTTTTTGCAGAAGATAGATCTTCTCAATCTTCTGACGACAGCTTGCAGCTCTCACCGATCGACCTTGATTTGAGCTTTATCGGACTAACTGGGATTGTAAATAAAACTTCGTCTCCCGAAGAGGAAGGTTCTGCTCCCCTGGCGAAAGCGGAATCGGTAACTTCCATATCCGAAGTGTCCAAAGTGTCTAATCCGTCGATTACGTCAGACGAGATAACTCCAGAACCACCTAATAAGGATCTGGATCGTGGAGACGGAAACGGATTACTGGAACCCGCTCCAAAACCGAAACTTCGGATTTCCCTACGACGTGGAAGACATACAAGTTCAAAAAAGAAATCGTTAAGAGAAAACTTGAAAAATTCGACTCAAAATGCAAATCAGAACAACAACACCACTTCTGTGAAGCCAAAGCCAAGAACTCTCGCGGTCTCGAGCTCAATTAAAGGAGCCAAGAAGAAGCTTGCGTCTGCGAAGGAAGGTTTAATTGGTAACATCGGAGCCAAGAAGCAACCAACGCCCGTAAGTTAATTTTTTATCTTTATCTAGTGCAGCGATTCTCAGTTCATTTTGAAGCTTTTACCCCTTCGGGAAAAAAAATCATTTTCGCACCCCTTGCACAATTTTTATAAAAAAATAATATGAACTAAGAATTCAATAAATCAAAATAAACATAATTTATGCAAAAATTGAAGGATTTTGCACCCAAAGCAGAATTTTGCACCCAAATTCGACGAAGACTAAAAAAAAGGCTTCACCGCAATTTAGAAGGGATTTATTACTGGATTTGATTAAAGACCAGCAAAAAGAGGTCTTCACCGCATGGTCACCCCAGAAAGTATACCAAGTAGTCGATTAGTAGTAGCTAACACAAAAAAACAAAATATTAATGCAGGTATACGCGCTCCACGTGGTACAGGCAGACAATGAGTTTTTATGATGTGAGAAATTTTGTATCTCCTATTGCACCACAGTCAATCGTTCATAAAGCATGAATAAAACGAATACTCCTAGATTGGTGACAGCTGCATTATCGCCCGATGTAAAATAAATTAAACCATAGTGTGGCAAATAAGTTCACACTCCCAAAAGTCCATAAATTAAGCTACAAACATAAATTAAACTACAGTTTGGCGAATAAGTTTGCACCCCCAATTGGTAACCGCTGATCTAGTGTTTTTTTCCGAATTGGAGATTGGCTTGCGTTTGTCTCTACATGTCTCTGCTTCCGAGCCAAGTCAACTGACCGCGACAAACTGACCGCGAACAAACTGACCGCGAAGCGACGATTTCGTTACGGTGATTTCGTCACAAAGTGAGGGTTTGGGCAAGATGGCTCTGGGGATAGTAAAAATATATTTAGGATCGCCGTTTTCAGCCAATCGGCGTTGTTCGCGGTCAGTTTGCTCGCGGTCAGTTGGTTCGCGGTCAGTTTGTCGCGGTCAGTTGTCGTGGACCCCTCTGCTTCAGCCTTTCATTCATGTTTCGGGTGTTTCTAGCTCAGTGGTAGAGCGTGGGGTTAGCGATCGAAAGGTTGTTCATTCCCGGTTCGATTTCCGAACTGGCAATGCGATTGATTGTATTGTTGTGTCTATGGGAAAGGAACTTCGCACGTATTTCCCGTTAAAGCAAAGCTATCGGCTCATCACAGTGGCCCAGCCTCACGAAAGGCTTCCATATGGAACCCAGATAGATAGACAGATACTTTTTATTTTGTCACAAAAGTGCGCAACTTCGACAATTAATTTACATTCAACTACAGACGATAAAATGTTTTACGACCAGGAGTCTGGAAGGGACTTTTTGTTTTCGGGTCAACTCACCCCAGAAACGTTCCCTGTTGAAGCAGTTAGACAGAAACAGGTTGCCTGGTTCTTTTCGTGAATAATAAACAGTTGAATACCTTTGTTTTTCACCGCTAAGTAAATCTAACGACATTACCCAATGTTTGATGCATTTAGAGCAGTTGCAAAAATTGCTTACCTTTTACTCTGTGGTGCTCTTCACCAGTAGAAAAGCGAAATCTCGCAGATCGCCCTGTAATGATGAATCTGGTGGAGACTATAAAGTTTAATCTAGACTCGATCCGCGTTGTTTTGGACTTGAATAACTTTAAAGTTGGAATGTAGTGACAGAAGAACAATTTTAATTTTTTACGTATTATTTAGAATTACGAAAATCAATGGACTGATTTTCGAAAGCCGATTTCACCCTCAGACGATGGGGACCTTTTCACCGTGCGTCGCTTGAGATCGCGTCATGTCGACTCCATATCTTTCGAATCGACAACCCCTGTTGATGAGAGAATCGAGTCGGTTGACAAAAACGAGGATGATAGCGGAAGATCTGCAACTTTTGTTGATAAAGTACCTGTTACGGATATGGAATCATGCCAGGAAGAAACAGCACACTCTTCGCAAAGTACCGGTCCAACAGCCTACGAGCCTTCGGTTCGGATTTCTTCGGAAACGGAGTCAAGTCAAGCGAAGTCCTCTCGTAACATACGTCCTACTCCGTATGAAATTCCTATTTACTTGTCAGAAACGCAGAGCTCGCAAACAGCACCCCGCACCACTCCGTACGAAATGTCAATTTCTTCTGATTCAGCATCGAGCAAAGCACTGATTTCCAAAGCAACCAGATCGACTCCGTACGAAGTTCCCGTTCGCGCGGCTCCGGAGCCGGACTCGAGCAAAACACAGACTGCTCGCGATACTGCCTACGAAATGCCGATCCGCAAGTTTTTCGCAACAGATTCCGATAACGATATAACCTCCGAAGCCCCACTTACGAGCAGAACTTTACCGGAACTCGAAACCGGCATTGCTCGATCTTCTCGTGACATTCGCCAATCTGCGTATGAAAACCCGATTCATATTTTCGAAAAAGAAACCGATAAATCCCGAACTTCTCAAGAGAAAGCCCCAACAGCGTACGAAATTCCGGTTCGAACTGTATTTGACACAAAACAGCCCGAACCGGTCCACTCAACCATTGCAAAGACTCTATATGTTTGTGTGGCAGAACACGAGAGCGAACTGTCTTTTGAAGCCGGCCAGATCGTCAGGGATATTCGCCCTTCTGACGAGGAGGGGTGGATATACGGGTGTATAGAAGACGGCAAAGTGGGCCTCATACCGAAAAATTACGTTGTGTTTCTGCCTCAAGATTGAGTGGAAAGCACCCGGTTCAAAACTGAATCAAAGGAAAAAGTATTGTTTAATCGTTTGCTTGCTTCTGGCCTAAAGACTACCAGCGCGGAAGCCTAGGGAAGAGCCACCAGAACGGCGACTACTTAAAACAAGTAATGCCAAAAAGCTATCCTCTCACAGGATTCGAACCTGCAGCCTTTGGATTACCGGTCCGCTGGTCTACCACTTGAGCTAGAGAGGATATCTCTTCGCTTGCCTAATTTTGGCTATTTAAACCCAGCTGGCAATTAAATTGTTATCAACATCTAAGAAAAAGGTATTGCTGGACCGACGTTGTTATAAAGGCGGTTGGGTTCATGCTCTCCGATCATCTAATCGTCATGTAGCTAAGTTGTAGGGTTAAACAAACTCGACGTGATTAACTGATTACCTTTGATGAACACGTAATTTGCGTGGGTGCACGTGCCTAAATTCTGTGGTTTTTAGTGGGCCGCTGTGAGCAAAATATTTCCGTTGTTTAAACCAAAGACGGCAACCCTCGTAGCGCTTTAAAACTCCCATTTTAAAACCAGCTACAAGTCTTTTTGTACTTTTTGCATACCGATAGAAAATTATTTATCGTTATGTTCAGGTGGCGTGTTATCAGCTTGGTTCGTTTCGCTGCCACACCTCCAACGTTGATTAACTTCGTTTTGCAGCAGATATTGAGTTATGTCGAATCGCTAGGTATCAGTTTTGAAATGCAATATAATTTTGTCCTGATCAAACCGATTACTGTTTATTTAAAATTTTAGTGTTATCTTGACCTGTTTCTGCAGGTTCTGAGCAAATCCAGAAGGTCATCTGCATTCTGCAATGTGATCAGTTTGATGTAGCGAAATACAAAAATTTTATTTAACTAGAAAATGTACTTTAGTGTGTTTGCATGTTCAGTTCAGTAATGCAGCCCCTTACGGTACTACATAGTTTCTATGCAAAGCTATATGATCAACTGCTCACCCTTACTGCTGACTTTTAAAGGTAGTGTTAATCTTGGCTTCTTCCTTAGTAGGAGCTTGCAATGCGCCAGAGATGTAATTTGGTTGGTTTTACAAAGTTGTTTTACTCCAAGTGCCTTTTGTTTACATTCACAAGAGTGTTGATATGCTGAATGGTACTAATGCAACATGCAATTTTTTAAGATTTCGTTTTCTAGTCAATCCTAATTGTTTTATTCCGGGATGTTCTTAATTCTGATCAAAAGAGAGTGTTTTGTTTGAATTTGTTTTATATTATTAAGTATTTTGGAGCAGAAAATACTGGTTTTGCTCTAAGTTTGATCAGAAAAATGAGAGCCAAAACTAATTATCGAACATATTTAGATAAGATAAGTTTTGCTTTGTTCTTAAACCATTTTCATTCGTATTCAAATAGAGTGATTTAGGTGTTGCTTTAACTTTGCATTACTTAATGTTAGTATTACTTTATATTACATGCGTATTGTTCGTTTTCCTCCCTTGGTTTACTGGTTTTGCTCAACTTTTGCAATTCTCTTCAACCCCGCTCTGCACCAGAAACGATCTGAATAAAGTTGAAGAGAAACTAAAAAAGAAGCAAAAAAGTAAATGGACCGCCCCATGAGTTACAACACATGTCTTTCATGATAGCCTGCCTACCCGCAAAATATTGCAGATCATGACAGATATGTGATGTAACTCATGGGGTGGTTTATTTGTTTTTTAACTTGGAACCTTTCGAGAATTTTCCCTTTCCAATGAATAGCGTTAAGGACCTGCCGTGTATCAAGAATAAATTTCAGATACGCAGCACTTAACTCGAGCAAAAGTTGTTCGCTCATCATTTCACCTTAAGACAACTTTACCCGATTTGTTGATTTTCTTTCGGAATTAAAGGTAGTGGAGCTGCGCAAAGCAAATATACTTTAGAAACCTTCCGTGCCGTTCGCGAGATTGCAATGTACAGACTTCTACGCAGCATTGAGTTTATTCGTTATTGCCCAAACTTTCTTAAAATTAAATGTTGCAAGAAAAAAATTTTTTTCTGATCAAAATCGAACTTCTAGCCTCTTGCATTTGCGCTGGTAAGAACGCGTTAACGTATCCGCTAGCTGAGTTTGATCCGTTGTCGCAAGGAGAAATGCTACTTGATCTTGTATTGTGACGAAAACGTGCAAGTTGTAATTGTGGCACACAGGTCTCAATGTGAGCCTTGAACAAATTGAATTGCTACAAATCGACTGATCTGTCTTCTCTTTAAAGTAAACATCTTGCAAAGTTATTTGTGACATCTCCTTAGCTGGTTACTGCGCGGCTCTCATCTCGCACTCTTATTAAACGCTGGAATAATACGACTTCTTTTAGGGGTGGTAGGAGCCAAAATCACTAAATGAAAACAATGGGGTTGAATTGGCTACTTGCGGTTACGAGAAACAGCAGCGGGTCTATAACAATTTCCGCAGACAACTTAACTCTCCTTGTAATGTTAGCTGTCAGTTGACTTGGTTCGAACAAAAATGAATAAGGGATGGGTCTTTGCAACTGCAATGATCAGGGCTTACAATACCAGTTTGTGTTTTGTTGTTTTTTTAGTTGTATCTTTTGAAAGTAATAAGTTTCACATTTTTTGTGAGTGGTATCATGGTGTTTAGAATTTTCGTTATTGTTGCTTTCGTTTCCGCCTTATGATAATTATTATCAGCAAGGGCGTCGGCAGAAAATTTTTAAAGGGGGGAGGGGCAGTAATAATAGAGCCTGTATTATCTACTAAAAATGGAAGAGTTTTTGAAATTTGGTAAGTTTAAGAAAAAGTGTGTGAAAATCTAGGGGGGCCATGCCCCCCTCCCCGTTTGCCGACGCCCATGATTATCATCAGTTCATATTATCTTTTGTTTAACTGTTGCATAATGATAACTTTTAATCTTTTCATGCACGAAAAGCTGCCTTCAGAATTCATCTCGAATAAGTGTTGACTTGGATTTGAATACAAATCTACAGGTAGTTTTGAGATTTGGCCTCTCTGAAGCTCAGTAGTAATTTTTTAGTGCGATTGACAAGTCCAGATAGGTTTCCATATTTCTCACATGCCACTTACCATTTACAATTTTCGGAAATCTTCCAAAAGTTTTCTACTTTTCGGACGTAGTGATAATATTATTGTAGTAACAGAACGTAAAACAATCACTTACTAAACCAGCCAAAGTTTAATTCGGTCCAGTACTGCGTTGTGGAGCCAGAAGAAATCTTTGCCTTCCCCGTTCCCAAGCGTAGTACTTGTCCCATACTGCTTGTTGCACGTTTTTACTGAGTCATGTTTAATTGCTCAACGAGTATTGATTTTACTTTGAGTAACAAATATTAGGTTTCGTTGTGCTTTTAAAATTTTACTCCTCAGTAGAAAATAAACTAACACTTTATGAAAAACATAACGCGGTCGTGTATTTTCTGAGTGATCGATAATCCCTTTTGAGATTAAAGTGGACCGAAAATTTATTCGTACCACATTTTTTTTCCTGGGTTAAATTTCGCTTATTTTTGCTTGCCGTGCCATGTCATAGATAAATAGATTGTTTGTTTCAGCACAAGAAATTGAAGTACTCAATATCACCTGCAACATATTCCAGTATATGCTATATAAGTCCCACAGCGTGAGAGTAGCGAAAGAGCAAAGCTTGCTTAATCCACTACACCCACATTATGAAACAACAATTTAGTTTTCGTACCATCAAAGCAACGAAATCGAAACATGACATATAATAATAGAGTCCTGTGATGGTGATGCAGTTCCAAAAGTAATGGTTAAAATTTTGATTCATCCGATGCTACCTAACAACTGTATTACAAAAAGAAAGTAAGTTTAGTTGATTAATTATAGTCGGCAGACTTTCGTGAATAACCTGAAAATGTGTAACTTTTTTTGCTTTTTATAATGTTAAAAAGAGGTGAAAGCGATCACACGTATCTTATGACGTAGTTGAATATCCTGGCGTTCAACATAGACCGTAAAATCACTTATTAGTGCCCCCAAGTTTGTAAACAAATAGTTTATTTCCAAAACGTCTTAGACACTATAATTTAAAAAATGACCTTTTTTGTTAAAAAAGGTTGAGGTTGAACATGCGCATGTTTTTATGTAACAATTTAGCTCCTAATCGCTTTCTATTCTAGTCAAAAGCGTTTCTGAATAATGTGTTTATTTTCAAAACGCCTTGAATCCACTGTCAGTTTAGTTTCGAAGCGCCTTCTGTCGAATGAGTTTTTGCTTATCGAGTTGTTTATACGCTATGGTAGGGGTATCACGTTTTCATTGAGCAAAAAGAGGACAGTTCCGCAAAAGGAAGCTCAAACGACCAAACTTTGGAGATCACCGTTTTCGAAGAGAAAAATCGGTGCAAAAACAAGTGGTGTCCAAAAAAAAAAAAAAGGAAGGTCTTCCATTTTTGCCCAGACTTTGCTTTTCGAAAAGATGATCTCCAATTAAAAAAAAGGTCTTCAGTCAGTTCGGTTGGATTCGGGTCGGCGGAAATTGAACGCGAGTGTGGACGGTAGGATATCGTTTTTGGTTGGTTTGGTCTTCGACTCTCGCCTTTAAGTTCTGAGCATTGAAAAAGAGGACATTTGGCTACTTTTTGGGTGTCCTCGTAGGACACTTCATTTTAAATGGGAAAACAGGACAAATCCTCTTACAAGAGTACATGTGGTAGCTCAACGCTATAATAAAGAACTAAAACAGTTAATTACCGACACACGAAAGTTGGCTACTTTTCCAAGTGTCACATTTATTAATTATGCAATATGCATGATCAACCATGCGAAAATGTATTTCAGTTCGAGCATATGACAAGTTTGGGACGGTTAATAATTTGATTTTTTAAGATAAAATACGCCTTTGAAAAAAATTCGTAGTCATTGCATTGACTTTACAGTCCGGTAGCCCATATTGTTATTTCCGAGGTTAACTCCATGCTGTTTTGCGAAGCCTATTGCTAATAATGCAGCAATTGATTGGAAATTCTGATTTTTTAACGACTGGAAAATTGGTTTGTTTCTGAGCCGACTAGTTACTAGGCTACAGCAGTTATCCAGGATATCAGTGTGGGTCTGGTAACTGGTTAAACAGGAGTATCGGGTACAAAGTTTGACATTCCCATAGCCGTTAATCCGTTAATAACGAAGCTAACTTTTTCATTACCTCGTTAAGTCGTTAAAACTTTTCATGCTAACGGACTAAATTAACTTCCGTTAAGTTTTGTGAACTTCCGTTAAGGTTTTTATCGTTAATATCTTGCACAATTCATTGTACTGGTACAAAGCAGTTTGCACTAGTAACACCTGTTGCGTATTAGCACGAGTTTTATACACGAAAAAGCGAAGAAAGGAGCTCTGTTTTGTGGCAAATAATAGGCTGCAGCCAGTGGTGCCGATTTATGTTGAGCATTTCTCATTTATTTTTTTTCATCAAGCACAGCGACTGAAGTATGCGCATTAGGCAAGCAGTTATACAGTTTCGAGATAAATTACGTACATTAGACACAGTTCTTGATGAGGTGATGGCGAAGGACTAAATGTCATCGAGTCAACCATCACCCGCACTTCCGTCTCAAAATATGGGTCCGGTATCGCTACTGTTATTATCTAGATTGGCCAATTCATGAAAAGCAGTAGGGTTGGTTCTTTTGTTGGATCAATTAAGAAACTTGAAATATGACTTAAAAAAATATTATTTCTAAAATTCGATATGAAATCTAACTTAAATTTAATATTAGCGAAATTGAGTTTCGGAATTCGTACCGTAGTTTTGTACGCAAGAATTTCAAACTTGGAAAGCTTTGAATTTGACCAACCCTACTAAAAATACAAGCAATTATTCCAAAACAAAAGAAGACTAAAGGAAAGAAAAACAAAATATGTACACTATACACACTATTTACAGTTCAAGAATGCAGCAGCTATAGCAGAAGGTCTTCTTTTGTTTTGGAATAGTTACTAGTAAAAGCGATGAGGGATTTACATTGCCTGATTCTATTCTAACAAGGTCATGGTGTCTGTTACAAAACCAGATATAAATAGAAAATATTATGAATAGAGCAATAATGATTACGTTATATACCACGTACCAGAGATGGAGCCGGTCAGGATTTTCTCGACCCGACCGGTAAATTTCAAACTCATTGCCGGTTGACCGGTTTCTGACCGGCCCGGTCGACCGGTTTTTTTACAGAAAGTTTTTGTTCACTGTTCAATGTATCTAATGAAAAATTTTCAAAAGGGGAGGGGGAGGGGCATGGGTGAGGTGTTAAAATTTGTGACTTTGGACGGGGATCTCAGAAAAAAACGCAAAAATTTTTTGCGTTTTTTGCAAAAATGACTTAGTTTTTAGACCTTTTTCGGTTAAGTTTCGGTTTAAAAGGCCTGTTTTGAGCAGCGCAAAACGTGCACAAAATAAGCATAAAAAGCACTGGAGGGCGCAAGCTAAATTATTAGATGTTCTTTTTAATGATATTATGCGAAAGGCCTAAAAATGAAGTTACAATTTTTTAGCTATTGGTGACAGATTATTTGCAATTTGCCGAGCAGCAAACACTAAACTTTTTTTCGGCAGTGCTGCCTTTGCAGTTACAGAAAGATAAATGAGAAAAAAATAACAACAGAAGATATGTATCAGTAAAAATATATGAACATCACAATAATTGTACTATTATACCCAAAAACATTAAAATGATGGAGCAATAGCATTATATAATATTGAAAATTATGTCACTAACAGCGTGAAAAAAGGAATATTGAAAAATTACGTCACTAACAGCGTGAAAAAAGGAATACTACAAAATTATGTCACAAACAGCGTGAAAAAAATTAATAATATTCATAACAACTAGGTTGCTTCACTAACAGTTTGAGAAAATATGAAAAGGATTTAGTGCAAAACATTATGTACTGGAAAAGGTTTTTAGCTCCACAGGGATTTATTTACGGACGAGCAATTAATATAAATCTATGTGGAGCTAAAAACCTTTTCCAGTCAGAAGCATATGCAGGATTTTCGAAAGGGGGGTCCAGGAAATTCAGAAAATTTGAGATTAATGAAGACCAGAATAAAAATTTTCCAGCCCAAAACCAAGTCCGTTTTCCTGCCCAAAATTAGATGAAGACCAAAAAAAAAAAAAGTCTTCACTCAATTATTCCGGTTTTTGGCCAAAAAAGGTCTTCGCCCACCGTTTCTGTGCTCAAACCTTCTGCCCAAGTTACAAAGGGGGGGGGCCATGCCACAATTTTGCATACTTTTCTATTGTAACTATACTTATCCTGGCGACGAAAAGGGGGGCCATGGCCCCCCCAAAATACGCCCCTGTTTCCAGTATATAATGTTTTGCAATAAATCCTTTTCATACTTTCTCAAACTGTTAGTGAAGCAACCTAGTTGTTATGAATATTATTAATTTTTTTCACGCTGTTAGAGACATAATTTTTCAGTAGTCCTTTTTCACGCTGTTAGTGACATAATTTTCAATATTATATAATGCTATTGCTCCATCATTTTAATGTTTTTGGGTATAATAGCACAAGTATTGTGATGTTCGTATGTTTTTACTGTTACATATCTTCTGTTGTTATTTTTTTCTCGTTCATCTTTTTGTAACTGCAAAGGCAGCACTGCCGAAAATTGTTGTGAAGAAGCTTTCCGGTTTGGGAAGCGAAACGTCAAACCAATAAATAAACTCATCGGTAGTACGAAGTGGTTATGAATAACTATCCCGATGAACGCAACGCGTTCGTTATTTTCATGAAAACGCTAAACTGTTATGACATTGGCTAGAAAACATTCGAAATATAATATGCCCCAGCAGTTTGTAGAAATGCTGCTACTTCAGAACAAGCCATGGCTAGTTAGATATAAAAAAACAAGAGCTATGTCTTTCTTGCCCAGTGTAGAGTGTGGTAAATTTAAGTTGAAAAAAGCTTTTCAAAGCGGCAAGATTTTAGGATGCACTAAAAAATCTGAAATCTGCGCCACTTCTACTCTTAAGCTGATTAAAATGATGCTAAAATGCCAGGTAGTGCAAGCCTCTTCCACAAGCACGCTTTATTAGAATCTGATTACGCGATTTTAACGTATATTTTACACTTTTTTGCTTTGTGCCGTGGCCCAAAGTGGGGAGGCATGGCACAATACTCCCACCTTAAATACGTCCCTGGATGTGCATGTCTTAATGGTCACAGCATATTAGTCACAGTTTGAAACATTCAACTAGTGTTCTCGAAAGGTGTGGTTTGTTAATACTAATTTTTTATAAAAAGTTTTATTTATGATAAAATATGTATGTATATTTCGGTTGGTGCTTAGATGTCTTGTAGTTTCCAGGAAGAAGAATTTGACCGGTTTTTCAACCGGCTTGACCGGCCGGTCGAAGAATCTCGACCCGACCGGCAACCCGACCGGCCGGTTTCCATCTCAGCCACGTACAGTCAGGGTTTCAGAGAGAAAAATTTCCAGGGGGTACGAAGGTCGATACCGGGCCCCCAAATCTTATTGGGCCCTTCAAGCCTTGTCGGGGGGCCAATGCCGTTAAATCATTTTTAGGGCGACGGGCGTAGATCTTCATGTAACAGTGAGGAATTAACGATATTCGCATACAGTAAGGACCTACGAAAAACACAACTAGACATAAAATTGGTTTAAATCAAGCAAGGGGGTCTGGGGGAGCGCTGTGAGCTCCCCCAGTGGGGTCCGGGGCAGAGCCCCGGAAGCTTCAGCACTTTTTATGTTTCTCGAGCGTAAAATACAGCATTTGATCAACATCCCAGCACCAAACTTGCTGAAATTGACAAGCAGAAAACGTGATATACATGAAAGAAAGTATGTGAAGTGGGGGATGACGACATTGACACAATATTATACAACATAATGACTTTAAAACTGCAAATCCAAATATTTTAATGATAAAAGTTTTAAGAAGTCATCTGCAATCATAGACTTGACAAACCCAAATACCTATTAAAATCATACAGATAGAGTGAGTTACTTAATGATCGTAGTATAGTACGGTTGAAAACAAATGCTTTTGGATCTCTGGAAATGTGGGCCCTCGTACATTGTTATACTGTAGAATTAAGGCTCTCAAGTAAGAGAAATGTAACAAAATGTTAATTTCAGTGAAAGTGTATGGCTTTTGATACATTTTCCTTTTTTTAATCAAATCGGCCACTATTGGATGCCCTAAAGGCTGTGTAGCAAAAATAGCGACCAATTACCTGTATACTGAATAGGCTGATTGATATTTTTGCTGTAGACGAGTTTGATTACTGTGTTATGGTGCCATACCAAAACTTAACGCGGAAACCTGAAGTCTTTCGGGCCCCTTGAGCCGGAGCCCCCCTAGGCCCGGGCTTGGGTACGATGTACCCCCCGAACCCCCCTCTCGCAGGCCCTGCGTACAGTTCAAGGATCTATAATATAACAGAATGTCGCAAAAATGGCTGACGTTATATGCAAAACAAAAAAAGAGAATAGCGATGACAGAAATGTATAGCCTAATGCTATTCAAGCAAAGACAGTGGCGCTTGAAGGCAAACAAAGAAACTGTTACAAAAGTATGAATTCCCACTTTTACACGGAGTAGTTACAAAACATTTCAAAATATACCGTATAGTAAGAATCTGGCAGCCACCAAAACTGTTTGGAAGATACGGTATTGCAAATGTTGCCATTTTGTATAGTTATCAGCAATGTCAGGTTGTAGAATGGTACTTAGAAATCAATTGATTTTTGAAAGTTTTCTTAAATGTTCGATATAGCATTTCTTAAATGTTCGATATAGCATAAATAGCATTGGGGAGTTAATTTGTAATTTTACCCCAACTTTGCTGTATATTCAACATTGACGGGGGATGAAGCTCTACCACTATTTTTTTCACGTAAGCAAATCAAGTGAAGACCAAAAAAAAGGTCTTCACCGAGACTTGAAGAATTTTTGTCCCCGAAATCAAGTGAAGACCGAAAAAAAGGTCTTCATCGAGACTTGAAGAGTTTTTGTCCCCGAAATCAAGTGAAGACCAAAACAATGGTCCAAAGACCATCCAGCGCTCAGATGCAGACCATAGTCAAATTATTGGGGGGATGCAGTCAAATTATTGGGGGGATATATCCCCCCCCCCCCGAGTTTCGGCACCCCTGGCTGCAGCCTAATAGGTCTTTTAATTATCGCTGTTCGCAACTTTCAAAGATTTTCCGATCGCAGCTTTATTAGTGCATTTGAACCTATTTTTATCTTGAAATTATTATTGGACTGTAAAATGTAACTTCCAAAACCTAAAAAGACTACTATAGCAGTATTTTTTTCCTTATAATTAGTTTAACAGTGTCATTACGTGTTCAAGAAGTGAGTGAATAAAAAGAACTGTATATTATACGCAAAATATTAACAAATTAACGGACTTCATTAAATTCCGTTAATTAAAGCTAAAAACTGAGATATGAACTTTGTTAACGAACTACTGGTTAACGAAGGTAGCGTTTTGCATTAACTTGCCCACCTATGGACATACCGGTAAGGGGTGGGCTACCGGTGCTTGTTCAGTGTGTACAGCAGAGACAGCTGTTAATCTGGTACTACTTGGAAGCATTGATTGTTTCGAGCAATAATTGCTTAAACTGTAAAATTTTGCATGGAGGGGCGTTTTTGCAGCCTTGACCAAATGCATTCGTTACTCCATTTTTGTCCACAAATTTTTGTCCAAGTTTTCCCCGAAGTCGATTGAAGACCAAAAAAAAAGGTCTTCACCGCAATTTGGCACTATCTTCGGCCGAACGTTGAGATTTATGGGTGCCAACAGCCACTTTTTCGTCTAATCATCCAGACGCTAATTCTTCGTGGAGAGCGCTGACATCTCGTAAGGTAGGACGCTGAAATCTCGATGGGAGATGCTAACTCTCGATCGGGGGACGCGTCCCCCCTACAATTTAAGTACTGCTTTCGAGTATCAGTTGATTGGTTTCACAGAACTTGAGAACTGGTTTGATTAAAATGTTCATATCTTCGAAGCTTTTCACCTGACTTTTGTTAAGAAGAATCGTCAAAATGGAGAGCGCAGAAAAAGGAGCGACTATTTATAGAAGAAAGCCGAGCCGTGACTGGCTAGAAAAAGACCCATGAAGAAGCGTCATTAGTGCACAATCTTTAAGCTGTCTACGAATTCTTTTTGTCGGCAGTGGGCGGAGTTAGAAATAATGGCTTCAAGAGCAGATAGATGGAAAGGAGAGCGGCCTTACAGAATTGGCAACAGATCGGGATCGGACCCGGATCTTACCGTTTTTTCTCGGATCCGGATCTGATTTTGCTGATTACTTTCAAACTCATTGTTGATGTTTTTCAAAATATTCGTTAGAGTGTATAAAGTGTATAGCATACTGGCGGGTCCGAATCAGATCTGGATCTCAAAATTCAAAAGGTTTAGGATCCGAATCAGATCCGGATCTCTTTTTATTGGATCCGGATCGGTTCCGGATTTTTTTATATGCGGATCCGGCCACCTCTGCAGCCTTGCACAAGAATAAAAAATCTACTGTGATCATAATGTTGAGCACAGACACGATATTATAAAAGATGAAGTTCAATGACTGACTCAGCAGCAAGAGACTGGGTATTAGTCTGGATGAAAGATTTGCTCAATCCTTAAGCTGTCCTCGAAATCTTTTTCTCGGCAATGGGCGGGGTTAGAAGTTTTGATATAAGCGGCTTCAAGAGCAGATAGACGGAAAGGAGAGCGGCCTTGGGCGAGAATAGAGAGTCTACTGCCATCATATTTCATAATGCTGAGCACAGATAGGATTTTTGAATAGATGATGGCCAATACGGCTGAATCAGAAGTAATTAAGAGACTGGGTATTAGTCTGGGTGGAAGATTTTCACCGACGGGCAGGAAGTAAGCGCTTCTTGAAAGAAGAGCAAGAACGGATAGATTTGGTGACGTGTTGTTTAATTCTGTCTAGCAGCCTTTGGGAGGTACGGGCTACATACCGACTGTCGCAGTGGCATGAGAATTGATAAATCACGTCGCTTTCCTGTAAAGCAAGCAGTACATCCTTGTTGGTAGCGGAGAGAAGCTCGTTGGTAAACAACGCGTGATTTCACAATGGAAAAGCACTGTTTGATAGCAGATTTTTCTAGCTTTTCAAACCGGGTATAGAAATAAAACCGAGCCATGGGAGACGTAGATGGACGGGGCATCTTTCCGATTCAAATTTAGACAGAGCGTGAAATTGCTTCATCTTCTTGGCCAAAAACGACTTGATATCGTGGTATCCATTAGTCTGTAGAATGAACTTGATTTTGTTTAGTTTAGATGGCAATTTTTCAGGAGAACAGATGGGAAGAACTTAGTAAGTTAAAGGCGGTGAAATTTTTGTTGCCAATCCCCAAAATTTGCGACTGTTTTTACGGTCCGCGAAAAAAAGAGGTGCAAATTGCGGAAGTGCCCAGCTCCAAAAAAGAGTTCAGGGTGGTCACGGCTACGGATAGCGTACTCCATTAGTACTTTCGTAATACGTTATGGTTGCACGCAACGTTAAGCTTAGAGACAACAGCAACCCTATGTAACGTCACCAAAGCGCTTTTTTTTAGAATTTTGGGTAAAAGTAGCAACCAATTTGGTTTTGTAGGCACTACCAGTAGCGTAGCCAGGGGGGGGCTGGGGGGGCTCGAGTCCCCCCATTGGCTTGTGAAGTATGCAAAATCGCAGGTTTTTGGTGCTTTTGAGGCCAATTTTTTGTAAAAAATTGAAAATAGCCCCCCCCATAGGAAAACAGCCCCCCCTGAAACGTTTGAATTTCCGATTTCGGCCGAAAAATTAGTCTCAATTTCGGTGAAGACCTTTTTTTTTTTTTCTTTTTTTTCTTTTTTTTTTGGAGACCACCTAATTTTGGGCGGAAAAAACCTTTGAATTTCCGAGCTTTCCGAGAAATTTCATCTGAAACTGATTCAAGAACAATGAAAATTCGGGTCAAGGTCGTTTGCACTTTTCTCACTCTTTCAAAATAGCCCCCCCCTTTTCCAAATCCTGGCTACGCGCCTAGGCACTAAAACAAGTTTAGATTCAGGTTAATTGTAGATGGAAGAACATTTTCTAGAATTTTATGAAGTTTGGTTTCAAACGCTTATTTCCTCTTCTTTTAATTTAAATAAACCAAAATAAAACCCTTACTTAATTTCGTTGATTTTTCAAACTTTTCTGTTTTGAAGAGATATACGTCAGAAAGTGAAATTAGCAAAATATTCGCAAAAAAAAACTGCAATGCCATTTTTTGCGGTTTTCTCAAAAACATTAGAGGTGGATATAAGGCGTTTTGGAAATAAGCTTTTGAAATATACAGACCACGGAGTTATACGGACTTTGATTAGAGCAAGCATGGTGCAAGTTCCGTATAGAGTTTGTCAGTTTGACAATTAGCACTAATCAAAGTCCGATTCCGTATAAACGGAGTCCTTATAAACGGAAACGGACTTTGGTTAGTGAGCTAGTTGGCGAAGTGTATACGGACATAGTCATACCGACTTTTGCTAGTTAGCTGGCACTTGCAACATGTTTGTTGGGGGCAACAAAAAAGTTGTAAGATGTGAGTTTGTATTCATAATTATTACCTACTTACTGGTGTACGATAGGTTACTGGCAGAGGTAGGCAGTAGCGCGCTACCGTAGCCGCGGGTGGCGGTAGCAACACTAGTTTTTTTTCAGTGCGTTTACCGTAGCGGTAGCCAGTGGTGCAAATCTTTGTTGAGCATTGGGGGGATAATTTGCAATTTTACCCCAATTTTGCCCTATTTTCAACATTGAGGGGATGAACCTCGACCAAGACTTTTTTCAGGTGAGCAAATTAAGTGAAGACCAAAAAAAAGGTCTTCACCAGAAATGGAACACTTTTTTCCCCGAATTCAGGTGAAGACCAAAAAAAAAAAAAGGTCTTCACCAGAAATGGAACACTTTTTTTAAGTACTGACCTGCGCTCAGATGCGCACCAGAGTCAAATTATTGGAGGGGATGCAGATGAAGACGATACTCAAATTGTTGGGGGGTATACACTATACACAGATACACCTGTACACAGTCAAATTATTGGGGGAGGATACATCCCCCCCTGTTTTGGCACCACTGGCGATAGCGATAGCGCCACTACTTTTAGAAATTGAAAATGAACCATCCCACTACTGCTACTCTGTACTTACTGGTAATCCGGTATATATGTGAAGCGCTTATTGTAATATGTTCAATAAAATCAAAAACAGATAGACTACATTAGTAAGTTGTTATATTTAGTTCACAAAATTGTCACTGGTATTACAGGTGAGAACGCCAAAATAACTTTGTTTGTAACGTTTTAATGATAAATTTATTACCGTAAGTTTTGCAGTTTCCAGCATGAGATTTGTACGGGTGATAACTGTCCTCTAAAGTCTAAAACTAAACTATGGCCACATGGCCGTCATTCGGTTGCAGATATGAATAGGAGTAGTGTATAGCCTGCTACATCTATAGCGGTAGGTTACCGTAGTTATAATAAACTGATAGTAGATCTATTAAATAGGCAAAAAATCAACTAAAAAAATGCAAAGATGCAGTTAGGCACCAGAGTACTCTGAGTAGACTTGTGCTTGCTTAGGCCGCATTAGCCAGTTAGAGGCTGGCCCAGCACCAGAGTAGGCTAGTGTGTTTGTGGGGAGAGGGCACAAAAAAGTTGTTTTGGGTAGTGCAGTTTAAAAACAATGAAATGCAGTACCGGTAACTTTTTTTCATTAATTTTAATTGAAGACCAAAAAAAGGTCTTCATCGATATGCGGTACCGTAGCTTTTTCCGTCAATTTTTGTTGAAGACCAAAAAAATAAAGGTCTATTTTAGTTAAAGATCAAAATATAATAAATAAAAAATTACCAAAAAAAAAAACTTTGAAAAAATCTTTGCGGAGTTCTGTTGTTATGATTTGTAGGGTTACCAGTGATCTCGTCACACGGTGATTTTGTCACAGTGATTTCGCCACAAAGTGAGGGTTAGGGTAAGACAGCTCTGGGGATAGTAGAATAGTTCAAATACTGCTGTTCTTAGTCAATGCTTTAATTTCAATACAATGGTTGTACGATACAGTTAGCAGATAGGCCTATTCTGTCTTTCCTGTGTTCAAAATGCCTCTGTCACGTAATCATTTGTGACGAAATCACTGTGACGAAATCACTTTGTGATGAAATCACTGGCCACCATTTGTAGGTGCTGTCAAGCAATTCAGAAATTTTATTTTGTTTCTTTGTTTGCATAGCAATCATTAGGGTTGATTAAGTGTTTTGTGTTTGTTTTTGTTTCAACAATAAATAAAAATATAATTAATGAAAAATACGAAGCATTGCTTTACTGTTTAGTTTGAGTGATCTAAATAATATAAATGCTCTCTTTTTGATCACAAAACGTCATTAGTAATTTATTATATACTTTTTTTTGAAAGAATAATATTAATTTTATGGCAGAGGCTGCTGTTGCATTATGTAACAATAACAAAATCGCTATTCTAGCCCTAACCTTAAACTTAACCCTAACTCTAACCTTAGGTCTAGCCCTAACATTAATCCTAACCCAAACTCAAATTCTAACCCAAACCCTAACGATGATTTAAAAAACAAAAAAGAGAAAATGAGCACACACTCTTTGCTCTCTTATTCTCTTTATGGGCGTTACGTAACGTAATACTAGCCACTTCCTAATTTTATAAGAACACAAAACTCAGTTTTGCTAAAAATTTAAAAACAAATTTGGACCAAAGCTAGCTTTAACTAGAAAAATATTGAAAGAGCTTTATCTCATTCGCATTTGCAGGTAATCAATGGAGTTCTCTTGATCTTTTCTATATTGCATTGTTGATTTTAATGATTTGTTTATGGAAGGCTTTATTTCACTGGAAATTTGTATTTCTTTTTTATCAATTTTGACTCAAATCTAACCCCAACTCAAATGCTTACTCTAAAACTATCCCTAAATCAAACCCTAACCCAACTCCTAACTTAAACCCTAAAAAAACGAAGTGAAAAAAGCGCAGATGATTTTCATTTCTCATTTTCGTTTTATTCTCTTTAACTTGAAAATTTTCGGTGAGATAGTCACTACCTTTGTTTATTTAAAAATATGTAAAGAGCACTATCTGATTTGCATTTGTAGGTAATTAATGGAGTTCTCTTGATCTTTTCTTAAATTCTTTATTGCCATTGTTGATTTTAATGATTTGTTTAACAGTATAAGCTTAATAATGATCTAATTTAAAGCAAAAGTTAGCTTTTAACTAAGCAAAAATAGATATAGCACTTTATACTAAATGAAATTTATATCACTTTAAACTCCAACTATAGTAAAGAACAAATGAGATTAAAAATACTGTACTGTATGTGAAAATTTAAAAACAGCCAGCCCCAATCCAAAACATATTGGTTTCAAAAACTGTAGAGTTTTTTAGTGGCGCTGTTCACCAGTCAATGATAATCTAATTTATCTTCCTAATTATCCCAGTATATACTCAATTAGTCATACATAAGTCACTGCGAAAAGAATTTACACTTTGTTCAAAATAGCTGGTAGCAGGTAACGCCACTGCTTTCGTGTTAAAGTAGCGTAGCACGCTACTTTTAATGACGAGAAGCAGTAGCACTGCTGCTTTTTTAGGGCAAGTAACGGTAGTGCAAGCCAATCTCTCTTCTCTGCTTACTGTTAACTAGACTTAACTTACTATCCACATAGCCCAAGAACCACTTACTGTTTTTTTTATGAAGGCAACTGTGTAGTACAGCTGCTATATTTTGTGGGTAGGCAGGTAGGCTAGGTCCATCATGACCCGATGACAGCTAGTTGTGGTGTAACTCGGCTGTAGTTAAGTATCGTATAAGCCTCCGCTTTTTTTCGGAACCTCTGCAACTCGTGTATGAGCGCTCGCTATTTCTCTCCAATCTAAGCTATTCCCCAAAGTCTATCCCTAAGCTTTCCCCAAAATCTTACCCTAATGAGTGCTCCAATCTAAGCTATTCCCAAAATCTAACCCTAAGCTATTCCCAAAAATGTAGCATTAATGAGTGCACGCTTGAGAGGAGAGAAAGCATGCGCTCATACATGGGATGCAGAGCTTCTGAAAAAAGCGAACCCTTTCCAACCGACAGAGTTAAGAGCCTGTCATCTTGAAAATTTGTATTTTAAAATACTGGTACAGTAATCTTTAATTACTGATTAGGCTTGGGTTTAGGTTATATAGCGGTATCTGTCCAAGTTCGAAGCTTGAATTAAAGGAAGCTTTTAATACTGATAGTTTACTTCTAGTTTGATAGGTACAGGTAAACAGAGTTATTGATTAGTATGGCCTAGTTAATAAAACTATTGGTTTAAATGATTACCAGTTTTTTGTAATCATAGCGTAGACCACAGACTATTTAGGCCCTTAGAGTTAGACCAGTCATCTACAGTGTATGTCTGATGTACTGTAGATCTAATTTTTAAGTTAAAAATTCAAGAACAGAGAACAAAAAATCTATTTACTGACATACATGCTATCCTGAGTCCTGACTATTTTCTTCAATAATTTGTTTGCCAAATTTAGCTGTTCAGTTCTGATTTGGCACACAATCTAATAATGTCTACAGACATCCAAGTAAGTTCGTAAGATCTCATACTTTATCCTGGTTTAGAAATTTACCATACTCACCCAGTAAACAGGTGTAGTGGTATAGCCTATAGTATTATTAAAACTATGATCTGTGATCCTGGACCAACATTGGACTATGTACAATGCTGTAATAGTGTAGTATGCCTGCCATAACATTAATAGGTACTATTACCAGCATATCTACCATTTGACTATTGGTGGTATGCCTTTGACTCAAACTTGACTAGCTGGCTACATATTCTGTACCTGTACTTGACAGAATGGGACAAAAGTTTGCTTAATCCTTATGCAAAGTGTAACGGTTGTGATTTATTGTTGGTTTTGTTGTTTATAAATTATTTTTGCTTTGTAAAATCATTTATTGTAAGTTTTAAAAGCAGAATGAAGAGTAGGCATATTTCAGAATTATGAGCTTGTGTCAAGTTCATAAAATTATTTTTAGATGATTAATCCCCAACCAAGCATTCCAAATTTTTATTCTGGCAAGACAATTGCCATAACCGGAGGCACAGGATTTGTTGGACAATGTGTAATTGAAAAATTAATTCGTTCTTGTCCTGGAATCAAAAAGATTTTGGTCTTGTTGCGAAAAAAGCGAAACATGACAGCAGATGAAAGAGTATCGGATTTGTTAAATTTGCCTGTGAGTACCATATATCAATCTATGTTTACTATGTATTGCAGTTAGCTAGCACATACATTAATACAAGTGTATTATTCACACATAAATGCCTGTAATACAATTAAAATTATCACTGTCAGCTGACAGTGATTATTATGCAATGTTTGATGGTTTTAAATTTCAGGTTTTTGACGAGTTAAAATTGCTGCAACCAGATTTTTCTGATAAAGTTGTGCCTATTTACTGCAATCTTGAAGAAGAGGGTCTTGGACTAGATGACACATCCCTCGATTTAATTAGAAATGAAGTCAACATTTTCATCCATTCAGCAGCCACTTTAAAGTTTGATGAGCCTTTAAGGTACTTAATCTAAAATGATAGTAAGCTTGAGTGCATACTGTGATACAAAAAGCACCGACTTTCGGACTAATTGTTTTTTGTAAAATGGTTTTCAGTCACTAGAGATTGTGTAACAAAACTGTCCTCGATGCATCATCAACGTCTGAGGTCTAATTTTTGCTTTCTGTTTCAATTTTTATTATACTTTGCTATTTTTTTAGACTTTTAGAATGAGTGGCAAAATTTGCTGAGGTAGTTGCTCATTATTGTGTCCAAATATTAATGCAGATTCTTGACTTCCATCATATGATTCCATAAACATTGCACATTTTCAAATGCTCTAATGTAGGGCAACCCAAAGTGCAACTCGTACAGCTAGTTTTTGTATGTCTAAATGGTCCTGAGATTTAAGTTTCTTTTGATGCTTGCAATTTTTTTATCTAAAAGATGTTTCTTTTTAATTTGTTGGCACTAGTTTTTGAAACATTATTTTTAATTTAGTTGCATAAATTTTATTGTGTTTATGATTTTACTTCTTAGGAGTAGGTCAAAAAGTAGCAAATTTGTGCTTTGTTTACCATAACATCAGCTGAGGAATAATTTTTTTTTTTCATTATTTATGATTGTCATTGTTTATATTTTTGTCATCACCCACTTAACATTAAAAAATGAAGAGTCATGCTGTATACTGTAATTTTGATCAAAATCATGAAAAAAATTAAAAACGTTTTGCTTGTTTGTCTAAACAAGCCATAAAATTGCTTTTACAGTTATGAAAATGTTCATAAAATTTTGTCATTTTAAAAATTCTTAATTTAGACAATTGACTGAAAATACTGAGTGAAACATTAACCCAGAATGCTGTCATTGTATTATTTATGTTTTTTTTTTAGGTTGGCTTGTAAGTTGAATACTCTCGCTGTACGTTCAATACTAAATTTGTGTCGTGGAATTATTAATCTTGATGCCATTGTTCATGTCTCAACAGGTTGGTAATTTTGTTTTCATTTTTTTTCCTTTTTGCAAAAAATTTAATCTTTATTGTACTCGTATATTGCAATAGTGTGCAATGAGATTGCAGAACCCATCTTTATTTCTTCGTGTCGGGACTCATGAGCTTTATTAGACAGTGTGGCAGTAGTTGCAAGCCATTGGCAAAAAACTATGTTCAATTTAACTGGCCTGGAAATTGAACTCCATTCCTTATTTGCAGAGGTGAGGATGCTAATTGCTAGCAGCTGAACCACCTAGTTCCAATTGGTTTGCTTTTTCTTTAATCTTTTAATTGGAGAAGAACTGAATTTATTTTTGTTTTGAATGGAGAAGATTTGTTCATTCTACTGCGTTGTTCATTTCACTGCGTGGCTTACTACAATCAAGTACATACTGTAAATGAACAAACTATTATTTCTTCTCGTAACATATGGTTGTATTGATTAGCTATCACAAAAAAAAAGTAGCTTGGAGGAAATATTACCCTGTTGTGTAATTGAAACCATTCAGTATAGTGAAGGCGTTACATGGGTGGTGACATGGCAGTGGTTGTCGTCAATGAATGTATTTACTGGACAGCCTCATACAATTTTATCTTATATAGTTGTTCCGAAGTTGAAACGTTTCGCCCTCAGATGTTTTCATAGCGATAAACTGTCAGGTTTTTTCAATTTATCAGTACTAATATTTTGTAAAGCTGGGATGTTTATTTTGTTGTGCAATTGTGTTAATTAATTATTTGCTATGGTAATTGTTTCAAAATGTACCCGTAAAAATTTACTTAAGACTTCAAAAGCGTTTGTCCGTTGTTTGTCAGTACAGTTGAACCCGCTTAATACACCCACCATGTGCCAACCAGTTTTGGATATAATAAGCGGCGGATTTAGTAACCGAATTTTCTGCAATGCAATTTTAACCATCCCCTGGGGGTAAAATGCTCTCAATTTAACAATTTTTATCGACACAAAAAATCTGTTCAATGGTTTTGTCTGGGAGGAAAGGTTTTTCTGGGATAAACGTACTTTCAACTGCTTGGGTTTTAGCGAAATGTGTTAAAATTCTCGTGATTTCTATTCCAAATTCAGTTTGTCCTAAGGACAATTGAACCATTGTTTTTCAATGATTCACAGTTGCTGTTTATACTCACGTTTTAATAACGCATTACCAATGATCGTAATAAAAACTGGATTTATTAAGCAGAGGTTGGATTAATTAACCGAAGTTTTTTCAATGGAATAGGAGTAGGAAAATTCTGTTCTAAGCAATTTGGATGGGAAAAGCGGATGGATTTATTAAGCGTGGATGTATTAAGCGAATTCTACTGTATTGCTTTTAGCTAAAAAGTCGCAAAAATACTGTAAAAAATAATTTTATATTGTAAAAAGTAGTACACCGCAAAAATATTGCAAAAAATAATAACTACTCATAAGTTTTTGCATAGCAGCTTTGAACCTGGTTAAATATGGCTGATAGTTTTTGCGGAACAAACGTTGGTCTATGTTGGCAAGGTTATTATCTAGCATTGTGTCGGTTAACTATTGCACTATATTGCCAGTCTAAAATTCACGGGTGTTAAAATATGGTTTCATTTGATAATATTTTTGAAACGAAATGAATTAAAGGTTGTGAAATGTAAAAGAATTATAGTAAATGGTTTTACAATTACAGCAGTAATGTGTCAAATGATTTTATTAATTAAAATTTGCATGATTTTAATTCTGACAATATGTATACAGCTTTAGCATTAAGGAAAAATAATCATACACTGATTATTCCTGCTGAACGTTTGTCGAGATTGTATACGTTTTTTTATCATTGCTGTCATGCGTAGTTTTCTTCTAGTTGTTCGAGTTTAAAACCCTGTCTACACTGCCCGTAAAATCTTGGGCGGACGAGCGTGTTTTTAGTTTATATTCAATGGATATTCGCTACGTAAGTCGTACCACCTTACCAGAATACAAGCCAGAATACAAGCCAGCAGTTAGTTTAAAACAAGCCAGCAGTTAGTTTAGAACCAACTAAAGATGCGCTCGTGCGCTCGCGATTTGACGCACAGTATAGACCGGGCTTGAACTGCAAAGTCCCGACCTATTCTTAACCTTCCAGCATACTCTTACTGCAACCGCAAGGTAGTGCACGAGGAGGTTTACCAAACTGGTTGGGATTTCGACAAACTCCATGATGCAATGCAATGGATGACGGACGAAATGATCGAGAAACTTACACCGGATATTGTCAGAGACAGGTGAAGATTTTTGCTCTTTTGAGATGTCCATTTTTACATTCGTTCTCCAAAGAGTAGAAAAAACGTAAAATAACCAAAAACCACATGTTTCCTACGTATGTATATGCTTTTGCCATTTCTCACTAGGGTTGGATTGATTTTGAATTTGAATCCGCTCACGAATTATTGATGAATTTGAATTTGAATTCGACTTTTGCAAAATCAATGAATTTGAATTTGAATTTTGATTTTTCAAAGTCAATGAATTTGAATTTGAATTTAGTTTTTTCGAAGTCAATGAATTTGAATTTGAATTTAAAAATTAAAAACAAAATGAATGGATCCAACCAGTGCCGTCGCTAAAAGGGGCAAAGGGGGCCGTACCCCCTAACGGCCGCTTGTGCCTCCATTTTGGTTGACTAAAAACACTGCTTTTGAAACATCACGCAACGACAAGACAACAGACAGTCAGACAATGATGGAAAAAGGAATAATTACGTTTAAACATAATTCTCCTCTTATGTTTTTTCAATTCTTTGCGACATTGCTGGCAACCAACTGTTGTACATTAATCTGACTTTACGGATGTGTCGCGGAATTGCGGAAGAGACATGTAAGCATGCAGAATTGTTACCAGTACTTTGTTAGTAATCATGACATGAAACAATGCGTGAAAACTTTTTTTCAAAGACCAGCTGTTTTGATTTTTCGAGCACACTCAACATTTTGAGGTCACACTCAGTGGCGCAACTAAGGTAACGGGGCTTAAACCCCATTTGCAAAGTCACTTAGAAAATTTAATCTCAAAATACGAGCGTTTAAACGTATTTTAGACTTGACCAAAAGTAAGGGGGGGTTGAGGTGCAAAGCAATTCAATTCTTTGAAATGACTTTTGAATTTAAGAAATTTAGTTATTCATATCGCTTCTAAAAGTGTGAAGTATGATTTTAAAATGGCGTTAAAATTGCGTTTTTTTTGCTTCAAAATTGCCCAGCGGCCGGGGACACCGCCCTCAGGCCCCATACACATTCACTTAGTATTTAGTATCTATGTCTGTGTGTAAAACGCTTGAGTTGCATAAGTTTGTTCAGCTCGGGGGCTAATTTAAGCAGGTTTTGTACAAAAAAAAATTTGGTTCACCTCTCTTAGCGAAATCCTAGTTGTACGTCTGGTAGCATTCACTGCTGAGGATAGATTTTTCTAGCGATTAATGGCCGCCGACGAAACGAGCTAAGAAACGCGGCCGGCCTTATTTTAAAATTGCGTAAAATTGTAGCCGTACAAGATCTGAAGATCAATTTTTGTACGCAAATTTTAGTGCCTCCCCCACTTTTGGCTAGTGCCCTTTCACTTCGTTTGCTCTGGCGACGGTACTGGATCCAACTCTGGATTCAAGCAACTTGAGTTGTTGGTATATTACGCACCTGCAATCAGGACCTCAGAGAGAAAATTTTTCAGGGGGTGCGAATGTCGATACCGGGCCCCCAAATCTTATTGGGGCCCATGGCGTTAAATCGTTTTTTGTCGGATGGGTGTAGATCTTCATTTAAAAGTGAGGGGATAACGATATTCGCATACAGTTAGGACCTACGAAAAACACAACTAGACATAAAATTGGTTTAAATCCAGCTATAGGGAGTCTGGGGGGTGGGGGGCGCTGTGAGCTCCCCCAGTGGGGTCCGGGGCTGAGCCCCGGAAGCTTCAGCACTTTTTATGTTTCTCGAGGGTAAAATGCAGTGTTTGATCAACATCCCAGCACCAAACTTGCTGAAATTGACAAGTAGAAAACGCGATATACATGAAAGTAAGTATGTGAAATGGGGGATGATGACATTGACACAATATTATACAATATAACGACTTTAATACTGCAAATCCAAGTATTTTACTGATAAAAGGTTTAAGAAGTCATCTGCAATCATGGACTTCACAAACCCAAATACCTATTAAATTCATACAGACAGAGTGAGTTACTTAATGATGGTAGCATAGTATGTCAACTTTGACTCCGCTCTCTGAGGTTAAAATGCTTTTGTATGTCTGGAAATGTGGGCCCTCGTAAATTGTTATACCGTAGAAATTAATTAAGGCTTTCAAGTCAGAGAAATGCAACAAAACGTTAATTTTGGTGCAAGTGTATTGCTTTTGATACATTTTCCTTTTTTTTTAATCAAATCGGCCATTATTGGATGCCCTAAAGGCTGTGTAGCAAAAACAGCGAACAATTACCAGTAGTGAATAGGCTGACCGATATTTTTGCTGTAGGCAAGTTTGATTACGGTGTTATGGTGCCATACCAAAACTTAACGCGGAAACCTGAACTCTTCCAGGCCCCCTGCTGGGCCTGGGCCCGGGTACGATGTACCCCCTGAACCCACTCTCGCAGGCCCTGACTGCGATGCGCTAGTACACATTTGCGACTGCGAGACTGCGACTTGCTAGATGCAAATTGCAAAATCCTCTTTGAATCTTGGGTGTAAAAAGTGGGGGTTGGATTGAATTTGAATTTTGAATTTGAATTTGAATTCGCTCACAAGTTATTGATGAATTTGAATTTGAATTCGACTTTTGCAAAGTCAATGAATTTGAATTTGAATTTGAATTTTGATTTTTCAAAGTCAATGAATTTGAATTTGAATTTAATTTTTTCAAAGTCAATGAATTTGAATTTGAATGTAAAAATTAAAAAAAAATGAATGGATCCAACCCTGTTTCTCACTATATGATGTTGCTGACCATGGCCGTAGGAGCTCAAAATGATTTGGGGGGGCAGCAAACTTTTGCCCGAAAAATGACTTGATGCATTGCGTTTCTCTGTCAAAATTGAGACGGTTTTTTCTGCCCAAATTGAGGTGTTTTCCCGAAATTTGAACGGTTTTTCTGTCCAAATGAAGGTGTTCTCCAAAAAAAAAAAAAAAAAAAAAAAGGTCTTTCCCAAAATTTGAACGGTTTTTCTGTCCAAATGAAGGTGTTCTCCAAAAAAAAAAAAAAAAAAAAAAAGGTCTTCACCGAAACTGAGTCAGTATTTTGGCAATGGTGTGCCCAAATATCCAGACTATTTGCCCAAATAATGAGACCATTTGCCCGAATTTTCGACGATTTTCGACATTTTGAACCGAATGGGGGGGCGACCGCCCCCCCTGCCCCCCCGCCTCCTACGGCTATGTTGCTGACCCTTAATATTGCGAAAAACGAAAGAACGCGAGCGGCGAGCTTTATCATTTTTTCGCAAAGACAACCTGTTAATTCGTAAATGGTGTGTTTCAACTCGATAGAAAGAGGAAAAATAGACTTATTGCAACTAGGTCTGTTAGGCTGCGCTTCGTAATAATCCAACTAGACCAGAAAGTGGGCGTATAAATAGGAAAACTACATGACACAGTCTTTTCCGGGCTTGATTTAAAAGAGAAGTGCAAACCGCGATGATAATTGGGACTTCGCGTGAGCGCGTAGCCTACCCAAATTTTCCAAACCACCCATTCTGACTGCCCACCCAAACTTTCAAACCCTACGCGAGGGCAATTTCTGAACTTGCCATCGTACCTTCTCAGATTACTCTAATCAAAGTCTGACAACAAGGTCACCAGAAAGAAGATTCTCGACCTGTATCGCACTGGCATACAGTGTAGATATACAGGATAGATATCCACTTATCTATACCGGGTAGATATCCACTTAGCTCAACCGCATTGCGCTAGCATCACTAAGCATGGACACTAGGGCAGACCCTTTTGGGGTCATTTTTGAATTTCACTTTGCCTGGGTCATAGATTTTTGTCTTTGACTGAAATATTGGGAAATACAAAATTTTTTTGAAATCGGCCCCCGTTTAGATCCTGCCCCCTCCATTTTTATTTTTCGCACCCCCTAAAATATGCTTTTCGCTGTATATCTGGTTATACTCAAGCTAGATATGTGTTGTTGGTATTCATTTTTATTGTTTTTCAGAGAGGAAGCCAGTTATGCTATTAAAAAAGGCTTTAGACCAACTTTTAATTTTTGTAATTTTTGCATTTTTTTAGATATGTGGTCAAATTTGCTTCTTAGCAGCGTAACTTTTGCAATCAAAATGCACACCGTAGTTTCTGAAGTAAGAATATTATTTTGCCATAAGGTTTGTACAATATTATCAAAAAAAAAAAAAACGCAATCACTGCATAATACTACATCAGAGAGTTATGCCAAAATTGCCGTTACTGCTTTGATTGGTTTGCAGCCTTTCTGGTAACATAATAATTTTTTCCAACCCATTGTTTTTTCCGTCCGGCAATAGTACACAAGGCCTCTCCCATCTGTCGTTTTTGCCCTGCTATTCGTCCACTTGCTGCAGTTGTCAGCTTCACTGCCCGTTCAACAGCTTGTGTATGGTTTGGGTAATTCAGCCGCAGAGGATGTTCAATAAATTGTTTTATGTTTGCATAATCCTTAACCAATGGTGGCTCATGCAAAATCAAATTTCCTTTCTTGTTAGACAAATAAGTGATTGCATTGAGCCCCTTCTCTTGTATTGCAACCATCTCCGTATAAGAGTGGGCGGCAAAGTTACATTGAGGAAGATGGAATTCTCTCACTTTTACATGTTCAGATTGCCCTTCATGTGCTTCTTGGGTATCCCTGATTTTTGCAATCATTCTTACGGCTTTAGTTCGAATGTTGACATCTTCATCACCTAACATTGCCAAAAGCAAGTTTTCAGGATGAGCAAAAAAGCAATTTTGCTGCACACTTCGTTGTATGATTGATAGCAAACTGGTGCCTTCAAACAACTCTCTTTGGAAACATATTTCTTCAAAGAGAATCTTTGGACCATCCATAAGTGTATTTTTGTACTTAATTTGAATGTGTGTCTTCCAGTACACACCCACAATGTATTTGGCAAGCTGCTGGACTTTGCTGTATAGAGGCGATTTTGAATCCATAGCCACGTACATACGTAATATTCGGGATGCCAGTGTCAGCCATCGTGAATGACACAACGGACCAATTTTCTTGTGCAAGATGTCCATACCGACATTGGTACCATAAATGCTAGTTTTAGTATTACCAGTGCCATAGTTCACCAAATTGCACATATCATACAAGTATCTTGCATCAGTGGAGAGTTTTTCAAGAACTTCCGGTGTAAGGTCAGGAATGTCATCTATGTGAATAGGTTCAAAGCTCAAAGGGGACATTTCCCAAACATTTGTAGATGCCATTTGTCCTATAGGCCCACAAAAGCTATTTGGTCCAGAAGTTTGACCATCTAATGCTTCGAAGAGCTTCCGAAAAGGTAATTCACAATGATGTAACAGACATACTATTCTTTGGCATGGTCTGCCAAGCTGTTGCTCTTGGTGAGCCATGGAGCCATTTTTCCAACCTGTATTGTTGCTTGTCCCATCACATCCTAGAACACAGATGTTTTTATGGTCGATTTGATATTCCTTCAAATGATCCAGAATACTGTCCGCCACACACTTGCCTGAAACAAAAAAATAATAGTGACAATTGTTGAAAGTTACTGTCTGAAGTTTAACAACGCGTATGATGACTGCAAAACCTTACCTGTTCCATCATTTGGTGAACAAAAACCAAGATATGCATCTTCAGGTTGAGCTACAATACTGTAATGTGATTCTTTGACTGATGATGACGAAGCTGCTGCTGTTGAAATCTTTGTTACAGTGGAATCTACTCGACCATCATAGTAAAGACCTGAAAATCATTCACAAAAATTTGTATAACCTACATTTAGGTACATGTATTAACTTCACTTAATATCACTTACCAATAACAGAGCTTTGAACAATTTCTTCCACTCGTTGCTTTCTTGCTTTTTCTCTTTGCCCAGACACTTTCTTCTTTGTCACTACTTGCTTTAAGCCAAGATCTTGATTGTATGCGGTTAACAATTTAGCTACTTGCTCCTCGCCGATGTTAATTTGAGCAGCAACATCAGCAGTGTTGGACAAGGGTTGCATGAAGTAAGAGGAAGCATGTTGACTTGCAGATGGCCTTAGTCCTTCATATGTTGTATCTGCATTGCTGGAGAAATTTTCATCTGTTTGTGTACTGGAAGTCGAACTGACATCACTGTCATAATCATGTGAGTTGTCTTCAACTACTGAAGATGCTGACAGTCTTTCTCGTTCTTTTGCTTTTCGAAAAATTTTATGTGATTGTGCTTTATCAATACTTGAAGAGATCATCATTTTTCTATTCTTGCACTGGTCATTGTAAAAGCTTCTTTCAGTTAATGGAATATCTGTTTCTTTTTTTATAACCGAAAATATATCTTCAAGATATTTTTTAAAATTTAAAATTCTTGTTGCATTCTTCTTTTTGTTTATTTCTTTCCGTTTTGATTCCAGCTCTTTTATTTGGCTGATTATTCTTTGTTGGCTTTTAGTGACTGGAATTGATGCTTTTTTATATATAGAACAGATAGTGTGGTATAATTCCTTGTAAAGGTCACTTGAAGCAGTAGTTTTGGAATACTTGAAAGTTCTCAAATATAAGTAATGACGTAGAACATCAACTCGTTGAGGAAGCACATCCTTTTTCATTGGATGGTAGGATCCCAACCCAAAAGGGTCATCATTTTGAGCACTTCTTCGATTAGTCATTGTTATATTAACACTAAGCTAGTTTACTATAAATGTATGTTGCTTTAGTGGTAATCTGGGAGAAATATAATTTAAATTATTGCTTACAGTTTTAGTGCGTTGTTATCTTAAAGTTCACATTAGACCAGTTCAAAAACAATAAACAAATCTGAACATCGTTCAAAAACTTTTGAAGAGCATCCTGGCCTCCTATCTGAAAAACGTTAAAAGGATGTATTAAGCAGTGACTATATTTTTTGTTGGTAATGTCACACATTACTTCAGAAAAATTGGTGTGCTTTATTTTGCATTAAGTTTGCATAAATACCGGCGAAATTTCAAATTTTGACAACACGCATAATTGAACGCATAAATCACAAAAATTAAAAGTTGGTCTAAAGCCTTTTTTAATAGCATAACTGGCTTCCTCTCTGAAAAACAATAAAAATGAATACCAACAACACATATCTAGCTTGAGTATAACCAGATATACAGCAAAAAGCATATTTTAGGGGGTGCGAAAAATAAAAATGGAGGGGGCAGGATCTAAACGGGGGCCGATTTCAAAAAAATTTTGTATTTCCCAATATTTCAGTCAAAGACAAAAATCTATGACCCAGGCAAAGTGAAATTCAAAAATGACCCCAAAAGGGTCTGCCCTAATGGACACGATATATGACATCACATTAGCAATTTACCACAATTGTACGCTATGTGCATCTTTCAACTGCTATATGCATATAGTACGCTATATCTGCTATGTAACTTCTGACCTTTGTTTTTGTTCGCGAATTTTGGCAGATGAGGATTGATTTGCTCATAACTAGCAAATGGTTAAAACTAAAAAGTTGAAATTTGGACTCAACATAAGAATTAATCAAAGCGTCATGTGTACCAATTTTGGAATTCTAGGTCACGTTATCGTGAATTGACACACAAAAAAATAGCGAGGTTTAGGTTGAAATTTTATTAATTCGCCCATAAATCAGAAAGCACTTGGCATGTAAAGCAGAAATATGTACACAATGTGGGTGCTTATGAATGGTTTATGCAAACCGAGTTTGGGGCCACCGGTCACGTGACCAAAATGTTACAGGCTGAAAATGGGCAGAAAGTTGACAATTTTGAACCGATATATCTCGGTAAACACCGATTTTCATGGAAAATAATTTGTGATTTTTGAGCACACTATCAACCGCCTTTCTTTGGGTTATGTTCGTGTACCCCAACTTGAATACTATTTTTCTTTTTTTTTTCGTTGCCTTTTGTTTTTCGTTTTCTTCTTCGGCTATGCACTTTTAAACCGCTAAACGCACTGTATTCAAAGTTTGAGCGATTGAAGATATCAGGGAGGACTTGTGACCTGTGACATCTTGTGAGTGAAGCATTGACTAGGGAAAATAAAATTTGATTTTCCGCCTTTTTTGCAATATTACCACTCGAGAATGAAGGCTCTGTGGCCAAAGCATGAACGATTTACGTTATTTTAAATGGAGTGAAAAACTTAAGAACTCGTAAAAAGTGTTGAGATTTGACGTTGTATTGTAAACTGTTATGTGAGCTTTTTGATTGACGTTACTCGATTATTTTTGATAATTCGAGAGATTTAAATTTTGAACTCGAATAACCACAAAGCGATTAAGTTAGTGAAACAAAATTTGAAAGGGGCGCATTTAAATTATTGATCTGACTATCAACGACCACATTTTTTACAAATTCATTTGAAGCAATCGGATCACTAATTTAAAGCTTAATAAAGTTCAGTAAAAGTTGGATAATGCCTCGAAGTCCCCAGATATCGCTTGCAATGTCGCGTTCTAGTTTTGTGTTTTATAATGCTGCTATTGCCGTAGGCTTAGTAAGGCGCTTAGGCACTCGTTTGTCACGTAACTGAATTCTAGTGACATGCAATAAAAAGTCGTTTTCACGTTCATTTTTGCGCGTTTTTTTGTCTGAAATTTTTATCGACAAATCTGTATTACATAGCACTCTGACACTTTTTGCTTTGCTACTATGAGTTAATAAGCATTGTTTTAGAGCTAGAACCGAAGCTACTTCGAGGGTTTTACATTTTTCTTACTGCTTAATGAATTTATTTTGAGGCATGAGGTTAGATTGTTACAGTTTCTCATTGCTCAATGTTTAAGATTGCACTATTGTGTGGAGTGCCTTGTTCTCAAGTGACTTCACGCATAGCATTGTTGAAATGTTCTAGGTTAACCAAACAAACTGTTTCATCATCTCAGTGAATAGCTTTTACGTAACCGGTAACTAACTGATTGACCTTTACGAACTTCTTACGTTAAAAATTTACTCTCGACGCCCTTAGCAGTAAAAGGTCTTGGCAGCAAAATTTTGGTAAAACTCATGAACATTTGATGGAAAAAAGACCCAATTTTCAGTGAATACTTGCTATTTTTGCGAAATGTAGTACTGCGACCGATTGAATTGTTAGTTAAACTGCTGGTATGGCATATCGCATTGGCTACGACTTGGACCGACACGGATATCAAGCTGACACAGGTTAGGGTAACACCAGTCTACAAACCCAAAGATGCTATTTAGACAGCAAATGAAGATCAACGGTTTCTGAATATTCTTAGTGCGAAAAAACGTTAGAAATTATGTTACCTAATGATGACTATCCGTTAATACGTAAACCGACCCGTATTTCCACTTCAATGACTTTAGTTGATAACATTCGGACAAACAACTCAAAATTTCCTATTAGTAGTGCCGTTTTAATCGAATTAGTATCTGATCATTTTGCAATCATTCAATGCACCAAATTACCGAACAGAAACGCTAATCAAACTTTTCAGCTAATTAGAGACATAAACCCGAACACCTTAACCAAATTTCGGTAAGAACTAAATAAAATAAATAATTGGGGTTTTGTTCTTACTGAACTTGACCCGGGTTACGCTTTTTCTAAAGTCTTTGAAATTCCTAATAGATTTTTCATCAACGAGATTCCAATAAAAAAAATGTCAAAAACAGTCTCCAATACGTGGTTTCACGAAGAACTTAGAAGACTAAAAAAACAAAAGCAGAAAGCCTACTTTAAATTTCTTAAGAAATCGGATGGGTTTTCTAAAACCGAGTACAACAAAATAAAAAATCATCATAAACAAGTCATTAAAACAAAAAAGCTAAATACCAAACCACTGCTAGAAAAGTATCAAACCGGCGCAGGAAGTTTGTGGAATACTATGAACAAAATTGTGGGAATAGGTTGTTATAAACCTCCGAACTGTGTCGAAGTGAACAACACGATCGTATCTGATGAACAAAAGATAACAGATCTCTTTAATACATACTTCTCAAGTAGAGCAAAAAAAGTTGACTACTCAAATACCACCTCCTAATCAGCGAAAATTTTCTAGGAAGAACTTGGAAACTAAAAACTCTTTTTTTCTTTAACCCGATGCGAATCTCTGAAATTAAGCGCATTATATTAAGTTTGAACCCTAAAAACAGTTCCGGGCTTGACGGTTTCCCAGCAAACTACTAAGGGTATTACCAGAACCAGTCTTAGAAACTTTAGCTTATAATTTATATCTTCAACCAGTCTTTTGTAACTAGTAAATTTATAGAAACATTCAAGAAGGCCAAACTGATACCAATTTATGAAAAGGAAATCCTTTACTTTTACAAAACTACAGACCGATCAGTCTTGGTGGTTTTTCAAAAATTCTGGAAAAAGCTGTTCATGCGCGTATGCTCTCCCATCTTAATCGCTGCAAAACCTTATCAAAATTCCAATTCGGTTTCCGCCCCAATCATTCTACGTCTGCAGCGTGTAAATGCCTTGTAAATAAAATTACTAAACATTTCGCGTAGTAGATCATCAACTTCTCCTTAACAAATTTTATCTCAATATGTTTTGTAGTTTGTCGCGCACTTGGCCCCAACAAGTCGATATCCACGGTAAAGTTTCCGCCATAAAATTAATTGATACTGGTCATCCTCAAGGATCAAACCTAGACCGCTTCTTTTCCTTATTTGCGTCAATGATTTGTTTCTTAATACAACAGCCGAATTAATAATGTACGCAGATGACTTGAATCGTTCTAGGTAAATCTAGAGCTGATGTGGTAAACATCGCTAATGAGCAACTGGTTCGCGTTTTTAGTTGGTTGACAAATAACAAACTCATTGTGAATACAGCCAAAACTAAATACGTGGTCTTTTCCCCTAAAAGCTGCAATACGAAAACTAAATACCTGTGAACCTGTGATATTCAATTACAATTGGCAAATGTTGCAATTTCTGAAGTGGATAACTTTAGATTTCTCGGCGTTATTGTTTCAAAAGAATCTTTCCCGGAAAGCTCACATGCTTTGTGTTCGAAACAAACTCCGCGTATGCCTGGCACTAGTTTATAAATCTTTGACAATTTAACACGCTCATGTATGCTAACTTTATTTTTCGCTTTTGCCTACAGCCACTTAAATTACTGTATTTCCACAAGGTGCACTACAAATTTTTGTTTATTTGATTCTTTACAACGATACTGCAACAAAATTTTGCGAATTATATTTTTTCGTGACTCTGGTTCAAAATTGGGATGACATGTATAAAAAGTTTGAAATTTCAAAAATATTGAATATTCATGTGTTAGAAGTTGGCTGTTTCGTTTACCAATTTTTGTCCATTATATGCTCCCGTAACGTTTTACTAAATCATTCAAGTTGAACTGTGCAGTGCACCAATGTCAAACCAGAAAGTATAATGATATCCATGTCAATTCATGAAAAAAGTAATCTGTCGCCAAACAATCCTTGATTAAGATGCTAAAATCTGGAAGGATATCCCAGTTGAAATTCGTCACTCTCACAATTTAACAAGTTCCAGAAGTAAATTAAAGAAAAATCTCATTAGCAAATACTGACTCCCTTCCACCAAAGCCCTGAACATTGCCCAGTCTAAGATCACGGTAGATTTGCTGTTTCCTTGTGTATTCTTTGTTTGTTTTTTTCGTTGTTTTGCCTTCTTTTTTGTTTGCCTTTGCTTTTGTTTATGCTGATACATTTTTTCAATTATTGTTTTCTAGTCACAGTTCCCATGTTTCACCTCTAATTTTAGAGGTGTTTATAAGTCACCTGTTTGGACTTCTCATGGGAACTGTGGCCATGTTCATCAAGATTGAAATCCATTATTTATCTTTGCGTCATTTATTGTATTAAGTTGTTGCATTTTGCCAAAATAAACTAAATTATGATTAAATTAATTCCTTCATATTTACGCTTGACTATGCCATCATAATTGTTCAACATCTAACAATGCCGACTTTTTGATTGTTTGTTTTTTGTGCAGACCGAACACGTACACACTAACAAAAGCGTTCGGCGAGGAGATTGTCGTGAAAGAAGGGGAAGGACTTCCAATCTGCATAGTTCGGCCGAGCATCATCGGTGCCGCGTATAGCGAACCAGTGCCTGTAAGTGAATAATAGATAAAAAAATTAGTGAAGGAGTTATGGTGTAGCTTAAAGTCAGACTATCCAAACACGATTAAGGGGTCGTCTATTTAATGTGCCTAAACGACAACTGACCATAAACTAACCCCCTTAATGCTGGTGATCAGTTGGTTAATCTCAAATTAATGTTTAATTGTCGATGTTGGTGCTCCTAGAATTTACGTTTTATCTACCTCAGTAGTAGTAGAAAGCAAAAATCTATAAGAAAAATGCTTGTGCCCGGTCAAATCGCTAATTTTAGATCTTAGTTTGATAAACTTGAACGTTTGTGTTTTTTCGTACAACACCTAATTACTAGGTTTGCCCATTGCCTAACCTTCACAAGCCAGATCTTAAGGCCGGTGTACAGTGTACACTTGGCGTTAGTAAGATTGGTTGGCGTACGAGCGTTTCCTTTGTTTATTTGTAGCGAAAATTTGGTACGCCTAGCTTGTCGGTTATATTTGTTGAAATGAGCGAAGGATACTCTTGTTCACGATCGTTCGTCAAGCGTACACTGGGCCTTTTTTGTGTTATCATTTTATCAATTTGAAGCATCGCGTTCTTGGATAGTCAAATCGCAAAACCATTCGCGAGTGCAGTAGTAAAAAGAATTTTTGTTTGATTGCAGCAACTTACTATCACAGTAAAACTTGAGTTCGACGCACAGTAACGAGCCCCAAACGTGATGCACCAAGGGGCGACCGGCACCGGACAAGGTGTACTGTGGTGCAAAATATTTCCACGATGACCACGTGTCCGCTGCACTGTGAAATACAGCATGTTGAGTTTACCTTACCAACCAACACTTCAAATTTGTACACGAATAACTCTGGCGTGTTTGCCATTGACCTTTGCATTAACCGCGAGAGGTCAATCGGTAAGGTTACAATCGGACTTTATTCTGTCAATAGAAAATAGCCCAAACCAAAGTGATACTTGCTTAATGCTTATCTTATGTACACTCTGTCTTTGGCCCTATCTGCGCATTTTTGAGGTGAATGAGTATTTCCATCATCCGATTGGGAATATTCATTGCAGTCGGTTTAGCTTTTTTCGTTGGATTTGCTAGTTGATTTGACTTTGACCGTTTAACTTGGAGTTTCAATGCAGCATGAGCATTGACCAATGCAAATTGGTTATTTCCTCTGGTTCATTTTGGATTGCGCTTCTTTTGATATTTTCGCTTCGTTACAAACAGGAAAAAGCTTATAATGGTATGAAAAAGCCGACTCTTTTTCGAGAATTAACAATTTTCGCAAATCCAGACGGAATTTTTACCGCAGCAATCAATGTTGAATTAATGAATACTGTAAAACTGCATGCAGCACGCTACGGTCATCACAACCAGACATGGTTTGTCAAGATCTTGGAGGCGATCAAATTGTCCTGTTTTGGAAGTAGTCTCACCTTTTTGGCGCATCCTTCTCTCGAATGAGCGGAAACTGCACCACCACGTTGATGCGACGGCGCACTGAACTTATATTTGCAGCATTTTTGTTTGATAGTACGGGTGTTGTAATTCAACAAACAAGTAGGGATGAAACAAAGAATAATGAGCGGCTGTGTTGGTAGGGATGGTGCTTCAACCTTAACGGTGCTACGGGAGTCATAATTGCTGTTGGCAAAGGCATTCTTCATTCGCTTTTGGTTTCTCCCTCCCTCAATATTGACATTATCCCAGTCGATTTTGTGGTCAACTGCATTCTTGCTGCTGGTTGGAAAACTGGGCTGACCCACAAAGGCCCGAAGCTATCGTTGGGAGCTCCTGAAGGTACCAAAACAACTTTATAAACGCAAAAAATATTTTGCTCTAATTATCCCATTTACCTGTGAAACAGACTGTTGAGTTTTTTAGGTTTCAAATTTTTAGTTTTCTGATGCTGTGATAATGTACAGTAAACGCAAAAAAAACTTTATAAAATTTATGAACGGAGTTTATAAGTTTGTTACTGAAAGTACGTTCATCACAGAAACAAAAGGTTCGTTTTAGCTTCTTCAATGTGCGCGGTAACGACTATTTCAAAAGTCCAGTGACGTCATTCGACGACGCGTAAGCGCATTTTTTTTTCTGTTTGACCATCAAAAGCACTTACTGCTTTTCAAACTTTCCAAAAAGTTGTTCGTACGTATGCTAATTATTATTCAAATGGCAATCGGGCAAAAAAGGCTAAAAAGAAATCAATGTTGAGGCAAAAAATCTTTTTAAACTCTTGAGACTATTCAAAAGGCAAAAAAGAAATCACTCTTAAGGCGTCGAATAGACTTTGAATAATCTAAATTAATTTTTTAATGCATTTCTTATATTTATTAAGTTTTTTTTTTTCAGTTTTTTCACAGCTCTTCTTTTTTCTCAGTTTTAAAAGTGTTTGTCTTTACGCAACTGGATGTTAGCTCAGTTTGCCTTCACTATGGTGCTTCACGCAGTGGGCTAGTTGTCTGCTAGAGAAAATGAGCTGAGACTCGCCGTAGACTTTAGAATTTTAGATGGATATTCACAGCTCTTCTGCTTCACATTTAGCATTCACGATACTTGTAAATCCTTTCTGTGGGCTGTGTGGTAGACAGGTGGGCAGTTTGACTCTAATATTGGATTATCATTTTGTTGTCTCCTGGCCAAGCTAACTTGGTAAACAAAGATTAACCCACAATTGAAATACAGTGAGAAGGTGGTTATTTAGAGTATATTTTTCCAACTTAGGTAAATGTTTGAACATTTTGTTATTGACGGAAATGATTTGAGCGGAAATACCGTGGGGTAGGTGTAGTGGTGGCGCTGACCTGTTTTAGTTGCTAGTTTCTAATTTTGTACCTAGCAACTTATGCGAGACCTTACTTTAGTGCATATTTAAGCAAACATTTCCTCAACATAGTAATTATCTACTTCCGCTAAAATGGAGGCTGGATGATCTTTGAACCTTTAGCTAACGCTGTAGAACTGTATTATGTTAGGTATGTGCCAAACAATATGGTGAAGGGTAGTACGTTGATAAATTTGATACTTGTTGTTTTCAGAGGACGACCACTGCTTATCAAAGATCGACACTGTGGCTCGGTCCCTCCACTGCATTCCGGACGCTGACAGCGCCGCTACACACAGACGACGAAAATCGATGCCAATCTACCAGATTGTTGTCGGAAAGAATAATGTCACAATGAAAGATTGGCGTAAGTTTTTGAATGTTGCACTTAAGTGACACGAAGCAACCTTTCAAAATAAAAAAAAATTTCGGTTTTGAAAAGAAAGTTTTTGAAAATTTTGTATTAAATGTTTGCCCAAAAATGTTTTATTTTTTCCCTATTTCTGCTTTTTAGTAACAATGATAAGCGTAAAAATCATTGTGATTCATTAGTACTTAGTAGGTTTTTCGATTTGAACTTATGTCACAAATCTTAGCAAGGCAGCACACTTTACGAGTTGTATAATATCAGGTGACTTGGTGTGCAAGACTTCATGTTCTTATCCTTACCATTCCGTCTTCCAAGTTCCCTATTTGCAGCTTGGATCAAACAAGTGAGTTTCAATACTTGCTTAATCTCTAATCTCTACAAACAATTGTAGTTTCACGTAAAAATCGCGGTGTTAAGTACACATTTATGATTAGAACAGCTAAATGATAACATAATGACAATTAGAGACAGAAATTCTTGCTTGTAGCTCAACGATACGAGAGGAACGAAGCTATTTGTACATATTGTCCTTGTGTTTTTTTTTTACTTTTTAGCCTGCCCACAGAATATATGTGCCGGTTTTAATTGCATTTTTATCTTGGGGCTACCATACTCTATTGTGCGTGTGTGCAACGAACATTTTAATACTTTGAAAGAATCGATAATATCTTCGAAGCTTAATCGTTTTGCGTGCTTCTGGCCTAAAGGTTACCAGCGCGAAAGCGTAGGGAAGAAAACAAGCAATGCAAAAACGTTATCCTCCACAGGATTCGAAACTGCAGCCTAAGAGTTTAGGCCAGAAGCACGCAAAACGATTAAACACTAAAACTCTGGCCTGCAAACGCCAAAACATCACAATTAAATTATCAACTTTGAAGCTCTTGATTCTGAAAGTTTTTATTATTACTGCAATTTTGCCGACAAAAAGCAGGTAGATACTTATTTCTCCGTATTCTTTTTTGTTGATTAATTAGCTTTCATTTTGTTAATTTTGTTCTTTGAATTTTTCCTGCAGGTACTTGCATCAACTCCAGTTATTCCTCCTCCAGTATATCCCTGCCTACATCGTTGATCTTGGGAGAGCCGTGTTCAGAAGAAAGCCAATGTAAGTTGAGGTGCTACAAAGTCGACAGCTTTCGCAGTTTCAGTTAAAAACAGTTAAGTTTAGCTTGTTGATTAGAAGTTACTGCCAGCTATTCATTTCAAACGTTTCGATGTTTGCTTATACCATTTTCGGTAAACTATAAAGATACAATTCCTCATCTTGTCCAGTAGATTTGTTTGTGCCATTGTTCACTGAAGCGGTCTACATCTTTTAGGCGCGGCCGATTATGCGTTAGAGTCAATTTTTCAATTTTTTCTAATTTCTTGCATTAAATAATCTTTGTTTCGTGATTACGTTTTCCTTTGTTTTTGCTTACGTAGGTTAATTTTTTAAAGATTATATTTCGAACATTCTACAGCACATTTTTTTCTTAATGTGCTTTTTTTGTCTACTTCTGTTTTTTTTAATTGTATTTTGTTTTGGCATGTTTATTTTTTGTAAAATTGTTTTTGCTAAACTGGACGTCTGCAACCTGCTGTCCGCAGTATGAAATTCTTTGGCTCGCGTGATTTTTGACTCGAGGTAGTGGCCTGCGTGATCATTCGAGGTTATTTCTAGTCTATCAATAAGTACAAAGTTTCTCAGGAGCTGTGCGTTCGTTCTCCACCACGCTCGATCATGGCCATGGATCAATATATCGTTGAAGTACTAAATACGGTCGAAGTAACGTTTGAATGGGTATTTTTAACTTTTGCAGTACTCAACTTTTTCAAAATTTTTGAAGTTTGCAAAATTGTGCAGCATATTGCTTCAAATTATTGCTTTGGTTATTTTTGTAGCGAGCTGTTTTATTTATTATTTTGCTTATTTAGGAGATAGCCCAGTCGCGCTTCGAGCTCTTGTAATTAACTCAAAATAAAGAGAGAGAAAAATAGAAATTGATTGTTACGAAATGAATAAAATTCGGATAAATGCTTTCCGACTCAATATTGAATTTTCTCAGCTTGAAATACCGCACAAGTAAACTGTTAGCTCATAGCTCGGTGTATGCCGGTAAAATATTTGGGTTAGTATCATAAAAAGCGAATCTCGTCAATTTACAGTTACAAGCCAAAGCTAAATTTGCTCACTCTAAAATAGTCAAAATGGGTACCGTAGAGTAAGTGGTACAGCATACCGCTATAACTTACCAGGACTAGTATTGATTGCCGTCTTAGTTCTTTTTTTTTTTTATTCAAGTTGCTGATTAGACATACTTGTAACAGCTAATCGCCTATATTGGTGCATGTAGTGCTAGGCTAGGTAACTGTTCTGCTAAAAAGTTTCTGAGTCTGCTCTGTATTTAAGTCAAGCCTACGCCTATTACATTGCCTGGGCATAAAACCTGCTATTAACGCCAAAAACGCTAACCAGCAGCTCCCGTATACGAAATATTCCGCTTACTTGTTACATCTAGACTTGACTTCCACGGAATTCGCAAAACACAAGCCGCACCATTACGTCATCAGAGCGTCGGCCAATCAAAATCGACCATCGTTTCTCCAGCTTTTTGCAGATTCATTTAAACTTTAAGGCTTACAGAGTTTGTTCCTTTTGCAAAGACCTTAAAATTTCGTACGGTATTTAATGATATGAACTGTAACGCGTTCGTCTCTGGAGCGGTAGGTCTGAGGTTCAAATCTCGGGCCGGTCAAATCAAACACAGTGTTGCCAACGGCTCGCCACCGCTGCAACATTTCTTCGAAAGAAGCTGTGTTGCCCGGGCGCAATGACGCGGAAATGGGCCCCGCTAACTCGTTACACGCTTCGGCGTATTACAGCGAGTACAATGAAAGATTTGATTTGATTAGCCTGGCTACTTGGCTAGGCTAGAGTTCCCCTTGAAGAGGTCATTAGCGCTAATCGCGCTGATAACAATACATCGTTAAGAACAAATTAACGAACTTAAGAAAGAAAAAACGTAACGTAAGTACGCCACGAAAGTAAATTGATTGTTTGTTTTTCCATTCAAGCGTTTTTTCTAGCGTATAGGAAATGTCAAAAATTAATGAAGGAAAATGTGAAAGTCATTGTTGATAGAAAATTAAAATAAAAACTGCTAAATACTCTACTAAAAATGACTAATTGTTTTCTTTAACGATTCACGCTGATTTTTTGGGTTTTCGTACGATAAGTGTTAAAAATTAATAAAGGAAAATGTGAAAATTGCAGTTGAAACAAAATTAAACTAATAACTAAAAAAATACGCTGCAAAAAGTAAACTTTGTTTTAACGATTTATGCTTTTTTTTGGGCGTTGCGTACGGAAAGTGTTTAAAATTAATCAATAGAAAATGTGAAAATCGTAGTTAAAACAAAATTACATAAACAAAAACTAATTTCTTTTGCGATTTAAACATATTTATTTCGTTGCGTAGAAAATCCAAAAAAAATTGCTAAAAACGCAAATATAAAAACTGTAATTAGTGACGGGCAGTATCAAATACTTATTTAGTATAATAAAGTGCATATTCAAAGCTGTACGAATATGCTACAAAAAATATGCTACACTAAATAATGTCGGTCGAACCAACATCGCAGCATCTTGTTTTAGTTATTCCTCTATCATATGTTATCGCAAACAGACTTTTCATCTTGTGTAAAATGGTGGTAAAAGAAAAATTGGAAAATCAATTTCCTTTGGTCACATACGAGGGGTGTATGAAAAGTTTTAAGTATTTGTTTTCTGGGATTACCAGTGTGTCATACTGATTGAATACCTTCAGAAGGGCCACACAGTGACTGGACAGCATTATTCTGGACAACTAAAGCGTCTATGGGAAGTAATCAAAGAAAAAAATCCAGGAAAGCGTACAAGAAGAATCCTCTTCCACCAAGACAATGCACCAGCTCACACCTCCGTAATTGCCATGGCAACGATTCACGATTGCAGATTTGAGCTGGTCCCCCATCCACCTTATTCGCCTGACCTGGCCCCCTCCGACTTTCATCTTTTTCCACAAATGAAAAAAAGCCTTGACTGATCGCCATTTTGCCAGCGATGATGACGTCATAGCTGCAGTCGAGGAATGTCTTGAGTCTCAAACAAAAGAGTTCTTCTACACTGGGATAAAAGCGCTTCAGCACCGTTGGAGCAAGTGTTCAGCCCTTGAAGGGGACTATGTTGAAAAATAAATCCTTATAAATCTCCAATATCTTTTAGTTTTTCTGATGCTTAAAACTTTTCATACATCCTCGTGCAGTATAATGCGCAGTCGTTTACTGACGATAAACTGATTTTACTGCAGAAGGCAGCTTGAAACGTATAAAATGGTTTTCTAAAAAATTCAGATTATGCATTAATGATTAAGTAAAAGTATGAACAGTGCTTGGTAGGTTCCTGGATTAGACTAAGTCCTAAAAAAGTAAAATCCTGTGGAAAAAAACGGAATAAATGGACAAACGTAAGCTATCATTTCAGTACAGCAATCTTCACGCGGACGATAATAACTCAGCAGCTTTGTCAGCGTTTGCGTAGTAATAGCCATGTGGTTAGTGAATTTTACTACGTTCTTACATCTGTCTTCGTAGATGTTTGTTGGAATCTTTTAATTGATTCATTAAACTTTTATAAACGAACTCGACTGACATCCACAATTCTATATCTCTTCATGCAGTCATTGTCATAGAAAATGTGTTGCCTGAGGAAGCTTTTTCCTCGCTGCTTGGTTAATTTTTTGGTCATTTTGCCAGTCATGGACCTAAATGGTTGGTCAATGCCTAAAGTTGAAATTCAAACACTTTTCCGAAATTCTAAACAAAAAAATGACAATTATTTTGAGGGTAGAGTACAAAGTGTTCTTATTGTATGAGGCATATATAATTGATCGCAGCTAACTACCGTTTTTATGTCAGGATGTTGAAGTACAATCAGAAGGTGGCGGACGCTGTGGAGATCTTCCGTTACTTTCTGTCCAACTCTTGGGAATGGGAAGAGACCACCACCCATGCTCTTCATGCTTCAATGTCGGAAGAAGATAAAAAGGTGCCACATAAACTCATTTACGAAATTTCATTAGCGAAGGGGAAGGGCAAGAGGGGCAACATGTTCTTTTGTATGTGATTGGTAACTTCTCAACGAAAAAGTTTTTTTACTTCGAATCAGTTGACTTTTGACTTCAGTGAGGTCTCTATAGAATTGTCGAATATTGCGAAGATTGCGGATATTGTGAAGACCAAAAAGAGATCTGGGCATTTTTTGGGTCTTCGCAACTCCCAGAAGGCGATACGCAAGTCAGGCGCCTCCCAGCAGATCCAAAGCTGCTTTTAAGTTAAATCTTTTTGAACGTAAACTCTAAAATTTCTTTGCAAACACGCCCAGCTTTTAGATTTGTCGAAGCTTCTTCATCAAAATTCGTGTAATTTTAGGCTAATATGCGTTGTTTGATGTCATGAAACTTTTTGGTGACGTTATCAGACAGCATATTATTGCTTACAAACTTATAAGGTTTAGTGCCTGGAGAAACGTATGATCTAGCACCTTATTACGTCATAACGTTTGTTTGTAGCGCTTTGCGGTGGTCGCCCCAAACTTCAACTGGCAACGGTACATCCAGGTGTACGTGAAAGGATGCCAGCAATACATTATGAAGGAGCACCCTGAGGGTTATCCCGCTGCGAGGAGAAAGCTGCTCAGGTACCAGTGTTGTAATTCGTGGATATTATTAGTTTTTGTGCAAAGTTTCTTGGCAAGAAAAGCAAAAAAAGCATGGCGGCTTCACAGTTCGCACTGACATTTTTTAATGCGAGCATCAAGCAAGAAATCATTGTCAATTTGGTTTAACGCGACCTGGAGAGTTGGAGACATCTTTTCGAAGTTTTTTTGTTATCTTATCGTTTGTTATTACAAGGTCGCCATGCCCGCCCTAACCTTAGTTCAAATGCATGGTCCTGTAGAATAAAATAACACTGCGCTAATCGAATTAGAACTCGTTGGAATGCATTAAACTCGAGAGAAAGCGATAGATCATAGTGTAATTATGAGGATGCACTGCGTAAAAACGCGATTACAAGTCGAACCTAAGTCTACCACTTCGGTGACAGACGCTCTATCTAGACCAACTCGATTGACCAAGATCACTGATCGATCTGTGGTTGTTTGTTTTTAAACGATCATATGGGAGAAAGAAGTTGTGACCTACTGGCTGTATAAATTGCATATGCGGCACTAATTCGAAGTGGTTGAAAATCCGGTGACTGATCTCCACGCGGTGTTATGACTTGTATTCATAATTGTTATTTGTTGCAGGCTTCGGCTGTTGGGCTACTGCATCCAAGGCGTCACTTTGATGTTACTTTGGCGTATTCTGGTGTCGAAAACCGTCATGGCGCGCAACTTGTGGCACCTTTTCATGTCGCTTCTTTTCAAATTTTTAAGATTCTTCCAAATCTCGAGCACGTTACATAAAACTAATTTTTTCAAATTTTAGTTTCATTTGGTTAACTGCTAATTCTGGGATTGTTTTTTTTTCTGTTGCAGGTTAAAGTAGATGTTTAGCAAAGTACCGCAGCGGTACATCTCAACTCGTATGCGTGCTTCCTCATCATATACCCCATAGAAAAAGTGTTTTACTGTTTCTGCTAGCAATAACTGCTATAAAATTAAATATTTGTTGTATAAAATGCTTTAAGGACAAATCAAGACACATTCTTTTCAAAAATGAATTTGAATGATGCAGCCTTGAGCAATCTACACCATATAGGCTGCTGAAGATGATTGTGCGTCATAAACGATTAATAAACGAGCCAGCGATACGAGGTTCGTCTTTAGATTCGAATCTCGGGTTCGAAACTCGGCTCAGCTAAGTGGCTTTCAGCGGATTAAAACCGATCATGACTTTGGTGTGTTTTTCAATTTCTTTGTAGCTGCCTACTACAAGACCCTAACCTCATATCTTAATTCTAAAATGAATGAATACTGGCTCGTGTATTATGTGTTTCATCTTTTGAAACGGTTATTTTGAGATGCCGAAAAGGCCAAACCAAAAGTGGAATCCTGAGACGGCATTCAAAATTTTCTTCACCAGGAAAGCAAACACGTCTGTAAACCGTGCAACGCTCATTTCTCGCAACAAATTTTAATGAGGCTTCGCGCGTTTGCTCGGAGCTGAATTGTTAAATTTGGGCTAAATTTTCGAGCTAAATTGACTGTTTAACAGCGCTTTAGTGTGTGCCTTACTGCAGTGCCAAGCGCCAGGTCTATGAAATGGGGGCGTTACGCCTACTTTGAAGACTGCATGGGATGAAACTCCTTCGCTTACGCCTTGCATTTGCACTTGCAATTTCGCTTTAGCAACGTGAGGCTTATCTTGATAGAGCCTTTCATTAGCCAATTCTTAGTCACGTGCTGGAAAACGTCTGTAAAGACATTTTCTTAATGACGCAGTATTGGGAATTATCTTTTCATTGGCTAAATCTTGGATTAAGATGGTAGATGGCCTCGGTGTCAGTGGGTTCAGCCATGCTTTTTGAGCCAGTGCTTTAGACGTAGAAAACAATGTCGATTTTTGTGAGGGCGGAAATAAATTTTTAAGGATCAAAATTTGATCTTTTTAAGTAGCGATCTGCTTGATGTTGCGCTTGCTGGCTAGCATTTGAAAGTTTTTCTAAGGAAAATTTTCAATTTCAAAACTTCCACTTTATTACAGCGCAAGAAGTTTTTGACCAAATTTTGTTGAAAATTATGCTTCGTAATTCCAGCAAAAAGTCACTTGTCGGATTGCCAGCATAGTTCGAAATTAGCACTTGTTTATTTAGCTCGGTATAGTTTAGATGTTCCAATAAGAATAACCTCGGCAACTTGCAGCAGCTGATTGGGTGGTTTGCGACCGATTTTTTTGTTAAAAACGAGAAAAGCTTGTTTGGTATCAGCAAATTTTGTTCACAAAACGCTGAGCTGTGAAATTTTGATTGAAATTTTATCCTTTCCAACCATCTCTCAAAGTAACACGATGAGGTAAAAGCGTTCTTTTACAGAGGTGGGCGTAAGAGTAATCTCCGAAATTGCGGAATTTGCTTTAAGATTACTGCTTTTAAAAATTTGTTGCAGATTAGTGTATCACCATATATTTGTGGGCGCTAATTTATTTTAGCGTTATGTTTTTGTCTAATTTCAGCCTTCAGACAGGAGTTGCAATGTGTTTACTAATTTTCTAACTAGCTTTTTGCGGAAATTGCTTTGCGCTTGGTCAGTTAAAGTTTATTTTGTGCATTGCGCGACTTCACGCTACTCTTTCAGAAACTGTTTGTTAGTGCTCACCTCTGCTGTTTTGCGTTACTTTTTTGCAATTTATAATCGTGTATTTCCCTGCTTAATGTTAAATGTACATTTGTGAAGTATCGGACCAAGTTGGCGCTGGAAAAACACAGAAAAACACCCCTAATTGAAAATCACATTCCATCTCCAAAAAGTTTTCTTATCTATCATAAAACAGTTGTTACTAATTCCAACCAAAAACACTGCCGTGTTTGAAGTTAAAAGTTCCCTTTCATCCGAAATATTCTCGGTATTTGAAAGATTAATTGCGTTAGCGAAAAAGAATTTCAGCCAACTAATTTATGACGGTTTTTTGCCTAGTTCAAACTTATATCCTTTTTCAATAGTATACTTCAACCAGTCTTCCTCTTCGCCTATAGGATTCAGCGCAACTTCATCTACAAGTATCCATGTCCGACCTGGGGCTAAGCCTTATGGCATCGTAGGACATAATTTTAATGAATAAACAAAAGGTTATGTTCTGTAATTGCCGTATAGCTTAGCCATAGGAAGGGGGGTATACGATCAACCCTTCAAAAACCCTTTTAATGCTAATTAGGTCCGGTCTGTACTGTACGTAAAATTGTGAGAGTACGAGCGTATTTTTAGTTTGTTTCAAACAGCGATTCTGTTCGCCCGGCGCACCGCCTGATAAGCTGACAGCTGGTCAAAATAAACTTAAGAATACGCTCACGCTACACGAAGTAAGTGAGCCAGGTCTTAAGTAGCCTTTGTTCCGTGGCATTAATTGATATGTGAACGATTCTTTAACGCATTGCTAGCATTACTGTAAAATATTTTATACAACTGGATATGTTGCAGTTCCTTGAGGTGGGTGAGGTATGGTTGAATCAAAAGACCCAGATAGCTAAAAATTTACTACTAGTATGGATCAGATTTGGTACCATAATCGTTTGTGAATACTATTCCGCTATAAGTCATTTATCAACTTGTAGTTTCTTACACAGGAATGCAATGCACCAGAGTTAAATTTAAAAGTTTTACACTTCGAAATTTGCACTGATTCTCAATAAACGAATCTTTAGACTGTGTTTCATGCTAAAAAGTTCCATTTGCTCTGCTTTAGTGCTTTTTTCTCGACCAGTGCGCCGGTGTTTGTGATCGTAAGTTCATTATTTCAAATCAGTCTATCTAAGCTGAAAAGGATGCCTCGTACTTAACTGTGCATATGTTTAGTTTTGATACAACGCTGTGTAATTTGAAACTTAAAAGACCCAATCTACACTGTGCGTAATAGCTTGAGCGTACGAACCTATCCTTAGTTTAGTTAAACAATTGGTACCTTAGGTTAGGCAGTACGCCGAAAGTATCAAATTTCTGTTAAAAAAATACGCTGATATGCTCACGATTTTATGCCCAGTGTAGACTGGGCGTAAATGATGCTGGTGTGCTAGCTTGGTGTATTGGAAAAGTTGTGTGTTGTTCGTCATCACTTGTTTACAAGTCTCCTTGTGACTTAATAAGAAGTCCCCACTGCAACAGGAGTAATTTTCCCAATTGCAATTGACGTCATAAGTGTAATCTGCAAAATTGTAGCCGAAAATAACGGATCAATAATGGCAAAACCACTACTCTCACTCTATCTTTTTGATGCGGAGTAATATTTTCCTGAGAAAGAGTGGGACATCGGTCGCCTACACTTTACTCCAGGCGGTGGGAGTTGTGAATCTTTTTTGAACATAATACCGTAAATTAATGCAAATTGATTTTATCAAACGCCTATGTTTTCCAGAAAGTTTTTAGAAAAAAATTATTGTTGTTCTTACAAACTAAAATGCTAGTCCCGTAGATCAGTACATTGTCTTAAATGTATGACATGAACTGTTGCTAGTTTGAGAAAGTTTATTCCGCCGAAAATGCAAAACCTGAGAAAAATTTTTAACGGAAAATTGTTTCTCATCTTACAATACTCGGATCTTTTATGTTGCTTGTTTCGCCCCGTATAATTTTTGTAAGTGTAATTGAAGTTGCATAATAAATTTTGAGAGATGTTTGTCCTGGTGCTAATTCATCAACGATCACGGCGCCTTTGGAGCTAAAAGGATATGTTAAAAATCTCCGCCAAGTTTCTTCTGACTTCAATTAGCTACCAACTTTTGATCAACTAGTACTTCTGGGGCGCCGTTTGTCTAAAATATTTCTTTCATTTTATAAGGGCAAACTTTGCCCCGATTTGACATATCTACTGCGATATGACATATTGCAACAATATGTGACTTATTTACTGCGATAAGACATATTGCAACGATATATAACATTTCTATTGCGATATGACATATTGCAGCAATATGTGACATATCTACTGCGATATGACATATTGCAGCAATATGTGACATATCTACTGCGATATGACATATTGCAGCAATATGTGACATATCTACTGCGATATGACATATTTCAACAATATGTGACATATCTACAGCAATATGTAACATATATACCGCACGTGGGAACAGTTGGCACCTTTAGGATGCTTTTTGTTTGCTGATTTATTTCGCTACCATAACGACGTCAAGTACTTTGAATCACTTGAGCGCGAATACACGTTCGCGCCATTTCTGCTGGTGATTAGGATCTTTTCACATTTCAACTGCTGGAATCAATGCAGAATGAAATCAAGCACTGCTACTTGTAGTTGGTGCATGTCTGACAGTCTGAGGCATTTGGAACATACAGGAAGTTACCACTAATAGGGATTTCACCCGAGTAGGGAATTTTTATCAGGCGTTCGGTAGGAATTTTAGGGCCAGGACTGAATTTGATTTGAATCACTGTCCTAATTATGGTAACGTATTTACTCTGTTTATTTCATCCATCGCGCTGCACTTAGTTGATGAGAGTTTAGCAAGCTCAACAGCAGATACTATTTTTGACTAGGCCACTGTCCAGACTGACAGAGATACCTACCTTTCGTACCGGCACTATCGCTGCTCCTAGCCTACCATATCTGCATACCCTAGACTATATTGTTGGCCATTATTTATGCTGATTGTTTTTTCTTTTTTTTGTGTGTGTGTTTGTTGTTTACTATAGACCTTGCTTCATGCTGTTTATACTTGCCCCTTGTGTCTGAAATAAACAAGTAACAATAATAATATACCAGCAGAAGTGGCGCAAAAATGTTTTTGCGCTTAAGTGACTCACCACACATGACATCATTATGGTAGCGAAATAAATCAGCAAAGAAAAAAAGCACCCTGAAGGCGCCAATTGTTCCCACGTGCGGTAGATATGTCACATATTGCTACAATTTGTCATATCTCAGTAAATATGTCACATATTGTTGCAATATGTCATATCTCAGTAGATATGTCAAATCGGGACAAAATTTGTCCTGATAAAATGAAAAAAATGCTTTAGACAAACGGCGCCCCATAAGTAGTCATTTATTTAGTTAATAATTTTGAATTATAAGTTATAGTTCGTAACACTGAAAAATGCATTCAAGCCGAAAAACTTTTTGCTCGGTTTTCTTTTACAATTTTTTAACAGATCTGAAGACTAACTTCACCAAATTTGAGCTTTCTACGACTTTCCCTTCTCAAGATATAACAGTTTAGATTTCCCCTTAAAAATGTTGCTAGGGTTGCCTACTAGAAACATAATTTCAAAAAGTTATTGCAAGTTTGTAATTTCCGAAGGTTGATTGTAAGGTCTTGAGAAGATTTCAACTGGCTGAGATTTACTTAACCTCACTTCAATGATTCGAAATGCGCTCATAATATTGTAGACAGTTTTTTCTATTGACGTTGTCACTTCGCCGCAAAAGATTCAAGCGGTTTCCATAAAATAACAAAAACCCGGCTATAGGAGCTGAAGGGTCAGAATTCTTAACCTAGAGTAATACGGCTTCAACTTAAAGACGGTGAATCATCCAGCCAATTACGGTGGTTTATAATAGCTAAAATTGAACTGTTTTTGATATTTTTTGTTTTAATTTTGAGACTGCGGTTGCAAAAATATTCAACAAATACAAAAAGATATCCCCCGCAAAAAATTTTTGGAAACTCTGAGTTTTGTTCTTGCTGCCTAAACCACAATTCTCTAAACTATTAGGCCTACTGTGGTTTAGGCGGGAAGAACAAAACTCGGAGTTTCCAAAAACTTTTTCCGGGGGATATCTTTTTGCATAGGCGTAGCCCGGGGGTGCTCCCCCCCCCCCCCAATTGAAATGATAAAAATGTCACAAAAAAGATTATTGTTTCTTCCGTTTCAGTTTCTTTTAGCATCGTCGCGCACAACAGTAACCAACAATAATAGTGATCCAGGGGGCTCGGCCCCCTCAACTTAATTTTTACCAACCAATTTAAGTGGGCCCCATACAATAATATTTAAATGGCCCCCAATTCAAATGGGCCCCCTACAATAATATTTAAATGGCTCCCTATTCAAATAGGGCCCCAACCATAATATTGATCCTGGGGGCCTGGGCCCTTTCAATTTAACTTTTGCCAACCAATTTAAATGAGCCCCTACAATGATATTTAAATGGGCTCCCAACAATAAGATTGATCCAGGGGGTCCGGGCCCCTTCACCATAATGTTTGCCAACCAATTTAAACGTACCCAAGTGAAATTAAGGGTTTTTATCCTAAAAGTCGGTAACTGAGGCCCTCATCTAACCTTTTTGTGAACGTAAATCAATAATAAGCTGGGACGGATTTAACATTTGGCACAGTTCCAGGGGGCCCGCGCTCAGATAAGACTTTTTTTTGGTCTTCACCTGCATTTGGTAGGAAAATTTTGTGAAAATCCCAAAGTGCCAGGGGCGCAAATCAATGCAAATCCAGCCCTGGCAATAACATGGTTTGTAGGCGTAACTATCCATAGTACATTTTTCAATAACAATTCACCTCCACCTCGCCAGTTTTTATGCAAAAAATACTTTTGAAAAAAATTAGCTGCAGTAAGGGGAATGCGCATTGAACAAATTCTTGAATTGAGAGGGCCTGGCCGTATATGCATTCCTATAACCGGTTGTTTTCATGACAAAACAATAATCTCTAAGGAAAAAATTCGACTGGATTGTTATTTACTGCTAAAATATTGCAGGAGGCAATGTACTTTACTTCCCCTACGCGGGCCAAATCACGTACAAAATTTAACATGTTTTTGACTTAAATTGTAAGCTAAAGGAGGACTTAACAACTTAATTTTTTCAATCGGCTTTCAAATGTTGAAAATCTAGTTCTTATAAATGGCTCTGAATACGTGCGAAACGTGATCGAATGGTATTAAAATAGCTTTTTTTTCCAAAACATTACGAAAAATCGCCCAGCGGCTGAGGCTCCGCCCCCAGACCCCCATCTGTGACACGTTTGAATTACAGTACACTTCTTTACCCAAATACGTCTCCCAATTTAGACATTTTCGCATTTTAACTATTGGTTTGAGCCTTCTCCCTTGAACAAATTTCTTGTTACGTGCCAACACCGGGCCACGGCTTCTGATCTTCCATTCTACGATATCTTTGCCCCCTTAAAAAATTCCTATTTCGAAGTTTCTGATGCCGTCATTGCATGTGATTTTTGGTTTGCCCCCCCCCCCCCCCCCCAATCAAAAATCCTGGCTACGCCGATGTCTTTTTATTTTGTATTTGTTGAATATCTTTGCAACCGCAGCCCCAAAATTAAAACAAAAAACATTGCAAAATATAGTTCAATTTTAGCTATTGTAAACCATTCACCGCCTTTAAGCTACCACAGTCAAAAGTGGAAGTAGAAAGACTACAACTCAACCAAGAGGACCGGGACGCTAACACATATAAATACAAATTCTAAATTATCGCGGGGAGGAGGAATTTGCTTAACAACCGAAATAGTTTGTCTAGCCAGTTGCATGAAGTATCCAAAATAGAAAATAATTCCAAATAATTGGACTAGAAGCAGACAAGGCCAGCTTCGGTAGGCCTACCTGCTGCAGCTGAAGCGAAGTAAAGTAACAATAATCTTCTGTCACAATACTGGCCGAATGGCAACACTGAAGTACAAGAAACATTACTAACGTTAAACTCCAATATCTTGAAAACGGCAAGACGTAGAAAGTTCTAATTTGGTGAGAATGCATTTTCGGCTTTTCCCAACATTTTGGTCAACAGTAGAAAACTTGACTTGAAAGCCTTTTTAAATTGCTCTTAATCCACAATTGCATCTAAAAGCCATTTTGGAATGGTATAATCGCAGTAATTTATCTCGTGGCGAGTTTCTTAACAAGTTTAAAGATAGTGAGTTAACAAAGATTTTGCTGCGCAAATGATTATTTCACTGCAAAATTTTTAAGTTAAAGATGGTTAAAGAGAAATATTTGAGTTGAGATTAGGTTTGGGGTTAGTTTTAAGGTTTTAGATTTTAAGAGCAAGGATTTGAGTTTGGGTTAGGATTAATAAAAAAGTGGATAAAAGAATTTCAGGTAAAATGAAATCTTTCAAATAAAATTTGAGTTTCTGCAAATGAATCCGCAACAGGTCAGTGCAGTGTCAGTGGCGTTACAGAAGAGGCTGCAAAGTACGAACCAAATGGCAGGCGATGGTGTTTAGATTAGCGCTGTAGTTTGCACTGTAATTTCGGTGAAGAGGTACACTTTTTGCACCATAACAATAACAACCACAAAATCTGGTGCAATTTCAAGCTCGTTACTTGTATTTACAATTTCGTTTGTATAAATTGTAAATAATGGAAATCAAAACATATTAAGCCTGAAATACACTGAATTTGTAGCTCTTGCTCAGGGGCGCATTTAGGGGGGGCTATTGTGCCAAAATTGCATAGAAAAGTAAGCAAAATTGAGGCATGCCCCCCCTTTGCAAGTTGGGCATAAGGTTTGATCACTCAAAGGCTATGTTCTATGCGTTTCTTCCAGGCTTTAGGCGAAAAATCGGACCAAATTTGAGTGAAGACCTTTTTTTTCTGCTCTTCACCTAATTTTGGGCGAAAAAACGGACTAATTTTGGGTGGAACAATTTCTGATTCAGACCTTTGCTCTTCTCAAATTTTCTGAAGTTTCTGGCCCCCTTTCCAAAATCCTGCTTACGCTACTGCTCTTGCTCGATTGCATAAATATAATTCGAAGTTGTAGTTTAGGGTAAATTTAGAGATGTTTGAAAGCTAGTAAAGGTAAATGAGTAATCCTTTTGAAGCATGCAAGTTTCCACCACTGGAAAATCCACAGCTCGCTGGACTGTCAAAAATTTAGTTGGGTTTGATTCCAAAAGTTCCTATCTCAATCTTTCTAAAATCTTTTGCCAGAAAGGCAGCTGAGGAAAGATGGAAAAAAGTCTTACGATAAATGTTTTGCTCATTTTTTTACGAGAATCTCTCATGTTACTTGACCGCATTTTATGGGAAACACTGAGCAAACAATGAAAGATTGCCAGAAGTCGAAGCCATTTGTAGGAAATGCAAACAATGCATAACAATAATTATGCTTGTTAGATGGCGCGAATAGCTCCAGAAATTTGGTATAAAAAGACAGCTTCCACTAAAATAGACATCAGTTTCAAATTAGCAATAACCGGCTATTTTTAAGATCTATACGGTAACTCGTGAGTGGTGAAAATTACAGTTTAACATAAAGAGCGAAAAATTCCGGCTATGTCTTCTGCCCAGCACCTGATGGTGAGAGAGCTAATTAGCAATACAAAAATCTGCAAAATAATACTTAAATCAAATCTATCTATATTTTATTTGTTGGCTAAATTACCCCGAAACCTGTGGAAAGTTGAAGGCTTACCTCCGCGTCATTGCGCCCTGGCAATACAGCTTTTTGTAAAAAAATGTCGCAGCGATGGAGAGCAGTTAAAAACACTGCGACGGTTTGAGCGGTTTGAAAATTGAATTCCAGACCTTGCGTTCCAAATGACGCGTTACTATTGGACCAAATGCCGGATAAAAATATTGCCATGTCTTAAAATATCATGGGTTTTATCTTCAATAAAAAATGATTATGTTTGCAGCGGTGCCACTATAAAATGGCGCTTCTAGATTATGGTATGCACCGCAAATTTTTCTTTTTTTTGATATTTCATTAAAACTAATCACTTTGGAAAGTCCCTAATATGTTTCGGTAGTGATACTTGCGCTACTTTTAAATTATCTTTTTTTATTATGCTCACTGTAATACGCCCAAGCGTGTAACGAGTTGGCGGGGCCCGTCTTCGCGTCATTGTGCCTGGGTAACACAGCTCCTTTCGAAAAACGTCGCAGCGGTTGCTAGCCGTTGGCAACACTGGGTCCAGTTTGACCAGCCCGAAATTTGAACCTTGGACCTTCTGCTCCAGAGACAAATGCGTTACCGTTCAGTCAACTGGGCGGTACGGTACGCTGTTTGATTTATTGAAATCAATTTATTTCTATTTGCAGGATTTTTCACAGACAAGCATCGCCGATTTTTATTCAGGCAAAACAATTGCCATAACTGGAGGCACAGGATTTGTTGGACAATGTGTGATTGAAAAGTTACTTCGCTGTTGCCCTGGAGTCAAAAAGATTTTTGTTTTGTTGCGAAAAAAACGTAACATGACAGCAGATGAAAGAATTGCAAAGTTTTTAGAGCTACCAGTAAGTATCAATCTTTTTTTTGCAATATTCTCTGACATATTGTAGCTTTGTGATCCGAGCGTTTAACTTAGAAGTTGATGAATTGGTTTGATACTCAATCACATTACATTGCAATACTTTAAATCAGGCCATTTTTTAAGAAATTTTTGATGCGGGGGCAAATTCGAATTTTGTAGTAGTAGAAGTTTAAGAGAAGAGGTCCAACGTTCACATTTCGGAAGTAATGGCGTTGCTAAGGATAGTGGCACCCGGGGCGAGATTTCGTGGTGTCACCCTTTTTAGGTCCTAAAACACGTGAAGACCAAAAAAAAAGGTCTTCGTCGTAAAATTAGTGGGTTTTCGGTGCAAATGAGGTAAACAAGGTCTTCACCACAAATCAGTGGAGTTATGGTTTCACATCATAATATGGTGTCACCCGGGGCAGGCCGACCCCTCTAGCTACACCACTGTCTGGAAGTGAAAAACACCTTATTAGGGGGGCAGTTGCCCCCCTCCAGTTATAATATGGGTTAACGCAAGCCGTGGAAGACAAACCACAATAGCAAGTATTAAATTGTGGCGCAGAATGATAGTACTAATGTTGCCCGAGCCGCTGCAAAAACTTTTGATATTACGTGTACTTTACATTTTTCAGATATTCGGTCAAGTAAAGGAAACACAATCGGATTTCAAAACCAAGATCGTTCCAATTTACTGCAACTTGGAAGAAGATGGTTTGGGACTTGATGAAACGTCGATAAGAATTCTACAAGCAGAAGTCAACGTTTTTATTCACTCGGCTGCTACTTTGAGATTCGACGAACCTTTAAAGTGAGTTTGATCTTAGCAATAGACAAGATCTTTAGCTGAATTTCTTTTATTTCGCTGTGCTGCATAACTGTAGCCTACTGTAAATCGGTATTCAAGCGTAGGATAATTGACTTATTTGTATGTGACTTTTAATGACAATTTATTTTTTACATACAAGAAAAAAGATCCTCTAAAAGTAACAAAAAGAGGACATCAAGAAAAACGGCTTACCATGCCAAATTTTTCAAAACAGAACCTCTCATATACCGGTACATTTGTTTGGAAATATACAACGCTGATTGACTTCAATGTGCCAAATGCACGCAAAAAGATCCAGTAAATCAGTGACCTCTCCACTAGTTTTACCAAAGGAATATAATATCAAAACATTTTTTTAGGTTGGCCTTCAAGCTCAACACCCTGGCGGTTCGTTTGGTTGTCAATTTGTGTCGGGGAATGAAAAATCTCGCAGCGCTAGTGCATGTGTCCACAGGTGAGCTGAGATTAATTTTGGCCAACGCTGAGATTGTGCTGCGTAAATGCGCGAATTAATTGAGCAAATGCTAAGTCATTACGCAAGGCGTTGTATAAGAAAGTGTTACGACGACTCTGAGTCTCAACTTTTTCAAATTAAACCAAAACGTAATGACATTATAACGTTTATGAATGGCATAATATATGCCCCGGTTTACAATAATTAATTAGGCAAAGGTAGTATTACAGTAATATTTAGAAACTACTGAAGAGTACTATTTATTTATGCCAAGCTTACTCACAATTTTTGTATTAGACCAAAATGGTGTTTATGATAGGCTTGAATCATTTTTCTATTTCGTTAACTTCCAGCATACTCTTACTGCAACCGCAAGGTGGTGCACGAGGAGGTTTACCAAACTGGTTGGGATTTTGACAAACTCCATGATGCAATGCAATGGATGACGGACGAAATGATTGAGAAACTCACACCGAATATTCTCAGAGACAGGTGAAGATTTTTGGCCAAACGCTACTTTTTTAATACGCAACAGATCAGGATAATTGACAGGCATAGCTTAGCGAATTTGTATTTGTGTTTGAGTTATTTTTTATTTTATATCCCAATTCCGCGAGGTTTGTTTTCTGTTGTCTAATTGGTAACGATTAAATTTCATTTATAGTTTTGCACAAAAAAATTATTTGCAAGCAAAGAATTGGAATCTGATATCATTTCCAAGGTTCTTTTTAAAATTTCTAACTCCAGCCTGACTCTGGCAACTATGCTTTTGCAAAGGGTCTTCAGTTGTTTTCGCTTGAGGTGCTAATAATACAAACCAATTGTGACAGACCAAACACGTACACACTGACGAAAGCGTTCGGCGAGGAGGTTGTCGTGAAGGAAGGGGAAGGACTTCCGATCTGTATCGTTCGACCAAGCATCATCGGTGCCGCCTATGATGAGCCAGTGCCAGTAAGCAATATAGATATTCCTACTAAAAAACCCGTTTGAATTTGCTAATTGTTTGTTTATGCTTAATTGAACAGAATTGTCTAAAACACTTTCAGGAAACGAAATTTTTGCAGGAGCGCGTTATGATGGGTTCTACTACTAGATTTCAATAGAAAGAAGATGGTATAAAAATATATCGAAACGTATGATGATTAATAATCGTTTTTTATTGAAATTTATTAGGTGAAAGGTAATTCTTGGCCATTGGAGAAATAAATTGTATTTCACTGCGATTGTGAAAAATGCACGTACAAAATTGTTGTAACAAATGCAGCTTTTGATAAATTTTTAAACTAACACAATTTTCCAGTAACGATTAGCTTGATTGTTTGAGCTCGCGTTTCGGCGAAAATTAAGTTTATTGTCATATACGCAATAATCATCATTCCCATTTCATAACAATGTGCGTCATTACTGCAAACTTGTTTTAACAATGGTCTAGTTTTTGGTTAATGGTTAATCAATAACAGAATATGGTTTCGGTAAATCGTACGATCTGAAAAAATAAAGCAAACATAGACAATTTGCAGCGAAAGCTTCTTTACGTGTCATTCGAGAATCGTAATTACCATACCTCCGTTGTCTTTGCCATTTTTTGACCAATTACAGTATAGCATTAAAAATACCGCTATACTGCACGAGATTTTATTTGGCTAAGAAAAGCCGGCATTACAGCAATTGCATCAAACCAACTTCTTACACTTAATGATGTAAGAAGTTGATTTGATGCAATTGCTGTAATGCTCTCCATCATTATCCTGCAAGAAATACAACAGTTGAGAAGCACAATCCTTAATGTAACTCCCACCCTAGAAACATGGCATCCTATTTCCAGATCCAGCATCCTATTGCTCGACTGCCGCAGGTGGTCGTTGCATGCTTGTGATTGTTTCATCACTATCGGATTGCAGTGAAAAAGAAATAAAAAAAAAAAGAAACCAGAGTAAGAAATATGTCATGGCGCTGGCATTGCGTATCAATTCTTTCTGTCTAGTTCTGCAAAAAAGAAACGCAAAGACATGCTTATGGCAACTATGATGTCATTATTGTAAAGAGTTGTAGCTGGAATCAACATCAATTTTTATTGTTGTAATCGTTTATTTCGCAGGGCTGGTGCACCAATTTGAATGGTTTGACCGGGTTGCTAATAGCAACGGCTAAAGGACTGATCCACTCGCTCCCAGTGGCTTCACATTTAAACGTCGATATTATTCCCGTAGACTTTGTTGCGAATGGAATCATTGCTGCGGGTTGGAAGACTGGGTTGTCTCGACAAAATACGCAAATACCCCGCGACATTTCGGAAGGTAGGCTAAGTCCAAAATTTGTCAAGTTGCATTATATGGTGGAAAAGTAGTTTTGCGAAATGCCTCGCACGAAACATCCAGTGAACGCTCGCAGATTCTAGTTTACTAAAAATTAACTGCGTGAAGAATTTGCTCAAAGTAGAGGAAGTGCTATGTATCAAAAGGTTTCGAGTTGAACAAAAAAAAAAAAACACCTGATATACTTTTGAAGAATGAGTTCATAATTGCTTGCATTTTTTAAATAAAAGAACCAACAATGTCACAAAAACGTACATGTAAGTGTGCCAGCTGCAAAGGCTAAAATGTTGATAAATTCGATTCTTGTTGTTTTCAGAGGACGACCACTGCTTATCAAAGATCGACACAGTGGCTCGGTCCCTCCACTGCATTCCGGATGCTGACAGCGCTGCAACACATAGACGACGAAAATCGATGCCAATCTATCAGATTGTTGTCGGGAAGAATAATGTGAATGCCAAGCAGTGGCGTGAGTAAAATGTGTTCTACGATAGTGCAAAACTTGGAATTACTCAACGTCTTTCATGAGAATCAATTTATAGCAGTGTTACTTAAAAAACCCAAGATTGTTCATTGAAAATTTTAGTGACTTTTTAATAGTCCAATTTGCATCATTTCAATTATTCTCGAATCCAGTAATTCTAGTTGGAATGAGATAATAACTGAGGCTGATTTTCGGACGTTTAAATCGAATCTATCAATAAATTTAATCAGCTGAATAAGAAAGCCTGTACAATGGAGTAAAAGTCCCCAGTGAACGATTTAATTGTCGCGTTGTTTGTAACCTCTATGTTTTGTCAGGTGACTTGGTACTAAAAAATTGCCACTCTTATCCGTATGACTCCGTTTTTCAAACTCCGTCGATGCAGCTTACCAATAACAAGTAAGTTTTTAACATCAAAGTGATGCTGGAATTGAGTTTTTTTACCCTTTTTTAAACAAAGCAAAGGGTTGATATCCCGGGCATAGGATTGAGATAGCCGACAGCATCACTATGAGCTTATTTTCTGTTATTATTGAGTGTAAAAATATAAATCATCATTAATATGATGATTTATCAAAGCATAATGGATTAAATCACCTACAGTTGGTTAGAAAATGCAAGACTAAAAATGATTCGTTTTTTCTTCACCCTTCGTTGCCCACTTTTAAGGTGGGATTGCTAGTAGTGGGCAGCCACATCATGGCTTCCCATCGCTTTTGTCGTCACTCTCAGATACAAGATCTGAGCGGTTTCATTATGCAATTTCTTTACCTAGCATGTAACTTTTTGTAGAACTCTTTATCGCCTTCAAGCGTTTGTGGTCGATTACATCCCAGCTTTCTGTGCGGACAGTGTTCTTTCTTTTCTGCGACAAACCCCAAAGTAAGTGCATGTTCGCAAAATACAAGGTTGACTTTGCACACCTGCATATAAGGTTACATGATTGTTATTATGTTATTTGCATCCTGGAATTGTAAGGTTGTGACTGGTTAATTGCAGCAAATTGAACGTTTGCAAACTTGTAATTATATCGTGAATATTTTTTGCATCGGAGCAAAATTGAAAATTCATACTAAAAATTTTTTGCATCGTTTTGTTACGTTTGTATTTTTTGATCTTCAAGCTCTTTCGCGCCCCTCCACCTGAAAATATCAAACGTTTATCGTATTGTACGCTTTTGAACCTAAGCCGAAGTTCAAATTTCTGCTACGGCAAAACATGTTTTCGGTTTTTATCAGAAATTGGCTGAAAAGCAAGACATCTAATTAATACATCAAACGAGGACTAAAAGCAAAATCAATGGGGGGTTATCTAAAGTTAGGAGAATTGCATAAGACTAGACTGGCGTTGACTCCGTTCTTTTTGACCCAGCCGTTTCCGAGATATTCTACTTCAAACATAACTTATTAGGGGCCTCTATGTCGTAAACTTTAATAATTTTTATTGGCTACTCTGATGTTGGTGGCCTAACGTCGTTGCGTCGCCATCCCAGTCCTAACCTAAAGCAACGCCGCTATTAGGGTACTGCATTGAGTCGTTTCGCTGCGCACTAATCACTTTGATCTCGTTGTTATCAAAATAGATCCTAAGTGTAAAAAGAATAGACTGTACGCCGCACGGCAGCCTAGATAACAAACGTCTAAGAACAAAGTGAAAGTAAGGGTAGTGGGCTTGGTAGTAGGCCATTGTTTGCAACTTAGTCGGAAAAGTTTATTCTAGGTTTACAAAATACTGTAAGTAAATACAATAAGCCTTTTCAGGTAGGCTACTGGCACTCTGGTAGTCTTATTATTAGGTATGAGACTGTACTTTGTAGCCGAATAATAAAAGCCTTATTGCTATGTTAGGCTATGATTTAGATGGAAACGTATCTGACTACTTGATTTTTACGGAGATCGCAATACTCCCGTCGAGTTTAATCTTTTTACTAGCTCGGATCTGTTGTACTGACAAGATCAAACTGATTAGTGCACAGCGACACTACTCAATGCAGTAGCCTAACGGCGACGTTACTTTGGATTAGAACTGGGATGGCGTCACTAACGACGCTAGGCTATCAACGTCAGGGTTGCCAATGAAAATTATTAAAATTTACATCATTATAGAGGCACCGACGTCGTGTTTGAAGTAGAATATCTCTGAAACGGCTGGGTCATAAAGAATGGAGTCAATGCCAATCTAGTCAAATGTGATTGGCCAAACGTTAGATACCCCCATTGATTATGCCTTTAGTCCTTGTTTAATGATTTATTGTGTTCACGTTTTTGTTCGAGAACGCTTCCTTTTGAACGTACTTCTTCTTTTACACTGCTTTATATATGCAAAGATAAATTCCATAAATTATTTGCACAACTGCGTTACAATAATTTTCAAATTGTTTCAACTGTTTTTAATTTGATCTGCGGCCTCCGCGGTATCAAATTTCATTAGGATATGATTTTTAACGTATACCTAATTAACTCGACAGTGTAACCCCCTCTCGGACACATTTTAAAATCCAAACTTGCTCAGACAGATAAAAGCGTTTTCTCTTTCCAGAATGTTGCGATACCAGAACCGGATATCAGGGTTGATCGACACTCTGTACTTTTTCATCAGTCAACAGTGGCAGTGGATGGATGGAAGCGTCGAAAAGCTACAGCGGGATATGTCGGAAGAAGACAGAAAGGTACCAAAAAAAAGTTAAATGCGGTTTACGTAACTCTTTCCTAAAATTATTGGAAGGTCTGTCACTCTTCACCATTGATTACGAACTTTAAATGCTTTTATGAACAATTTCCAGTATAAAAACATGATATCACGCAGCATTAAACAACATGTTCTATACCTATTTTTAAACAAAGTAACATAATTTGCAAAAGTTTACACGAAATAGCAGTGATGATTCAAAAGCATCCATTTTTTTAATAAAAAAATTCAAGGTTTTTTTGAGGGCTTTTGCGGTTTCGCCTATAGCAGTTTAATAATAGCTAAATTATAATTAACCGGCCAGTTGGTCGAACGGTAACGCGTTCGTTTCTGGAGAGGGAGGTTAGAGGATCAAATCTCTGGCAGGTTAAATCGGATGCAGTGTTGCCATCGGCTCGCCACCGCCGCGACATTTCTTCGAAAGGAGCAGTGTAGCCCGGGCGCAATGACGCGGATATGGGCTCCACCAACTCGTTACACGCTTCGGCGTATTACAGCGAGTATAATCAAAGATTTGATATTTTTATCCAAAGGCGTTCAATGTAATTTCTCATTCTATCGACTGGGAAAAATACATGCGCGATTACGTCATTGGGAGTAAGAAGTTCATTATGAAAGAGAACGTTGACGACTATCCTGCGGCCAGGAGGAGATTAATGAAGTAAGTTGAGCAAGTTCCAAATTTTTGGTTGGTTTTTTACTTTTTCTCAGTTAAATTTACGGCTATACAGTTCGAAGCCTCAAAGCAAATTTGCTTAGAGCGTCGGTCCAAGAACTCAATAACCAGACCTAGGTGGTAATCGAAGCAAGATTAAACGAAATCTGAAGGCTAAATCAATGAGTTACCTAAAATTTGGGAAATCGTATTATATTAGGTTGGCATTGACTCCATTCTTCTGAACCAAGCTGTTCCAGAGATATTCTACATAAAACACGACGTAAACGCCTCAATCATCATAATTTTCATTGGCAACCCTGACGTTGATAACTTCGGCGACGTCATCTTAGTTCTATCTTGAAGCAACGCCGCAAATAGGTTAAGACACAGAGACCTTTTGATTTATAGATTAATATAGGCCTCTGTGGGCTACGCTATTGCATTAAAACATCAGTGTTCCCAATAAAAATTATAGTCAGAGTGGCCCCTATACGTGATCGTGTTTGAAATAGAATATCTCTAGAACGGCTGGGCCAAAAAGAATGGAGTCAACGCTTATCTAATAAGATTGCCCTAATTTTCGATACCTGAATATTTCTACATCTCGGAAAAAAGCGACCCGCAAGACAAGAAGCTTGGTTTGTATGAATTATCCTATACCATGTCCGATAATAAGCAATGTGAGTTATACAGGCGTAGATTCTGACAAACTCTACAACTTACTGTAGTTGATGATCGGATTTTTTTTTTTTCAGAACACGGATTATCGGATATACCTTACAAGGACTCATCTTTGTAGCATTTTGGCGCTGTTTTGTGTCTAGAACCTTTGTAGCTAAAGGTTTGTGGAAGTTTTTCATGACAATCATCTTCAATTTTGTAAAGTTTTTCAGATTCTCTAGCACTGTGAACAAATAAGAGTTTTTTGCCTGGTTTCCAGGACTTAAAAAGTTTTTTTGAACTTACAGTAAATGCAACATTTAAAGCGAAACTCCAGGCGTTTTGAGAATGTGTGCGTATACAACTTTGAACTTGATGATGTCATTGATATCGACATGAGAATCGAACCTATGTGATCAAGAAAGAATACACAATGATACCGTTACCCCAAAGTTGAAAATACGCAATAGCATGGTGTTGTTTAATTGTTCCACTTTTTGTTTTGTTTTTAGCTTTTGTGTGAATATTATTGTATAAAGCATTGTATTTTTTTATTTCATGAAGCCTATAGCTTAGTTGATGATTTCTAAGAATCTTGTAGGTCTATTTGCTCTTCCTGCTTACTTCAAATGCTGTTGTATTCGTTTAGTGCGTTTCGTTATGTAGCTTTATAGTCAGATGCGTATAAGCCAGTTACAGTCAGTAGCGTAGCCAGGGGGGGGCTCGAGCCCCCCATTGGCTTGTGAAGTATACAAAATCGCATGTTTTTATTGCTTTTGAGGCCGATTTTTTGTGAAAAATTGAAAATAGCCTCCCCATAAGAAAACAGCCCCCCCTCAAACGTTTGAATTTGCGAAATTGGACGAAAAATCACTCTTAATTTCGGTGAAGACCTTTTTTTTTTTTTTTTTGGAGACCACCTAATTTTGGGCGGAAAAAACCTTTGAATTTCCGAGCTTTCCGAGAAAATTTCTCTCAATTTTCGGACAAACCGTGTGAAAGTGATTCAAGAACAATGAAAATTCGGGTCAAGGTCGTTAGCACTTTTCTCACTCTTTCAAAATAGCCCCCCTCTTTTCCAAATCCTGGCTACGCGCCTGGTTACAGTCAATTGCAAGTATTTTAATGTGCGGTTGCCTATTGGTACGCATTTGTCATGATATAACGTGAATTTTAGTGTTTCATGCACCTCTTTTTTTGGTGTATTTAGTATTGCAATTCGATACCAGTATTTAAAATGAAACATAATTTTAATAAAAAGCATTTACCGCTTACTGTACAGTATATTTGTCAAACGCTAGCAAAAGGATGTTTCTTTGTTTGGTGCACATTTATCCTCCTTTCATTGGGACAGCATCGAACACTAACTGTTGGATGATCCGCTCACTTTTCATTTGCAATTAAGTGCTCCGTATTTAAAGGAATCCACAGCTGCTTAGGAGTTTCCAGTGATCCAATGTTCTTGTGAATTTCTTCAAATTCTTGTCCACTGATTTTGCTACCTGTTCGTAGTCACCAAACAGAAATATTCATCGTAAAGCGCCTTATCCAAACATGATTACTGACCAGGGTGTGAGTTGAACTCGAATTATGTGATTAGAGTTGTCGTTAAAACGACTCCTTTACCCGTTCAGCCACGATGCCGACTTTTGGACTCATGCACGTAGCCAGAACGAATTTTTTTTGGGGCAACCAAAACTTTAGGGAGGCAATGGCTTTCCAAATGATTTCAGAAAGGATATATGAGCTGTTTTTGCCACCAAATTTAGGTGAAGACCAAAAAAAAAATTGAAGGTCTTCACGACCTGCAAAGCTGTTTTAGAGGACTGTAATTTTGCTTCAACTTGAATTGTCTGGCATACGACATTTTCTTCCAAATCAGTTACGGGGGGAAAGTAACGGATTCAAGCACTAAAATACATGAAATTTTGTTAAAAATGACGTTTAACTAAAATTATTTGGGGGAGCAAAATGAAATTTTGGGAGTTAGTTGTCCCCCTGCTCTCCCCTGGCTACGTCCCTAATTGGACTAAGTCGATTTCCGTAGCCAAAATTAGCTAAAATTAAATTTGCATGAAAAAGGAAATTCAAACTATACGGAGAGTCAATGGACTCCCTGACTGAGATAAAAAAAAATCAGTGACTTTGGCATAGGCCTACTGTAGACTACCTACAGTAACCAATTGAAAAATGAATCTGTTTTTGCCCAATAAAAATATGATTTCATAAAAAATTGAGTTTTGTCAAAAATTGGCTTAGTGGTAGTGATAACATGGTCTCAGATTGATTACAGACTGCTGACTGTCCACCAGTTTAGAAAGTTCTAATTTTGCGATAAACCAGCACTTATTTTAGTCATTTAGTTTTTACGCCACGCCGATCGAAGTGCGAGGAAAAGGAACACGCCGTTTTGGACGGGCTATGATTTACTTTCAACATTCCTGTTTTTTCGAGCCCTCCAATTTAATCTTTGAAATTAAAAAAACGTCTTCCTTCTCTGGATAGCAATTACTCGGCAGTTTTTCACCATTTCACGCTTTAATTTATGTCATTGAAGGGCATTAGCGCAGCGCCGAAGCTATTTTTGCGTTTTCTGCGCAAAATTGGCGCAAGATTTTACAACTTACTTTTTGATTTTACAATGGTGATTTTTTCGATTTACAGATTCAGATTTATTTATTCACACCAAATTTAAACACTTCACAAATGAATGCAAAAATTGGGAGACAACAAAAGGACCGTATACGGTCATCAGTGTCAGCTGCCACCCAAATTCAGGTCAATAATTTAATGAATACCACTGATGCCAACTAAATTTGTAAATTAGGGAATTTTTCAAATAAAAATGTTATGTTTTAGCAAATATTAAACAATGAGGATAACAAAAAAACAAACATAGTAGACAGAATAATCAGCAAAAAAAAATCACAAGAAAAAAAAGAGAACAAAGGCAATAAATAAATAAATAAAATGGAAAAGCAAAACAAAAGACCAACAGCTAATATCAAGCCAAATCAATTCTTTCTTCACTAATTATTTAGTATAGCAGTTTGGCCATCGCCTCTTACATTGATATTTAAAGGAGTTATTAGAAAGATTTTTTAAATCACTGGGTATCTCACGCCATATTTTTGGGCCTGAGAAAGAAATGGTTGATTTGCCTTTTTCGGTTCTTGTAGAAGTTTGGACGAAGTTTGACTTGGTAGAATTTGTAGTGCGATAATGATGAAACTTTTCGACCTTTGATTTCACCAAAACTATAAAACGTAGCGATTTCACCAAAACTATAAAACGTAGCGAGTTCGTTTTTTTTGCAAAAGTTTTAGAATTTTGTGGTGTATTTTTTGATATATAGCCTCGCTAGGCCGGAGTTCCCCTTGAAGCATTTTGCATTAAGCGATCAATCTTCGCTACTTATTTTGAGCCATGTCTTGAAGTTTTTATCGATTAATTTGAAGCTGTATTTTTGACAAATAAGTTAATACCCTCCCCCCCCACAAAAAAATAAATTAATAGTAAAAATAATGTTTTAAAAGTGTCTTTGAATCACTTTAGAGGCCTCAAAAGGGCAAAATTTTGGCAAATTTCTTATCGTGCACTTTGGTCTACAGGCCATTGCAGGTGGCACAGCCCCCCGGCTAGTGACTATCGCTATTGATTACAAGTTTGGGTTTGATTTCAGTTTCTCAGCAAAATTAATTTGATGAACAGCGAAAATTTGGAATATTAAACGCTGCATTGTATTTAGATGTTGAGAGCTCAATGACAAATCATAGATGCTAAAACATTTGATAAACCTGTTAAAATCATTAAAAATAATCTGCCCTGCTTTCAAGTAATAACTGAAGACTCAATTTTAAATCTTTGTTTGTGCATGTGTGTCTGATTGATTATTGGATTTTGCAATCTTGTGACTTAAATCCAGGGATATCTAGAACATCGGGATCGCTCACTGTAATTAATTATGCGCTGACAACAGTGGTGCTAGAAATTTTTTTACGTTTTGTAGATATAAACTAGAGACAGAGTTGCAAAAATACGAAAACCATACTACATTGAAAACCGTACTACTTCCATGAGAAAATTATAGACCTGGGTTCAATTCCAGAGTCGTTTCTAAATTATGCAGATTGAAAATCAGCTAAAAATTTAATTGAACCGTAGCAATACTCAAATAAAATGACAACACCCGATTTAAAAGTTAACTAGCAAAAAGCGAATTCACAAATTCAAACAATAAATAATAAATCGAACAAAATCTCGGTAAAACTACAGTATAGCCAAGTCCAAACTGGCACAGCATGTAACATTAGCTTTTTGGGGGTGAATTTGGAAGCAAGTTTTCTAATGCCACGGCTCATATTTGCAAGAGTCTCGATCTCGCATTGGCTGATGCGCTTTAGCTCATTTTTAGCAAAACAGTTGAATAAAGCTTTCAGGATATGATTGAAATTGCTAATAACTCGCGTTGAGGATTTAAGCAATATCCTTTAGAAGAGTCCAGCAAAGGGCACTTCGTCTTTCAAACACAAAAACTGCAGTCGAGCGCTTTCACGGACAGCTACTTAGTTGTAAATCTAAACTCCCAAAACACAACTAGCATGGCAGTACTGCTTGGGACTTGGGAGCATATAGGCCACCACGATTCGCTAATACCACTAGAAGGCTTTTTGCTCTCCAAACCCGGGATATGTTCAGTATCAATCAACAATTCTTTGCAGCCAAAGCATTTTCTTGGCTGAGATATGCATCTTGCTATGTACCCAGCAACGCAATAGGTGACAGCGGTATCATCATCATAACTTCGTCAACTTCAATTTCTGAAGCCCATTTTTTTAAGTTTTATTTCCTCCAAACAGTCCAAAGCTTCCATGTCATCCTCTGTTGAGTTAGTTGATCTGGTATTTAGGTGAGCCAAGGTATGCAAAGCATTTTGGCGAAGTACAGGCAACGAATCTTTTTTCAGCCTAAAATAGCTGCGGAATTGACACAAAAGTTGCCACCTTTTATTCGCCTATACCGGCCAAAACGTCCTTTAACTGGATCATTGGTAAATTTGCCAAGTAATATAATACTTAAATCCATGCTTGTTAATGAGGTGGAAGGTCATTGCCACCATTGCCTACAGGGATAAGAGTGCAGGCAGTAAACGTTTCAGCTGTTAAGCCTGATTGACCAGATGCTTTACATTCTTTCAAGATTGCAAGTGCTTTTAGCAAAAACTGGAGAATGTAGTTGCTAGATCCATCTTCATCGAGACAAAGGGGTTTACACATTGAATCGTTCTTTCGAAATCCTGAAAAGTGCAATAGGTGATTAATTATTTTCAATTACATAGCTATAAATATATGAATAGGACTGGTATGAAAAATAACACTTTGGTTGCAATAACTGCCAGCTCAAGACAAGGCAAATTGTTATTTAGTCACTCAGTAACAACATATAGCAGTCATAGAGATTGATTAAAATTGCGACAGGAAAGTTGCGAAAGAATTTGGCGGACAAGTCAAGCAACCACCCTAATTGTCAAGAAAACTTTCTAATTTAGCCAGTAATATTGAGGTCAATATTTTTTATGTTATGCACTGTTGTTAGATTCAAGCGTTTAAATGCAGCGGATATAGCTTAAATTTGAAAGTTACGAATAATTCAGCATTTAAATAAGTTCAAAATTTTAACTCCACCATCAAAGCTTCAAAAAAAGACCATCAATTTTACATACAAAGTGCAGTTTATTACGTAAATTGTATAGAACAAAAATTGAAAAGGGAACATCGTTTAAAAGGTACACTACGAAAGCAATCGAACAAACATCAAAATTCACAAAGGTCATGCTAAAAGCAGAGAACAAAAAATTACGAGTTGCATGCCTAAGACAGCTGTTTCGCCTAATTTTAAGGCTCATCAGGGCCAAAATGACAAATATTACAGGATTAAAACTTCCAAAAAAAAAACTCAATAAAATAATTAATTATTCGCATTAAAACTCTGTCCCATAACAATCTTTTCCCAACAAATTATGCTAAATTAATTAATTCTTTCTAACTGAGAGATCGCTACCGAATGAAACTCTGGGTCTCGAAGTGCTAAACTCACAGAAATATTTACCAAATGAAACTAGGTTACGGGCTATTAATCTAACTGAAATACTTACGGAATAAAGAAATCTTTACCGAAATATTTGATTCCTTTCATATTGTACCTTTTAAAAGGTGTTCCCTTTTCAATTTTAGTTTAATACGTGATTACTGCACCCCACTCAGCTTGGATGGATTTCCTTATGCTACAACTTCGCTATCCCTTTTTTTTAAATTGTATAGTGAATTTTTTGAACAAAATAGAAGTTTTTACCTTTCCATGAAGATTTGAGAGATATCACTTTCCACAAATTGTTAATAAAAGTCACAGTTTCCGGTTGCAACGAAGCTTGGATAATTAGCATTATAATGAATCAGAACATGGGTTGTGGGTTCACGAAAGAAACCTGAAAATAAGCATACAAATGTGTTCAACACGAAATGCATCCCTAAACTACAAGGTTTATTTTTGTAGAGAAGCATAGGCGTAGCCAGGGGGGCCCCAGGGGTCCGCCCTCCTCCCAATGAAATTGCCACCAGTGACAAAAATGTGACAAAAAGCCTATTGTTTTTTCAGTTTAAGTTTCTTTTAGTATCTTCGCGTACAACTGTACATGTGTGCAACAGTAATTAACAATAAAATTGATGACCAGGAGGCCCGGGCTACCTTAATTCCAACTAATTTAAATGTATAACCAGGGTGAAACTAAGAGTTTTTGTCTTAAAAAGTAGCTACCTCAGGCACTCATCTAACCTTTCCATGAACGTAATGCAATAATCAGGGTCAGATTTACCATATGGCACAGTGACAGGAGCCCCACGGTAAGACTCTTTTTGGTCAGATGGTAAGACTCATTTTGGTCTTCACGTATATTTGGCAGGAAGATGTTGCAAAAATCCCCATTCCAGGGGCCCCGCGTAATGTAAATCCGGCCTGGGCAATAACATGGTTAGTAGGTGAAACTATTTATTGTACGATTTTTCTATAACAGCTCACCTCCACCTTGCCAGTTGCTATGCGAGAAAATGCTTTTGAAAAATTAGCTAAGGGGAAAAGCTCATTGAACGAATTATTGAATTTGATTTAAGGGGCCTGCACCCCCTGGCCATACATGTACTACTATAAATGGCTATTTTCATGACAAAGCAAAAAGCTTTAAGAAAAATCTTCAAGTGGATTATTATTTTCTGCTAATATATTGCAGAAGGCAAGATATCTTACTTCCCCCTACCAGGGCCGAATCACTTACAAAATTTAACACCGTAAAATTTTTTTCCATAGGTTTTTAAATTAAATATCTAGTTCTTTTAAATTGCTCTGAACATGCGTAAAATGTGATCCAATGTCATCAAAATAGCTTTTTTTCGAAAAAATTTTTTCAATTTTTTTCAAGATGGGGGCTTCGCCCTCGAGACGGGGTCAGACATACAAGTGGCGGTGGCGCCACCTCCAAGCTCAGGTGGCGCCACTTGCAGCTTCAGGTGGCGCCACTTCTAAGTTGAAGTGGCGCCACCTCTAAGTTTAGGTGGCGCCACTTGCAGCTTCAGGTGGCGCCACTTCTAAGTTCAGGTGGCGCCACCTGAAGCTTCAGGTGGCGGTACCAAAATCACAGGTGGCGGTACTAAAATCACAGGTGGCGGTACCAAAATTTATTAGTACCGCCATCTGAGAATTGAAGTGGCAGTTGAGATTTGAGTTTGTTGATTTATTTATCAACTCACAAGGCTAAACTGAGAAGCAATGGAAAGTGAATGTTAGAAATTCTAGAAGATAGGCTAATGTTTAATGAAGCAGTGAAGTGTTTAAGCAGTTTTATTGGCATAATGTGTAGGCTAATGCTGAATGAGGATGAATTGGGAATTGATTAGGCCTATGCGTGTAGATTACTGGTCATAAGCACAGCTTACTGTTTTTAAGGAGTGAAGTGTCAAGAATGTGGGACGCAGATTTATTGGGGAAATCCGAGGCAAATGCCTCTTGACTTTTACTTGTAGGTTTTTACTATTTGTAGGCTACTGTGTTAGTAGTACTGTAGCCTACCCTTTCAGCCTTTCTCAGTTCTGAGTTTCTGGCCATAGTCCAAATCCAGGCTTTGATGAATGATGAAGATAAGCACTTGTATTAGGATGCTACCTTCCTGTGTAGCAACTTTGGAAGGTTGAAAGTCACTGTTTGGAAACTGAATAGAAAGAAGCGCTGTTAATTAGTACAGTAATTTTCTAGCCTATGTGTTACCGTATCTGTTAGCCTATCGCTACAAGTGATCTCATCACAAAAAATAGATTTCATCACAGTGATTTGGCCATAAAGTAGCCTAGGGGTTTTAAAGCAAGATACTAGCTCCGAGGATGCTAGAGTAGCCTAGTTTAATGTCTGCCTTTTTCAGTCAGTGCTTGAATTGTAATAATGCAATGGCACAATTGCAATACAATTGCCAGGTAAGCTTTTTTTGTCTTCAGAATGTCGCAATCACTGTGTGACGAGATCACTGGCAACCTAACCTCCATTATGGTTAGACTAGGCTTACGCAATATATCAGATTCAGATATTAGTAGCTCTTGTACAGGGTTAAAAGTTGATGCTGTTTAAAAGCAGCGTAAAGACAAATCGATATCGATAATTCACACAAAAAGCAAAGAATTGTGATACAGTAGGCTACCATAGTTGTTATCAGAATCAAAAAGCAAAGACTGTAAAAGCAACAAAAAGCAAAGATATCAAAAACAAAAAGCAAAAATTAGTAATCCACTAATCGATGCTAAATTGCGAACAAAAATTTATATTCTGTTTTTCACTAGGATGCACTGAAATGTTTGCTGTATTGACCATTAAATGTAACTTGTGAGAGGAAAAACTGGTATCATTACTGTAGCCTACTATAAAGGATATGAAAAATATGCTTTAAGGATGGGAAGAGATTTGGCGAATGTTCCATTCGCACAGGCATTTTGAAATAAAGCCTAAAAAACTAACCCTTAGCCCTAACCCTAACCTTAACCCCAGTTCTAGCTGTAACCCAAAGCCTAACCTAAACCCTAATCCAAACCTATAAGCATAGGTGGGCAAGTTAATGCAAAACGTTAGCGTTATTAACCACTAGTTTGTTAACAAACTTCATACCTTCGTTGACGTTAATCAGTTATTTTCTGCGTTAATTAACAGAAGTTAATAAAGTCTTTTAATTCGTTAATATTTTGCGTGTAATTTACATTTCTTTTTATTCACTGGCTTCTAGAACATGTATTGATGCTGTTGAGCTGATTGTAAGGAAATATTTATTGCTAAGGTGCTCTTTTTTGTTTTGGAAGTTGCATTTTACAGTCTAATAAAACTCATACAAATATGCAACAAGTGTTACCAGTGCAAACTGTTCTTTACTAGTACGATGAATGAATGGTGCAAGATATTACCCATGAAAACCATAACGGAAGTTGACAAAACTTAACAGAAGTTGACAAAACTTAACGGAAGTTGATTTAGTCTGTTAACATGAAAAAAACTTTTTAACGGATTAACAAGTTAATGAAAAAGTCAGCTTCATTGTTAACGATTAATGGACTTGTGCCCACTTATGCCTATAAGTGTAATAATCAAAATAAAAATTTCCAAAAAAGAGTAACGTCACTAGAATCTTTGATTATTTAACCATGCGTGTTCCATTCGCCAAGTCACTTCGCTTAGGATAATTATAAAGAGCAAGATGTAGCATAAGAGAAATGAAACAATGTAAGCTTAGGCAGACTCAACCAGAATAAAAGTTAAGTATAAAGATTCTACCAATCAATAACCTGTAAACAAAAAGCATAGAAAATAAAAGGCAATAATCCATGGAAAAAATTGAAACAGGAAAGCTAAGCATCTGTGATGATTGATAACCCAAAAGCAAAGAATGTATTATACCAATAGTATCGATTATCGATTACTACCGGTAATCAATATTTCCAACCCTGCTCTTGTGCCTCTTCATCAAAATGCTACTTTTGATTTGAGTGTTGAAGAGCTTCCTTTTCGAGTAAAGAGAGTTAGACCATGAATTGAATACGGACTGACAGAGACTGACATGCAAATTGTTATTGTATTATAGATTTTGCTCAGGATAATACCAGATTAATCCCTTTGCAGGTAGAAGCACTTCAGTTAGCAGGTTTGTAGGTTAGCTAAGTTGATCACAAGCTTAACATCAAAGGTGGAGTCAAGGACACAAGGCTCGAGGCCAAGGACACCAAAAAAATCTGAGGCCAAGGATGGGAATGCTCTAGGTCTAGGACCAAAGACACAATGCGGAAGTGTTCTCCAACTAACAAAATAAATGGTCTTTGCTCAAAATTTTTGCGAAACGCAGGCGATCTCAAAAAAAGGTCTTTGCCCACAAATTCGCAACTTTTCCACAAAATTCAATCGTCAAAATTTTTTTTTTTTGCAAGTTCTCTGGCGTGTTCAAGACAAAACAACATTGCTCATGACCTTGGCCCGTTTTCAACATGTCATAAAATAGTGCTGTCCTCAAGCTGAGGACAGGACATTTTCGAGGACTTGTGTTCAAGGCGAAGGACTTCAAATTGTGTTCTCGAGGACGTCCTTGAGGCCAAGGACTCCACTTCTGCATAACATATTGCATTTTTTTTCAATGTTTAGGTACTATTTCTGCTGTTGTTATACTTGTGAAATCTATGTTTTATGTGTTGTTTTTTGCTTTTTCTCTTATGTAGTGTTTGCTGGATTGTAATATATGGGCAATTCCGTGTTAAGGTCAACCAAATCATCAAAAATCATTTTACATAGGATGGTATTGAAAGTGGTATCATTTGAAAGCTACTTTCTTACACTTTGCAGGAATTATTTACTTTTGCATTTAACTGAACCATGTCAAAAGTTATGCTGTTTAAAAGAAATGTCACCCGAGATGCTGAAAATTCCAAAAATAAAGCAGGCATTTTCAATTATAATTTTTTCATTCAAGAAGTCAATTTTTTTGTTTCACATTTGGTTTGTACAACCAGCAATGAAAGTGGCAGATGTACTTCAGTAATTTTTTTTAATATAACGACAACCATTTGATAAAGGCAGTGTTCAAATTGGATTTGGGGGTGCTGTACGTCCGTCACAAATATTTTACTTATTTTTGTTATACTAAAATTTTACTTGCAATAAAATTGTGATACGGAGTTTTTTCTTTGAGTGCCTCTAAACCATTATAACTGACAAAAAAAATTTTTAAAATAAATTTTTTTTCTGTTGAAAACAGTGTGACGGACGTACACTTTACTAGTACGTCCGTCACTTAATTTTAACCTATCACAGATCAAGCAAGTGCTGCATAGTAATATTTGCTTAAATAAGAATGATGCATTAAATGATGCCATAAGTGTTATTGAAGCATTTTTATGGCATTTTTTTATAATGTTAAGCATCAGTGATTTGCAAGATCGGGATATATTTCACCTCTTGAGTCACTTAAAGCTAAAAAAATGTGAAAAATACAACTATTACACTTAATCAGATTTTGAACTTTTTTGCAGTACTATTATTACACAGGATTACTGGTTGGCTTTATATTTAAAGATATTATTTAGCCTTTAAAGCAAGATTTAGTGAAAAGTGGAATAGCAGAAAACATTTTAGTAATAGTATTATACCTGAGGCAGCACTAGACAAGCTAGATACATTGATTTGCCAACTTAATTTAAGTGGAAGAAATCTTGCTATTACTGCTATGAAACTATTTTTGCTGTCATGAGACTTATGCCACTGCTTTGAGACTACTGTGTTGCTGCTAAGAGACTAATTTTGTTGTTGAAGACAATTTTGTGTTAACTGAGTTGAAGAAACTAATTCTGAGGAAATTTTGTATTACATGAAGTGAGGTATACAGATCACTGTTACTGCCAAAGAGAGTTTTTATTTTTTCAGACACTATGGCTAAAAGTGATAAAGAACGTCAAGCAAACAGAAGAAAAAAATTGAAAGAAAATAAAGTGCTTTATCTGAATCATTTAAACAAGGATCGTATTAGAAAAGCAAAGGAAAGAAAAATCAAAAAAAGTTGCATGACATTTCAAGAAGTTGAAGAGCATAAGTTTAAAGAAAAAATTCGCATAAGAGAATATCGTGCAAAAATGAAAACTTCTTCAAATGAATCCAGAACTACACCTTTGCCATCATTGTCTCCATATGCATCAAAACAGGCTACTGGGAAGGCATTACGAAAAATATCTCGAGCTTTGCCAAACTCCCCAAGAAAACAAAAATTTTTAATTGTCAAAGCTGCTGAATCAGTAGGATTGAATCTATCAGAGAAGTTGAAAAAGAGCCGCAAAGGTTTGTCAACAAACACAATCACAAATGTGAGAAATTTTTACAACAAAAGTGATATATCTTGGCAAGCTCCAGGTCGAAAAGATAGAATCATTATAAGACAAAAAGACAAAAATGGAAAAACCACACAAAAGCATACACAACAACTACGATACATGACTATGTCCTTGAAAGAAGCTCATCAACTATATCTAAATGAGACTAAACATCCCTGTGAAAAAGTAGGTTTGTCAAAATTTTGTGAGTTAAGACCACAACACATCAAAACTTTTGATGAAATGCCTCATAATGTATGTGTTTGTGTATATCATGAAAATGTTAGGCTGCTTCTTATTGCACTAAATCAAATCACTGGTTTAAAAACAAATTTTGGGGAATTTGTGGCTCAAGTAACATGCGATGAAAATCACAAAGACTGTATTAATCGATCATGTCTGGTATGCAAAAATTTTCTTTCTGAATTTGAGCCTAACCAAGTAGAAGAATGCAATCTTGCTTATTATCAATGGCAAGCCCAAGATAAAAGAATGGAAAAAGTTCTACTGCAGAGTTCACCAAAACAAATTTTTGAAGAATTAGAGCACCAGCTAAAATATTTTCTGATCCATCGCTATGTTAAGAAGCAGCAGTCCAAAGTATTTGATGCATTGGTATCCTCATGCAACCACAAAAAAGTTGTTTTACAGTTGGATTTTTCTGAAAATGCAAGTTTAATTGATCAAAATGAAATTCAAGCAGCCCACTGGAACCATGATCAAGTCACTTTATTCACAGGTCATGCATGGATCGATTTTGATTGCAAAGAAAGTTTTGTAATTGTGTCAAATGATTTAAACCACACAAAAGATGCTGTGTATGCGTTTGTTTCCTACATTTTGGAGTATTTGAAAAAACAGTATCCTAGTTTAAAAATTGTTGATATATGGAGCGATGGAGCTGCATCACAATTCAAACAACGGTATTTGTTTGCAAATCTTTATCCATGGCAAGAACAGTTTTCAATAACAATTTCTTGGCATTTTTTTGCCACTTCACACGGCAAAGGTGCAGTTGATGGAATTGGTGGCACGGTGAAAAGATCTGTATGGCGCAACATAAAATCTACAAGCATTGGTCTAGAAAATGCTGAAGCATACAGTAACCTAGCTTCGAAGCGAAATCCAAACATTCACATTAAATTTATTTCTAAAGAAAAAGTACAAACAGAAGCAAAAAAAATGGCAGATCGCTGGGAAGACGCATTGCTTGTCCCAAACACCCAAAAGCTTCATTTCGTCAAAGTTGAAGATAAGTATCACATCTCTGTAGCTCACACATCTAATGATGAGCCTTATATTGTAGCTATTGCATCAAATGTTACTGAGTATGACGATGAAAAAGAATATCTGCAGGGTGATTGGGTACTTGTTAGATATGATGATGAACTTTATCCTGGAGAAATTAAGCAAGTAGTTCAAGAAAGCTATGAAATTGCAGTCATGTACAAGAGTGGTGGATCATGGCGATGGCCTGCGATAGAGGACAAAATTTTTTACATGTATGAACAAGTTGTAAAAAAGTTGAGTCCACCAGAGGTAGTTGGTTGTCGCGGACAATTTAAATTTGAAGAACTCAAATAACATTTTGAACTGCTTTTAATATTTCCTTTCAGCATTTTATGCATATCAGAGTTTTTCAAGTGCTATATGATTTTGCAACATGTGCTTTTTGCAACTATTAAACAATTTTCTAAAAATTTGTGTTTTTTGCAAGTTCAGTTTTTTTAGAAGTTTAATCCTAATTGATTGCAAAAAGGATGTATCAATTAAAAACTAGACAAAATTATCTGATATGCAATATTTTGGAAAAATAAAGAAGTCATTTGTAACAAAAATTGCAGATGTACGTCCGTCACGATACATTTGTACATCCGTCACGCTGCAATATGTGGCACTGTGAGGTCAGCTGAAGTAAAAATATCAAACCACAGCTTTTTAGAGATAGTAATTTTACTCAACATACTGATCTAATTGAAAAATATCATCTGCACACTCACAATTCAGAGCGTTTTGCCAAAACCAAAACATAGGTACAACTTTTTCATTTCTCTGCGTACGTCCATCACGAGCATTGTTGATGCTCTATCAATTTTTTGGAAAGCATGAACAAAAATTTTTTGGGTGAGAATTAAGTGCAGAGAGTTGCCTTACTATGCTGCATAGTTGAATTGTAAAAATATTTGCTGATACCTTATCTAATAGAATATTTAACTCTCCGAATTGTACGTCCGTCACGCTGGAATTGCCCATATGTTTAAGTCATCCCCAGTTTATTTCTATTGAATTGGTTACATTTGTAATGTTTCTTCTGACTTAATTAATTGCTCATTTGATTAAAATTGCATATTGGTGCAAATAGAATAAAAATAATAAATGCACAAACTTATTCTGATCTGTGGTGCTAGTACGTAGAAGAGTATTTTTATTTAAGGCAGTGGCTATTTTGCCTGCAGAGGCTAAATAGCCCCATGTTATTTTGCAATTAGGAGGCAATATAGTCCTAAACGCTACCAGTATCTTGCCTCCAATGTCAAAATAGCCCTAACCTTAACCCTAAGCTTTACCTCAACCCCAACCGAAACAGAGGGAAAACACTATTTTGCCTCTAAGAGGCAAAATAGCCACTTCCTTTATTTAAATCTGAAATATCAACCCTGATCTTATGGTTTTTTAGATGTCTCTCATCATTTTGTATTTATCTGTGGTTCTGTGTATGTCTGAAATCTGAAGTAAATAAATCTGTCACTTCTTTAGTTTATTTCTGAAGCTTTTACTAATTTGTGACTTTTTTGGACTTGATAAAGAACCTTGGACTATTACACATTTGTTTATGTTTGATTTTATGATAGGCAGTATCTAAATACTGCAAAATGCATGATGGCAAAAGGCTATCCAATTCCATGAAGAGCTTTTGTAGTTGACTGCAGATTTCTTGCAGGTTTGCCTAAATTTTTATTGTAAATGTTTTTTCTGCTATCTCAAACAGTCAGATTTCCATCTAACTGGCTAATGGTGTTTGATAAGTAATTAGATATATTTCTCAAGTTAAATTAATAAGATTAGTAAGTCAAATGTAAACATTCATAGCAGTCTGTGTTTCCCTTACTAGATCATGTTACTAGCACGAAAGTTTTTAGTTACTTACAGAGAATGCAACACTACAGAAAATTCTATTATTTGGCACTAGTGAAAATTGTTGGCTTTGTGAAACATATATAGATTTTGTTGTATTTCAATGTGTTTTGATCTCGTCAAAACTATTAGACAGCATCTATAGATTATAATATATAAAGAAATCTTTTACCATTCTCTGACTATTATTTTTTAGGTTTGCTATTCTCTTGCCGGCCTGATTTTGCATGGATCTTTCAACCTCAATGGAATGTCGGCAATGAAATTATTAATCAGGTAATTTTTTTGGCTATCACATACTCGGTATCTTGTTTTGTGTTTGTCCGCTCGCACATTTCAAAAAGAAAGATGTTTTACCTTTTTGTTATTTATCTAAAGAATCTTCCTGCTGATTTTTATTGCAACATTTTTATTACATAAACTAAATTCATACCAATGAGTTTTTTTGGCAAGCTTGGCACTATCTTTGTATTTGGAGATGTAGGGACAAGAATATCCCTGTTCAGGGCAGGTTTGTTTCATTTAAATCATTTAATAAAGATAGCTCAAAATTAATTAAAAATTTTGTGTTGAAATTGTAAAATCTCAATAATTTTTGGTTGCAAAACAACTTTTTCGTTCCACGACAGTCGATATTTTTCTAAAATTAACCTTTAGTCACTAGACAGAATTGAATGCGCCAAAACCATTTTAGCAAACAATGCTACTACTGACTGTAGTGACGTATTTTGTGTAAACAATAAACCCAAATTTTTTTCAGGTAATATGATTGATATTGATTTAAAACATCATTCCATCACTCAGTTAACAAAATATTAACTGTAATATCTTCCAGTAACTGCAGTGTTTTCCTTAACAGTCTGCCGGTTAAAACAGATACTGCTGGCATCATCAATTTGCGCACTAGACCGATTATGAACCAAAATATTATTTCCATATAATATCGCATTAGAAACAACTGTTTTCAAAAGGATCCCATAAAGAAATATGACTGCGATTATGGTTAGGTGTACGGTACTAATTTGATCCTTGAAAAACTGAAAAGTGAAATTGCCAGTTTGTAACAATTTAGATTCTAACCTTACTTGCAATTGAATCAGGGTATACTGCTTTAGAAGGTGACGTTCTCTTACGTCATAGGAGCTAGGCCTATTGACTCGCTAAACACGTTTGACTTGCAACGACATTTAATTTCCCACAGTTACTGCTCTTTGATTGAAAACATGTATGGTACGGTAGTTAATAAATAATTGAACTTTTTTTTTTCAGAAACAAAATGTTGCAACACGGTAGTGGAAAAAATCTTGTTCTGATGTATCAGTATATGATGGAAGGAAAGTTTGATACCGATGTCCTTATTGACAGGTTGCAGAAGAGCAAATTATGAGAACAGCATCATTGTGGAATCTTGATCAAATGTTTGCCGCATTAAACCTATTTTACTGGAGAGAAGCAGAAAAAAGTGATCCTTTTCTCCAAACCAACTGAACTTCCAATCAAATTTTGAAACTTCGTCGTGAATTCCAGTAGTTCGCACAGCAAACTAAAGCCGTTGCCCTTCAAATTGAGTATCACTGGACTCTGCCTAATTGATCTGATACACATCATCAACAATACATAGACACAAATCTATAATTCCTCTCTTGAAAAATCAGTATACTTTTGTTCTAACCGAGATATCGGAACGATCATAAGTTATGGTACTTTTTTACCGGCTATTTATTTAGACGCAATGTGGATAGTGTGACTCACTATTGCTGTATGTTGTATATAATTATATTAATGCATATGTATCGATTACAAAATTGTTATTATCTTGATACTATGACCAGCTGCCGCTTGAAAGGGTTTCTGGACACGGTGAGGTTTTATTTTCAGGGTGGTTTTTCTTTCCTCATCTTGCTCCGTTGAGCTAAACATAGTTTTGGCCGGTTGCGCCTCCCATTGACCACCTACGTAACCGTGCTTGGCCTCGCACTGGTCACTGCCCCCTTTCTTTTTTCTTTATCAATTATTTGAACAAGTACTGCAGCCGTTAGATTGACGTACATCGTGTGTGCCTTCATGTGTATGTTGATGAGTGTGATTCAGTGCCGTCGCTATCGGGGGGCAGGAGGCCGTGACCCCCTAACGGCCGCTTGTGCCGCTATCCCTATTTTGGTTTACTCAAAATATTGTTTTTGAAACATCACGCAACGACAAGACAACAAACAATGATGGAAAAAAGATAATTAACGTTCAAACATAATTCTCTTTGGACGTTTTCTCGATTCTTTGCGAAATCGCTCGCAACCAACTGCTGTACATTAATCTGACGCAATATTCCGTCTTAATTACACGCCTTTACGGATATGTCGCAGAGAGGAGTAAGCCTGCAGAATGGTTACCGGTCCTTCGTTAGTGATTACGACATGAAACAATACGGTACGTGAAAACAATTTTTTCTGTTTTGATTTTTAGAGCACACTCAAGATTTTGAGGTCACAGTCAGTGGCGCGACCAGGGTGAAGGGGCTTAAGCCCTCTTTGCCAAGTCACTTTGAAACCTCCAAATACGAGCGTTTAAACGTATTTTAGACTTGACCTGACGTAGGAGAAGGCTGAAAGTGCTTAGCTATTTAATTCTTTTAAATGACTTCTGAAGTTTAGCAATTTAGTTAATCATATGGCTTAAAAAAGTGCAAAGTGTGATTAAAATGGCGTTAAAATCTCTATATTTTTGCTGCATAATCGTAAAAATCGCCCAGCGGCTGGATGCTCCGCCTCCAGGCCCCCTTACACAATCACTAAATATTTAGTGACTATGCCTTTTGTGATACGTTTGAGTTGCATCAGTTTGCTTAGCATCACTGGGGCTTAATCAGGCAGTGTTTGTGCAAAAAAACAAAACTTTTGCTTCACTCCTCTTTCCAAAATCCTGGTTTCGCGTCTGGTAGCATTCACTGCTGTAGATAGATTTTTCGAGCAATTATGGGCCGCTGACGAAACTAGCTAAAAAAACCTGCCGGCCTTGTTTTACAATTGTGCATAATTGTAGCCGTACAAAATCTGAAGGTCAGTTTTTATAAGCAAACTTTAGTGCCCCCTTACTTCATTTGCTCTAACGACGGCAGTGGTGTGATTGATGAAATAATTAGGCCTACATTATACATACTTCAACTGGTGTGACAGGTGTAGCAACCTTGCTAATAAAAATCGCTTTTTTGTCTTAGATTCTCTACATGTTTTAACGTCTGACGATGTGTGTTTTTCCTGATTCTACGTCTTATATTGTGTTACTATACATTCGCTGTTGTTGTGGTAGTAAAGAGTAAAAAGATTGAATGAACACTGGACAACAACTAAGAGAGTCGGAGCCGAAGTACCAAAGTTTAAGGAGTTTTACTTCAGTTATATACTTAACTTTAGTAACCTTTTTTTGGACGTTTTTCGCTTTGATTTTCAAGTATTTTATGATTTATATTGAAAAAACGTGACAAACTTAGTAGCGTATGTCATCAACTCACAATTTAAGTTTGTTAAAAAAGCGAATCGGCAACCCTAATTTGGTGTTCCTACGAAACTAAGTTTAAATCCCAGTAGCATTATTTCTTTCTACAATTAGCTTACTTCTCAGTGTACAAAACTACTGCAGCGAAGAAACACTGGTGCTTGCTATGTGGTAGATAACGGCCAAACTGTCAGTTAACTCAGAGCGGTACATGGACATGCTGAGGCGACGCTTCATTCCAGCCATACAGAGGTAGAGGTTTGATGACATAAATGCAATTGTTTTCCAATAGAATGAGGCGCCTTCTCATTATTCCAACCTTCTAAAACAGTACTTTCCAGAGGACAAGTTATTTTTGAGGACAGACAATCCATGGCCTCCGCATTTCCCCACATCTTATTTCCTCAGACTACGTCCTCTGGAGTTACTTCCAAGATCGGTTTACGAAAATAATCCTTCAACAATTGAGAAACTGTAGGAAAAGTTCAAATGTGACATCAGGAAATTCCGGGAGACATGTTGGAGCGCGTTATTGACAATTTTAATGAAGGGTGGCAGGTGTCTCAAAAGCGTGGGGCTTGGGTCAAACATTTCAATTACCGGTACTAGGAACTTGAGGAAAAAACTAGACATTTCGCTAAAATTAATGCCTCTACCTGCTTTAAATTTATTTGTTAAATTGGCGATTACTCAAACATTCTAGCGAAAATTACATATCATAAAAAGATACTTTTCGAAATCGGTTTTGTTGAAATGAGAACTACTTAAGGTAATAAAGATGTGCCCCAACCCTTGTTTCACTATTAGCGAAAGTAGATTTAACTTTAGGCAGGGGTATCCCTGATTTTAGACAGTAAAACGGAAATAATAAATATCCACGCAATTTTCTTTCGCTGTTTTGAGGGTCAAGACTACGGTTTGAGTTGGGGTTCGAGTCGAGTTTGGCTTCAATTGAACTAAATAGATGGAAACTACCGTAGGGTATATCTATAGTTTACACCAGTACTTAAACTGTGAAATTTTGCATGGGGGGACGCTTTTGAAAGCTTGACCAAACGCATTCAGAATGCGAAAGAACTTCAGCAGAAATTCTGCTATACCGTCCCTGAAATCAAGCGAAGACCAAAAAAAGGTCTTCGCCGCATTTTAGGAACCTATTCGGCCAGAATTTGTGGATTTGTTCTGACCGGCTCTTTTTGGTCTGGTCAACCAGCGCTCAAATCTCGATTGGGGGACGCCAAATCCTCAATTGGGGTACGTGTCCCCCCCTACAATTTAAGTACTGGTTTACACCCTAAAGATATTGAGCTGAAACAGATATTCCAAGAAAGTGCTATGTACATATCAAGAGCATTATGGATTCATTCTGTTCCCACCAACTGCCGTATTAAATCGAATGTGGAGGATAGTTTAGAAGTAAAAACCCTTACATCATTCCAGTATTGCGATGCAGCACATGGTATGAAACAACACGATAGCTTCTCACAACGACCTTAAGTTATTGCAATTGCACTAAAATTTGGTTCTGCAGTTCTTCAAAAAGACACAAGAGATATAACGATTCTTGAACAGAAATTTTATTTTAAAAAATTCGATTCAAGATTAAAACTCTAGGCTGCTAACTTCAACACATCATAATTATTATGATCATAAAAAAAATTCGGTTGGTTTTCTTGATCTTATTTCAAACACTAGCGGCACATTGGACACTTCCCCAAGGTTCTGCTGAAGTTGAAACGTAAGCAAGTCGCATGATACCAGCGGAAGCAGAGATCACATCCAATCTATGATATTAAAGTAAAATTAATCAATACGATTTGACAATAACAGCAGTGCTGTCAATTTAATTTTTTCATTAAGGTCACAGTATTTTCAAAGAGCTTAGTTCAATCGTAATCATTTGAAAACCTACTTAAAACGACCAAGTTGGAAGTGGACCACGCACATTACCGTATAAAATTGGCGTTAAACACAGTTTCAGATTCACCGGGTTCGATTTGCATTAAATTCTTTTTTATTCCTGTAAAGTTTGCTTTAAAGTTCCAGTTAAGGGATTAATTGCCATACCCTAACGGTAAATAAAATCAAAGAGTTATTCTGCGAAAGTACATGCTCCAGCGTTAGTTGTCTCGTGTTAAATCACTCATGCAAAGATGTCGCGTTTCTTAAATGCCCTTTTTTTGAAAAATCAGAAAATTGTGCGTTAAAAAATGTTGAGATTTATCCCCGTATTTTTCTTCTGCGTTTTACAGGTTTTAAAATTGTGCTAGAAGTGCCGGTATAGTGACGGCTTACTTTTATTTTAAAAAGTTGATTTACACAGCAAACAGGGCCAATTGAGAGGCCGAGGCCCACATCAATTACCACTAGTAGCCTTACATTTGCGCCGAGTTGCACAAAATAAAAATATTTGTCGTGCAACAAACTAGTTCGATCAACTTTTTCGAAATAGGTTAATCCTGGTATTTTGATGTCACAGACACATCTTTTCTCCAAGAGCAAGAAGTGGGTCGGCATGAAATAATTTCGTGACCACCTTGACATTATAATCATTTATGATTTTCTTTCTCTGCTTAAGCCGGGTGGGGGGGCTAAAAGACTTTATTCTCCCCCTCCATCTCAGCTAAGTCACTTAGGAAGTTTAACCCAAAACTGTAAGCGTTGAAACATGGTTTGGACTTGACTTGAGCGTAAGGGGAGTGCTTTAAGGGGCTACGCAATTCAATTCTTCAACTGGCTTTAAAATCTTAGCAAAATTAGTTCTTTTAGATGACTTGTACAAAATTTGATTCAAATGGCGTTTAAATGGCTATGTTTTCTAAAATATTACAAAACTTGCCCAGATCTGGAGGCGAAGCACAGACCTACGTCTGTGATACGCATACACATCCCTTTTTCTCAGCACGCTGCCCAATTGAGACATTTTCAAGCAAAATTATTTGACCACTGGATTAAAACCCCAATAACAAAGTCTTGGTTTCGCGCCTGCGACGACAAACCTATCGAGCATTTTGTTGAAATAAACTTGATTTTATTTTGGACTATCCTAAGAAGACTGTTATATATTGATAAAACTTATGTGTATGAACGACAAGAGCAATATTTCAAGATAGGGCTGTACCGGGTGTACCCCCTTTATAAAAAAAAATTTTTTAAACTTTATTTTGTCCATTATGTGACAGTCTGGTTAGTGCGGATATGGACATATAAAACTTTGGACAAAAAAGAACTTAGTTTTTCATGGATGAAACCTACAAGACCGGACTAATGTTCATATAAAACCCTGGAGAAATTTTGCTTGCCTTCATTTTTTCCTTATATTGGCTGGTTTTGTCGCACTTCAATATCGTCCAAAAAATTGCAAACCTGCAAGGCCTAGTATAAACTTACCCGTTTTCGTTTACTCGTTGCAGAACTACTTTCGCCGCAAACAAAACTTACTTCTTTCATTAATCCTGCAAACAGTTTATCTCAGAACATCTAAGCTATTCTGATTGATTGATGCATCTTTATCCTCCGATCACGACAAAGCAACGGTGGTTCTATCATATGGACGAATCCGCACATGCTTAGGAATTGATCATACAGTATTTAGAGCTTTGCAGTTGATATTTGACTTATTTCGGTGTAGATTTGCTGCTCGTTCAAAGCCACCAAGCAGAGATCATCATTATTAAGCGTCTTATCCAAGGACGCAAATCCTTGACCAGGGTGCGGGTTGAGCCCAAGATTATGCAATCAGGGTGGTGGTGGTACTACCCGACCCCTTCCGAGGGATGGGGGTGCAGAGGAACTCCGCGACGACCCAACAGTCGGGCCACACCCCAAGGTATGGACCATAGGTCAAGAATAAAGAGAGAGGAGCCAGAGATAGATTTACGAAGGGGTTCAGAGGCAGGCAGTCGAGGAGGAAATGATTGAGGTCCTGTAGAGGGTGTCCACAGGCACTACAAGCAGAATTCTCCTTCCGACTGATCCTGTGAAGATATGAGGATAAAAGAAGACTGTGGCCATGGCAGCGAAGACGGGAAAGCTCACAGCGAATGGGGCGAGAAAGGAGAAATTCCTCCGAAGAGACTTCGGGGACTTGGAAGTTCAGATGGGAGTGGGAGATGTGACGTCTCCAATTGTGGTATTGGGAATAACAAACTTTGGCAACAACTGGGGGGAGAGGGCATGGGATCGCGTCAGTGGGCAGAGAGGCACCAGCTTTGGCAAGTAAATCCGCTTTTTCATTACCGGGGAGACCTGCGTGACCGGGGACCCATTGGAAGCTCAAGATGGTGTTGTTGGAGAGGGAGGAGGCGAGGGACCAAACATTACAGAGGGACTCAGGCAGGAGATAAGAGGGGGCTGATGAAACGATGGAGAGGGCTGATTGGGAGTTGGTTAGGAAAAGAACTTACTGGAATTTGCACGTCATCAAATGGCTAGTACACCAATCGAGACCTTGCTTGAGGGCAAAGGTTTCAGCTGTGAAGCTGGAGGCAATTGGACCAGTGGAAAAGGACAGGAAATTAACGACGCCTATACCCTCTCGGCCACGCAGCCGACTATACTTAGCAGCGAATGGAAGTCGAAGAGTAGCAGCAGTAGTAAAAGCAAATTTATTTCCAGCCTATACGCGTTGCCGATGGAAGCAAGCAAAGCCATGGCAACGGCCACAGCAAGGATAACTAAATTGACAACCATTTTGTACAAAGCAGCGCGAACTAACAAACTTGATTGGAAATCATCAAGCCAGCTGTACGACATTCCAAAATGATGATACTTGGAAGAATTTATTACTTAAGTTTAGGAACTAAGCGGCGAAAAACTAGACGTAATGTACACGGTGATGCTATGGAATATGGTTGGATACGAATCCATAATCTACTTATATGTTGTGCAACTGAAATTTCACCTGAATTCCGCAGAATTGCTTTGGCATTGTCGAGACGGCATTGTCACAAACTTTCTACGGAAGACGAAAAGTTAAACGATGAAGGGAGAGCCGGAAGATTTTCGACTATTTTTTCACCTACCTGCAAAACATGAACAAAGTTTGCTGTATTGATTTAAATTAATACAAAAGTTATGGATAATGATGTAGAAATATACGAGGGCAGCCAAAGCTAACGATTTAAAAGGGCATTTATTTAACTTACCGGTAAATCTTTCACTCATGACCAAAAGGTTGGGATAAACCTAAAATGCATTCTCACCAATTTTAATTTTTTACGTCTTGTCGTTTTCAAGATATTGCAGTTCAAAGTTACCTCTTACTTCAGGGTTTCTATTTTGTCAGTATTGTGACAGAACTTTAAATTTTAGAAAGCTGGCTTATCTGTATTAAAAAGCAGCTAATTTTACCGCTCTGAACCTTTACTTTGTTTTACAATAACTCCGCCGCAAAAATTTGGTGAAGTTAGTCTTCACTCAGATCTCAGATCTTCATTCTAACGTACAAAATAATGATAGCGATTCTTTGCCTAAGCCAAATCATTTTCTCAAAATTGTTGGTGTAATATTTGATGACAGACTTGAACCTTGAAAAGCATATCAATAGAGAAATTAGTACTTGTTATGCCAATTTACGTAATTTCAAAATTGTATTTAAAATTCAGCTACTTCATTCTTTGATATTGTCCTACCTTGATTATTTATTATTGCAATGCCTTGTTTTATAACATACCGGAATGTTTATAGCACAAGTTGACAAAAGTTTTGTATGCTGCAGAGAGATATATTTTTGGACTTTGTGGTTCTGCTTCGCCTTCATATCTGAAAAGCCTTCATTTTTTACTAGTTAAATTTCGTATTCATTTCTTAACATTATTTTAATTGAGTTTTTAAGGATGTTGCCACTGTTTGATGCCACTATTTTACACCTTATTACGGTAGAATCAATGAAGCTTATTTCCGTAAAGCCATTTTATTTGAATGTTACTACGGCCACTTAGTCAGATGAATCAACACTTGTTGGTGTTATCTCAAGGGGGTAAAAATTGCAATTATTATTATTTTTCCAAACTGACGATATTATTTTTGATCATTCATTGAATATTGAGGTTAATAAATGGTGAATTGTTTTAGTAGATGAAAATAAAAAACAGTACCACCATAGTTAAGCTGTGAAGATGTAACAAAAAACTAAGACTTAAGCAGTATTACTGTAAACCAAAATACTTTTTCAACATAAACATTGAAAATTAATGAAAAACACTGAAAAAAATTGGAAAATTAAATGCTTTTATACTGTAGGACATAAATTGTTTATAATCTGAAAATATCCTCCAACAAAATGCGAACATACTGCTACAATGTGGTGTAATTTTGGGAGTTGAATCTCACCCAACAGCGCCAATGTAGTAAATAATAAAATCAATTATATTTTACTCAGAAATTTTACTGCTTGGCAGAATCTCCATGAAAATATCACAATATTACTTACTGGTACTGTTCGTGTAGCTGCACAATGGGCGAACTTCAACATTTTTCTGAACACCTGAAGAAACAAAAAAGAACAAAAATTTAACTCAATGAGTTGCATATTGAAAGCTGACTACAATAACACCTTACAACTAAAATGTAAGCTAAAATGCAGCAAGAAAAATCCTGCAACCCATCAAAAACAACTAAAAAAAGAACAGAAGGCAAAAATGCAGATATGTAAAGTTAGGGCAATCGTACAAGATTAGATAGGCATTGACTTTGTCCTTCTAAACCCAGCCTTTCCCAAGATATTCTACTTCAAACACAATCCAGGGGCCTATCTAATTATGATTTTTGTAGGCAACTCTGACTGTCATAACATCGATGACACCAGCTTAGTCGACTTTCATCAATCGTAAAGCAATGCCGCAATTAGGATAAGTCATAGCAGGGGCCTTAAAACATACATCTAGCTTACAGTATTGGCCTTCGCTATGGACTAGGCTACTACATTTAAACGTCACGGTAGCCAATAAAAATTATAATTAAAGAGGCCTCTACATGGTGTTTAAAGTGAAATACCTCTGAAATGGCTGGGTCAAAAAGGATAAAGTCAATGCCAAATTCAATTGCCTATAACTTGAGATACCCACATTGATTTTGCCTTCAGTCTTATTTAAAGGTTGTGCAATTTGCAAGCTAGAGACAACTTTTAACTACGAGTCATGGTTAATCAATCAATCAATTATTGGTTTATGATAAAAATCAATGACATTTTCAAGCAGTTAGTTTTTATCAAGATCTGGACTAAATTGCATTCGCACATTTGTTTAAGCATGCTATAAATTGCCCTTAATTACCAGTTGGTCGAGCGGTAACGCGTTCGTCTCTGGAGCGGTAGGGCAGAGGTTCAAATCTCGAGCCGGTCAAATCGGACACAGTGTTGCCAACGGCTTGCCACCGCTGCGACATTTCTTCGAAAGGAGCTGTGTTGCCTGGGCGCAGTGACGCGGAGATGGGCCCCACAAACTTGTTACACGCTTCGGCGTACTACAGCAAGTATAATGAAAGATTTGATTTGATAAATGAGAGATAGCACTATCTTATTTTAAAAAAATATGATATCTAAATTAAATTTGATGTAGTAAGGAGCTTTCAAAGCTTTACAAAGATCCAAATTTGATTTTCAAAACCTACCATGAAACACATTCAAATGATTTCTGCCAACAATCTTTGAAACACATTCTTTTGTACATGGTTGCATATCACCTACAATAATTTTTTTCTTTGAAACACATAACTTTGTTAATGAAATTAATGCAAAGATTTAAAACATAGATGGGGAATCTTCTTAGTACTGCAAGCCGCATGAATTGCACAACATTGCAGGTGGGCCGCAAAAAATCTCAAATTCCACATAAAATTCAAGGAGCAGAAAAACTCCCAGTAAATGGCTGAAAGTTCTTCTGTTTGGCAAGACATGCGATGTCTGCTGAAGTCGAAGATGTTGCTACTCGCAATAACTGTAATAATGGCGAAGTTATCTCAAGAGAATACTTTTACAAAACTTACGTAAACATTTGAATGTTTTGATGCTAAGTTGTTTGCTGTGACAAACTTCAGATGCAGGCCACATTAAAATAGAAAGCAGCCCCCCAACTGATTTAAAAGATACTTAACAATTAATCACACCTGTCTTCCCACATTAGTTTTGACAATCAGCCTTTGCTAAAAATTCGTCATATATGTTAAAAATGCAAAAGCTGCAAATGAAATGTTTCTTTTTGGCTATAAGCATGTATAGTCAAGTGGCTTGTTTTGAAATTTTTAACTCCAAGGGCCTTATACTATGGTCTGAGTAAAAAAAACAAATATTTGTGTTTCATAAGCCATTCAGTTCATTGTCAAATTTTTATTCGAAATAGGTTTTGGAAGAACATTTCTAGAAACTTGAAAAAAATTTTTTTCTAAAATTATAACCAGATTTTGTATGTGATTGACATTTTGTTGCAAAAATGCAAAGGTGTTGACATTATCGACAATTTGAGCAAGTTGGCGAAAGGTTGCAACCTTCGCAAGCAGTTGCTCAACATCGCTTACTTGTAGGTTGTAGTAACATGACCTACTAAATCACTGACCATATTTTTACAATTGCAGTTTGTTAGGAAATATTGTAAATAGTATATTTGTATGGTTTAGCACCTACTATCAGTCCAAAGAGTAGGCTGTTAGCAAGGTTAGATGCGGAACAGCCCTAGGCTAGCTAGCTTAATTTGGCAGAGTTACTACGATATTGTACTATCGTTAGGCTTTAGGGACACTAAAAATATGTCTCTCTAAATTTCAATATCATCAGTCACATCTGGACATCTAAGGCTGTAAAATTTACAGTGATTTTTCATAGCTATGCTTGATCTCAGAGCTGCATTTTAATGAATTCACCAAAGCAGTGGGCCTATCCCCACGGGGATCATGTCTTTTCGGTGCGACCATTTCGGCGCCACCTATTTCGTAGCCGTACGTTTTCTGCACAGATCGTTTCGACGCCAATTCGGTGCTCTTTGACTTATTTAGGGTTTGGGTTAGGGCTTTGGGTTAGTGTTAGTAAAAAGCACATAATATTGGCGCCGAAAAGTCGTGGACCCATCCCCACGACATCTAGGTTTCAAAACAAAAATTTATTCTATGCAGCAGAGTAGAAGCTGCTGTATCAGCATAGTGATTCTTTTGGCTAAGCAACTTTTGCTCTTTTGTTTTAAACTAACATGGTGTTGTTGTTTTTCACAGAATACAGAATAACCTACGGTACTAGCGGGCTAGTTTTGAACGTGTTAATAGTGTTTTTGCGCAATGTTTGTTAGCTTGTTGTTTAAAAAGTAACAATTGCTCGAATACTGGAAAATTCGCAAAAGTTCTTTCGCTGTCTGCGTGGTCGAGACAACTTGGTGAATATAACTGTATTTAGAATTGGTCTCACGCTATACTGTATACAAGAGCTAAGAAGATAAAACAAAAATCAAAAAAAATTTTATAAAGTTTTGGATTGACCTAATTACTTCTGTGAATAGCAACAAACATGGAATTTTTTCTCCAGAATGTCCACTTAAAAGTCTTCATATTTCTCAAGGTTTGTGACAGTGATCAAGTTGAACTGGAAGAAATAGTTTTGAACTCTCCCAAGTTTTATAATCATGAATATTTATAGTGATTTTTCACTACAGTCCTATGTAATGAAAATAGAAGTGTCCAGCGTATTATGTTCATTTACTGTATCTTTGTGTAATATCTGAATTTAGTTGTTTGTAAATTTCAAAACATTTCTTCCTGTCTCTTAAAATTTAAACTGCTTTATTATGATGAATAAAGTGATCAAGTATACAATTTCAAGTCTGAAGATCAATCATTACAATTACAGTCAGTGTAACCAGATCGAATTAGAAAGCCAATAAATATCTTATGAGTAGAAAGTGACAGTTTAATTTTTTGCAGCGTAATTTTTTTTTTTTTGTAGTATGACATTTTTTTAAAGATTACAGTATAATGTAAGTATTTATTCATGTTTTATTGTTTATCAATGTAATCAGTTATTATACTTACTGAAAACTGTAAAATTTTGCAGAAAATTGATAAAGTACTGCAGCTGCCAAGTATGTCCATTAATATAGTTCCATTCTCATCAGTCACCACTAAACAAAAAAACTTGATAGGGCATTTTTACAATAAATAATTGGACTGGGGAAGGAAGCATCAGTTACGTGAAAATGTGAAAACTAACAACAATTTTATTCAGATGCTGAGTAACAATTTTCACATAAAAAAATCTACATGTTTTTTATCAGGGGCATACTGTAACCAAAAAATTGCCAAGAAGGGGGGCTTGACCTTACAGCTATAAATTTGTCTGCATCTTACAAACTGTACTTTGGAGCAAAGCCCTTTGAGGTAAACATAGGGATGTTCATTACCGATTCTTTGCTAATTTCGAATCGATTCCGAATCAAATGTTTTGATTCCAGTATTTCGATTCCTAATTTCGATTCACTATTTACATATGACAAGATGTTGGTGCTGGTAACGAAAAATTTTATCGAAATCAAAAGCTTGCAGAAAACACAGTAAGTTAAACTCTCTCTGCACAGTATATAAGTTAAACTCTCTCTGCAGTGCGTGCAACGAACACGTTTATTTCCGTCTTTGTCCAAGACGGGAAGTTCAAAATGGTCCCATACATCAGATGTTCTTTTTCTTCCTGCCGCTGAACGCTTCATAATTACCCAGACTATCGCAATCGCATGTAAATTTAAATTGAAGTCTTAATTCTCTATCTGTAAGAACTTTTGTTATGACTGGTATTATGTTATACCTGTCCTTTTGTAACTGAAGATTTAATAACAGTAAAGTTATGGTAACGATCTCCGCAGAAAGACTTTTGCTAATTCAATATCTGACATTTACATGATCGACGCTCGGCAAACTGCTAAAAAGTAACCACATCTCCGCAATCACAAAAGTAATTGTGACGTTATTGTTTATTTGCACGTGGGACTTGCGGAAAGTAGTGAGGCGAGCGGGTGGCTTTTTTTTTAGCGCATTTGCAAACACATGCGCTCCTGCATTTGTGACAATACACACGGCCGAGCATGCAAGTGTGCGTGAAAGCGGCGCCGTCTGTACTAACCATCTCTCTAATCATCATGCGAGGCAATTAAATGACGCTGTTAGGTAACAGTGCTCGTGATGCGTGTTTATTTTCCGTACAAAGCAGTGCTGCCTAAAAACTTAGCACGAGTATTTCGATTCAGTAGTATCAAAAAAAGATTTTGGATCATTTGGAAATCGGAATCGAAATACTAGAATGAACATCCCTAGGTAAACATGATCGTCGCAACGTACTGGTGCCATACCGCAAGAAAGTGTTAACTAATAAAATGCTCACGAAAGCATTAAATGTTGCACTAAACATCGATAAGCGCTCCACTAGTGAATAAAAAAATGAATCTAGTTTCAGAGGCTGACTTTTTCTCAAACCAACTGCTAGTATTACAGTACTGTGCTAAATTCTGATCCTTCGATGATAGTGCCAAATCATGCAAAAAGTGCTTTGTTTTTTTTGCTTTCTCTAGCAAAGCAACACAGCAATCCATTGCACAATAAGCAAAAACTCCACTGCATAACTAATGACGAATCCAGCTTTTAGATTTACTTGTAGCGTTAGCATTGGGAGTCTTCATAAACAGCACGAAATAGCCAACAGAAACAACTGTTTAAGCTTACTATTGATACCATAACATACTTTTCTGAAAAACAAAAATCACATCATAAAACAAAATTAGTCTAATGCTTTCAATGTACCTGTAGACAATTGGTTTACACTCTAACAAAATAAATCTACCGGTACCATAATGAGACATGGAAAAAAATTTTTGTTTCAAATACGGTAACAGCTTTTTTTCAAAAATACTGTATTTATTCGAGTATAAGTCGCATGCGTGTATAAGTCGCACCCACATTTTTGACATGAAAAACAGGACAAAATTTTTAAAAACATTATTCATTCATTGCAATCTCATAACAAAAAATTAAAAACCATTGAAGTCATCACTGCTGTCACTGTCTTCAAATAGCCCTGTTTACCTCTGGAACATCCTCATCAGCATCCGATCAAGGTGGCAAGTGATGCAACGCAACGTAAGTGGATAAAATAATGATAACTAAACGTGTTAGAACATGAAAAAAAGGTGACAGTGTTGAAAGTGCAACGCTACTCGCATGGAAGGCAATAAGTGATATGATCTAATGAAAGGAGACAGTGTAGAATTCGATAGCAAGGAAACACCTCAAAAAATTTTGTATGGCATACAATGCACTTCATGTATTCGTGTATAAGTCGCACCTGACTTTTTGGGCGATATTTTGGTACAAAAAAATGCGACTTATACTCGAATAAATACGGTAAGTGTTTTTTTAATTTGTTTTTTTTTAAACACATTTTTTTTCAAATAAAACCTTTTCCCCCAAAAAATGTTTTTTAAACAAAAAAGTTTTACAGTACTTGGATTAAAATGTTATATAATATTTTCGAAGCTTTTCATCTGACACTTGTCAAGAAGAATCGACAGAACAAACAGCGCAGAAAAAGGAGCCGCCATAGGAAAAAGCCAAACAGTGATTAACTGGAAAAGGATCGATGAGGAGCATCATTTGTGTACACAAACATATAATGGAAAACATTCTTCATGATTGGAAAAAGTACAATATGAAATCAATCTCTGGGAAACTTTTTCCGCTCTCCTTCCATCTATCTACCTGCTTTTAAAGTCACTTTTATCAAAACTTTTAACCCTACCCTATCAGCTATGCAGACAAAAAAAAATTCGTGTACAGTTTACACCCTAATTGACCCTTTTCCAGCCAATCGCTACTCATCTTTTCCTAAAGGCACTCCTTTTTATGCCCTCTCTATTCTGACAATTTTTCTGGACAAGTGTCACATGAAAAGCGTCGAAAATACAAACATTTTAATGGAAGTAAAACTTTTTTGTTCGAAAAAAAATTTTGGGGGGGGAAAAAGCTTAATATATATTTGAAAACTATGTTTTTGAAAAAAAAATACAAAAACTGATATTTTTGAAAAAAAAACTGTCATTTAAAAACCTTTTTTTAAAAGTTTTTTCCGAACATTTTAAAAAAAAAATTTTGAAAAAAAAATTTTTACACCTCGGGCATTTTTTTCACCTCGGCCACCTCATCGGCGGCATCTAAACATATATGTCTAAAAAATCACGGTCCGGGTCAGACATACAAATGGCACCCCCTCCAAGCTCAGGTGGCGCCACCTAAAGCTTCAAGTGGCGCCACCTGTAACTTCAGGTGGCGCCACCTGCAACTTCAGGTGGCGCCACCTGCAACTTCACGTGGCGCCATCTGCAACTTCAGGTGGCGCCACCTGAAGCTTCAAGTGGCGCCACCTATAACTTCAGGTGGCGCCACCTACAACTTCAGGTGGCGCCACCTGAAGCTTCAAGTGGCGCCACCTACAACTTCAGGTGGCGCCACCTGAAGCTTCAAGTGGCGCCACCTATAACTTCAGGTGGCGCCACCTACAACTTCAGGTGGCGCCACCTGAAGCTTCAAGTGGCGCCACCTGCAACTTCAGGTGGCGCCACCTGAAGCTTATAGTGGCGCCACCTGTAACTTTAGGTGGCGCCACCTGAAGTTGCAGGTGGCGCCACTGCAACTTTTTTGTCTGACACTTGTAGAAATTTAGGGTTGGGAGTTACAGCTACGATATTAATTTTCGTTTTTTAGCAACACCTTACCGCAGTGTCTGCCAACATTTAACAAATAATATTTAAGTTTACTTATTAAGTTGTAACTGTCACATCCACTTATAGCTCTATTGTTTTCTATGAACTGCCAAAAGGGCAAGGGAAATCAAAAATTTGGAAAAAAGTTAATGAAATACGATCTTGAAAGTTACACACAAACCAAAAACCTATGTAAATAAAAGCTGCAGCTTAAATCTAAAATTCTTAACCACCACATAATCTTTCGGGTCGTGCCATCTGAGCTTTGAGCTTTCACACTAAACACAGAACAGACATCAACCATAATGGTGAGTTTGATTTCGTTTTAGAATTTACTTAAACATTAATAAATCGTCACCTCAACTAGTTTACATCCACTGCAATTTTGACATCCAATAACATCCACATTAACTTCATGACTACATTACATTAACCTGTAACATCAACAGCCACCCCAACTTTGTTTCAAAACCACCAACCCTTCAGATGGCGCCACCTGAGCTATGATCTTAACACTAACAGGCATCAATGTAGGTAATGGTAAGATTGTTGGGCATCATCGGCTACACTTACAGTACATTTACAGTCACATCTGATGTCACAAACTGAACCTCAAGTGAGCTTAAATTTATACAAAATAAAATTTCCACACTAAAAAAAGGTAAAATCATACCATACGTTGTAAGCAACAACGTAAACAACTTTATGAATCAGCTGAGAAACAGAGATACATCACTGTTCCACTAGTATTGGGAGGTACAATCTTACGTAACACATTAAGTTGCTATTATTATTTCCTACATGACTGTTTGTTATTTGACAGTGAAACATAGCCTACTGAATTGAGAAAAGCTTTCAATAAATTTATTTTTTTGGTGATACTTTGGGAGTATCAAAGTTTTATCCTTACTTTGATAGGGGCCTAGACCAATAAAAGTCTTTTCGTTTTTGTTTTAGGGGCAATATAATTCATTTCCAGTACCGGTAATTTACTTATAAGCATTAGGCTACATTTTACACCATAAAATAAAACACTGGTCAGTTATTAAAAACAATTCAAGGAATCAGCTGAGAAGCAGGAAAAGTTTTTGTAAGATGTCACTGATTCATGGTGGGAAAAACAAATGTTACAGAAAAGATTCAGAAAACAATTCTAGCCAAAGCTTCTGAAGTAAAGCTGAAATAAAGAAACAAGAGATTTAAAAATACTTGTATATACACTGTCTGTCCAATTTTATTTACTTCTGAATTTAAACATACCTATACTGTAGTGGATAGGCTAAGCCTAGTGCTATAGGCTACTGTAGTGGATAAGCCTAGTCCAACCATACAGATAGCCTAACACATCAACCATTACGCCTAATGATTAAGAGTGCTTCTACTTCTTCAGCCTCCGAACAGTAGCCTAGCCTAACTTTCAACCTTCTGAAGTTGCTACACATTACAAAGTAGCCTACCATACTAATACCGGTACAAGTCTGAAGCTAGGCAATAGTATCTCTTATCTTGATCATTCATCAAACCAAAGCCTGGACAATGGCCAGAAACTTAGAAAGGGTACCAATAATACAGTACGATAGCCTGGTAGCCTACTAATGCAATAGTACAGGCCCACAAGTACGGTAAAAGTAGAAAGGCATTTGCCACAGGTTTTCCAAATAACTCTGTGTCCCACACTACTGATACCTCACCCCCTAAAAATACGGTAATAAGCTATGCCTATGACCAGTACCAGCTAAAGAAATCTACTTGCATAGGCCTAGTCAATTCCCAATTCATCCTCATTCAGCATTAGCCTACACATTATGCCAATAAAACTGCTTAAACACTTCACTGCTTCATTAAACATTAGCCTATCTTCTAGAATTTCTAACATTCACTTTCCATTGCTTCTCAGTTTAGCCTTGTGAGTTGATAAATAAATCAACAAACTCAAATCTCAACTGCCACTTCAATTCTCAGATGGCGGTACGAATAAATTTTGGTACCGCCACCTGTGATTTTGGTACCGCCACCTGTAAACTTAGTTCCGCCACCTGAAGCTTCAGGTGGCGCCACCTGAACTTAGAAGTGGCGCCACCTGAAGCTGCAAGTGGCGCCACCTAAACTTAGAGGTGGCGCCACTTGAACTTAGAAGTGGCGCCACCTGAAGCTGCAAGTGGCGCCACCTAAACTAAGAGGTGGCGCCACTTGAACTTAGAAGTGGCGCCACCTGAAGTTGCAAGTGGCGCCACCTGAGCTTGGAGGTGGCGCCACCGCCACTTGTATGTCTGACCCCTGTTGTCGCCCTCAGACCCCCGTCTGTAATACGTTTAAGTTACACTAGTTTACTCACACACGTCTTCTACTTTAGACATTTTTGTTTTTTAACCATTGGTTTAAACCCAACTTTCCATTTAGCAAAAACCCAGCTAAATGCCAAACTCAGGCCATGGCTGAACTTTGTCCCACGAAAAGTCCCTCTTTTAAAAATTTTTGATCACGACATTGCATGTGATTTGTAGTTTGGGTCCCCTAATCAAAAACCCTGGCTACGCTAAGCACAGAAGTAACATGATTTAGCAGTAAAATGGTTCAAGTTAATTTCTCGGCAGATATACTGAAACGTTTCTTTTTCAAACACATACAAATAGACAAGTAAAAGAGATGTTCCCCATTATTTCAATAACACTGCTGAATCCATATATATCACTGCTTTAGTTGAAATAACTAACAAGTATAATGCAGGCTATACTTAGAAACGTAAAAGGAATGCCTGCAATAAACAAGCTATACTTTAAGAGGCCTAATCTCATTTACCAGTACGTCTAGGAACAAATACAAGATATAACTTACAAATAGCATGTTGCGGTAACGTCTTGGCTACAATGCGAGCAATTTTCAAGATTTTGTGCTCTTCTTCAGAGTATAAATCTGCTTGATATCTCCAAATAGTCCAAAGCAAGGGTATCCAAGAATAGTCTCATAACTAACTTAAGCGCAAAATAGCTACGTATTGTTGAGTTAAATTTACTGTACTTCATCTCAACTACAATTTCAAAAAGTAACTAATACATTTGCATTTACCAAGACGCTGAAAAAACTGCAGAAATTACAGAATGCATCTGTAGAACAGGACTGCAAATTAGTAAGTAGTAACTCTGAACTATAGCACAGTTGACTTGTTCTGTAAACTGCGCTTTTCTAATCTACTACTCATCTTAAAATCACGTACATTTTTATAGTCGCAATCTAAACTTGTTACAAGTAAAAGTAACTAAACTTGTTACAACTGCTCAACAACTTACTGCTCACAACCAAACACGTGCTCGTGATTTTGTCAAAGCGCAATGAGCAAAACGAGCAGTTTCGCAATGTTATCGATCATTCAAGCGTCCGATAGTTACTCTAAAAGCGCTGCGTAGCACCACTGTTGTCAGACGAAACGTACGAAAAAGGCAAAGTAAGCGATCCCGATGTTCTAGATATCCCTGCTTAAATCGAAAAGATTATTTGTCATTGTCTAATTGGTGTTTAAGTTAAATCAATGAGTAATTATTGTCCTTTGTTAAAAATTAGCTGCTAATTAGCTCATGTTCAAAGGCGCATCTTCAAAGACCTTCAAAGGCTAATTAGACTGTGTTTAGAATCGTTGTGTTCTTTTTGTGCATTATTTGTGTAGACTGGTAGCTGTAGACTAGCAGCTGACAGTCTTTGTTTGTTAGTTTCTGGCCTTTGATGCTAGACAATAGGCGATCCCACGTGTTTTTTACTACTTGGAACTATTTAAACCTGCTTTGGGCCTGAAAACTGAGTTGTGACAAAAAATGAGTGAAGTTAACAGTATCAGTTTTTGGTGATACGTGTTAAATGCTGCTTAAGTTGGGTCAATTGCGTTTTGCAACCCTTACCCCTTCCTTTCCTCTTCGTTCTTGTTTTATGGATTTGACTATTGACTGTGAGGGGACAATCTCGTAGATTGGAAGAAAGGCCCTGAATTGGCCCTTACATCGTATTTTGAGACTACTTTGTTTTTTCTGTATTTTTCTTTAATTTATATAATAATAAATTCCATTAAAAATCAAGTGCTCAGTTGTGAGAAGGAAAAAGGGATTGGGAGAGTTTGGCATAGCTCTCCTACACGTTATTGAAGTTGGCTATAATACTTCGCATCGTTGCCCTGCAGAAAACACAATACGGTTCGGATTGGCAAGTCATGGCAGATATTCAAATTAAAGAATTAACCTTTAACGAAAAACGGTTTAAGCAACTGACACATATCGCAAGACCGGGTTAGAAAGACTTTAGCGTTTGTAACAAAACCTTGTACTTCTAGAAATAACCATGGATAAACGTTTAATATTGATTATTTGATCACACAATTGAATGCTTAATCCTAGAGTATTGCTAAAGCTCGCTTTTAAGAAAATGCTGTATGATAATTCACGTAAAATGGGAAATCCTGTTTCTTCGTCCCCCGCTCTCTGCACCACGGCAAAAAAGGTAAAACAGCTCCACAAAGAGTTGTTTTCTTAGTTTAGATAGATATTTAGATATATTTAGACTCATTTTGCAAATTTAAACATAAAAAAATACTTGACATCTTATCTTCCCCCTGGAAGTTAAGATGTCAAGTATTTTTTATGTTTAAATTTGCAAAATGAGTGCCCCCCTGCGTGCGCCTCTGCCTAGGGTTAAGGGTTAGAGTTTAAGAGCGGTTCAGAGTTGGGGTTAGGGTTACGTTATCAATTTTTTTGGCTATTCTAATAAAATTGCGCTTATGTGCACTCTAGCATATAAATAAGTTCTGCTTTAATAATATTTGTTTCCAGTATGGCTTGGCTAAAGTTAGAAGTAAAGTTCGCTGGACCAGATTTTATTCAATTCTTTTTCAAGACCTGCAGACTGTAAAAAACATCGCGTTTAAAATACATAGAACCCACAAACGATAGGGTTTGAACAATGCTATTGTTTGTCAAGGTTTGATAGAAAATAGTGTTCAATCAGTGTACCTTATCACTGGCCAATTATCGCCAGTGGTGGGACATCACCATTGACAACTAGATCGAAGCAGGACATCCTGACACGACCAACTTGACACTCGATAACTCGTTCCAGAAATCCTGACGCCAACAGATCTAAATTTTTGCCCTCACTTTTCATTCTTTTTCTTTTTTTTTCTGTGCTGCGCTTCTTTTCTCAAAACAATATAATACTTGATTGTTGTGATGTAATCATCACATTTTCCGTTGATTGTCAACTTTATAAAAGTCTTTTTTTTTTTGAAAATGCTGAAAACACAAAAACGCTCAGAAGTAAGTTGTATTTTGGATATTTCAAAAATATTTTGTTAAAAATCCTAAGCCAAGTTTTAAATTGGTGAAAATGCTGGCGATAAGTTTTAAACAGCGACTAAACGACGGAATTGAAATTATATTTTGCTAATTATTAAACAACCATGTATTCACGAAGAGCAATTATAATTTGCAAAATTAGAAATTGTAATCAGCAAAATATATTAATTTTGATCCCGGCGTTCAGTTGTTGCTTAAAACTTGTCGCAGCGGTGGGCAGTAACGATTTATTAGAGTAACGAATTACTTTTTTAGTAATTTTTACGGCAACGACACTACTTTTTCAAAAAGTAGTTTTTGTGGTAATTTTATTACGTTTTTAGAGATGTCAAAATTACTAATCACAAATTACTTTTTAAATGTTACTTACATACAAGGTGCAGATTACAAAAAATGTTTGCAGTTGAAACAACGCTCTGTGTATCAGTTCGCAATGTGTTTGTGATGACGTCGCCGTTCAGGCACTATCGAGGAGTAACACTTGATTGGCTGCTTATGTTAGGTTTCCAACCAATCAAAATAGTTTGTGTCTGAGGATGACTAATGGTCATGCCATTGGCCATATACCTTTCTGCGCGTCAAACAAGACGATAAATATAATCAAATAGCAGAGGCAATTGTGTGTATGTGCGTAAAGTTGGGATCTACGGCATGTGCTTTTTTGACCAGCATTTTATACCTTCAGTTTATACCATGACTGAAAGCACGAAAAGAAACATTAAAAGAGAGGGCAGAGTGTTTAACTCAAAATGGACATAACAAAGGCATAGGTGGGCAAGTTAATGCAAAACGTTAGCTTCGTTAACCACAAGTTCGTTAACAAACTTCACACCTCCGTTAACGTTATTCCGTTATTTTCAGCTTTAATTAACGGAAGTTAATAAAGTCCGTTAATTCGTTAACATTTTGCGTGTAATTTACATTTCCTTCATTCACTCGCTTCTAGAACACGTATTGACGCTGTTGAGCTGATTGGAAGGAAATATTTATTGCTATGGTGGTCTTTCTGTGTTTTGGAAGTTACATTTTGCAGTCTAATGTAATTTCAAGATAAAAATAACGTCAAATGCACGAACGAAGCTGCGATCGTAAAATCTTTGGAAATTGCGAACAGCGATAACTAACAGACCTCTGAGGCTGCGGCTTATTATTTGTCACAAAAAAGCCCTCCTTTCTTCGCTTTCTGCTATAAAACTCGTGCTAATACGCAACAAGTGCTACCAGTACAAACTGGTTTGTACCGGTCTTGTGAATGAATAGTGCAAGATATTAACGATTAAAACGTCAACGGAAGTTAACAGAACTTAACGGAAGTTAGTTTAGTCCGTTAACAGAACTTAACGGTAGTTAATTTAGTCCGTTAACACGAAAAAAGTTTTTAACGGATTAACAAGTTCAAGAAAAAGTTAGCTTCGTTATTAACGGATTAACGATTTACGGACTTGTGCCCACCTATGAACAAAGGTATTAACTTGTTTACAGTTGTAAATTCAAAAGTAGGCTACTGTGTTTTACTGTTTAGTTTGCCGAAACGTGGTTTCAGTTCAAAAAGAATTTAATCTTAAACGCCATTTGTAAACCCAGCATCCGAATTTCGCTGAATTAGATGCTGATAAAAAGAGACTTAAAGCATAAAGTTTAAGTACCAATCTTCGCTCCGAACAAAGCTATTTTAAACCTTCGAGCAACGAAACCGCTACTGCTACAAGAGTTACTGTCATAGGCGTAGCCAGGATTTTTGATTTGGAGGGGGCAAACCACAAATCACATGCAATGACGTCATCAGAAATTTTCGAAAGAGGAAGGTTTTGTGGGACAAAGATATTGTAGAATGAAAGATCATTAGAAATGGCCTGGTTTGGCACTTAACCAGAATTTTGCTAAAGGAAGAGGGCTTAAACCAAAAGTTTAAAAGTGAAAACATGTGAGTTGGGAGACGCGTTGAGTGAAGTAGTGTACCTCAAACAAATAACAAACGGGCAGAGGTGGAGTCCTCGAGGACGTCCTTGGCCTCGAGGACGTCCTCGAGGACACATTTTGAAGTCCTTGGCCTTGGCCTCGAAGGTCAAGTCCTTGGCCTTGGCCTCGAGGCCTCAAGTCCTCGAAAATTGGCCTGTCCTCGGCTCGAGGACAGCACTATTTTTTGAATTAGTTATAAACCTTGGCCTTGGCCTCGAGCCTTGTGTGGCGTGTCAAAAGGGAGCGCGCTCCGATTGCGGTTAACCGGCTCGGTTGTACAACCTATGAGCTGCTATGATCTGTTGACTTATAAAGCTATCGGTTCCAATTATCTTTCATTTGTGGTTTTTTCCATGCTAGTTTTCCACATCGCCACTGGATGAAGCAGGAACTGCGACACACTTCCCCCTTTCTGAAAGCAGTGGTAGGAAGTGGCCTGCTAACGTCGTCTCGAGCGCCGACCATCCAATCACGTCGGGGTCACCAGTTGTGGCGTGTCAAAAGGGAGCGCGCTCCGATTGCGGTTAACCGGCTCGGTTGTACAACCTATGAGCTGCTATGATCTGTTGACTTATAAAGCTATCGGTTCCAATTATCTTTCATTTGTGGTTTTTTCCATGCTAGTTTTCCACGTCGCCACTGGATGAAGCAGGAACTGCGACACTTGTGTCCTCGACTCCACCTCTGGGGATTAGAATTGTAGAATTACGTCTTTCTGACATCTTTTTTTTATAAACTTTTAATAATAGTATTAGGAACGAGAAATCACATTAATACTGGTAATCACTATTGAAATCAGAAGTTAAAAAAAAATTACGCCGGGAGGATTACCGAAAGTGTGATATTATAATTCTATTTGAATAAGGTTAATTAAAGTAAAGTGAATAATATAGGCTATAATATACATAAGATATTATCAGCATTGTTGACCACACAATGTCTGAAGTTATGGTCAACACCATTCTTTGGTTTATGAGCCATCGAATGAAATTAATGCCAATGGAAGACCTCTCAAAGGTGGTTTCTGATTATTTTCGTTGTGAGGAAGTCAAAGAAGCTAAGCAACTTCTTTATGATAAGATACCTGAATCTGTGAGGCCTCAAAATCTAAAAAGATTTATTCATAGACAGGGCAGTGGTAAAGACAAATCGGCAGCGTCTGCTAATGCCTCTGATATTTATATTCTTCTGCAAACCATTGAAAATGAGTCCACTTTCTCTGCTCCAATCTTTGCCACAGTTTCTTGTCAATTTCCTCCTTTGGACATTGTTTGCGTAGATGCAGTAGCTCTTTACACTGATGTGTTGGAATTAAAAAGAGAGATGAACCATTTGAAGATGAAAAATGAAAAAACTGTAAGAGAAGTTGATGCTCTAAAAATGGATAGTACTGAGATAAATAGGAAGATGGAACAAGTCCAACTTAATAATGCTACTACTGCCCTTGAAGCAGGTCGTCTGGTTAGCACATCAGTTGATGGCCCTGAGCCAGCTGATACTTATGCAAGTAAAGTCTCTAAATCTTTGCCCAAAAAAACTGTTGCAAAAAAGAATTCAAAGCTTGATAGTTCTGATTCCCAACCTTCAAACTCTCAGAGCCTGAGCAAGGATGAAGATGGTTTTAAAACATTTGTTAAAAGAAAACGGCCTCCTAAGATCGGCAAAAAGACAACATCTTCTTTGAAAGCTGTAAAACCTGTTCACAAGGCACTTGACATTTTTGTCACCAGGTTACACCCATCCACATCAGAAGAGGAAATAGCACAATTTGTTAAATCTCAATTTGCTGATGCGAAAGAGGTGTCATGCTCATCTCTAAAGACTAGACATAATTCATATGCATCGTTTAAAATTTCTTTCAGTGGGGTTTTGTTTAAAAACTGCCTTGATGCTGAAAATTGGCCAGAGGGAGTATTAGTGAAGAGGTATTACCCACCAAATTCTGAAAAAGTGAATTCAGACACATACGCAGAATCTGGCTCAAATCTACAACACGACTAATGGCTTTCAGCAATTTAAAAGTAGCCTCCTTTAATTGCAAAGGCTTTTATTCTTCCACTGTTGAAATATTAGAACTATGTGAAGACCATGACATCGTTTTTCTGCAAGAAACTTGGTTGCCACCTCACAGGCTGAATGAAATTAGCCAAATTAGCAAAGATGTTCATACTTTTGCCATATCTTCTATGGATGATAAAGAAAAGATACACACAGGAAGACCTTATGGGGGTACAGCAATTCTGTGGAAGAAGAGCGTAGATGCTTCCAGAGTTGTCAATTATGACAACTCTATCATTGGCATTAAAGTAAACCTTGGTGAGTCATATTTAACGTTAGTAAATGTGTACCTTCCTTATAGTTGCAGTACTAATGTTGATGCATATCTACAATATCTGAGCAAACTTCAAAACTTTTGTGAAGAATTCGGTTGCAATGTGTCAATAATTGGAGATTTTAATGCTTCTGAGCAGAATTTGTTTGGCCCTATGCTGTCTTCATTCTGTATTGATCATGGATATGTTCAGTCTGATAAATTGTTTTTGCCTAATGACTCTTATACATACGTAAGTGAGGTGCATGGCTCTACCTCATGGCTAGACCACTGTCTATCTTCTACAGCTGTTCACGATTCCATAGGTAAAATATCTGTGGTATATGATTGTATATCTTCGGACCATCATCCTCTGAGTATATCATATGTGTGCTCAAAATTACCTAACATCAGTGTAGAATCCTTGAACTCCACTAACTTTAAATGGGCATCTGTTTCTGAAGATGAAAAGCAAGCCTACTTTAAAGAAACTGAGATGCGCATGCTAAATTTAAAAATCCCAAGCTTTGCTATTTATTGCAAAAATGAGCTGTGTACAAATGAAATGCATGCAGCAGAAATTACAAAATTTTATCAAGATATAACCCACGTCTTGCTCACATCGGCCAAAGAATCTATTATTGGTACTGGTAATCAAAGAAAGCAGTCTACATCATTGTATATACCTGGCTGGAATGAGCAAGTTAAACAAGCTCATGCTCTAGCTAGAAATGCATACCTAACATGGAGAACTTGTGGTAAACCATTACATGGCTCTACATATGAGGAAATGTTGCGCACAAAAAAGCTATTTAAGGCAAAACTACGTCAATGTAAATACACAAAGGAAACAAATAAAGCAGATGCAATGGCAGAGGCCCTAAATTGTGGAAATAGGTCTGACTTTTGGAAGAAAGTCCGAGCTGCTGGTCCCAAAAAATCTCACTCTCTGGCTTCAAGCATTGATAACATTAGTGGTACAGCAGCTATTGCTGAAATGTGGAAAAATAAATTTTCAAACTTGTTAAATGAGCAGAATACTCCTGATGCTGGAGAAATATTTTCTGCTGGGTCTAGCGATAATTTGCAGGGGATAGGTTGTAATGTTGCAGATGTTAAACGTCTTTTACCTCTACTCCCACTGAACAAATCTTCTGGGCGTGATAACATAAGTGCTGAATTTATCAGATTTGCGCATCCTAGCATCTGCATATATTTGAGTGTATTTTTTAATTTGTGCACCGTGCATTCCTTTATACCTTCTCAGTGTCTAGAAACTGTTATTGTACCTATCATTAAGAGTCCTACTGGTGATATATCAAACTCTGGAAACTATAGACCTATTGCAATTGCATCGGTAGTTTCTAAGCTTTTTGAGCACCTTATTTTGTTTAAACTCAAACCGTTGCTCACAACTAGTGATAATCAATTTGGTTTCAAACCTCTTCATGGGACTGACATGTGTACATTTTTATTGAAAGAAGTTGTTCGCTCATATACTACAAAAAATACTCCAGTTTATTCTGTGTTCCTTGATGCTTCGAAAGCTTTTGACCGGGTGAATCATGCCATGTTATTTCACAAACTTAAGGCCCGATCCGTACCTGGGTGCCTTTTACGCTTGCTTCACTTCTGGTATACTAACCAAACTATGATGATAAAATGGGGTAATTGTATGTCCGACTCTTTCAATGTCAGTAACGGTGTTCGTCAGGGTAGTGTTTTGAGTCCATATCTTTTCGCTGTTTATATGGATGATCTGTCTAGTGAACTGAATAAGGTAAATGCTGGTTGCATTGTGGGAAATCTCAAGCTTAATCATATTATGTACGCTGACGATTTATGTTGTTTTTGTCCTTCTCTAACAGGGCTCAATGAACTGCTAGCTGTTTGCTCGAAATATGCTGTTGCGCATAATATTGTCTTCAATGCTTGTAAATCATATGGCATGATGTTTCGCGTAAAATACTGCAAGGATTTTAAGCCTAAACTATCTCTGGATGGCAAAATCATTAAATTTGTTGATTCTGTAAAATATTTGGGTGTATTTCTAACTGATACATTATCTGATGATTGTGATATCACTCGCCAAATCAAGTATTTGTATGCTGTAGGTAACTCACTTCGCAGTAAATTTCATAAGTGTTCTATTCATATCAAAAATATGTTATTTCGGACTCATTGTTGTGCATTGTATGCTAGTCAGCTGTGGTGTTGTTATACCCATGAGAGCTATAGACGTCTTCGAGTGTCTTACAATGATTCTTACCGCAGTATTCATGGTATTCCTCGTTATTGCAGTGTCTGTCAATATCAAGTGGAGGCTAATGTTGATACTTTTGATGCCCTTGTTCGCAAACTTTTATTCCGTTTTATGAATCGTTGCCACAGGTCTACCAATGTGTTTGTTCACTCATTACTTCACTCTTGCAGATTTCGTTCTTCGAAATATGTTGCTCGCTTTATAGATTTGCTTAGTGTAAAAGGTTTGGGAGAAGCTTACTGTTCTTCTCTGGCGCTTTAGAATTATTAATGCATGACTGTAAACCTTTTTTTTTTTTGTGTGTGTGTGTGTGTGTGTGTGAGCGTTTTTTTTTTTTTTTCGTTCTCTATGAGCGTTTTTGCGCTTGACACAAATAAATAAATAAATAAATAAATAAATAAATAAATATGCTTGTTGCTATGACCTGTCGCTACGCTTGTCACACTGCCTCTTGAGGGCGTAAGTGACAACTTTTGTCATAGTAATTTTTAATGCCGCTAGCAGACTAGTATATAAAGACAATGTTATGATTAAGATTGACACAAAAAAATTAATCAGTTTGAGTCTATGTTGCGAGTAGGCCTAGACTTGAGATCAAGACCAACTGCTGAGAGTTGCAATGCTGCAATTACGGTTGAAGAGAATATTTCAGATCATAAATCAACTAAAACTGTTAAACTTAGTTTTGGCAGTGGTTATTTTGCCTCTAGAGGCAAAATAGCCCCAAGTTATTTTGCCATTTGGAGGCAAAATAGTCCTAACGGCTATTTTGCCGCAAGTGCCATAATAGCCCTAAGCCTAATCCTAACCCAAACCCTAACCCAAACTCTAACCCTAATCCCAACCCTAGCCCTAACCCAAACAGAGGAAAAACACTACTTTGCTTCCGTAGGCAAAATAGCCACTTCCTAAATTTTTATTGCTCGATTTTGCTTCGTAACCTGGGGCATATTTAGGGGGCGAGGACTTTGTGGCATGGCCCTCCCTTTGGGTCGCCAGTAATGTATGAATATCTCAGAAACTATGCAAAACTGGGCTATGGCCCCCGCCCCGTTCAGCTTTGGAATTTAGGCAGGACAGCATCTGAGTGAAGAACTTTTTTTTTCATTATTCTCATCTTTTTTTTATCACCCGTCCTATTTTTCTGGCCCCCACCTTTCGAAAATCCTGCATACACCTCTTTTCATAACGTTGGTGTTGAAGGCCTTGATTTAGTGCACCAAAAGCCACAAAAGCCAAAAAGCTATGATATAATCTTTGACTGCAGAAACAAATAATCCAAAGTTCAAAACCTGCTTAGTTTTCAAACAACTCTGTACCCATGCTGGTTAAATGATTAAAATAACACTTTTTTAACGCTGAACGGTGTTGAAGAGGCAGCATAATGAAAGCCATCATCTGATCATTGCATTTGTGTATCATAATGGTACTTGAATCATTAACGAGATCAGATATCCAATATTTTGTCTCATACAGCCGTAAAAAAGTTGATGTAGACCATTGTCATTTTGGCTGAATGTTTCATTCAACGTAATTTGTAACAACAAATACATACAGGTTTGTCAACTCTCCCAATTTCATCAGGAGAGTCCCGATTTCAAGGATTTCTATCGATCACCCTATCTCAACAAAAAATCTCCCGATATCACAATTCAGCTCAAGATCTTTTGAATTTAAAAATTAGTCAGTTTTATGAGAAATGATTTAATTTTGTTTGCGAATATTTGTTTTTTCTGAAAGGTAAAGAATACAGTTTGACACCTGCTTCAACTGATTTGACATTTTTCAAGAGTTTTGATTTGAAAATTTATGTGTGGTCTTCTTTTAACATAAAGGGTAACATCATTTCGAATTGTTAAGAATTTACAGGCTTGCCAGTGATCTTGTCACAAAGTGATTTCGTCGCAGTGATTTAGTCACAAACTGAGGGTTAGGGCAAAATAGCTCTGGGGATAGTAGATTTGTTTAATGACTGCTGAGTCTCAGTCAACGCTTTGATTTTAATAATGCTATAGTACAATGGGGTTGGCAGACATGCCCAGGGTCTGTTCTGTTTTTAGAATGCTGTCTGTCACGTAATCACTTTGTGACAAAATTGCTGTGACAACTGACAAAATCATTGGCAGCCGTTAAGGGCCTTGCTTCAGTGCACCAAATGCCACAATAGCCAAAAAGTTATGATATAATCTTGGACCGTGGAAACAAATAATCTGAAGTTCAAAACCTGCTTAGTTTTCAAACGATTGTGTACCCACTCTGGTTAAATAATTAAACTAATATTTTTTACCTGAACTGTGTTGAAGAGGCAGCATAATGAAAGCCATCATCTGATCATTGCATATCCATGTCGTAGCGATGCTTGAATCATAAATGAGATCCAATATTTTGTCTCATACAGCGTTAAAAATGTTGATGCACGCCACTGTCATTTTGGCTGAATGTTTCCTTCAAAGTAATTAGTAATGACAAATTACTGGTACTTATTTATACTTTTTCTGAGAAGTAACGACCACAGTAATTTCATTACTTTTTTAAAGTAATTTTTAGTGAAGTTATTTCATTACTTTTGTGCAGTAATTTGCTCACCACTGCTTGTCACCAGCCTTTTTTAAATTTAAATTTAAAACTTGGCTTTGAATTTTTATCAAAAATATTTTTGAAATATTAAGACTGCTACAATCAGACAGTACTCACTAATGAGCTTTTTTGTGTCAGTATTTTCGAAAAAAAAACAAAACAATTCTTTTAAAGTTGGCAATTAATGGAAAATATAATGCTTAGGTCACAATCACAACAATCTAGTGTTAATTATTTTGAGAAAAAAGCAGAGCGCAGAAAAAAGTGAAGGGCAAAAATTCAAAGGTTTTAGCATTAGGCATAAGGATTTCCGGAATGAGTTGTCTTGCATCAGGATGTCGCGAACCCTAACCAGATAGCATAAGTTGTGCATCAGTGCATTGTTTGTTAATTGCAGATTGCACAATCACTGATCAGCAATGTTTTTAGGATCAGTGCCGGTTGTCAAAATCTTTTATTTGTTTGATTCTTTTTTCAGCATGTTAAAGTTTTGTGGATGTTTCCATAAAAACTTTTCTTATCAATCTAAAATTAATCATGTTATTAAACCACTTTTTCTGTCTTGTAGTAACTATCACCAGGTTAGTAAAATTTTATGTTCGTTATTTTTGTTAGAATGAAGAGTTAGGGTCAAAATTTAGGTTACTGGTTAGTTTTGGATTGTTAAAAAATGCATTTGATTTATATAATGGTAAAATAGGTTTCTCTCAGTTTTGTCATAGATCGCTTATAGCATCACTTCATTTATTATTTAAATTACTATTATAATAAAGACTTTTATTCTGAAAGTAGTGGTACTCAGGTACCGGTACTATAATTGCTGCCGGTAATTAGTTAACATCATTCACAACAAAATGTGGTATTTAGTGAAGTACCTTTGTCCTTTATATCAACTTCAAATTCTTTTTTTCTCAAGATGAACTCGAATATTTTCCTGCACTAGAAAATTTTCAGCCGATATTTTATGCTTATGGGTGTTTTTTCAGACAAGCTTTACTGTTATTTTAAAAAAATTGTCTACTTTTTCTTGAATTTTGATCAACATATAACTTCAACTTGTATCCTTGGATCCTCTAAAGCTAACCCAAATCAACTACATACAATAAGCTAAATTGTTGTGCTTTATTTCGTTAAGTTAAATGGTTACCTTACTTGTGTTCTCCAGCATAATGTCTCATGCGGTTAATTCAAGTGAAGTGTCACTGTGGTCCTAGTCAAAAATTATTCATGCAGTAATGCATTTATTAGCTTGGTGGCAGGAGCTCACCGTACCAAGGTGCACACATTTGAATTTCACATAAATTCCAAGAGATGAAGGAGTTCAGTATAGTAGCACAACAAGTTACATGTTCGTTATTTTAAAGTTGGTTAACTTTTTTATTTTTATGTATTTCAGAATCATCGTGTAATATTTTCTGGCATTCAGCCAACAGGAATCCCACATATTGGAAACTATTTGGGTGCGATAAAATATTGGGTGAATTTACAAAATGAACCTGGTCATATTTATTACAGTGTTGTTGATTTACACTCCTGCACCATCCCAAAAGTAAATATTATGCGAAACTTGTTTTTTTTTACCAATAATTTTTATCATTTTCATGATAGTTGTTTATTATGGGATATAAATGTTATGAATTACGATTATATTGATGTTTCTAGTTTGCTGGCGTTTATTACTCTAAACATTTTTTAGATGTATTTTATTTCTGATGTACAGTGGCTTGCCTCATTTAGGAATGATAGTAATAATTAAAACTTTTACGCATAATTAGATGCTTTTATCACTTAAAAGTTGAATTTGTCATATTAACTTCATTGTAAATTAAAGGGTTTAAGCCTAAGTTAATTGTATTTGTTTGTCCTTTTAAAAATTAAAAACTAGGCCATTTTTGCGATTGCAAATTTGCAAGTGCTGCTGCTTGTATGCCAAAAAAAACAACAAAAATTTTTCAATTTTTAGTTAGTAAGACTGAAATGGATAAATTGTTTTTGGTTGTTCTCCAAAATTTAGGTCAATGGCTGTTAGATCTAGATGGTTTACTTTAGATCTGCCAGCCTGCCACCCATTAAATTAACGTTTGAGCACATTCCAATTTCAAACTTGTTCATAATTTCTTTGACTTTATAGGGAAAAAAAAATGTGTATGTTGATGTTTTGAGGCTTGTCAAACAACACTATCACATTTAGTTTTTCTTCCTTTTTCATTGCCAGCTTTTTATTGAGGGTTCCAGAGGCAGCAGCTTGTGATAAAGCTGCCACACTTCTCGATCTTCTATCACATCCATCCATAGGCATCGATTTTTTGTTGATTCAGCAAATTTTGAAGCGACAAAACTTTTTTGCAAAGTTTGGTTATACTTCATGATTCTATTTCAGTCAGGATTTGCAGAATTTTGCCCCCAAATTCAGGTGAAGACCAAAAAAAAAGTCTTCGCAGCAAACTGGTTCTATTCCAGTTAAAAATTGCAAAATTTTTCCCACAAATTCAGGTAAAGATCAAAAAAGAAAGGTCTTTGCCGCATTCTGGTTCTATCTCAGTCCAGAATTTTGGATCATGTGTTTACCTTGAGTGCCAAGTGGGCATTAATTGCCTAAAAACCAAGGGGGCCAGACATATTTTGCCCCCTTCAGTGTCAGGTCTGAGGGGGTGCCACCCCCTCGCCTTCTTGAAATCGACACCAGTGCATCCATCATTTCGCTTGGGTGAAGTCCCAAGCGATTCCATCCAAGATCTTCAATGTAATTGTTCCATCTAGTTCTAGGTCATCGAACTGGTCTTTTCTCATTTGCTTTGGAAAGTAAAGCTTGTTTGGGGAGTCTTTCCTGAGGCACTCTGCTTACAAGGCAGTCAGTTTTTTTTCAATTTTGTGAAGTGGTACAGTTTACTTGTAGTGAAAATTCTCAGCATTTGCATGTTAAGTAGAAGCCACAAAACTTTATAGAAATCTTCTCAAACAAATTAATTTTATAAGTGTTTACAAAACCAATGATTTTAGTATCATATTTAAACCAGTAAGATCTTAAACACACTCATAACCATTCTCTTTGCAGGACAAAAACACCCTTCAATGCAATATATTTGACATGACGGCGTGCCTTCTTGCTTCTGGAGTCGACCCTAAAAGATCAGTTTTATTTCTTCAATCAAATGTTCCTGAACATGCAACTTTGGCCTGGGTAATTGGATGTTACATCACTTTTAACAGATTGAGACATTTGCCACAATGGAAGGTTAGTAATTTGTGCACAGGCTTTGGATTGGGCGATATACTTGTATAATTGTTTTTTTGTTGGGTGTAAATATCGTGCAAGGAAATGCAAAGTTTGCTTTCAGTGTTATATATAGAAAACATACTAACTAAATTTGGCGACTTATGCTCGTCTGATGTGGTGCTTTGCGTACAAAAGGTTATGATAGCCCTTTAAGTTAAGCCAAGTTTTAATTTTACCTTAAGCACTTTATTGAAATTTATGTAAATTCTTTTTTTAATGTATAACTTTTAGTAAGGACCTGGGTCCAGGTTCAAGTTAGAAGTTTACAGGATAGTTGCTGAAAGATATCGTGTCTTGATTTTATTACTGGTTTTCACAAATTTACCAAAGGTAATCAGATAGAATTGGTGTCTTGAACGTCAAAGTTTTACCTTGCAAAACTACAGAGATTTTTATGGTAAATTTAAACCGTGTTTAAATTTGATTTCAAAAAGAAGTTTTATAGTAGTGTTACTTGCCACAGAGATTGAACCGGTCAGGATTTTCTCGACCCGACCGGTAAATTTTAAAATCTACGCCAGTTGACCGGTTTCTGACCGGCCCGGTCGACCGTTTTTTCACTGAAGGTTTTTGTTCACTGTTCAATGCATCTAATCAAAAAATTTCAAAACGGGGGCATGGGTGAGGTGTTGAAATTTGTGACTCCGGACGGAGGTCTCAGAAAAAAAAACGCAAAATTTTTGCGTTTTTTGCAAAAATAACTCAATTTTAGAACTTTAGGTTAAATTTCGGTTTGAAAGATTTGTTTTGAGCAGCGCAAAACGTGCACAAAATAAGCATAAAAAGAACTGGTGGGCACAAGCTAAATTATTAGACGTTCTTTCTAATGATATTATGTGTAAGACCAAGCAAAGAAGTTAAAATGTTTTAGCTGTTGGTGACAGGTTGTTTGCAATCTGCCGACCAGCAAACCCTAAACTGTTATGACATTGACTAAAAAATATTCTAAATATACTGTGCCCCAGCAGTTTTTAGAAATGTTGCAACTTCAGAACTAGCCATGGCTAGTTAGATATAAAAAAAATAAAAGAGTTATGGCTTTCTTGCCCAGTGTAGAGAGTGGTAAATTTAAGTTGAAAAAAGCTTTTCAAAGCGGAAAGGTTTTAGCATGCACTAAAAAATCTATGCGTGGTTGCGTAAGCCTCTTCCTTATGCATGCTTTATTGTAATCTGATTACACGATTTAAAAAAGATATGTATATTTCGGTTGGTGCTTAGATGTTAGATGTCTTTTAGCTGCAAGAAAGAATTTGACCGGTGTTTCAATTGGCTTTACCGGCCGGTCGAAAAATCTCGACCTGACCGGTTTCCATCTCTGACTTGCCAACCTTAGAGTATGCTGTTTGTTGCATAATCTGGTTAATTTTTACAGATTATTATGCAAAATGTTGTAGGAAAAAAGTAAACAAATGAAAGATGGTGGAAGTTTAGGAGTTTTTACTTATCCGGTCTTGCAAATGGCTGATATCATTTTGTATAAAGCAACACATGTTCCTGTTGGTAAGTTTTAATCATTTGTATGTCCATTAAACTTCTAAATTAATTGGAATTTTATCTTTATTCGTTACCAAGCTGCTTTGACTTAGACGTTTGGTTTGACCGAACTGGGAATTGAACTCAAGTCTACCGTTTGTGACGCTTTTTTCATGAGACCCACTCGAGCATGATGTTCATATGTCGAACGTTTAAATTCAAATCTCTGTGGTCTGTCAAAAGTGTTGCCAACGTCTCGCCACTACTGCAACATTACTCTGACAGGAGCTCATTTGCACGCAGGCGCTTTAGTGCGTAGACTGGACCCGTTATAGTAGGGGTCGGCAACCTTTCGTCCTCGTAGGCCTCATTCAGACCCAGCAAGGTTCCAGCGGGCCGCCACCATCTCTGAAACGAGGTCAACACCAAAATTGGGCATTTTTGGGCCGTATTAATGGTAAGGACTTAAAAACAAGGTCATCGCCAGAAATGCATTTTGGCGGAGTTATTGGTCAATATCGATCAAAATATGAAGAGGTCTACGCCATAATTTGAGGCGGTTTTAGATTTCCTGAAGCCACGTAAAATCCCGCCCCTCGGATTTAAGGGGATATAAAAGGTCGCGGGCTGGATGAAATTTCTTGGCTGTTACAGGCTTAGGCGTTTTCAATAAGTTTACCAGTGAATATAATGAAGATTTAATTTTGTTTTGACAGGCGACGATCAACTGGTGCACGTGCAGCTTACACGAGACCTCATTGAGGTGTTAAATCGGGGATTGGGTCAAAATTTTTTTCCTCTAGTTGAATATTTTACCAGTTAGTAAACGTCAAATTGATATGATATTTAGTAGCTTGTTTCTTGACGACCTGGAATTGATTAAAGCATCATTGTTTTCCTGTCTCGAGAAAGCGACGGTGGCGCTATTCTTTGGATGAATTTGCATTCGCGCAGGAGTTGTCTATTTCCTGGTTAACTTTTTCCAAGTTGAAATTTTCTAATTGTTTGAAGCTACCTGACAGAATCATCGTAAAGCGCCATATCCAAGGACGCAACGAAAGGACCAGAGTGCAGTTAAACCGAAATCATGCGATCAGGATTGTAAAAACGACGCCTTTGCTCTCTCGGCCGCGCTGTCAATCAATCTTGTCAGGCTATGTGTGGAGCACCAAGCCGTAAAAATTGGTGAAGTAATGCGTAGTGGCTACCATTATTGCGGTTAACGTCACGTCCATTGTCCAATGTGACAATCTCTTTGAGCTGGGTCTTTTACGCACTTGTCTTTAAAAGATGATAAAGTTGTGGTTATTTTAATGCGATCTATCAGCTTAAAACTTACCAACATAAATTTTACTTCTGCATAATTTTGAAGTGCACTGTTAGTAGCTCCGGAGTCCGGACCTTATTATTTGGTTGCGGCTGGGTTCCGTCCTGGATGATGCTATTCAAATTTAGAGACCTATTGAACTGATACAGTGGAACTAAGCAAATTCACAGCCTGTTTAATGTTCCAAGAAGTCGCCGTTCCAGCCAGAACTATGTGTTATTGCACAGACGAGTTATAAAATTGAATGAATTTTTGAGCCAGCGTCGCGGCTGTGATTATGCTTTCATTTCAAAGCGTACCATTACTGTAGTTTTGCGAAATTTGTAAAAATACTACTTACCTTTATACAGTTTGAGGTTGATTATTGTTTATTTGTTGCAATAGTTTTTAAGCGAGCCAGAACTAAAAACTTAGCACTACCATCGCTTTTCAAAAATTTGCAGCTAATCACGCTGGAAAGATTCGCAGCCTCCGCGATCCTTTGGTGAAAATGAGCAAATCAGCTGTGAGCGAACAAAGCCGCATTGAACTAACCGATTCGGATGACGTCATTTGGGCAAAAATTCGACGCAGTGTTACCGACTGCACATCACAAGTGACCTATGACCCTGACAATAGACCCGGCGTCAGTAATTTGATAGAGGTAAATAAGTTTTCATTATAATGTATTGTATTTAACCCATTACAATAATCTTAACCACTACACTTTTTCGTGTGGCTGTATGCCACAATCATCAAGTTATGTAATGAATTAATACATTTGCAAGCAGCGTGGCTGAAGTGGTAGAGACGTCGTTTTTACAACAACTCTAATCTTAAATTCAGGTTCAATCCGCACCCACGTCACGTTTTTGCGTCCTTGAATAAAGGCGCTTTCCGATGATTAATTTTGATTTGAACAAGCGGTAACTTTATACTAAGTCAAACGTCCTCATCGAAGATGGTCAACTCCTGAAGCAGATACGGATTCGTCCTTAGGATGCCACCACCGTTGCTTTTTTTGAACTAGCGAATAAATCAATTAGTCTTAAAACAACAAAAAATGAAAGCGCTCTAAGAATCTGGACTCACGATTCGAAGGAACTCAAAAACAAGTGAGCCCGAAGGCCCAACCTCCTTTGCCAAGGTACACTACGACGCTAGTTTGGTCGGGTGTCGAACCCGGAAGTAAGCAACGATTCGATTGCAAACCCAGCTCATAAAGCTCCGACGGCCCACCAACTGAGTTTCGCCGCTACTCTCATGGAACTGGCCTATCTGAGATGTAGGACGAAAAAAGCCATACTGTACTAAGAGAGCGGCGGCGTGGCTCAGCTTTGGGACTTTTGCTTGGGTTAGTAATCGAATAGTTGCTGGCTCCTGGTTCGCGACTCGAGCAACGTCGTCACTTTGCGCTTTCGTCCTGACATGTCGGGCACAGTGGGCTTGAAGGCCCACTCTATTTGATTTAGGACGCTCCCGGTTAGCGTGGTTCCACTGGGTGAGCCCCCCTTGGCAAAAATTTCTGGCGTATTGATAACTTCTAAAGTCGGCTGATCGCGAATGAGATGCTTGCGGTTCGAGTCAAAATATTCCACCTGCGAAGCGTCCATTGTTTTGTCGACAGGTAGCAACTTGTATCGAAGACAAGGTAACTTAATTTAGTAATGTTTTAGATTCACAGTGGATTTGCTAATATATCGCCAAAAGAAGCTTGTAACCTTGCAGAAGAAATGAATACCGGACAATATAAAAGATTAGTTGCGGATTCTGTAATTTCGGTTCTTTCACCAATACGAGAAGAATTTTTCCGAATTCGTAAAGACGAAGCCTTTCTTGACTCGGTTTTAAGAAATGGGTCGGACAAAGCACGCGCGGTAGCGAGTAAGAACTGGAAAGATGTTCAAAAATTGATGGGAATGATAAGATGATATTAGAAAAAGTTTTATTATCTAGGTCGCCAACAATGGGATAATGCGAGACTTTTTAATGAAAAAATTTACGTGTACCAAGCTCCTTGTGTGGACTGGATTCAGCACGAATGCAATGCGAAATTGTTCAAAAATCTTAATGAAGCAATGACTTTATTGCTGCCAAGGAAATTTCGATCAGCTTGTTGAAATAAAATACCAGTCACTTCGTTTGCAAGTTGTAATAATTTTTGCGTCAACTTAAGATTCATGTTGTCATGTTATTCTTTTACTTATCGTACGCTTGTTTTTAACTTCGCATTCTAGCCTTGACGAAGATAGGTACTACATGCATGCCCTGAACATAGCCCATCGAAACGGCAAAAAATTTTTCTGCCCCTCTATTTGAGCTATTAAACGTGATTTAAATGCCATTTACTTTGTACCCGAAACAACTAAACTGAAAGTTATCGTTTGTTTCACGAAAATTCGAGTTTCGTTCATTGTCGATGTTGCGAATCGAAATCCCATTCCATATCATTTACTCATATAACTTTACTATTGTCTTTGTAACTAATATAACCTGCGAATTAGCTCTTCTTGCGAAGACTCAAGCATTAAATGCACAAAACCTAACAATATCTCAGCGTCGGCGATAGCTCAGTTTTTTGGTGCGTGTGGTTAGCAATTCCAGGGTTCGACTCCGGTCTGTGCTGGCTACGCGTCGTGGTGTCCTTCGACGCTTTTTCACGTACGAGCAAGTTGAGGCTGCGGTTCCCATATTTAATTGCTCGTGGAGGGCCTCCAGTTGTGGCATGTGACAAGTGCAGGGGGCCAGTTTGCTAAATTTTCGCATTAAACCAGTATGAGGTAGCAGTCTGAGAAACATAATTTGGAAACATGACCAATGACCTGCCTTCTCACAGTAGACATGCACAAAGAGACAATTTACATACTTTGATCTGTTAGCGTTCAAGCTTCAGTGTTAAAAGCAAAAACTGCTGGTATGCTTATTACTCAAAGTAGTACTGAACAATTGTGGCGAAGACAATAGCTTCAAACAGAGCACCTGGATATGTCAAATTTTAAGTTAGTGGGAAATCAGACTTCGTTCACGCTCCAAAAACTGCAAAAGCATAGGGCAGGAAATTTTGTAGCGAGTCATAATTTGCCGAATCGGTATTAGACAAATCTCTTTTTGAAGAGGAGCAAATTAAAATTTTAACGCACCACAAAATTCTCTGGAGGCGGTCACCTCATGTTTGAGCAGATTCTATTGGATTAACAGCACACGTGTTTCACTTTACCAATTTGCAGTTATTTGAGCTTGCCATTTGGTTGCGTCCAGCATTTTTGATATGACACAGAAAAATATATTGTGCGTAAACAATAAACAATCACTCAGTAAGGGGTCGTCTTGAAAACGAGGCTATTGCACATAAAAGATCATTACGCCAATACGCCATTCATGAAATGACGCTTACAACATAAATGAATCAAACTCCTCTTGCCAGCTAGTGTAATAATGACGAAATAATGTCTAAATCAAAAACAAAGAAATCACATTAAAATAATAATCCATGCGATCAAAATGAAATTACAAAATAGTGAAGAAATTTAAACACTGTTCGATCAACTGCGCGCATCAGAAATATAAAAAATTACGCAGCATTCTTATTCGATTTATTTGTACAAACTTTGGCACCGTTTTTCAGTGTAAAAGGAAAGCAAAATCACAAATTTCTCCGTTCGTTTCGAAAGAGAAAAAAAGAAATCGGCAACTAAGGCCGAAAAACGATGCCAAAAAGTGGACATAGAAAAATGTATCTTAAACTTCAACAAAATGTATAAAGGAGAGAGGATGGTGAAGCTTTTGAAGGCAAAAATAACGATGATGAAACTCAGCACGGCTGAGGCGGGTCAAAGACTACAGTTCTTTGATATACCGTTACAATTTCTGTGACTTGAGTATAAATCAAGCGGACAGTTTTTGTAAAAAGTGGTTGACTTACAAAGAGCTAATTAAAGTTCTAAGAGGTAAGGAGAAAGGAACTTAGGACTGTGAAATGTGTTCTAGTTTTGTTCGGCTTTAGATTCCAAACCCTTCTACCCCAACATCGCACTGAGCGGGTCATCGAACAAATCCGGAGCTCCGTCCTTGTCCGTTGCGTTCGTTTTCTTAGGCTTTTTTGTTGTTCTCGAAGATTTTTTGGCAGGAGTAGCAGATGAGAAAATGTCATCTAAAAACAACAGGGTTGACATGGAATCTTGCTGAGGTAGCTAATTGCTAAAAGGGGACTGCATTAAGAAATGGATTCGTCCAAAATAAAAGCAATCGTGATCGGAGGAAAAGGATCAATCAAAAACTATGGGTCGTACGCCAATGGTACAACGATGATCAACTTTGACCCTCTGGTTATCAATTTTCTATCTTCTATACCGTTCAACTTAAAATAAACAATATTCGCAAGTTCAAAAGAGTCATTCTTGAATTACTTCATAATTAGAGCTATTTTATTGGCACTGCCATTTGTCTAAAATTTCCCCCAAATTCTCGTTGATCCTCGGATCAGAGTTAATCCAAATTAATGCATATGAGTAATACGATTATCTCGGTTAGGGAAGGGGTGACATACTTTTTTTCAAGAACCAATGACTTTGAACCCCAGGTAAAATTACGCTACAGGAATTTATGGCTCTACCGGTTTGACGCGGCTGGATTAGGTTTTCGCGTCAAGGGTTATGATTAGAACCAGCGAGGTAAAATCTCGCGGATCGGAAATTTCACGTTCAGCTCAGAACAGGATCGGGCGTCAAGTCATCTGGTCAGTTTAAACCAACCAACCACTCACCAGCCAAGGCCCGGTCCACAATGCGCGTAAAATCGTGAGCGCACGAGCGTATCTTTAGTTCATTTCAACCAACTGGCAGCTTGTACGCGGGTAAGCCAGTACGCCGGGCGTTTCGAATATCCGTTTAAAATAAAATAAATACGCTCGCGCACTAACAATTTTACGCACAGACGTCTAGAAACGGCTGACTGCGTAAGCATTGACGCTCAATTGCGGTAGTTCTCATTACGCCAACACAAATGCTTTCCGTTTACGTTCATTCCGGCCACGGTTTGTCAGATTTGAACAGAGGTTAGATGCTACTCACAACACGTTACTACCAGACTGCTGCAGTCTTTTCAATCGAGACTAAGAAGCAGCAGTGTAGGACTGCAGGTCAGCTAGTGGAGCGATCGAAAGAAAGATTGCCAACTCTCGGTTCGATTCCCCAACTAGCAATGCGTTATTGTGCCGTTGAGACGGCGTCTATTTCTCATTGGGGCTCAACAATTGTGTTGGCCCAGAGAGACAAAAAGCTTGGCAGCAGTATCCGTAAAACGAGCTGTGCTGCAGTGAGGTCAAGAGAGTTCCTGGTTGACACGCTTGAATGAATTGAGTCTAATCAACCAATGACAATACAATTAAAAACCTTAAATTACCGTCATCAAAAATAGACTTCGCAGGGGCCGCTGATTTTTTCTTCTCTTTTGTTTTTTTCACAGCAGGCATTTCACCAAATATGTCGTCACCGTCTTCGTCATCAAACAAACTCTTTGCGCTTTTCGAACTTTTGCCTTTCGATGACGTCATTGATGGAGTATCCCCAAACAGATCGTCGGTATCCAAAGTCACCTACCAAGTAAAATATTTGTTCAACACGCCGAAACTTTAAAACTTCAGTTTAGTTGCACTTCATTAATAACAACAATTTTATAACAACACGAGGCTCATTTTTGCTCAAAATTTAAGAATGGCAGACCTCGGCATAAAAAAAAAGAACAAGGGCTAGTACAATGCATTTTAAGTAACCAGCACCAACGCTCCATCCAAGAGCTTGCTTAGAGAGCGCGGGATAAAAGGCCGTGTAAGCTACGAAAAAAAAGTTTTCGCCACAAACTGGTTCTATCTTTTTGCCGCCAAATTCCGGTGAAAACCAAAAAAAGGTCTTCGTCGCAAATCGGTACTGACTTCGGCCGAAATTTCGGATTTATTGATTACACCTTGATTTCGTAAGATAATTTTATCAAATCTCAATTATGGAGCTTGCTTTCGATTGAAAGCACATATTTACCTTGTTTTATCGACACTGAAGCAGTGCGCGGCAGAACTAAAGTACAGCGCAGGGGTTCAAGGCTATCCGAGCGGCCGCGCAGCTTAAAGGGAACGTAGACCAGCTGAGTTTTCTTGGCCTTTTCTTATATTGCTATTTTGATTTATCTAACACTAATAAAAGAGCAGTGATCTATTCTGTAACAAAAGACTACTTTTAACAAAGAGTAAATTTGCGTCACTCTATTTTACAATACAATTTAAGAAATGAGGCTGAAAGTTCGTAAAAATTTAAAAACAGCCAGCCTCGACTAAAAATCTACTGGTTCGCGTAAAAAAATGAAGTTGCCGCGGTTAGCCTGTATCGTGCAACCATTCTCACAGTACACACTGCGTTAGAACGGATGCTTTTAGGTTTTAGAAAAACATACCGCAAAATTGTTGCAACAAGCATCCTCTACAACACAATGCAAGTGGAAAAATATCGCACTTGCGTCAAAGTGCCTTGATACCCGCACTTGGTTTTCGCAGCCTCTTAGCAAAAAGAAAACATATTGCGCGATGAGTAAGAGTATTTTTTTCTTTTATAATTTTGCTTCCTATCAAAAACGAAATCTGCTAGCTGCTGTCCTGACATCTTTTTGATTTAATACCACAGAATACTATTCCTACTACAATTCAAAAAGCAATTGACCGCATAAGTAAACTGAAAGTCATATTATAGCTACTATTTCAAGCCCGAATTCGAAAAATATTTTTAAGCTTCAACTAGGCCCTGAAGTTGAGGTGGGTCTAAAAAACGTATCCCGTTAATTGTTTACTTCCATTGCAAAACTTTAGTTTGTTGAGACTAAATAAAAAGATATCATTAATAAATTGTGATGCAATAGTAATAAAATTATGTACTAAAAATCGCCTTGATGTTCAGCTTAAGTTTTCGTTCAATGTAGCAAAATTATTTTGTTTATATAACGTCTAAGCCACGAAAACGTCTCAGGCCCGATTTAAGCCCGAAATTTTATGAACCGTAAGTCCGAACCCGACCCTAAAAGCCCAGCCCGACTTACAACTTTGCTTCCTCTGATCTTTTTGATTAGTTAAAGCAGTATCAAGTTAAAACTCAGCTTTAAAACTTTACGACCTCACGCACGTACCTCGTTAGTCTTTGGTTTCTTTGTCTTTTCTGTTTTGGTGAGCGGTGCAGCGAAAAAATCTTCTCCCTGTACAACAAAATGAACACAACTTGAAATCATAAAATATTGAAACAGACTAACGAAGCGGACCGCATTGAACTTGAATAATCGCCATGAGTTTAATTCAATCGCAAATACACGTTAACATTTAATTCAATCGCAAATTCACTCTTGAATGCATTAGTATGGTTTATGAAAGGTTGACATTGAGAGTATAATAGTATAAGAGACCTAAATGTATTCACTATTTGGTTGAAAGATGTGGCTCTTGGACAAACCGGAACGTCAGAAATTCACGGGCTTATTTGAAAAAAACTCTTACGTTTTCAACTGGAGTGGCTTTTTTCTTCCCACCCAAGCCAGGTTTAATATCGAGATCTGCGAACAAATCATCCACAAATAATTTCGGCTTCTTTGATTTTTTGCTGCTGTCAGAGAACAAAGAGGAGCTCGATTCGATCCCCAGGTCGTCCGCAAAGAAGTCATCCTCAAGTTTTGAAGACTTGCTTTTGGCGGAGTTGAACAAGTCGTCAGCAGGAACCTTACTCTCCTTCTTCATTGCAGGTTTTGACGCAAACAAATCGTCATCGTCGTCTAAAACAAAGTTATTTCATGCCGCTTTTATAACTGCTACTTCTAATAAGTTTAAGAATGTTTAAAAAACTACATTTCCCTCAACTTCAAGAACCAAATGAAAACAATAATATCAATGAAGCGGTTGCAGATGTCGTGCAATCAATTGATCAATTCCAAAACTTTTTTTTTGAAATTCATCAACTAATAATTTTGAGAAGTACATTTATTGCAAGACATTAAATTTTTGAAATTGGCTAGGGTTCACTCAAAGCTTTAGGTGTTTTTACAATGCACAAAAATTGATTTGACACCAAAACTTGAAAATGACGAAACTTGCAAAAAAACAGTACAGAAGGTGAGGATTCATTCTAAAATAAAAGCACCGCTTTTGCTTGCTTGTTAGTAGTGGATAAATAATTGACTATATGAATTAATAATTCAGCTACATAAATCTCATTATGAGTAAAGAGAATACATGTGATCGAGTGAAACGGTGAGGCGTAGTGTACAAGGACCAATTGACCACACAAACTCCGACAAACTCCGTCGACGGGGAGAAAACCAGATCAAAAATGAGATGATGATGATAATGCCATACGAAAGTGCTGATTCATGAAAATGTGGGTTAACAACAATCGTTATTCAGTCACTGACCAAAAAGATCAGGAATAGCCGTTTTCTTCTTAGCTGTTTTTTTCGTAGCGGCTGGAGACAGTGAGCTTGGAGTCGATAGGATGTTATCTGTGAAAATACGTGGATGCCAGACTAATCTGTAATATCAGGCGATAAGCCGAAACACTGTTGCAGCTCATTTTGAAACTTCAATTGTATAAAATATTCTTAATGGTATATTTTATACGATTGATTTCAAATACAAATTATACAAAATTTTTAAATATTGTACTACTACATGAAGCACAAAATCGTGGAATTAAACATACTCCTAAAGGGGAGAGTAACTGAGATTGCGTAATGTTCAGCATGCTCTACAACTTAAGTCTAGTACAACTGCGCCTAAATCAACAAAGTAAATCTGATGTAGAGTCATCTCCACAACCGTGAAAGAGCTTTGATAAGCATCTGGCCCAACCAACCTATTCAGATTTCCTCCTTTATTGCAAGTAAAGTGCAATATTAACAAAATAATTACCCAAGGATTCATCGCCTTTCAAAGGAGCAGATATAGAGGCAGGGGCCGCGGTGCTGGTGGAGGGTTGAGACGTCTCAGTGGAGGTAACCAGAGCGGATGGATCATCGTTCCCTGAACAATATAGTGTAGAGCAATGCGGTGTTTACAAGGAAAAATAATAATAATAATAGAAATAAGAAACTATTTTAGTTATGCATTGCATATAGTTGGAACAGTACGCACTTTTCTCAGGTCAAAAACTAAAACTGCCATTTTGTTTAATTTATGCCGCAAAAGATTGTAGCTCACTAACACGACTTCAAAGATAAAAAAGTGTTCGCTTCAAAGTATGAAATCAAACAATTTAATACCACCCATCTCCACGTTACTGCACCTAGGTTATAAAACTTTACGGGAAACAAGTTGCAGTTATAATAAGCAAATGTTTAGCAATGTTGTGTTCACCTGACCTAGCTGGGTGCTGATCCTCCGTCCTCCGTTCTCGAGAAGAAAGGATTAACCAGCGCACCAACACCCAGATCTCAAAACAACGAGTCGTGCCAATCACGATCAAAAATCAGCTACTAACCTTTTCCAGCCGCGGCTGCCCTTCTCCCCCTTCTACTCGGGGGGCGCCGGCCGGCCTGGCCCCTTGACCTTGTTTTGGTCACACTTTCGAGCGGAGCGTCCACATCTGTGGTATGGGGGATCGTAGGGGCGGCTCCAGGAAGCAAAGCGCTAGGGTTAATGGAAAGACCGGCCTGCAAATTTAGATTGTTTAGTGAATGACACACCACTAACTTCTACTGTAAAACACCTGGCAATTTTAAGCTACTAGTGGTTTGTTTTCAAGCATTAAATAATTCACAAGATTAAATCGGCAAAACAGGATTAGACTATTCGTATGAGGTCAAAAATCTAAAATATCTGTAAGGTAGTATGAGACTACAGCGAGGTTACATCAAAGTTGTATTACACGGGCAATCTCTCCCAAACCCAGCAGATACTTTTGCACGATACCAAATGTTCAAAAGTATTTTTATGCCACAAAACAGAGTTTTTACCTGCAACTTGCCCACGTTGCTAGATTTGCCGGTTGGAGGTGTGACCTTTGACATGGGTGGGGTGACCTTTGACACTGGTGGGGTGACCTTAGATATTGGGGGCGTCACTTTGGATACCGGTGAAGTAACCTTTGATACTGGCGGTGTGACCTTCGAAACGGGAGATTTGACCTTTTCCACTGGTTTCGTTTCAGCACCAGGTACAGTGAAAGGCTTTGCTGTTACATTAGAAGCAGAGGTGTCGAACAATGTGGGCTTAGGTTTGGAGGCGTCGCCTCCAAATAATTCTTCATCGCTGTTCACCGAGGGAGCGGATATAAGTTTAGCTGATTCCGTTGATTTTTCAGTGTTGACCGAAACATTCGACTTTTGAGACTCCGATCTGAAGGAAAATTGAGGTAAGTACTTAAAGTACAAAATGGAGGCTGAACCCAACCTGCTACCCCGCAACCCTCACGGAAAAGAGGGCACTGAACAGAGTAAGAGATTTAAAGCATGATTGTAATTTTGCAAATTGAAAACATCGAAAATCGTCCTTACGATCGACGCATTACGCCCAAGCGTTGGCGGAGCTCAAATGTTACGGCACAGAAAAGCTATATACTGGCTATTCGTGGGTAAACTTTAGAAGGATCCTCTATTCTACAACTAAAGGAGGAGCCACTCGACAATTTTTACTTTTTTCAATCACAATATTGCCAACATGTCGCCGTCGTTCATATAGCCATTTTAGCGTTGACTCGTCAAGTTCAACAGCGCTGCTTTTTCGTTTTAGATGGGTTTAGTGGACAGACGATGACGTGGTCACCGTTTGGTCTTCCATTCTTCTGTAACACGATCACAGTTGGCTGAGGCGGGCAACCCTAGCAATACTTGCACGAGTTGAAACGTCAGACTCCAGCCCATACACGGCAGCGGAACTGACCTTCGCTTCGAAATGGCTTCCAGTAAAGCTCCACCGCCAGCACCGAACATAGAAACTGCCCCAGGTAGCTTCTTTTTCGGAGGTTCGGGGACAATTTCCTCTTCCTTGTCGCTTTCTAAAAATTATCAAATGCATTAAAAATGGATTGTTTAGTTTAGGAACGCCATATTTAGATCTTGAAATATCATAAGCTACTCGATATTCAGCCTACCTTTTTCCATTACGTTGACTTCAGGGGTTTCACTTTTAACCGGAGTTTTAGTTGAAAATAGATCTTCGTCACTATCACTATCGAACAAATCTTTACCTGAACACATAATTAAAATCTATTCACTCAGTGTAAAGCCTTGATGGCAAGCTAGAGAGCAGCAAAGCTATATATTGTAAGTTAAAAATTACAGTTATTGCTAACATTGCATAGTGAGGTTGAGAGAATTCCGGTGTTCCTACAGTTTCTACACTAATAGATCGTGTCGTTGCACACATTTTTTAATGTAGAAATCTACAGACGAATATAGACAAACGACTAACAGTCTTTTTGTTATATCCCAATGAATAGAACCTCAATTGTAATTGTAATTAAATTTTATTCACCCAGTTGCCTTGGCGAGGAGACAGCGAAGAGACTTTCGGTCTTCGAGTCAAGCTGCCACCTGTCTACCACACACGGTGGAGGCTTCACACTGTCCTTTTAATTGCTGAACGTCAAGAAGGGAAGCAGTGAATACAAGTTTTTATAGTCTTTGGTTTGACCCGACCGGGAATCGAACCGAGTCTACCGTTTCAGTAGCAGACGCTCTATCCGCTCGACCACTCTCGCTCACCGACTGGAAAAAGTTAACACGCTTCCAACCACTGAAATTCTAAATTTTACGGCATACAAGTTTCATTGTACCGAAACAAGTATTATCGACCAAAACCACGAGTTATTTTACCGAAACACGTTTCATCCGATCTAAACATGCACATTCGCACAGTCGTACAATCTAAAAGATATTTCATTTTAAGTCACATAAGTTAATCGTTCAAAACTATATTTCCCATCATTTACCAAAACACATTTCATTTACAAAAGCACGATCCTACACCGAAACAAGTTTCATTCAATTCAAACTCGTTCAATCTAGCAAACACGCTTAGTAATCCACAGAAGCACGTTGGAACTTGCCAATGCCGTTTCAATCCACAAAAGACGATTCCCTTCCTAAACACGTTTCCTCACAAAAACACATCAACTTACTCTTCTGCATTGCCTTTTTCGAGATCGTCTTATTAGCTGCTTGTTTTGATTTTTCTTCAACTTGAGGCTTTTTCTCAACTGTTTTTTTCTGTGGAATAAATACATGGTGTAACATTTGGAGATAAAATCATAAGCCAACAGCTCAACATTGAACCCAGCATTCACATTTCACAGCATAGTCGTTTCACACGGTTGAAAACAGCACCACAAATTTCTTAACAATTTGGCTCGAACTAGCTGAAAGATTTAAAAAATTTGTCCCTAGTATTCACCTTGGTAGAAGGAACAGAAGGTTTGGCTTTGGACATCCCGCTGAATAAGTCGTCATCGTCACTAGCGCTATTATCGAATAAACCCGTCTTCTTAGGAGGGGGAGCCTTTTTGGAAGAGGGTGGTTTCTTCGATGGGAATGGTTTCTTTGCTGGGGGCGAGCTCTTAGCAGGAGATAGCAGAGATTCGTCATCGCTCTCCCCAAATAAGTTATCTGGCTTGGAAGCTGCTTTGTTCGTGAAGGCTGGAGGCTTTCGTGTGAACAGGCCATCTTCTTCACTTTCATCTTGCTATTAAAATACGCAAAACTGAAGACAAAATCGCAAAATTACTAAGTGCAATTGCGTCATTTATCAACGCAAAACTGCAGAACTGGACCACTCTCGTGCACATGGTTAGCCATAATAGCTTGAGAACTCGAAATTTGGGGAAACCACTACTTGAAAAACACGTTCAGTATCTAATAAATTTGAGATGTAATAATTAATTCATATTGAGATCTAAGACATAATTAATTCAAGCTTTGATAAATTCGATTTTATGATTATTTTACCGTACGTGCAAATACTTTTTAAAAGTAGATTAATTTCTACAAACTCAGCAGTCGTTACAAAATCAATAAGCTATGAGTTTCTAGCAACATCCTATCACTGCTCGAACATAGCTATAAAAAAACCGTTTATGAGCTACGATCAACAAAACAAAAGCGGATACGATTTTTTACTGATACCAACAAATTAAGTCTACAAGCTTTTTGCTATCGAGCAATTGTTTTTCATTTTCGCAAGACATGCTTACAAATTGCAACTTAGAATTGAAATGAAAAATTAGCGATAATGCTATTTGAGAATATCGAAGCCAATACGAACTGAACACTCAAAATGAGTTTTGTTAGTTATCATTTCAAAAACATTAATTTTTCGTTTTAAGTATATTTAACTTAACACTAGACGACAAGAGTAACGGTTCCTGAGCGCAGGAGTTACGGTTTGGATTGAATGTGATGTGCTACATTAACATACAAACTGAAGACAAATTAATGTACAAACTTGGATTAAAGCAGATGATTTGTTAGTCGTTGAACCGAATAAATCAGAATCGCTGTCGGATGCGTTAAATAAGTTTGTATTAGATGCAGATTTCTGAGTCCGCGGAGGAGTCTGCTCTAGGGAAGAGTGGACTTGCGGAGTAAACAGAGGCTCATCCATGTCGCCAAAAAGTGAATTGGCAGGTTTCTTGGAAGCTTTTTCTTTACCCATTTGACTTTTCTTTGTGGCAGTGGATTCGAGGCTCTTCAACGAGCCGCTGTGTGGGGTTGATTTTTGCAACGATGCGGAAGACGAAAACAAATCGTCTTCGTCGCTCGAGAGTCCGAACAGGTCTGATTTCGGGGGCTTTTTCTTCGTTTTAGAAGCGCTTTCACTCTTTTTCTTCGACTGTGATGTCACAGTAGGTTTCGCAAATAAATTATCGTCGCTCGCGTCCTCAAATAACGATTTTGATTGGCTGGTATGAGGATTGGAATTAACCTCATTGGTCGATTTTTGTAATGACGCCTTCGATTAAAACAATAATTACATCACAATTAAATTAGACAATGGTATTGTTAAAAACATGATTGCCAAAGTTTTCTCGTTAGAAATATGTAAATTTTATGAATCTTTAAAAATTAATGACATGACATAAAGAAAACTTAATTCGAATGAATAGGTTAACTACAGTAGATTTCGATATTTTTGTGAAAAACATAATTGATTCAGATGGTTTTGGCTAGTGGCTAAATTCAGAATTTGAATCATTTAAAATAGCAAGTTTTAAATCAAAAAAACATTAAATCTTATGAATCAAAATTTGACATATTTGACCATGATGATTATCATGTATCACAAATTTCGACCTAATAACTTGAAAGTAATCAGCAATAATTAGCGCATATGATCATGTTCACGAGAAATTGAACCTCGTAGTAACTTTTTACGACTTGACATGCAAATCCTTACACTAGACGATGATGACGTAGTACGACGTTGACGTAACGCTTCCTGCAGGGCTCCCCCACCTGCCCCAAACATTGAAACGCCACCTGCAGGCCGCTTTGTTTCGGAAGGTGCCCGTTCCTTGCTGGGAGCCGCTGAAAAGAAGTAGGGGTAACTTAACGGTACAGAGTTGTTACTCCATTTTAGCAAGTTACCCTGGCAGCAAGAAACCTTTCTGATATATTTTACTATTATGCTGAGTTAAAATTACATCGCTAAAGAGAAAATTTAACTACAGTCGTAAACTTCCTTGATGAGGCAAAACATGAACCAGGTTGTAGAAGGACTTAAGACTGTAGATCAGATTTCAACTAGGCTCGATTCTCTGATAACAATAATGCTTCATAGAGCAGTCTCTGTAACATCCTACCTATGAAATTCGTTGAATTTCCAGTATTCTTTTAGTTCAAACTGGTCACTTTCTACTACGAAAAAGTGCCGAAAATGTTTAGTCAACTCAATCTTACAAAACTTAAATAAAAAAATTACTTTTATCCGATGTTTCGTTGAACAAATCGTCATTTTCTTCATCGCTTTCGTGAAACAAATCCGAACTTTTCTTTACCGAAGTTGAACTTGCAGCTTTCTCTGTGAAAAACAATGACACTATAGTCGAAGACGCAAGGACCTTCTCTGCCTCCTAACCAAGGCAACCAATTAAATAAAAGTGTAATTAGAGCTCGTACTTGCTTTCATTGGTGGCGGCTTTTCTCTAAACATATCATCGTCATCACTGCTATCGTCATCAAAGAAATTCTTCGTTTTCGTATCAGCAGGAAGGGCGGGGGCCTCTTCCTCTTCCGAGTCTTTATCACCCTGCAAAAGCGATTCCCGATCGTTATGGCTCATACGATGTAATTCTCCAAATTACCAGATTCCTTTGGTCTCTTCGGAGGAAATTGCCCTACTATGCCCGCTATGTTGTAAATATATCAATTCTATTGCTACGGCCATACCTTCTTGTGCATGTCCTGCAAGATCGAAAGGCTCAGCCCAACAAGTGAAGCATAAAGGAGCTGGGGTTATTGTGCCGCTTAAGACTCTGTAGTCCCTTAATGCCTCAACACCCGTCTAACATTGAAGCAGGTTTTTATTAGTGGGTCAGTGTTTTTATCGGTGCAAATCGACTCCTTTTTTACTTTTCCCACCGTTTAATAAAGAATATCACTGACTTTTAAGCACAAAAAGCTACGAGGGGGCATTGCTCAGTACAGTACCAAAAAAAAAGTTTATTCACAACAATCGCAGCTGCTCACTTCAAAGAATCCCTTCTTGATTGCGCCACCAAACAGCGACACCCCTCCAGCTGGTGTGTTTTTGGTTGTTTTTGGTAGCGATACTGGTTTAGGTGGCTCCTCTTCTGGCTCCGAACCACTTTGCTCATCACTGAAACCATCCACCCCCTCAAATAAACCTACAGATAAAGTTTTCAGATATTGCTTCTAGTCTGTTTCGATTTGCTAGAGGCTATGACATTAGATTTCTCTCGTTACAAAAAAACAAAGAAATTCAGTCATTCGCCAAATATCATTGCAATGAATTTCTGTCTAGCTACGGATTATTGCCAGGCTACAGATCATTATCCCTCAAATCCACACCAAATCTAGAAGTAAATTTACAATCCTATATATACTGAGCTAGAACATTAAGTCATTACATATACAGATATTTAATAGTCAACTCATTATAGAACGTTGAAAAATGTTTTAATTAGAAAATATCCTTTAACTTCAAAAGGCAGATAAAAGCAATGCTAAAAGTGAAGCAGCACAGCTGCCGTGACATCAAGTCCATCCCAATATAGCTAAGGAATACGCCTTAGTAATATTAAAACCCTAGTTTATATTTGGTAGTTTTGTTATTGTCTAAAAAACACGTTTGTAATATTATCGCGGCCAGTTCCTCAGCCATTTTGGAATAGACTTGTCACAATAGAACGTGAAGGCTGTCAGCTCGCGGTATAAAAGAATCGGACAAGTAAGTCTGCAATTTTCAATTCCTATCATTAAAAACCAAAGCCTGCAGACAGCTAAATTCCACCGAAATGGCGAGAAAAGTAGTAAACGGGATTGCTGAATTATTATTTTATCGGCGCAAAATCAAGCTCGCTTTTGCAAAGTCGCATATCAATTAAAACATGACGCTTTAAACATCTCTCTACTATAACTGACTGATGTAGGCAAAGACTTAGCTGAGGGTTCACAAAACAAATGCAGGCAATGGTCATACCTCCTTTAGGGGCATCAAATAGCCCTCCAGTTTTCCCAAAAAGTCCTCCTGACCCAGAAAACAAATCCTCTCCAGCATCGTCTTGATCAAACATCACTGCAACATAATTTCAACTTTACAAACTCGGCAGAGGTTGATGGGAGTGCAGATAACAAAAGATACAAGCAATGGAAGACATAAACTACCGACCGCATTTTCAAAAAGTAACTGTATTGAATGTGTTAAGCTCAATGGCACATTGTTGTATTATAATCAAAAGTGCAAGGCTACTGACCAACAGAACCAAAACGATCGTATATAGTTTATTTGAAACATTTGAACTACTCTTCAATCATTTTGTTACCCGTACTCAAATTCAAACCGTACCATACCTTGCTCGCGCGGTTGTGATCGCTTCGATGGAGCCCGTTTCTTAGTGACAGGCTTCTCGCTACCACTGGAATCATCCTGTAGTAAAAAGTTGCTTATAAAAATTAAACAAGCAAATTCAAATCAAATCTTTCATTAAACTTGCTGTATTAAGCCGAAGCGTAAAACGAGTTGGCGGGCCTACCTCTGAGTCATTGCAGCACAGCTTATTTCGAAGAAATGTTGCAGTGGTGGCGAGCAGTTTGCAACACGGTGTCCGATTTGACCTGCCAAAGATTTGAACCTCAGACTTCTCGCTTCAGAGAAAAACGTCACCGCTCGACCAACTGGCCGGTTCAATAAGCAAATTAATGTTTATAATGTGGCGTTGCTAGCGTTAGCTTAGCTGCCTGCGGAGAATTTGAAAAGCATTTCTCTATAGCGAGTATTCACGACTGCATCACTGTGATACTTTGAAAAAAACCAGTGATACGTAGATTAAAAACAGTAATTTTAATCACAAGCAGTAGTAAAAAAATTCCGTCCAAGCACGTAAAAAAAAGCATTGAGAGTTGCGGGGGTTACGAAAATAAATCTTTGTCACTTATCGAATGGCATCGTCTCTGGGTGAGTTGGCTGTATTAAATCAGACTTAGTAAGCTTTTTGAGTTGGTCTTCCTCATTTTGTTAACCCATCAACCGCATGCACAAAAAACCTAGTGAACAAAATGTTTTCAGATTCTAAAGATCGCAAAATTTTGAACTGCGCACTTGCGCTACATCATGTTGTAGTGTAATTTGCATAGCAAACCTTGCAAACTGAACTCGACTTTAGAACATTGGGTCAGAGCCTCAGAGGCATGCATTTTAAGTGGTGGTGGTGGTACTACCCGACCCCTTCCGAGGGATGAGGGCACGGAGGAACTCCGCGGAGATCAACAGCCGGGCCACACCCCAAGGTCTGGACCATAGGTCAAGAATAGAGAGAGAGGAGCCAAAGATAGATTTACGAAGGGGTTCAGAGGCAGGACAGTCGAGGAGGAGATGATTGAGGTCCTGTAGAGGATGTCCACAGGCACTACAAGCGGAATTCTCCTTCCGACTGATCCTGTTAAGATATGAAGATAAAAGAAGACTGTGGCCATGGCAGCGAAGACGGGAAAGCTCACAGTGAATGCATTTTAAGTCGTCACTCACATCGCTGAGTTGGTTCTTTTTGCTAGCAAACAACTCGCTATCATCACTGGAAGTATAATCGCTAGAGGTCGGTGTGGCGGTCGTCTTTCTTTTTGCAGGAACGTCACTGTCAGAGCTTAAATCTGCATTCACATAATAAAGCTTTGTTTATATGCCGATCAGTGGTGAACTTGACCAAAAAGTTCAAAATTGATATTCAAATTTCACAGCTAAACTTGACATTCCGCTCAACATTAAAAAGGTAAAATGTGGAGCCTAGACCGTGATATATAGTTACTAGCTTAACTCAAAAAGACCGACAGATTACTTTGCAGCTTATGGCTAGAGCAACCTGGCAAATAAAGTTGCATTCATAATTACATCCACTTTACGTTGATCTCGAATTGACCACTTTTATCAATAGGTGAGTTTTGCAACAGAAACTAGACGTTACCAGTAGCAAGGCACATCTAACCATTAGCCGCATTTCACCACTAGATTTTTTAAGAGCATTGCAACAGTTAAATTCCAGGTATTGTCAGAAACTTTTCATAAAAGTAGCAAAAAACGAGCTTGGTTAATACCAAAACTTATCATATCAAATCCTACGTAGCTTGCCTGAACCATGCAAACGTTGGATGGACGAAGTATACCCCTTGGCAATTACTGGACACCTTACATTAAAATATGAATTAGAGTTTTACGTTTTTCGGATAAAATTTTTGAATTTATGAATGTGCGCGGCATCATACAGTCTAACTGATGTAGCAAATGCTGGGTAGTGTGTAGCCTAGCATCTAATGATGAAAAAACTACACTAATAAGATCAATTTAGCAGTTCACATCCCACCTGATTCGTCATCTGAATCGTAATCCGAGGTTGAAACATCAGACACGGTTGGTGGCTTCTCTATCTCCTCCTCAGATTCACTCAAGGACCCAACACTCTCCACCTCATCTGTGATTTAACAATGCACTGTATGTTGTGACTGTAGACTAAATAGCTTTAAAAGAAAAACACAATCAAGAGTAGGCGAACATGAAACAATGTTGATTTAACTGCGCTACGAAAAATTACAATAGTTGTAAAAACATTACAACATTTAAAACTACTCAACAATACCAGTCTGCTTTATCCATAAATAGGATGATCAAGGTATTGGGCATGAAACTTCAATGTAATACCATTTGTATTTTCAACCTTGCTCTTACGATAAAAAGTGCATGAAATAGTTTTAACCAATATTTTAATTGATCAAAAGTGCATGTTACCTCCACTCAGCAAGTCTCCAACCCCGACATCGTCTTCTTGGTGGAACGAATGGCTTCCGATCAAGTAGGGCAGAGGTCGCGTTACATAGGGATCCTGTACAAAGCACTCAATTCAAACTAATATCACAATTTCAATGACTACAATTCAATGCTATATTATAAAATAGTGTACTGCATTAGTGTGCAACATTGCCAACAATTGCTATTTAAAAAAAATTGAACAATGAACCAGTCTGCACACAATCTATCACAATCAACTAAATCGTAGGATTACTATTATTTTTTCCTGACAACTCATGCAGTTCTCACGAGAATTGAAACTATTAAAAATTATTTGCTAACTTTAGATTGTAATCTTCCATAGAAACTAAATGAAAAGTTAAAAATTCAACTTTATCTTTTGCTACTAAGAAAAGTGAAGAATACTCGAGATCCTTCGAGCGACTCCACTGTTCAAACGCACCAACAAGAAGCTACCCCAAGTAAAAAAAAAAATAGGAGCATTCACATTTACACCTTGCCAAAGCAAAATCGAAAAACAAATTTCACCACAAAACATAACCACACCACTTCATTACCTTAGGATCAAGTATCACTTCGTCAGTCGGAGGTAGATCCTCGTCTTCAGAGTCGGAGTCGGCCACTGCCACATCCAACACATCATAAGCATCCTCAATCACATCCAAACCTCTCTTCACTGCTTCTTTTAGCTGGAAAAAAAATTAAATTCACACTAACAGTTTAACTTCACAAAGCTGACGATTATAAGCACCTCTTTGATAACTAAACCATCATTTGTCTAAGTTCTAAATTGAAAAATTTACCAAGCAAATCTCATAACACAAGAAATGCAGAATTTCATAAGGACTGTAAAAGGCATAGAATGCTTAATATTAGGTTTCCTAATTTAAGGTAAACCATGCAGTCTACAAAGAAACAAGCATCGACAAAAACTTAGCAGCCGAAAATATAATTGAGTGGAAAAGAATTGAATGCCAAGATTTTCTTCAATAAATTACAATGCTGTTTAATATCTAAGTATAAGCATGCAGGTGCAAGTTCAGTTCTGAGGTAAACTTACTTTAGGGACCATTTCTGCTTCTCTTTCTTCTCTGGTTTTGCTTTTGGCAGCTGGCTTTTCTTCTTTTTCTTCATTTACTGTGTCGTCTTCATCATAAACTCTCTGAACAAAAAAAAAGGAAAAAGATCTGAATGCCACATTATCACCAATTGAAAGTAGATTGTTGATTTTGAAAGTAAGTAAACCACAAAAAATTAAAGTAGGAATAATTTACAGATCAATTATAGAATTATTCAATATTTCAAAGCATTTGCAGTAATTGTATCAATGACTAATCTGCTACTCATTAATCTGCAATGATGAGAATTGCACGATAAAATTTTCTTTTAGAATTTAATTCATGCTAAATAATTACAATAAAACGTGCTGCTGCATCTTATGCAAATATAATACTAGATTAAGATGCACTATACAATAAGACTATTGAGCCAGAACTTAAAACATTATTACAATTAAATCAAAAAGTGAACTTTTGTGAAAAAGTAGCAAATACCCAAATTTATAGCTCAACATTAACACCAGTTTACCAGATGCTGACAAGACATATTATCAGCAATTAGACTGTCACCAAAATTTTTTAAATCTCAGGTGCGACTTACATTCTCAATAAATTGGCTGTCACTGAGTGTAAGAAAGTAATCAGTAACACTTTGTATCTTGGCATCAGTGAGTCGTGTGTCGTGAAGAAGCAGTGACACTTCCCTTGAAACATCATGAGCTTGTGCTGTGAGGCGCGACGCAAATGCTTTCATGTGTTCTAGTAACTGCAACAACATAGCAATTAATTTAGTAAAGTTTTCAAAAATGTTCAATGCTTCTAATACAACGAAAAGTTTGATTATTTAGTATTAATATAACAATGTACTCATTAAAGTGCACAAAACAATCACACTTGCACTTAAATTTGAAGGGTTTTCAATTTGAATGTCTATCAAATGAACAATTGAACATCTAATTCCATATACAGTATATAATATTGGTCTAAACATCTTTCTATGCTTTACTTTCTTGCTAGAACTGACAAGTTTTGGATATTTTTAAATGCAAAAGTTTCAAATGCAGTTTGAGGCTTTCAAATACCAAGTTAGGTAAGTAGGATTGATGATAAATTACAATTGAATAGACAAAGCAACATAGACATTACAGATAAACTAGCTTCCCAAATACCTTGAAACTTGAAACATAACATCATTTATGTGATTGAAATAGTTGATGAAACAAACCCTTTGCATATCATTGCAGAATGACTCTCTTTCAAATACTTACACCAACATCTGCTGCTAACGACCATTGATCAGCATTTTTTCGAATTTCATCTACAGTCCATGGGTGCTCCCATGAATTTGCAGCATTAGAAGGGGCCTGCAAAATTCCACATTTTCAAAAATAGCTTGTATATAATGCATCCATAACCTTATTAGACAATTACAACCTTCATAATCAAAATGTTGGTTCAAATCCTAGTTTGCTTTACTTGCAGGTCAAAAATCTGAAACCTTTCAACAAAAAAGAAATATGCACAATTGCACATGATAACCAATATGATAAGTCAGTCCTAAGTATTGTTTTGTCATTCCTACCATTTCAGTGCATATACAATTCAGTTTGAAACAGCAAAACAATTAAGCTACAATAGTAACAATTAGAAATTGGATTGTGCTTGAACATAAAATTTAAACGAAATAAAACTATTCTCAAAAACCACATTAATCATATTTCTGCAATCGAATAATCAATTCCACCAAATTATTTTTAATGAACCTGTGCAACAAAAACTATGAAATACTAATTTTTAACTTAAATACTGAACTGATAGTATTAATAAGAAGTTCTCTTCTGATGATTCCATAAGGGGTAACAGACTGTTAAGGATCTCTAAATTTGACTATGAATAAATTATGATTGCAAATTTATATAATTTAAAAGAAATTCAATGCAATCAGTTTAAAAGTTTTCATTTCTTAAGCATCAAGTAGGCCAACTTCATTCTATAATAGAAATTAATAATGTCATCTGGTTATATCTTCATTATAATCGTTGGATACTACAGAATAGTGCAGTATTCTGCAGTCATTAAAATTTACATAAAACAGCATGTTCTACTTTAGTGTAGAAAATTAAAAAATACTAATAGACTAAGAAATAAGCAGTTGTGTTAAAAGTAAATTCACTAGCAATGTTGTGCCAGATCACAGTAGCTTATTTCTTGCAATTCAGACCATTCGATTTTTCAACTTACTGGAGTTGGACCGTTTGCTTGACTTTGATTTTGTGGGTCAGTGCTTGCTTCCATTCCAGTAGGCTGCTGATCAGTTACATATGCTGTGGGGCTAGCTTAATTAATATGTAGTCTAGTAGCCTACAGTACATACACACAACTAACAGTATTCAGGAACTGTATTGCTGAATTGCTTGCTCAGCAACTCATGAACAGCAAATTTCTGATATCACTTGGTCAATAGATTCAAGTCTAGAGAGGCTGCTGCTACATTACATAAGAACAAGAAAATCGCTATTTTAGCCTAACCTCAACCCTAAACCTGACCCAAACTCTAACCATAGCTGTAAACCCTATCGTTAATACTAACCCAAACCCTAACAATAATAAAAAAAGAGTTTATGAGCAAATGAACGCTCACTCTTTGATCTCTTATCCTCTTTTATGGGAGTTACCAGTGTTCCCAGTAAGCGCAAAAAAGTGCAAAATATTTTCTAGCACTTTCGCACAAATATTTCACAAGTGCAAAACAGTGTTTAATTCCAGCATTTTTTTTGTGAAGACGCAATGACCATTTTTTTTATCAATGACCCCCAAACGCCGAAAGCAACAGCTTCGTGGTGCAATGACCTTTCTTTTTAAAGATCACCTGTGCTTTTTGAGATCGGTGTAATGGAAAGGTGGCATCACAAAGCCTCAGCTACGGCATTTTTGGAAAAACTTCAGGGCACTTTTTCACATTTTCCGCCGCTTATGCAAAAGTTGAAAAGTTAGAAACACTTGGCGTTATGTAATGTAACACTAGCCACTTCCTTAATCAAAACTCAAGTATTTTTATTATCAGAAATCAAACAGTTAGGCTAGCCTGTTTCCATTCATTGATTTACTAAACTAATTACAAGGCTAAATCTAAAATCTGTAGAAAACATACATGCATTAAAATGATATCAGATATACATTACTGATTTTCATTATGTCAAGTGCGTGATGTAGCAATTTGAAACAGATAAAAGTTCAATAACTGATACGCTTACTTTGGTTTGAACTAAGTGACATTGTAATTACATTTTATTCACCAAGTTGCCTTGGCCAGGAGACAGCGAAGGAACCTTTCAGTCTTTGAGTCAAGCTGCCACTAGCCCACCTGTCTACCACACACGATGGAGGCTTCACACAGCTCCTTTAATTGCAAAATGTCAAGCAGGGAAGCTGTGAATGCCAATTTTTAAAGTTTCTGGTTTGACAAGTTCGGGAATGGAACCAAAGTCTACCGTTTCAGTAGCAGACGCTCTATCCACTCGACCACTGATCAGTTCAACTTTGACAAATCGGATCATTGACAAATTACACATGCAAACATAGGCGATGGTTTTTTGTTGAAGAAAGCAAATTACAGGGGGGCAATAATTTTTGTTCCAGATGCTTTTTGAAAGTCTTTTTGTGGGAGTGACAAATGTGTTCTTTTTGTCCTTCTGACAAACCAGATTGTCCTATGTTTAGTCGAATTTCAAGTATCATGTCTGTTCGTTCGTAGCATTGCAATATTTTGATTGTGACGACTACACCTGACAACGTTTTGCGTAATTGCATGTTTTTTTCTGGCACAGCACTGACTTAACGCTAAAAGCATATGTCCCAAATTTGTTTAATGTTTGTTCATAATCAGTGTAAAATAGGTCGGTGCTTTCAGATAGGTCGTTTTTACATTTTATGGTCAGTAATTGATTAATTTTGTTCATACTTAAATTGATCTAGACCAGGGGTCAACAACCTATTGCCCATGGGCTGGATCCGACCAGCCAAGGAAAATCATCTGGCCCGAGAGCTGTTGGCAAATTTTGCTAATTCTGTAGCAAATAAAATTAGTTGAATGGCAATGCAGGCACCTACGAGTTAAAATCGAAATATTAACTAATTCTTGATATTTATTAAAAAATATTTTAATATCCAGAACCAGTATTGAGTATGTCTCGTTAAGAGACATTGGGCCCGCAAAGGAGAACTTCTACCAAAAGACCTTAATCGTAAACTAAAACATCACTCTTTTTTCTACAAAATACACAAAATGTTTGTAGCAGTTTCACACCTATGCTGATGTTGTGTAAGAAAATATATTTGACAGCAAAATAATATGTTTTGAAGTATTCAGAAAAGCAGTTAGTAGAGCTGTTTTGTCATTTTCCAAGAAATTTCAAATATTAAAAAAAAACAAAAAAACATGTTTTTGTAGTTTATGGTCTGCGACGGTTTAGGTTGCGTCTACCAAACAGTGATGTGCAAAAACATAGTTACGCTTTGTTAAAATTTAATCATAAGCAACAGAGTTGCTAAATCCACATTCAAATAAAATTCGTCGAATTGTCATAACATTAAAATCCCAAAAATCCCCCTTTTCAAGAACCAAATTGTTTGCCAAAATTTATTCCCCGCCGAGACCTTGCTTGATTTGTTTTTGGCTCGCGACTGCAAAAGGGCTGCTGTTCCCTGATCTAGACGATCATTCAACAATGTAGTTTTTGTGCGATAATGCCCTTCAATTTTCATACCTGAGGATTTTTAATTATTGCAATGTGTAAACTCGGTGTACACTCCAAACTGTGCTTAAAATCATGAGTGAACGAGCTTATTCTTAGTTTTGAATTTTAACCAACTGACAACTTGTACGCCAGTAAGGCGTTATACCAGGCATACTAAATTTCTGTTTAAAATAAACTACAAATGCTCTGCTACGCTCACAATTTTAGGCATAGTAAATACTGAGCCTAAAAGCAGCAATCAGATTTTTTCTAGGGAGCCACTGTGATAACTGCGAAGTATACAACATAAAAATCCCAACCAAACTTTTTAATATTTTCGACAAAATCATTATGCACACAAAAACTGCCATATTTAAAAATTCTCCAGACTATCATTAAACCAAGTTACTGAGATGTAAACAATGAAAATCGATTTTACAAAACATCTCCTAGAACACAGATTTGTTGAGCAGTGAATCAGGAAGCCAATTCATAGAATCAAACCCAGAAGAACATTTTCTATTTTATTTTTAACACATAGTTGAGCTGCAGGCCCAGTCTACTTTTGGTATACAAATTGTAGTGTACAAGCATATCCTTTGTTTCGATCATCTAGTATGCTAGTAAGTGGCATGCCGAGCGTATCAAAGTTCAGTTCAAACAACGGATAAAACCACATGCTCTGAATTATGAATTCAAGCCAAGTCTAAGGCACGGTATACACTGCGTGTGAAATCAGAGCAAACGAACCTAATCTTAACTTATTCTTTGACAAAAATTCATTATGCCTGGTGTACCACCTTACTAGCATACAAGCTCCCATGTTGGTTTTAATAAAATAAGGATACGCTCAAATACTCCCAATTTTACGCACTGTGTAGAATGGGCCTAAAGTGTGTCTTCACAATCTTTTTGAGATTATGAGGTAATCAAAACCAGGTTTGAGGTAACGCAAAAACGCTAATTCATATCTAAACTCTAAAGTTTCTGGCTGAGGACAAGAAAAACACATAATTATCTGTACTGTAGCATTGTTAATACTTCATAAAGATGCATAAACATAGTATTTCAGTTTTAGGCTTGTTAAACATGTATATACTTGCTTAAAATACAAATTTGCTATTCCACAAACTAAATTCATTTGAAACAATAAGTGTATAAACTGCATATGCCAGAATAACAAGGTTTCAAAAATGTGAGAACGCCATGAAAAAGACTTCATTGGATTAATTAATGTTTTTGGTTAAAGCAGAAGTATCTGTGTAATTGTGAACAATTCAAACAAACCTCCCTGACAGTCAATCTACTTTTGAATAAATAATAACAGGAAAAGGTGGTTTTCTTTCTTTAAAGAAATAGTGTGAATTTGTTATTCTATCGGCATCACAAATTACAGTAGTCTAGTTTTTTTATCATTTTTTCTGTTGGTAAACACAGTCCAACTTTAATCGTTTGAACGTTTTTTTTTTCCATTATATTGTAAATTGTTAGAGTAATCCACTGATTGCAAATTGCTTTGAATCTGTTCTTTTAGTATGCTTTTAAATGGTAAAAGAGCTAGAATTTTTATGCTACATTTTGGTACTAATATTCATACAATTAATAATTGAAATATTAAATGAATTATGAAACTATTTGAAAGGTTCAGAAGTAAAGCTTCTTGAAATGTCAAAATACATATACCCAGTACTTAAATGTAGGGGGGACGGATCCCCCCATCGAGAGTTAGCGTCCACCCATCGAGATTTGAGCGCTGGATGATGAAACAATCAAGAGCCAGCCAGCACAAATAAATCCTACAAATTCCGGCCAAATATAGCCCCAAATTGCAGTGAAGACCTTTGTTTTTTTTTGGTCTTCACTTGATTTCAGGGAAAAAACATTTCAATTATCGGCGAAGACCTTTTTTTTGGTCTTCACCTGGTTTCAGGGAAAAAGCACTTTAATTGCAGGGACAGACTTACATAATTTCCCCTGAAGTTTGGTCAAGGCTGCAAAAGCGTCCCCCCATGCAAAATTTTACACCTTAATTACTGAGTATACCCAAATTCACGAGTATCAGAACTGGCTTTTCGAATATTACTTCCATTTGCTACAACATACCTCTGCGTGAGCGGCTTTTTAGCTCTTGTACATATCAAAACGAAAGCACAAAAAATTCAAGATGATTTGAGATTGCTGTATTGAACACTACACCACAAATTCCTAAAATTGGCTTTGAGGTTGCAAAGTCAAACAGATTAAAATTGAGCAGTTATTTGAAATTAAATATCTCTAAAGTGTTTTTTGTGGTAATTTTTATTTGCGCAAAAAGTAGAGCAGGAAGGGGGTTGCTGGCTGTATGGAACTCTTAAAAGGGGTCGCAAACCACAAAAGGTTGAGAAACACTGCTTTAGAATATATACCGGTACCTACTAATCCTACTACCCTATATTTTGAAGTGTGAAGTTACAGTATCTACTAAACTTTGTCAACTCCAAAACGATACCATTTAATACTGATATTATCACACTGCTTTTTTCCTGCGTTACCTGGCTAGACCTACAGTACCTGCTACTGAACCAAAAGTGTTAGGCTACTAGGTATTTCAAAAGTGAATGTCAACACTGGTAGATGGATCGATTACATTGAGGATCTTGGATGGAATCGCTTGGGACTTTGCCCAAGCGAAATGATGGAGGTGATGGAAGACCGTGAGGTGTGGCGGCTCAATCTTGAGCTACTGCCCCCGCAACCCTCACGGAAAAGCAGGCAATGAAGAAAGAAGAAGAAGAATGTCAACACTGACCAGATGCAATTCTAGACTTGGTTTCTGTAATTGCAATTTCATTTTATTCACCAAGTTGTCTTGGCTAGGAAACAGCAAAGGAACCTTTCAGTCTTCAAGTCAAACTGCCACCTGCCCTCTTGTCAGTCTGTCTACCACACATGATGGAGGCTTCACACTGTCCCTTTAATTGCTGAACGCCAAGTTTTTTTTTGTTTTTTTTTCCCCTTTAACCAAATTCGAACCAGGCAAAATTTTTTGATTAATGGCTCAGGGGGGAAGCGATTCGACACAGCACAATCAAATGTTAATAACTCCTGAATTACAAAAGATAAAAAATCCGTTTTTGCTCCACGAAAAGATCAATTTTAGACAAAAAGTTCAAACTTCTTATCATTATATTTGCAACCTTGATCTTCTCTCAAGGACTATTAGAAGCAATTGGTTCGCTTTTCATCTGCATAATGTTAATAAGCGTTTGATTGCCATAACGCAGCATCGCAGCTGGAGTTTTATTCAGTAACTTCGAGATAATTACGGACTAAATTAAAAGATTATTTCTATTGTGCAAAAATATCTAAATTATTAGTTTGCTGCATGAATTAATTGCAAGTTGAATATTTGTTACTGTTTTAGTTCCTTTTGCTAAACACTACAAAATACGAAATTTTTGTACAAAATGTATAAAAAAATAAGCATCAAACCACCATTTTTTCTTATTCACATTTTGTGTGTAAATGTTTATGACATAGCAGTAACAAACATCACTAAAATGGGATGAATATTGATGTAATTTTTAGCATGCTGAAGCTTCGTAGTCTGATATAACATAGTAAGAGTTTTCACTCGGAGAACTTGTACTATGGGTTTCATTCTCAGTCTGGTAGATCTGGCAATGCAAAAATTGCATTTGCTGCTGCTCTTGCTAGACCTAATCAAAAGTGCTGCATAGCATTCTGTATATAACAACACTGTTCATCTTACCAATCTTATCATTTTTTATCGTTAGTCAAGAGGATAAAGCGTTTGCTGCTGATACAGTAGACTTGGGTTCGATTACCAGTCTAGTCAAACTAATACTTGAAAACAGTTTGTATTCTCCTTACACAAACTCAAACGCAAAACCGAAGTTACCGTTGTGAATAACAGGTACCTAGGTACTGTCTGCCATTTACACAAAAAAAAATCTCGGCAATAAACAAGACTCCAATGACAATATTTCCTAGTCTTCAACTAACTTTCAGGTTTTCTGACCTCTAAAAACTTTGCCTGCACCTAAAATTAACTTGGCTGTAACTTTTGTTCCACTTGATCCACGACTTTAACTCTGCTATCATTTGAACCAGTGTTAGCTCAATATTTTCATCTAAACAAGCAAAAACACAAAATCATTTACCGCTAGATGACAGAAAAGAAATACGCAAATGAGGAAAATTTTGCGCAATTAGGAAAATAATGACTTCTTTAAAATTGCAGAATTTTGCTTTTTTCAACTCAGCAACAGTGCACATGCTCTAATATAAGCAGTTTGCACTAAAATCGTCGAGTATGATGAGCATGAGTTGCTCGTTAGAGAAAACTTATTCTTAACAAAGTTTATACAAAATTTTGTCTTTCAGGATTAGCATTGTAGAAACTAATTATTGTTTCGTGAGCGTAAATCTGCGATTGCTATGTCTTCTCAGCGGAAATGGCAAGAACCGAATATGAAAAGTGCCCTAAACAAAGTAAAAAGAGGTGCAGTATTGATAAGGGATGCAGGTGATCAGTACAAAATTTCCGAGAGCAGTATTCACTTGAGAAAAAGTTTGGAAGAATTTGCCAAGCCATATCCACTGGGAAGAAAAATTTTTTTGGCAATCTGTAATCTAAAGGGTTGACCATAAACGATATCCAAAGTGGTGGGGAAGGAAGTAAAACTGGGGAGAGGGGTCATTTTTTTCAATTTTTTTGCAAAGAATTTTTTTCCAAACAGCCCCACTAATTTTTTTTTATTATAATTATACATGTGAAAATTGCAGTAAGCTTATTAACTTGCTGTTAGGATGTTTTTAATGACGTCATTATCACCCTGACAATTCTTTTTTGCTTGAATATTATACTTTTATCTTATGATTAATTGAGTAATGAGATATTTGAAAAACCTTTTGAACACTTGTACTGTGCGCCACAATGAACAAAGTTACACGTCTACGCGATTGCCAATTGCACTATGCACAATTGAAATTATTAGGGTAATACTTTTTTTAGGACGCTTAGGATGGTTAGGACGCGCGTCCTAAACGTCCTAACAAACCGATACTTTTTTTAGGACGCTACCAAAAATCAACTCAAAACTAGTTTATTTAATTAAAAATTAATTGGGGACTCAATTAAAATGAACTAAAATCTAGTTTTTAATAAAAAATTAGATGCGAATTTATCCTGTAATAGTTGCAGTTCTGATATGCACTAAAACACCTCCGTCCTAAAAAAAGTCTGAAACTTTTTTTAGGACGCTATCAAAACCATTTGAAATCTGGTTTATTTTATGAAAATCATCAACCTGAAGTGATGCAAAGATTGAAGATGAATGACCAGTCATCCTAAACCTGCCAACAAACAAAATTAAACGCAAATCCGTAACAAATTTGTCCTAGAATGTCTCCGTCCTAAAAAAAGTACAGCGTCCTAAAAAAAGTCTGAAACTTTTTTTAGGACGCTATCAAAATCATTCGAAATCTGGTTTCTTTTATGAAAATCATCAACCTGAAGTGTGCAAAGATTGAAGATGAATGACCAATCATCCTAAACCTGCCAACAAACAAAATTAAACGCAAATCCGTAACAAATTTGTCCTAGAATGTCTCCGTCCTAAAAAAAGTACAGCGTCCTAAAAAAAGTCTGAAACTTTTTTTAGGACGCTATCAAAATCATTCGAAATCTGGTTTCTTTTATGAAAATCATCAACCTGAAGTGATGCAAAGATTGAAGATGAATGACCAGTCATCCTAAACCTGCCAACAAACAAAATTAAACGCAAATCCGTAACAAATTTGTCCTAGAATGTCTCCGTCCTAAAAAAAGTACAGCGTCCTAAAAAAAGTCTGAAACTTTTTTTAGGACGCTATCAAAATCATTCTTTTATGAAAATCACCAACCTGAAGTGATGCAAAGATTGAAGATGAATGACCAATCATCCTAAACCTGCAAATAAACAAAGTTAAACGCAAATCCGTAACCAGTAGCGTAGCCAGGGGGGCGGAGTGGCTATAGCCCCCCCCATTGGCATGTCGACCAAAATGCAGAATGGGAAAACACTACGTTTTTAGCACCTTTGAGACTGTTTTATGCACTGGAGTGGACTAAATAGTGATTTAAAACATCTTTTGAAACATATATTCAAGGGGGAGGGGGAACTAATTTGTCAAAAATAGAACTAACTCATAAATGAAAACTTTGAAAAATGGTACGAAATAAGCAATCAAATTTGATCGCAAGTGTAAAAATGCTAAACATTGGTGTCATCAACAAATATACCATAAACTAAGGAATAGGGGGGGGGGGGGCTATTCAGTATTAGTTAATGACTAATCATTTCTCTCAAATCTCTTTTCATTGCCCCCCCCCCCCCAATTATTTATTTCTGTAAACTGTATACGAAATAGATTACTCTGTGTGAGTTTTATTGAACTATTCGATTTTATGATTTACCAGCATCTAAACAAAAAAACTAACATTTTATCATTGGCCACCTCCCAAATAGCCCATTTCTGCCACCAGTTTAATCATGTTTGCACTGCCAATTTCTAAGCCACGTTTTAAAATCATTATTTTTTAATCAAAATAGCTCTAAAATGAAGTTATTTTTGTAAAAAAATGCAAAATTTTCGAGCGCTGGTGGCTCCGCCCTCAGACCCCCAAAACAGCCCCCCCCCATTGCGAATTTCTGGCTACGCGCCTGTCCGTAACAACTTTGTCCTAAAACATCACCGTCCTAAAAACATGCAGCGTCCTAAAATAAGTCTGAAACTTTTTTTAAGACGCTATCAAAATCATTCGAAATCTGGTTTCTTTTATAAAAATCACCAAGCTAAACTGATCCAAAGATTGAAAACACGTAGCAAAGCGTTATAAAATTGCTAATAACATATTTCTTGCAGATTTGAAAAGGCAAAACAAAAGGTCCTCTTCAAAAAAAGTTTAATTGTGTTCTTAGGCGATTTTATTAAGGTGAATTTACACAGTATCCGTTTTTCGTACGTTTTCGTCCGTTTTTTTACGTTTTTGCTTCTCCTTGAAAAAGTATGCGCCTTTTCATCCGCATTTTTATAAGTCCATATCCGCACTAAGTAGACTGTTATATATAGATAAAAATTTTGTTCAAAAATTTCGTGTATGAACGGTAAGAGCGATATTTCAAAATAGAGCTGCACCCCTTTACAAAAAAATTTTTTCAGAAAACTTTTGTCCAGTATGTGACTGTCTGGTTAGTGCGGATATGGACACATAAAAATGCGGATGAAAAAGCGCATACTTTGTCAAGGAGAAGCAAAAACGTAAAAAAACGGACGAAAAACGGATACTGTGTAAATTCACCTTTACATCGAAACTTCTTGTCTATAATCGATTAGCTTTAGATGAGGTGAAACACGTCTAGAAACTGGTAACAAAAAACCTCTCACATGTTTTAAGGCGAAATGTAGACCAGAAACAAAACTTTTAATATGTTCAATATTTTTAACAATGTCAGTTAATGAGTTTTTGTTTAAATTTTGATTGAAAATTATGTCCTTGAGGAGTATTCTGGAGACGCGAAGCATATGAGGCGAATTCATTTACTTCATTCATTCATCCTTGGTTACAACCATAGGACATGCAATTTGAGTGAACAGCACACACGGAAGAAGTACAAGAAAGTAAAACGGGAAGTAAGCACCGCTATACCCATCAATCACGGTTGGTATGATTTGGACTGAATAATCTTTATTCCCACATTTAATCACAAAGTGAAAGGTTAGCAGTTTTAGCTATTTTTTGTTGCTGCAAGCTGTGCCGCGAAAAAGTTACTAACTTGTTGCAGTTTTTTTACCACATCATGTTGCTGTATATATCAGATATATACCAAGGACTAACACTTAACAGTCGTTTCATCGTATTACAGCTTTGATTGACAAGAAAAACAAGTAACTTTATGAAAATCATAACGTCAGCCCTTAGTCAGTTAATCGCGTATGGAGGAGGGGCTAGAGCTTCCCCAATCCTCTTTTGGCTCGTCGCATAATGCAAAAATTTTCAATAGCGTTAAACTCGTGTTCCACTGTTCCCCTTATTCGCAAAAATACGTAGGTTTAATCTGTTTGACTCCGTATACGATTCAACCCTGCGTTTCAAACTTTCGTGACAACTTTCAGAAAATGATGACTTCAGACAATTTCTTGCAAAATATCGAACATCACGTAGCTTATTCCGCTAGAAATTTTGTTAAATCATCCTTTTCTGAACTCACGAAAGTTTGAAACGCAGAGTTCCCCCTGCGATGCGGAATCAAACGGATTAATTCTGTTTTTGCAAAAAGAAGGAGTAGTGGAACAAAGTTTGGGGCACCTCTTTGTTACTTCAAGTAGTTTTTATTTCTTCAATAAAACCGATCTCCAGCACTATCTCTTTAATTGCTTGAACAATTTATTATAATTTTGAAGCTTCTAAAAAAGACCGATGTCAGATAATTTTGAAACCAAGCCTCAAAACTTGTGATTTACGAAAAAGTTTATTTTTGTAGAAGAAAAATTTAAGAGGTCAATTAAAACTCCATTGTCCATTTCTAGAGTAGCTGCACTGACTATAGCAGGCGCGCTAACTGCAGTAATTCTAATGCGGTGGGGCAGAGATATCCTACGACAAGAAATCCTTGGAGAGGGGTTTTAACCCAAAGACATATTTGGTTTGCGGTTCAAAAACGGGCCTAAAGGAGCCAACCCAACCACAAGAGGCCATGAGAGTCTGGGTGCGAGGCCATTTTAACGCAAAAAAAAATTAAGCCAGTTTAACGTCATTGGAATGCCATTTCGCACGTCTGTAGAGTCTTCTTCTTCTTTCTTCATTGCCCGCTTTCCCGTGAGGGTTGCGGGGGCAGTAGCTAAAGATTAAGCCGCCACGCAGTAGGTATATAACCTAGTTGGGATAGAAGTATTATAGCTGCAATTTGGAAGGTTTTTGACAAAATTATATTACCTAACCCCTTCAGTCTTTTTTTCGTCCAAATTATTTCGGTCAAGTCCAAAACACGTTGGCATAATGCCGTTCAATTTTCCTTATCTGGGTATTCCTAATTATTGCAACCTGTAAAGCCCTGTCTACAATCCAAACTGTGGGTAAAATTGTGAGCGTACCAACGTATCCTTATAGCAACAAATTTTAAGCAACCGGCAGCTTGAACGCTGGTGGAGCGTTAAATCGGGCGAACCGAATTTTGGTTTTAAGTAAAGTAAAACTACGTTTGTTCGCTCACGATTTTACGTGCAGTAAAGGTCGGGCCTAAACGCGGCAATCACAGCTTTTTTCTAGAAAATTGGTGTAATAACTGTGAATCGCGTAACACCAAAATTATTGCAAATGCAAGTATACTATCGCCAAATCGTTACGTGCAAAAAAGCACATCGTATTTGAATTTCTCAGCATTGTAATTAATCCAAGTTGCGGCGACATAAACTATGCAAAGTCGACCTTACGAAACATCTCGACTTCAGATTTGCAGAGCAGTGAATCGGTAGGTCTAATCCATAAAATCGAACCCCGAAAAACAGCTTTGGTTTTACTTTTAATACAAAGTTGCCGCTGTTGCCTGGTTTAAAAAGTGGGCCAGTTATTCTTGCAAGCAATGTAGAAATACCATATCAGCTAAACTTTTGATTCTTGTACAAAGATTTTGGATATTTGAATATTAAAGGTCTTCCATTCCGACCTTTCCTCACTGCTCTGTTTTTTCTCTCTCACCCTTTCAAGTTGACAACCCCAAACAGATCAAATGATGCTCATCTGAAAAGATTTTGTAGTTATAAAACATAGTTTTTGAATGAAAACATTTTCTGCAATTTTGTGAAATTTTGCGAAGTTTAATTTTGCCAATGCTTGATTGCTTATTCTCTTTTGCTAAATGTTTAATTGCTTACTTTTGATAAATGTTTAATTGTAAATTCACCTTAATAAAATCGCCTAAGAACACAATTAAACTTTTTTTGAAGAGGACCTTTTGTTTTGCCTTTTCAAATCTGCAAGAAATATGTTATTAGCAATTTTATAACGCTTTGTTACGTGTTTTCAATCTTTGGATCAGTTTAGCTTGGTGATTTTTATAAAAGAAACCAGATTTCGAATGATTTTGATAGCGTCTTAAAAAAAGTTTCAGACTTTTTTTAGGATGCTGCATGTTTTTAGGACGGTGATGTTTTAGGACAAAGTTGTTACGGACAGGCGCGTAGCCAGAAATTCGCAATGGGGGGGGCTGTTTTGGGGGTCTGAGGGCGGAGCCACCAGCGCTCGAAAATTTTGCATTTTTTTTGCAAAAATAACTTCATTTTAGAGCTATTTTGATTAAAAAATAATGATTTTAAAACGTGGCTTAGAAATTGGCAGTGCAAACATGATTAAACTGATGGCAGAAATGGGCTATTTGGGAGGTGGCCAATGATAAAATGTTAGTTTTTTTGTTTAGATGCTGGTAAATCATAAAATCGAATAGTTCAATAAAACTCACACGGAGTAATCTATTTCGTATACAGTTTACAGAAATAAATAATTGGGGGGGGGGGGGCAATGAAAAGAGATTTGAGAGAAATGATTAGTCATTAACTAATACTGAATAGCCCCCCCCCCTATTCCTTAGTTTATGGTATATTTGTTGATGACACCAATGTTTAGCATTTTTACACTTGCGATCAAATTTGATTGCTTATTTCGTACCATTTTTCAAAGTTTTCATTTATGAGTTAGTTCTATTTTTGACAAATTAGTTCCCCCTCCCCCTTGAATATATGTTTCAAAAGATGTTTTAAATCACTATTTAGTCCACTCCAGTGCATAAAACAGTCTCAAAGGTGCTAAAAACGTAGTGTTTTCCCATTCTGCATTTTGGTCAACATGCCAATGGGGGGGGGCTATAGCCACTCCGCCCCCCTGGCTACGCTACTGGTTACGGATTTGCGTTTAACTTTGTTTATTTGCAGGTTTAGGATGATTGGTCATTCATCTTCAATCTTTGCATCACTTCAGGTTGGTGATTTTCATAAAAGAAACCAGATTTCGAATGATTTTGATAGCGTCCTAAAAAAAGTTTCAGACTTTTTTTAGGACGCTGTACTTTTTTTAGGACGGAGACATTCTAGGACAAATTTGTTACGTATGTGCGTTTAATTTTGTTTGTTGGCAGGTTTAGGATGATTGGTCATTCATCTTCAATCTTTGCATCACTTCAGGTTGATGATTTTCATAAAAGAAACCAGATTTCGAATGATTTTGATAGCGTCCTAAAAAAAGTTTCAGACTTTTTTTAGGACGCTGTACTTTTTTTAGGACGGAGACATTCTAGGACAAATTTGTTACGGATTTGCGTTTAATTTTGTTTGTTGGCAGGTTTAGGATGATTGGTCATTCATCTTCAATCTTTGCATCACTTCAGGTTGATGATTTTCATAAAAGAAACCAGATTTCGAATGATTTTGATAGCGTCCTAAAAAAAGTTTCAGACTTTTTTTAGGACGCTGTACTTTTTTTAGGACGGAGACATTCTAGGACAAATTTGTTACGGATTTGCGTTTAATTTTGTTTGTTGGCAGGTTTAGGATGACTGGTCATTCATCTTCAATCTTTGCATTACTTCAGGTTGATGATTTTCATAAAAGAAACCAGATTTCGAATGATTTTGATAGCGTCCTAAAAAAAGTTTCAGACTTTTTTTAGGACGCTGTACTTTTTTTAGGACGGAGACATTCTAGGACAAATTTGTTACGGATTTGCGTTTAATTTTGTTTGTTGGCAGGTTTAGGATGACTGGTCATTCATCTTCAATCTTTGCATCACTTCAGGTTGATGATTTTCATAAAAGAAACCAGATTTCGAATGATTTTGATAGCGTCCTAAAAAAAGTTTCAGACGTTTTTTAGGACGCTGTACTTTTTTTAGGACGGAGACATTCTAGGACAAATTTGTTACGGATTTGCGTTTAATTTTGTTTGTTGGCAGGTTTAGGATGATTGGTCATTCATCTTCAATCTTTGCACACTTCAGGTTGATGATTTTCATAAAAGAAACCGAGGGTTCAGAACCAGAAAGTCGTATGTCCGAAAATGTCATTTTGAGAAAAGCTAATTCAAAGACTTTATCGTTTAAAATTTCATTGGCAAAGCAGAAAATAGTTGTAAGTTGATGTTGTTTGGAAGTAACCTTGCTTTGATCCGTCAAAACATTCTAGCAGCATAAGGTTGCATTATGACGTCACGGATTCCCTTTTTGGGGTTAAAAGTGGACATAAGCTTTTCTAGCTCAAACCGATTATTCGGAAACAGCATTCTCCATCGGACATACATTTGTACTCAGAAGTAATACGTGATTGATTTTACGGAAGTATAAGCTAGATGATAGCCCATTGATAGAGAAACGAGAAGGGGTAGGAAGAACAAGTCCTACAACACTTGGAAAGAGGTGCTTCTCTTTTTTAGGCTCACCTTACCTTGTTTGTTTTCGATTAGAACTTGCGTGACATAAAAAAAACTTTAAAAGAGCAACCGCTTGTCCCTGCTATAGCTAGAGCTTCTAAGGTTAAACAACATCAACAAACATTTTTTAAAGTCAAAAGAAAAGGGACAACAAAGTTGTGGCATTAGGAAATCCATCCAAGCCAAGTGGGTGCAGTAATCACGTATTAAAACAAAAATTGAAAAGGGAACACCATTTAAAAGGAGCATTACGAAATCAATCGAACAAACATCAAAATTCACAGAAGCCAATGCTGAAAGCAGAACAAAAACAAACCAGTTGCATGCCTAAGACAGCTGTTAAGCTAACAAACCAGTTGCATGCCTAAGACAGCTTAATAGCTGTCTTAGGCATGCAACTGGTTTGTTTTTGTTCTGCTTTCAGCATTGGCTTCTGTGAATTTTGATGTTTGTTCGATTGATTTCGTAATGCTTCTTTTAAATGGTGTTCCCTTTTCAATTTTTATTTTTGAAAGTATTTAATGGTAGTTCAGTTTACTGCAACACAATTTTTACAAAATAAAAATAGTGGGAAAAAAACAGAAAAAACAACTATCGTTGTTTTCCATTTCAGCTGTACACATCGCGAATGTAATGCCCTTGGCATTGTCTAGTCATCATCCGAACCAGACTCTTCAACACCAGGTTCTGGTACATGACCCGTAGTTTGGTGTGAAGTGGGCAAACTTTCATAACAATGGTGCAGCTCCTCTGGTATAATGTGCTGGCGACACAATCTCAAGAGGTCAGCATTTTTGGGAATGCTGATGCCAATACTTTGAAAATAGGCCTGAGGCAAATATTTAGGTACACTGGCTCTTCCTCGTCCAAACACATATATTTTTTTGATAACGTCACTAAAGTTGTACTAGTAGAAAATAACGCCAGGTTCCCTTTTCGAATAGCGAAAACTTTTTACTAACAGCCAATTAACGATATTACCATCCTCATCTTTCGTCGGTTTCTGATAATCATTTGGGCAACTTGTTGAAGATTGAAAATATTTTATTTGTGGTGCAGAACAGTGACTTTGTAGGGATTTTTCCCCCTAGCGTTACGAAAAATAGCTGTCCAGTCGCTCACTGTACTAACATCTTGGTACTTCTTTTCTTTCTCGATAGCAGCATGCATACTTCACATTCCACCATTGTGTTACCACTTTCCAAGAAGTTATGGGTAATAACTTTCACTGCAAGCGTTTGTACAGCGTACAATAGCAATGCAGCTACATTTTGATTTCTATTCTGTCCACCACAAGTGTCAGAAAACAGAAACACCTCCTTAATTGCACTTGGCAGTTGCTCCAACCACTTATGCATGCAGGTGCCAATTTCGTTGCTTCCCCTGTTTCCCTCCACTTCCGACCAACAGCAGTTTTGGATTCTGCCAGCTTTTAGCAATTGTTAATGTTGACCACATTCACCAATTTGACGCCAAAAATAGACAGTAACTGATCCGTGCTATAAGTTGTTGAAATTTATAAATTTATGAGCGGTTATAACTGTTACAAAATAATTCATTATCGGCTAGTAAAGTGATGGTTTTGAAGCAAATCATTTGTTGATTAATTTGCCTAGTATGACGACAAGACATAGCAATTTCAAAATAGCTAAGAAGCTTACTGACTGTCTATCAATCCCAAACAATTAATTCTTTTTAATCCATAAAACTTATCTAGCTAGCAACACTGTATGACCTATATGGTATAACCTATACGGTATGACTAATTTTTTCTTTAGTCAGTCGAGTTTTTTAGGACATTGTTTTCTTGAAATGAAATTCTCGGACATAAGCTTTTCTAGCAGAGAAAAAAAATGGACATAAGTCTTTCTGGTTTTACAAAAAATGCATTTCTTCATGAAATAGGGACATAAGACTGTTGTCAGTTCAAACTTTGCGGTTGTTCCAAACTATTAAAAAGTAGAACCGATTTTTGCCATTTTTGGACATAAGACTTTCTGGTTCTGAACCCTCGAAACCAGATTTCGAATGATTTTGATAGCGTCCTAAAAAAAGTTTCAGACTTTTTTTAGGACGCTGTACTTTTTTTTGGACGGAGACATTCTAGGACAAATTTGTTACGGATTTGCGTTTAATTTTGTTTGTTGGCAGGTTTAGGATGACTGGTCATTCATCTTCAATCTTTGCATCACTTCAGGTTGATGATTTTCATAAAAGAAACCAGATTTCGAATGATTTTGATAGCGTCCTAAAAAAAGTTTCAGACGTTTTTTAGGACGCTGTACTTTTTTTAGGACGGAGACATTCTAGGACAAATTTGTTACGGATCTGCAATTAATTTTGTTTGTTGGCAGGTTTAGGATGATTGGTCACTCATCTTCAATCTTTGCATCACTTCAGGTTGATGATTTTCATAAAAGAAACCAGATTTCGAATGGTTTTGATAGCGTCCTAAAAAAAGTTTCAGACTTTTTTTAGGACAGAGGTGTTTAAGTGCATATCGGAACTGCAACTATTACAGGATAAATTCGCATCTAATTTTTTATTAAAAACTAGATTTTAGTTCATTTTAATTGAGTCCCCAATTAATTTTGATTAAATAAACTAGTTTTGAGTTGATTTTTGGTAGCGTCCTAAAAAAAGTATCGGTTTGTTAGGACGTTTAGGACGCGCGTCCTAACCGTCCTAATCGTCCTAAGCGTCCTAAAAAAAGTATTACCCAAATTATTACTCTAATCGATCGAAAAATTTTCCCTTTTAAAAATTTTATAGTTAGTAACTGAAAATTTTGCTCTTACTAATTGTACAAAACCGGAAAATTGAAAGGTATAATCCCTTAAAAAAAAATTAAGAAAATTTATTCAATGAAATGGCTGTAGCAATTTTTTGCAAAAACCTTTGCGCAATTTAGGAAATAGGAATAACACGTAGGTATAATATACCATGTAGCGCATTTTACAATTTACAAAATTGTTGGAGAAATTTAGCTGTGAGCTTTAGTTTTAAAATCATAATGAAAATCATAATGCCTCAGGCAAAATAGTACCAGTAAATGAAAATCCATAGTCACAGCTCTTTTTGAACACTGATCTCAACAAAAGCCGTTCAAGAGGTCACTGGATTTGCGTTCCTATTATGTTACCAGTGTTTACAAAAAAGCATGAAATTATTAATTAAGACAGAACAATTGGGACTAATAGGACTAAATTAATTTTTCAAAAATTTTGCCAGAAACGCAGGGTTGACCTTGAGAAACGTTTAGGCTAATCACTCTGAATCTAGTTGTCATACGATGATGGTTTTACAAATGACAGTTGAAGCAGTAAATTTTAGAAAAGTCAAGAAATTTTATTATTGTGGCTTGACTGCTTCATAACAAAATTTTAAAATAAATGAAGGGGGGGGAGGGGGGAGCTAATCAATCTTCTTTGGGCAGAATAAAGTTAATTGCTGAATGCCTAGTTTTTGAACGCCTAGCATTAGGGAAGCTATAAATACCAATTTTTATAGTCTACCATTAAGAGTCTACCATTCAGTAGCAGATGCTTCATCCACTTGCCAATGATCGATTCATATCTCCGATCTTCAGTGGTTGATGAGTATGGTATCTAATTGCATAGGCTACCGATAACTGTTATGAAAAGAGGCATTGACTTCTACTAAGCCTAAAGTGTTTAAATATTGCATTGATTTGAGATGCCCAAGAGGCATTACTAGTTACTACTCTCTATATTAATTACTAGCATTATTATTAGGCCTGGGCCTACATACAGCTTAAACAGTGGCTACAGTATTTTGGCACTCAGTGCAAAAATTCCCCTAACACTAACAGAGAAAAAATAGGCCTACTACAGACTACTGCATTTTGCTACTTGCGGCTAAACAGACACGTCTTTACTCTGTACTATTATTACCCCACACCATGAGTGACATTATGTACCGGTAAGCTACTGTCAGGCTACCAGTACCATATCTAAAACTAAAAGCAATTGTTTACTTAACACTAACACTGTAACAGTTTAACGTTAATACCATACTTTACTTCACACTTACCTACCTTCCACCCTACCCTGTGCCTGCTTCTCACAGTTTTATAAACAATATCACCGAACACCAGTATAATTAGAAGCCTAATTACGGTGAGCCTACTGTAGCCTAGGCTATATTTTATACGTAGGACTTAAGAATTGCATAAAGGGAAAGCTGGTACTGGACTTGGTTACCAGTACAGCACGCAGAAAACTAAGCTAACTCGCTTTAGTACATTACTCAGCCATTGCTTGATTAATCGTATTCAGCAAGATGATTTCCCTTTACGCGTCGGCCTACACTTACACTAACAGTAGCGAATTCCTGTTGACGCTGGATGGTTGAGGATCAGCTGATGCTTGAGCGGAACTGCTGATTTTTGAGCGGGGTTTGCTTACTCCGCTGAATGATCCGTACATTTATTTTAATTGCTTTGCTGCGTCGTATTTGGTGCCCCAAAGAAAAAAATGCGAAAAGCTTATGATTTTGGGTCTTTGCTTATTTTTTATGCAATTATATCACTAATTTTGTCAAAACTCTTTGTTACAGTTACGTTTAAATCACATGTCATGTCACTTAAGTAAGTTGATGACATGATAAGCACCAGTTGTACAATCATCACAATCACCTTACCAGCATCCCAAATTAATGTGTTTTGTAACCACGACCAGGGCCTACAAGAGGGGGGTTCAGGGGGTACATCGTACCCGGGCCCAGGTCTAGGGGGTGGGGGCGGGCTAAGGGGGCCCAGAAGAGTTGAGGCTGTCATGTTCAGTTTTGGACCAAAACTTTTTTCATCCCTGCCCATTTTGTGTCTTTGACCTTGGGTAAAAAATGGGACCAAATTTGAGTGAAGACCTTTTTTTTTTGCTCTTCACCTAAGTTTTGGGAAAAAATGGGACCAAATTTGAGTAAAGAAATTTTTTTGATTTATTTGTTTGTACTTCACGTAAATTTGGGGGCCCGGCATCGACCTTCGTACCCTCTGGAAAAATTTCTCTCTGAGGCCCTGACCACGACTACCTTAAGACTAAGATAGAGCACAAAACCGTTTTTTGTTTTGGTTGTGTTTCGTTACATTTGTTTCATTTCGTTGTGTGCATTGAATATCTCACCTTGTGTACTTGTTAATCATAAAGCCTAATTGGCAGAGGTGGAGTCGAGACACAAGGCTCGAGGCCAAGGTCAAGGACAAGGCCAAGGTCACAAAAAAATCCGAGGCCAAGGACAGCCCTACCGAGAACAGACCTTCTCGAGGCGAAGGACAGGAATGCTCGAGGCCAAGGCCAAGGACCAAGGACACAAGCACAAGTGCTCTCAAAAAAAAAAGGTCTTCAGAAAATTTTTTCAGGCGATTTTCAAAAACATAAAAAAGGTTTTCAGAAAAAAATTTTAGGCGATTTCCAGAAAAAACCGTTTTCCAAAAAAATTTTTAGGCGCTCCACAAACTTTTAACAGCTTAAAAAATAGTGCTGTCCCCGAGCCGAGGACAGGGAAATTTTCGAGGACTTGAGGCTTCGAGGCCAAGGCCAAGGACTTGACCTTCGTTTGAGGCCAAGGCTAAGGCCAAGTACATCAAAATGTGTCCTCGAGGACTCCACCTCTGCTAATTGGTTAGGAGGCAGCTGACCTTGATGACCTTCTGGTCTTTTCGCTGTCTCCTTGCCAAGTGACTCGATATTGTACTGCATAATCTGCACTGCAGTTAGAGTGCAGGCTGCGGGATGCGCTGGTATTTATCTTTTAACAGAAATTTATGATAACATCTAAGTTATAATGTTTGTTCTCACAGTTAGACTGGCTCGTATATTTTACTGCGTTTAGTTTAACTCAAAGTATTTTCTTCTCTTTTCATAAATGGAGGGTACTTTTCTGGTTTAAGGTTACTTAGTATAACGTTAACTAACTTTGATGTTGCTTGGTGTTGAATAATTTAATTTTCACTCTGGATATTTGTCATTGACCAACTTATTGTGAATGCTGCTAAATGAAACTTCTGTCTCCTCAATACTGCACTAATTTGGGTCACTTTGTAGCTGGAATATAATTGGTATGATGCATAGGTGGGCACAAGTCCGTTAATCGTTAATCCGTTAATAACGAAGCTAACTTTTTCACTGACTTGTTAATCCGTTAAAAAGTTTTTTCATGTTAACGGACTAAATTAACTTCCGTTCAGTGCTGTTAACGGACTAAAGTAACTTCCGTTAAGTTCTGTTAACTTCCGTTAAGGTTTTTATCATTAATATCTTGCAGCTTCGTTGTGCATTTGAATTTGTTTTTATCTTGAAATTAGATTAGACTATAAAATGCATCTTTCAAAATACAAAAAGACCACCATAGCTATAAATATTTCCTTACAATCAGCTCAACAGCGTCAATACATGTTCCAGAAGCGAGTGAATAAAACGAAATGTAAATTACACTCAAAGTGTTAACGGATTAACGGACTTTATTAACTTCCGTTAATTAAAGCTGAAAATAACGGATTAACGTTAACGGAGGTGTGAAGTTTGTTAACGGACTAGTGGTTAACGAAGCCAACGTTTTGCATTAACTTGCCCACCTACGGTATGATGCTATTATACATTTGGTGTGATGTTTTTTTTTTAATTTTACCGTGGCACGATTGTACTGGACCGGTACATTATTATTATATGTATTTTTCGAATAAAGAAACAGCACGTAACTAATCTGTATCCAGAATAATGATACTGTATCATAACCATACATTTGCGTGGGGCACTGCTGAGTCCACTTTTCTGCATGTATGAACAATGTGGTGTACTATCCTGGCATAGGCGTAGCCAGGATTTTTGATTGGGGGGGGGGCCCAAACCACAAATCACATGCAATGACGTCATCAGAAATTTTCGAAAAAGTAATTTTTTGTGGGGCAAAGATATCGTAGAATGGAAGATCTGAAGCCGTAGCCTGATGGCACTTTGCCAGGATTTTGGTAAAGGGAGAGGGCGAAAACTAATTGTTGAAAAGTGTAAAAGTCTAACTTGGAAGACGTGTTGAGTAAGCTAGTGTACTCAAACGTATCAGAGACAGGGGTCTGGGGGCAGAGCCCCCAGCTGCCGATGGCTATGGGGGTCTGGGGGCAAAGCCCCCAGCCGCTGGGCGATTTTTGTAAGTTTTTGGAAAAAAAAACTATTTAAATCCCATTGGATCACATTTCGCACGAGTTCAGAGCCATTTCAAAGAACTAGATTTTTAACATTTCAAAGCCAATCGAAAAAATTTAGTTGTTCAATCCTCTTTTTGCAATTAAATCCCAAAACACGCTTAGAATCTTGCATTATGGTGTAAAATTTTAATTGTAAGTGATTTGGTCTATAGGGGGAAGTAACAAACATTGCCTCCTGCAATACTTTAGCACTAAATAATTAAGTTTATAATAACGTTAAACGAGGGCCTGGGGTAGCAACTTTTAGGTCAAAACTCTTAGATTTCTCACAGGTTTTGCATATAAATTGTTAAAAATTTGCATTAAGGGGCCCCTGGCCGGGGAACCTTGGTCGTCAGTCAGAGGCCCTTGGGCTCCCTGGTTGCCAGTAAGAGGCCCTGTAGCCCCTTGCTTGTCGGTTAGGAGCCCAGGCCCCCTGGTTGTTAATTAGGGGCCCTGGGGCTCCCTGGTCGTGAGTTAGGGGCCCCGGGGCCCTCTGGTCGTCAGTTAGGTACTCCAAGACCCCTTGGTTGTTGGTCAGGGGCCCTGGGGCCCCCTGGTCGCCAATTAGGAGGGCCCAGGGGCCCCTCGTTGTCGGTTAGGGGGCTCCTGGCCCCCTGGTTGTTAGTTAGGGTCCTGGGGCTACCTGGTTGTGAGTTAGGAGCCCCGGGGCCCCCTGGTCGTCAGCTAGGCACTCCAGGACCCCCTGGTTGTTGGTTAGGAGCCCTGGAGCCCCCTGGTTGTCGGTTAGGGGCCTGGGCCCCCCTGGTTGTCAGTTAAGGGGCCCCCTGGTTGTTGGTTAGGGTCCCTTGGTTGTTAGTTAGGGGCCCTGGGGCCCCTGGTCGCCAGTTATGGGCCCCCTGGTTTTCAGTTAGGGGTCCCAGATCCCCTGGTTGTCGGTTAAGGATTCCAGGGGCCCCTGGTTGTTAGTTGGGGGCCCCGGGACTCACTTGTTGTCATTAATATTATTGTTAATTACTGTTATGTGCGTAATTACTGAAAAAAAACTGCAACTAAACATCGCCAGGCTATGTTGTCATAACTTTTTGTCGTTAGTGGTATTTTGATTGGGGGGGGGCCCGGGCCCCCTGGGCCCCCCCCCTGGCTACGCCTATGTATCCTGGATAGGTGGGCAAGTTAATGCAAAACGTTAGCTTCGTTAACCACTAGTCGGTTAACAAACTTTGCACCTCCGTTAATGTTAATCCGTTATTTTCAGCTTAAATTAACAGAAGTTAATGAAGTCCGTAAATTCGTTAATATTTTGCGTTTAATTGGAACGACCGACGCTCGCGTCGCGTGTTCCTCTGTTTTTACTCGGCCATTTTCCAACTATCAAGTGCGAAATTTCAAACTTTTGCTTATAACACGAGAACGGTTGGGTCTAGCTACATGAAATTTGGACAGCAGTTTGAGATTAATGACTTGTATGTTTGTACCAAAATTCGAGGCAATAGGTCACGTAACTTTGGTTTTAGAACCCGAAAACCGCCCCGCAAGTTTGGCGTAAAAAGCGGTCTCAGTCAAAAACGGCTTAAGTACGGCAAAAAATATTTCATAGGGTTGTATGTCTCAAGATACCCTTTTATCCCAACCAACCCACTTTTGGCTGCAATGAGGTTTATTTTTCTTTTTTTTTCCTTTTTTTTCTTCCTAATTTTTGTACGCTCTTCTTCTCCTAAACTACAGCACATCCAAATCTAATTTTTGTGTAAAGTTGTTGAGCTGCAAATGCAATATTTTCTCCCGAAAGTTTTGGGGCAACTCCACCGGGAACCCCCCCAAAATGGGGCCCCAAAAAATCCATTTTTTGAACGGCTCAAGCTAGGTTGCTAGTTGTTTTGATATCAGTAGATATTTAACAGACAAATATTTTGACATAGTTTAGGGGTGCCACCCCCCGGGGACCCCCCCAAATGTACCCCCAAAAATCAGTTTTTTGAACGGCTCAAGCCAGAGTTCTACTTTTTTTTGATATCAGTAGATATTTAACTGACAATTATTTTGACATAGTTTGAGGGTGCCACCCCCCCCCCCCGGGGACTCCCCCAAATGGACCCCCCAAAATCAATTTTTTGAATGGCTCAAGCTAGAGTTCTACTTTTTTTGATATCAGTAGATATTTAACGGACAATTATTTTGACATAGTTTGGGGGAGCCACCCCCCCGGGAACCCCCCAAATGGACTCCCCCAAAATCAATTTTTTAAATGGCTTAACTTAGAGTGCCATTGTTTTATGATATCAGCAGATATTTAACAGACAAATATTTTGACATAGTTTGGGGGTGCCACCCCCCCGGGAACCCCCCTTAATGGACCCCCCAAAAATCAATTTTTTGAATAGCTCAACTTAGAGTGTGCCAGTCTGTTTTGATATCAGCAGATATTCAACAAACAAATATTTTGACATAGTTTGGAGGTGCCACCCCCCAAATAGACCCCCAAAAATCAATTTTTGAACGGCTCAAGCTAGGGTGCCAGTGTTTTATGATATTAGGAGATATTTAACTGACAAATATTTTGACTCTACTTTTCTGGAGGTTCCATAATCAGATATTTTTGAATAATTGCTGATTTTACGGTTGACAAAAAGTACTTTTGATCGTCACAGCATTAGCTACCTATGCGTCGGTCGTTCACTGGGTTTGCTGGCAAACTCCCATCTAGTTTACATTTCTTTTTATTTGCTCGCTTCTAGAACACGTATTGACGCTGTTGAGCTGATTGTAAGGAAATATTTATTACTATGGTGGTCTTTTTGTGTTTTAGACGTTACATTTTATAGTCTAATGTAATTTCAAGATAAAAATAGGTTTAGATGCACTAACGAAGCTGCAATCGAAAAATCTTTGGAAATTGCAGACAGCGATAATTAATAGACCTATGAGGCTGCAGCTTAATATTTGCCATAAAAAAGAGCTCCTTTCTTCGCTTTCTTCTATAAAACTCTTCCTAATACGCAACAAGTGTTATCAGAGCAAATTGGTTTGTACCGGTACGATGAATGAATGGTGGAAATTATTAACGATAAACACCTTAACGGAAGTTAACAGAGCTTAACGGAAGTAAATTTCATCCGCAAACATGAGAAAACTTTTTAACGGATTAACGAGTCAATGAAAAAGTTACCTTCGTTATTTACGGATTAACGATTAACGGACTTGTGCCCACCTATGACTATCCGTATGCCTGCTGCTTACAATTGTGAAATTTGGGAACGTGTGATTGATGTTTCTAACGAAAGACTGAAGTATGGTTTTGCAGAGTGTCAGTTTTTCTGTGCTTTACGCTTCACTTGGTAAATAAACTATCTCTCTCTCCCCTCTCTCTCATTTCCTCTGCACAATTCAGATTATCACAGACGGACAAACTTTTTCGTTTCTTTTTGTATAGGTAAGCTTCTTCAGTCTTGAGCCTCGTAAAGCAATGTTTAAAATTTATTCTTTTCATTTATGGGAAATTGGGAATGATATCTAATAAACTTTTAGTTAGACTGGCTCTTCCAAAATTTAAGACACGAATTTTCAGCCTCATCTTGTTCGAGAATTTATTGGAGAACAGAGGGACACAAAGTCATTTTTGCTTGGTTAAAAGTTTTCTTTGGTCATTCATTGATCATAAATGTTGAGGCTAGCTGTGATTGCGAAAACTTGCATGTTTAATCTTGTTACGGTACGGCAAAATGAAAATTGTATGTTTTTTAGTTAACGCAAGATGAAAGGCGTTTCATTATGTTGGTCTTGTTGGAGATCGTCAGCAGTTGCCAGCACACATTTTACATTTGGCCAGCGTTTTTCCATTATTTTTTCATGCCGAGGTTGGCATTGTTTTTAATTTGTAAATTTTGAGCAAAAATGAGCCTCGTATTCTTATTAAATTGTTTGTAAACTTGTGAAACCAGAAAGTTTTATTGCTTTCGGATCATGCTCAGATCATATTGTTCAGCACGTTCTAAATTGCGCACGATTTATGACTTACTATGAACCATACTAAGAAATGACCGATTCTGATGGTAAGTAAATGAAATACTATCACAAACAGAAAGCTTATTCAAAGAAAGCTGGTAAATTCACCGACCACTCTTTTTTTTTTTTGAAAAGCATAACCAAGGAATTCAATTCAGGAAAGTTTCGTAGCCATAAGCTGACAAATTAAGATTTTTTTCTGCTTAATTTTTAAAATGGTTTAATGGTCTTAAAGGAAAACTCAAAAACATTTAAAAAACGACTTGGTATAATAGGTTATTCGTCTAAAGTAGGGTATAAATCGATTATGATAAACGAGATCCGTCGGAAACCTAAAATTTTGTGGTTAGTGAATTTTGTCGCTAGCTAGAAAATCAAAGGTGTCATAAATTTTGATTTGCTGCTGGACAGTAAGTGAAGACCGAGTACATTAGCATTTGCAGGTTTTGATCTGGGACCACATATTATTATGGTCTTCGGAAAAACACGAAGGTTTGTGTTTCGTAAAATTGACATGCTATGGCCGGTCTTCGTCACGAATGAAAAGAAAATTCCAAGTATTTGTTTCGAGGATTTTTTTTCGCGTGTACGCTTATTGGTAAATATTTCACAACCAAAAAATCTTCGGCCGAAAATTTTTTGTTCGACCGAAGATTTTTTGTTCGTTTCTTACATTTTTTATTCGTACTAATATTTTTTCTATGAAAAAAAAAAACTGAAAATGGCTCAAAATCTTTGTGAATTGGCTCGAATCTTTGGATAAATTCGCGAGAGTTACACTAATTAACACTGCAGTTGCGCCAAAGCTGCAGTTGTTCCTTTATTCAATCTTGCAAGTAAAAGGTGTTTATTTTGATGTTTAAGTTGCTTTGCTCAGTGTTCACTTTCGTCTTCGATCAGTTCTTTTCTTTTGTGCGTTCAAGTGTACTTCCAAAACTTCAAGTGATGTTGCTGCTTTGGTGCAGTTGGCTTTGATGACCGACTGGCTTTTCGCTGTTTCCTATACCTGCGCATGCTTTGCCGCGTTCTGTGAAACAAACTTGAACTTAATGCTATAGACCTGTGGGCAGGGGTGCCGAAACCCGGGGGGGATGGGGGAATATATACCCCTCAATAAGTGGACTATATCCCCCCCAATAATTTGAGTATGGTCTACATCTGCATCCCACCCAATACTTTGACTCTGGTGTGCACAGTAGAGTAGCCAGTTTTAGTCAATTCCAGCGCAAAAAAAACAGTCTCAAAAGACCTAAAAACGTGGTATTTTTCTTATTCTGCATTTTAGTTGACAGGCCAATGGGTAGGGCTCTCCTGGAATTGACTAAAAAGTGATTTAAAATATCTTTTGAAACATATATTCAGGGGGGGGCTAATTGTCAAAAATTAAAGTCACAAATCAATGAAAACTTTAAAAAATGCCCAAAAACAGACAATCAAATTTGATCGCTAGTGTAAAAACGCCAAACATAGGTTTTATCTACAAATATATTATAAACTCAGAAATAAGGAGAGGGTGGGACTATTCAGTGTTAGTTAATTACCAATCACTTCTCTCAACTATCTTTCCATTAGCCCCCACCCAATTATCTTTCTTTATAAAATATAGACGAAATAGATTACTCCGCGAGAGTTCTATTGAATAATAGGATTTTATGGTTTACCAGCATGTAAACAAGAGAACTGCAATGTTATTATTAGCCACTTCCCATATAGCCCAATAATACAACCAGTTGAATCATGTTGCGCTGCCAATTTCTATGCCACGTTTTAATAGCATTATTTTTTATTAATGTAGCTCTAAAATTAAATTATTTTTGCAAAAAAATGCAAAATTTTCGAGCGCTGGGGGCTGCGCCCCCAGACCCCCAAGACAGTACCCCCCATTGCGAATTTTTGGCTACCCACCTGGGAGTGCATTTGAGCGCAGGTCTCCACTAAAATTCGGGGAAAAAAGTGCTCCAGTTTTAGTGAAGACTTTTTTTTTGGTCTTTACCTGAACTCGAGGAAAAAAGTGTTCCATTTTTGGCGAAAACCTTTGTTTTGGTCTTCACTTAATTTGCTCCACTGAAAAAAATCGTGGTCGAGATTCATCCCCCCAATGTTGAAAATATGGGAAAATTAGGGTAAAATTGCAAATTATCCCCCCCCAATGCTCAACAAAGATCGGCACCCCTTCCTGTAGGCCAGTGGTTTTCAACCTGTGGGCCACAGAAGCATTTTGCGGAGGGCTACAGAGCTGTTTGAAAATTAGATATTTGTTTTGAAAAAGTTGTATTTGCGCAATAAGCTCCTTTTTCCTTGATATCGTCAGAAAGTTGCTGTGTTGGCGCGATTATGGTCCTTTTTTTTTTTTTTTTTTTTGAGTTCGCTCTAGAAAATACGCAGAAAATGGCATTGTCTGTTGCAAAGACCTTCTCTTCTTTTTTTTTTTGAGATCGCTAACAGATCGCAGAATATAGGAATATTGCAGTTGGGCAACACTTTGAGAGATGGACCATTGAAAATTTTCAAAATCAAAACGTGCCACCGCTGGGAACCACTGCATCTAGACCACCCATAAAAATTTCTGAAGATTTTTTTTTCTTGCAATAACGCATGTTTTGCCGGGTATAGGTAGGTGATTGAAGTAAAAGAGCGAGCTACGTATTTCTGCCTGCTTTATCATGGCTTTGTTGTATGAACTTATGAATGAGGAGAGAAATTTTGAGACGAATATGACTCGACAGTTTATTAGACAGTAAAACTGATCAAGAATTCGCAGAATTTACTGCTACTAAATTCACTTCTTCCCGAATAACTCTGCGACTCAGTTTTGATTTAATTTGTATGAATAACTTGCCAAAAAATTGAAACAGCCAAATTTAAGATTGCTATAGACTCAAATAAACCAAAACGTAGTACTTGCACCGTACACAAATCGGAAGAGGTGACAATTATTTGTTGTCTATTCTCATCGAAAGTCAATTATTTAATAATAGTTACATAATGTAGTTAATGACGCCGTTTAAACTTTCAAAAAGTGTTCGTTAAAGCCTATTCCGAATGAAAATTTAAAACCCTAATGACTTCGTAAACACGATTATTCGTGTTTTTCCGAAGACAATACGTATGCGGCTCTTGGACTTATATATTTTTGCTTTGATTCAAAATTATCGCTTAGGTTAAGGCTTTTCGAAAGTTGTTACAAAACAAGGTCCTGTATAGCATTACAATTTTGCGAAAAATATTCGTTCACCAATTTGAAATACATTAAATTAAATAAGTTCAAATGAATTACGATTCATTTTAGTAGTGTTTTTATCGGACAAAAATGTCTGTTCAAAGCCGAGTGTAGTAATTCTCGGTTAGGCTTGCGCAATAATTATAATGAATCAATGTGGGTTAGTGCTAATTGAAAACCCTATAATTTGCCTCTAATTTAGCGTCATAGATGCGTTTTATAATTTTATTTTTCAGAAAATTGAGCAATAAAATAATGAATAAATTGAGTTGTAGGTTTATTAGCTCTTCTAAAAAAAAAAAAATCATTTTAAAGAGGAAGATAACAGAATGGTAATGGCAGAAAATTTTTTTAATAAGCTTAGAATTACAATAGAATTAAAGTTCTAGGGCTTTTTGACCTAAGCCCAGCGGTATAGTAACTAAAAATAGCTTATACAAGAATCATTCTAATTTTTATACGACGGAGATCTTACTGTGTGGATGTACGGAACTGTATCGGTACATAATCGAAACAGCCTTATTGAAATATGTTACAGACGTACAGGTTACGACATTACGACTACGTCCAAAAGTGATCTTTTAGTAGATTCAAAGAGTCACGAAAAGTTAGTTGAGCGGGCAGTATTGCATAAGTGCACTTGAAACAATCACAAAACAATTCTTTATCATTTTTTCTAACTTAGGCATAGTGGCCCGTAGATTAACTCCTATTTTGTTTCAACAAAACTGTTTTATGCATTATGCAAACTTGGTGAACGCAATAATTGATATTTTGGGGAGTGTAACGGCGAAAAACTTGCGTAGATGACATGCCAGAAAGAAGAGTAACAATAGCTTAAGAATTACAATGCCAAAAAATGTAGAAAATATGTATTTTGAATTCCGTCAGCAAAACATCTTTGCAATCTTAATCCATTGCAGTATTGCTACTATGAACCTGTTTTAAAACAATTCTTCGCATTTTAGAACTATGTCATTATTCGCCGGCTGTTTGTCAATCTGCAATGACTGCATAAAATTAATTCAAACTGTGGCGAATTATAGTCTTGCGTTACCCCCTCCCCGCTGCGCTCACAAACAGCAGGCAATAAAAAATAAATACAAAGATCACCAGATCATAGACGTAGCCAGGATTTTTAACTGGGGGGTGGGGACCAAATCACAAATCATATAAAATGATGTCATCAGAAATTTTCAAAAAGAGGAACGCTTGTGGAACAAAGATATCGTAAAATGGAAGATTCGTAACCAGAATTTTGCTATAGGGAAAGGACTTTAGCCAAAACTTAAAAAGTGAAGATGTCTTAATTGGGAGACGTGGTTAGCAAACAGTGTAACTCAAACGTATCACAGAAGAGGGTCTGGGGCGAAACCTCCAGCCGCTGGGCAATTTTTTGAAATTTCTCGGGAAAAATAGCTGTTATAGTGCCATTGGATCGCATTCGCTCGTTTTTAGAGTTAAAAGAACTAAGTTCTTATCATTTGAAAGGCAATTGATAAGATTAAATTGTTCAATCCTCCTTTTACTCACAATTTAGGTCCAAAACACGTCTAAAATCTTGCAGTTTGGGTTAAATTTTGTAAGTGATTTTGCCCAGTAAGGAAAGTAAGGTACATTGCCTCGTGCAATATTTAAGCAGTAAATAATAATATAATAATAACATTTATTTCAGACTAAAGACAGTCCATATGAAAAATACTCACACATTACACACACACACACACACACACACACACACACAAAAAAAAAAAACTCCAAAAAGCAAGCAGTTCCAAGGGCACTAATATTTGGCATACAAGCGCTCTTGAAATGATTTAAAATACCCAGAATTGTAAAAAGCGTCAGAATTCATCAAATTCGCAATAAGGCAATTCTCCGATTGCAGTAATCGACTGACAAATGAAAACACTCGAAGATATAACACTCGAAACTGACAAATAATGCACTCGAAGATATTTTACCTTGTCATGAAAACAACCAGTTGTAGGAGTACATGTGCGGACAGGAGCCCAAATCCCGCAATTCAAATTCAATAAGTTGTTCAATGAGCATTTTCCCTAACTGAAAATTTTTTTCTAAGTATTTTGTCGCGTAAAAACAGGCGAGGTGGAGGTGAATTGTTATTCAAAAATGATGCAGTAGATCATTAGCATAGGTGGGCACAAGTCCGTTGATCGTTAATCCGTTAACAACAAAGCTAACGTTTTCATTAACTCGTTAATCCGTTTAAAAGATTTTTCATGTTAACGGATGAAATTTACTTCCGTTAAGCTCTGTTAACTTCCGTTAACGTGTTTATCGTTAATATCTTGCACCATTCATTCATCGTATCGGTACACACCAGTTTGCACTGATAACACTTGTTGCACATTAGCTTTAGTTTTATAGAAGAGAGCGAAGAAAGGAGCGCTTTTTTGTGGCAAATAATAAGCTGCAGCCTCATAAGTCTATTAATTATCGCTGTCTGCAATTTCCAAAGATTTTTCGATCGCAGTTTCGTTAGTGCATTGGAACTTATTTTTATCTTGAAATTAGATTAGACTATAAAATGTAACTTCCTAAACACAAAAAGACTACCACAGCAATAAACATTTCCTTACAATCTGCTCAACAGCGTCAATACGTGTTCTGGAAGCGAGTGAATAAAAAGAAATATAAATTACACGCAAAATGTTGACGAATTAACGGACTTAATTAACTTCCGTTAATTAAAGCTGAAATTAACGGATTAACGTTAACGGAGGTGTGAAGTTTGTTATCGGACAGTGGTTAACGAAGCTAACGTTTTCCATTAACTTGCCCTCCTATGATCATTAGGTATACTGATAATCTCATTGTCCGAGCCGGATTTACGTTGCGTGAGGCCTCTCGCATTTTGGAGATTTTCGCTACATCTTCCTGCCAAACAGAGGTGTAGATTAAAAAAATCTTATCTCTGCGCGTGGGCCTCTGGTAGTGTACCATACGGTAAATCCAGTTCTGGTTATCGCATTACGCTCATAAAAAAGATAAATGAGGGCCTGAGGTTGCAAATTTTAGGACAAAAGTCTTTAATTTTACCCGGGCTATACATTTCAATTGGTTGGCAAAATTTTGATCGAGCGAGCCCGGGCTCCCTGGTTGTCAATATCAATATTATTGTTAAGTATTGTTGTACGTGAAAATGCTAAAAGAAACTGAAACTGAAGAAACAATAGGCTTCGTTGTTACATTTTTATTATTGGTGGCATTTTAATTAGGAAGGGGGGCCCACCCTATGCAGTAAATAATGTGATTTAAAATTATGTGTTATTAATACTTTTGTGGTTTCACAGACGATTCAAAACTTTTTGAAAAATTGTTTTCAATAGAATGGCAAGAAAAATATTAGTCGCATTGTGCTTATTTATTTGGATCACTGGCTGCATGGTGACTTTGAGTGAAGGAAACCGGCCTATATCGGTGTTTTGGAGAAAATGGTATGAAGAAAGACATGGGAATAACGAGTAAGGACATGATTCGCTCAATTTTATGATAGATCGATCTAAAACAGAACACTCGGTTTCGGTTCCCGGTTGGGTCAAACCAAAAACTTCAAAATTTATATTCTCAGCATCCCTGCTCAACATTTAACATTAAAAGGGGCAGTTCCAATATTCCATTCCACCGCGTGTAACAGACAGGTAGGCAAGTTGATTCAAAGATAGAAAGGTGTCTTATCTTTTTCTAAGGCTCTGGCTCCTAATAATGTTATTAGTTAATTACCCAGTGATAGGCAGAGCGGCACTACTTTTTCGGTAGCGGCAGCGCCGCTGTTTTTTTTTGGTCACCAGCAAAAAGCGGCTGCGCTTCAGCGCTCTATTTCAAGCAAATAATCTGCCGCTACTGCTAATAAATTCCTTCCAAGACTTTTTTGCGATTTACATTTTCACACATTACCGTTTGGAGTCTTTACCCATCGCTTTTTTTCACTCTGTTCTTGCTACAACGTTATTTTAGTTTAGTATAGAACTAATAATGCTACCTTTGCGACGTTTTGTAGGTCTTATAAGGCAAGTTTTATCGTGCGTGGTCCATGCCTACAACCAATTGAGTTGTGATTTGCTTACTTATCAACCGTTTAATACTGCTCATAGGCGTCGGCAAGGGGGGACAGGGGCCATGGCACCCCTGGATTTTTACACATGACTCAGTAAGTCCTTGAACAAGCCCTCGTATTGCGGAACAATCTCAACTATCACTAATCGTCAGTATTTAAATTATAGGGGGACGTGTCTCCGCCATCGAGAGTAAGCGTCCCCACATCGAGATTTCAGCGCTGGATGATCTGACGAAAAAGTGCCTGTCAGCAAGTATAAATCCCAAATTTCGGCCGAATATAGTACCAAATTGCGGTGAAGATCTTTTTTTTTGGTCTTCACTCGATTTAAGGGACAAAAGCCCTTCAGTTGTCGGTGAAGACCTTTTTTTTCTCTTTTTTGGTCTTCAATCAAATCCCGGGAAAGAATTTGAACCTGAATCATATCCGGGGCCAGAATTTGAACCTGAATCATGATTTTCACTTAATTTCATTGGCATTCCGAATGCGTTTGGTCCAGGTTGTGAAATTGTCCCCCCATGCAAAATTTTACAGTTTAAGTACTGGTTATAGTCAAAGTTTCTTTCTTTGGTGCGATGGTCTGCGCTTAGAAAAGGTCATGGTACTACCCACAAAACGGTTTATTTTGTTAATAGTTTAAATTTGTGTTTCGCGAAAAAATAATTGACCATTCAAATTTTTGTGCCTAATCGCTTGCTGATGCTACATCCTATAGATCTACACGAGCAGTTATTTTGTCGAGAGAAAATTTTCAGGCCGAAGCAGAGCAAATTAACAATATCTATAAAACTCAAAAATTTTGCATCAAGCTCTCACGTGATATGATATGTGAAAGCGTTCAAACGAACTTCAAAATGTTAAAAAGCAGGTCGTTAGATAAAATAATAATTCGGTATTGTAAGTTCTATCCTGCTGTTCGATATGCATTGTTAATTGCTTTGACTTTCCCATCTACTACTTGTACTGTGGAGTGTTCTTTCAGCACCTTAAGGCGTGTGAAAACTTGTCTCCGAACAACTGGGGAAGATCGCACTGGTGAACTGTGTATGAATAGCGTGCACAGGAACAAAGTCAAAGAAAACATGCAAGAAATCACAAGCCTATAAACGATTTCGCTTTTCAACCTAGACGACTTCAATTACTGTTTACTCTCGACGTTTAAGAGCTGCTTTTTGACATTGGGTGTTTTTACCAGGGACTAAACGAGAGCGGTTAAACGGGTACATCGCCATCGGCTGTAGAAGGGTCGGTAGCTTGGCGCATGGGTATAGAGACCACTACTTTTTCATCAGAAGTGCCGGATTCACATATTAAAAGATCCAGAACCGATCCGGATCCAACGAGGAGAGAATGGATCCGATCCGGATCCTAAACCTTTTAAATTTTGAGATCCAGATTCGACGCGGATCCGTCAGTATGCAACTACACTTTGTACATTTTAACGAATGTTTTAACTAACATCAACAATGAGTGTGAAAGTTATCAGCAAAATTAGATCCGGATGCGAGAAAAAACAGTAAGATCTGGGTCCGATCGGGATCCGTAGCCACCACTGTTTTCCATAAGAAAACTGGTCTGATTTCAGGCGCACGACTTTAGATTTTTGCGAGAGCATATAAATATTTGTTTTACATCTTTTCTATTTGGCCAAATGTTTAATCAACGCAAATGCTTCGGGGCAGACGAGGCAAGATTAACTTTTGGAAAAAATTTTGAAGATCTTAATTTATAAACCTGGACGAGAAAAAGTATTGAAACAAAGAATGAACATAAGTCATCGCCTTTCTTAAAAGGGAATACGCCGTTATTTCTTTCGTACTGTATTATTTGTAGATATACGTTACGTTATTTGAAATTTGAAATATACGTTATTATTTAAAAACTAGTTGCTTTGCGTAGTTTTAATGCAGATAATACATTTAATTGGCTATAATTTAGCTGTTTCAAAAATTGTTTGCGGCAAATATGACAAAAGGCACTTTTAGACGCTATAAAATATAGGGAAAAAATTTTGTGGGAAACGAAATAGACACAGTCAATGCGTTTAGTGCGTTGAAAAAAGCCTTATGACAATGAAACCGCAAGATTGTACCAAGAGGGCTTCTTGCCGAAGAATTACAGTATAGTACCGTTGCCAGAAATTAAAAGAAAACTGGGTCGCTGCTGCTGCATGTTTTTTTGTTTACAATTTTACCGATGCCTTTGTCCAGTCTACATCATACGGCTTGCCCTGCCCCTGCAACTACTGTAGTTTTTCGCCAGGCGGGCTTTGAATAAAATAATACAAGACACTTTTGTCTAAAACAAAAGATATTTGTCTAAAAATTTATGCATTGTAACCAAACGTTTGTTTCAACTGCCGATGTAAAGTTTTATTGTTTTCGAATAAATTCATTCTGATTATGGTAATGTACGTATTCCAAGTTGTTTTTTTTTTTTTTTTTGTAAAATGGCAAATCTAATAGTCTACTTTGAAGCATTTGATGGTGATAGGTAATCTGCAGTGCTGATTGCAGTCGAATGAAATGGCTCTGCCCTTGCACGAGTTCCCCTGAACTTTCCCAATTCCAGGAATTTGTTCATTTTTAGTGGGTAATGCTGGCTCTATTCTTGTTCCCCCCTAAAAAATTTTCTGACGACGCCCCTGCCTGCTAATGCCGACTGCAATTTTAAAAGCTTAAATTTTATATTATAAAAAGCTTACCGACCGATATTATAAAAGCTTAAATTGTAACTTTTGTAAATAAAGTTGAAATTTCACCATTACGTACCGTATTTGAATGCCATCGTTTTTTTACTATTTATTTTTTAACTAGTCGCAGCGGGCGCTGTTTTGTATGCAAGTAGCGGCCGCGGAGATACTTTTTTATCAAAGTAGCGATAAGCGGCAGCGCCGCTGCGTTTTTTGTCAAATAGCGCCAGCGGTGCTACTTTTCAAGTTGTGGGTGCCCAGCTCTGAAGTTACCATACGATAAATAATTAAATAAGCTCGGCCGAAACAGAGAACGGAAGTCGTAAATTATTTTTATGGTGTAGTGAACAACATACTTTTTAACTTTTTTTAGAGAAATATCTAAATCTTTGAATTTTATCAATCGATTGCTTTACAAAGTGATTAGGTTTAAAAATATTGGGCTAAAATTATAGTTTTGTGGTACCACCACACCTTTGCAAATTCACTAATCAATAAATTATTTATCTAAATTTAGCGCAAAAAAGTTTTTGGGATATACGACTGTGAACAAAAACAAAGATGAGTAAAATATGTGTCTGTGATGAGACTACAATAAAAATCACAAAACGACAGCCTAAGATAATAATTCAATGATGAATTTTAATTATTTTTCTTGTTAGTATTCTCTGTAATTGCCAAATATGTATAGTTATTGCATTACTTTGTTCAAACCACAAGCAAGACGAAAAAGGTCTTCAACGGCATTTGGACCAAAATGGGTATAAAATAGAAAAATACGCGTGTTTTGCTGCCAGCTAAACAAAGACTCACATCTTTTACAAACTCCAGACCCTTGCACTCCTGGTTAAGAGCTCCTGCACTGCACGATATAGAGAGTATTACCATTGAATTTTCTATGGAGCCAGACAGATCGATATCATTGCAATTTAACCGTTATTAGTTTGTTACAAACAATCTAAGTTTTATCCTGTATTTTTAGAATCAAAGGCCACCCAAAATGGAAATGGTGCTACTGGGCTGAAAAATACAACTGGTGGTGGATCGCGGATTGGCTGAATTGCTGGTAGGCGGAAACGGTAAGTGACTAAATTAACATACCGTTTCCCACTATTGAGTTCAGTAATACATGCCGTGCTGCTATTAGATTGTTGGGTGGAGAATATTTGACAGCTTCTAACATGAAAATGTCGGTTACAGGCCTGAATTTTGACTTTTAGCAGGTAATTTTATTTTTACAGAGGGTTAGGAAAAGGAATTGAATTTTAGCGATTTTATCATTAGAGAGAAATTTGAAACATATCTTTAACCACCAAACATTTTACGCTCAAAGCATTCTCGAGGGAACGCGAAAAAAACGATCACTTTTTATCTTCTTTTAGGCTGGTAAAAGCAATACTGAAGCTTATCGATAGCCTCAGAGCTCTTTTCCGTAAATAAATTTGCTGAATCCTTAATATTGACGTAAAGTATTGAGTTTTAGTTGTATTACAAAATGACGATTTCAAAATTTTTTTATAAAGACAGTGGGTTATTATTTTTTCCTATGACTTTGCTGAATAATCATTATATGCTGTAGTCAAAAATGTACAATATGGTGGACAAAAATGTACAAACAGTGGTGGTGTCGGACTAATTGTACAACAGTGTCCGACATACACACCACTGACTGCAGTGCCCAAAGTTTTTTTTTTTTTAACAACAAAAGCAAATTTTTTACTTTGAGAATCTCTAATCAAGGAAAAAATAATTTAATGTTATGCAACGTTTAGTGTGATTAATGCATAGCGTAAAGGCGGGTCCGGCACGTTCTTGCTCGCACCACGTCATAATACTTTTTCCTTGCAGCTGTGAAATCGCCAGTTGTGAAATCTAACCTACTAATTGTCGTGTTTCGTCACAGATCAAAGAACAAAACGTCAACTTGCGTTGCAAACTCAATCATCGTGCTTAGTGAGGAGAAGCTTCTTCCGAAATGACACTTTAGCCAACTCCAAAATAACGCCTCCGGCAAAATCACTCGCTTAACGGCAGGGTTCAAACGTTGTTAATTTGTTATATTTAATCGCTACTATTTGTACAGTGTTTTTCGTCAAAGAATTTGTAATAAATGAGCCGCGATTCTACGGTAACAATTAAGTTAATTACGCGAGGTTGGGTGGGGTTTCATTAGTGTGCAATGTGATCAGTTGTCGGGGCACTGCCTCACACCTGTACCAAACCGTGTTACTGCATACGTCGCGCCCTTGAGATGTCTGAACTTTTGCGAAAGGATGAAGTAAAAAGGGCATTTGAATTAATGATTAGGGGTTAATAATGAAAATGCCAAATCACCCTGTCTTGAACGAGACACAACGCATTTATAATAACGTTTGGTTTCTTTGTTGAATGTAATCTCTTAAAGGTGCTGGTTTAAAAATATTTTTACTCGTAAAACTTAGCAATATTTAATACAAGAAATATAACAAAATAAAAACAAAAAATGAAGACAATGCATGTGGAACTACACACACACAGATATTTTGAAAAACTAGCTCTACTAAAATGGTGGTGCTGGCCATTTTGTTAGCAATGACGTCATTGTTCTTACAGCAGCGCTTACTACACAATCTATACAGTATACAGCAATAGCAAAGGGTGTTAAGAAAGGTAATTGAGCGCCCCGAACCCATTTGTTTCTTAGGCCCTGTCTTGCTCAAAAGTAACCAATTAAAAGTTTTCTACTGTATACTTTTCCCGGGTAAAATCGTAAGCATAGGAGGGTATCCGTTTGTTGTTTGTATACACAAATTTTATGCTGAAGAAACGGCCCGACGGGAGTCCTAAATTTTTGGTTAAAACAAACAAAGAATCTGCTCGTAAATAACGAGAGCACTTTCTAAGGGTTTTCTTGGACTCGTGTAAAGAAAGTCAGTTTGATGTAATTAAGGCGGGTAGGCCAAAGCATTAACGAGCAAAGTGCAAAAAAGAAGCATTGAAGTTAGGCCAATTGGTGATTTTGCACTCTGTAATTCATAGGTTTCTAAGAATTATTGCAATTAAATTACAAATGACGATGTGAGTTTGGCAACACTTGGCAAATTAATTAAAATTGTTTGATGTGTAAAGTCGAAACCAGGAACGTAAAAATTTGCAAGTTCTTTTCTTCATTCGTTCGTTATCGCTTGCATGGATCACCGCATAATGCGGATTGGATTTGTTGTGATAGAGCCGAGTTTGTTTCTCGAATACCATTCTCTATTACAAATACCTGCAAAACAATAAACGAATATAGTAAAGTACAATACGAATACCGGTACAAAATTGAATTATTGCATAGTATGTTTTTAACAAATCCACTATGTTGAAATTATTAAAGTGGGAGATTTTACTCTCATACTCTTTAACTTTAGACCATTATTCTGCTCTTGCATTTCAAATTTTGTAATGAGGCCAAAGCCATCATTTAGAGTAACTCTGATCGTATGACCGGGTTCGATCCTATCTAAACCCGCTGTTGTGTTCTGTAGGATAAGGCGCTTCACGTCAATATTACCTCTGCTGGTAGTTGTAATCGTAATTACATCTTTGTTTATCTTTGTTTATCAAGTTGCCTTGGGCAGGAGACATTAAGGAGATCTTTTGGTCTTCGAATCAAACTGCCACCTGTGCACCTGTTCACCACACCCGGTGGAGAACTGAAAGCCTGTGAAGACTTTTAATGCTGAACTTTAAACAGGAAAGCTGTAAACTTTAGCGATTTTTTAGGTTTTGGTTTGGCCCGACCGGGAATCGAAACTGAGTCTACAGTTTTACTGTAGACGATCAATTTACTTGACGACTGATCGGTTCAAATTTAACTGAGAAGTGAAAGAGCCAGAATGAAAATTAAAAAAATTGAAATCTGAAAGGTGCGTATCCGCTAAGAAAAGCGAAAAAGCCGTTTGTTTGTTCGTATACGAGTCAAGCACACTGCGTCTGCACAATCACACCAACGCAAAGTACAATTTTTGGGGTTCTGTTTGCTAGTATTTCGCCAGTCTGGGCCACCACGACCGTTAGCCTGCTAAGATCCAAAGGGTAATAAGCATAAAGTGTCTTTCCCAAGGAGACAACGACGCATTGCCAGTTCGAGAATCGAACCGGGAGTCAGCAACCTTTCGATCACTAACCCGACGATCTACCAACTGAGCAAGTGCCGCCGCAGTGCTTCCGTTGGCCCTATGGGAGCGGAATTTAATGGTATGACGTCAAACTAAAAAAAAAGCAACGTCAAAAAATCATATCGATAAAAAATTTTTCCAAAAGTGAATTCAATTAATATGGGGGAGGTGCTCGGCTTGATAATGGAGATGCCTAATCGCATTTTCTGTGTTCTATGGTCGTGTTAATCTATCAACAGGAAAATCAGATTTTTTTCAAAAATTGAGTTATGGTATTTACGCCGTAACTTTTAGTACCGTATTTGTTGTTACAAGCGTATCTTCAGACCAACAACCAAACTTGAACTTGAGTTTGAAGATATTAAAATTCTAATCTGAGTAACAGTTACCTTGTCACGTGACCCTGCTATTTGCTGCAGTTTATTCAAATAGGATCGATGTAGTCTGCTACCACGAGGCTGAATATTCAGAATCAGTATCTGAATAAAATTCAAAAATAAAAGTGAAATTAACCAACGTGTATGCGAGATTGCAGATTCTAACAAAAGAACATTCTTTGTGCTCACTTGTCCAGGCATTTGCAACAACTTACCCAAAATGAACAACTGCATATAGTGGACACGAGAGATAAATTTTGACGTCACTTTAGCAACTACTGTAGAATCAATAGAAGAAAGTCTCAAGGATTTTTCTTATTTCTCTTTACCGTGGTTCCCTGGTCGCGTAGCTGCCGTGCCGGAATCGTAGCAGGAGAATGATTCGAAAATGAGTTTCCATACGTCACCAAAATTATTACATCACGGAATTCATATCTATTGTCTTCTGAAACCGCGAGAGAGGTGCGTTGAGCATGTCTTATCGCTCGATCCAAATTAACTCCTACACAAAATCATTGAAATTTTATCAATTCTTTTAAATTTTTGTTTAATATGGATTCCTCTGCAAATTTAAATATTTCTGTTCGAATTCAGACTTTGTTGACAAAAGTATTTAACAGGAAAAAGGTCTATAGAACGGCCACGAAAGGCAGTGGTACGATTCGGCCGGTTCTCAGGGGTTCGTGCAAACCGGTTACTAAATTTAAGAGAACCAGTTATAGAATCGGTTTTGGCAAAATTTGAATGGGACTGACAAAAGGTACATCGAGGATTAGAAACATCACTTAAATGGGATTTCATTCGAGTGACATGAAGGAGAAGCTGAAAGCTAATATGCTTTGTGGCTAGATAATTGCAAATCGTACGTTGTTGTCGTCCTATTTTCAGGGAGCTACTGGCATGATAATAGATAAGGAAATGACAATGAATTTTCGCTATGTTTGGTCTTTCATGGTCTTATTCCAAGTAGGTCTTGACTTCGCATTTGCTTACCAGGGTAAGAAGTCTTCGAAATGCTTCGGATGGTTTGCATCAAAAATTCTTGGTTTTCGTATCCATTTCGGAACGAAATCTCGTTTCTTCGATCCGGTTTGTCGGAGAAAGTAAAAATCCCGATGTTGGTGTCAGAATCGCGGGGTTGCATAAAAGGGCTGCAACAACAAAATATCATGAGCACAGTCCACTAGAAAGTTCCTCGTCAGATCAATATAATATACAAGCTTTGTTAAATGATATAGTAAACGTTTTCAGCATGGTAGCAACATTAGGATAATGGTAATAAAAGAATTCGATAAAGACATCACTTTGAATAAAATTATATGGTTTCATTCAGTTGGAATAACATGTAAATTGAAAACGATACCATGGAGCAACCAAAACGTCACTAAAAACAAAACATATACTATCTTTGCTTTCTTGGCTGTTCTTTTCCTAATGAAAAACTATGACAAATAATTCGCTTTTACCTCATCAGAGTAGCAATAAAATTTTTTATTCTAACCCAATCCAGGGAATTCCGAACATTGGACTGAAGAATTATCAACACGTCTGCTAATGCATAGGGAGGACAACGTTCTGAAATTGCAAATTTAACAACTTTAACAACTAACAGGTTTGACTAGGTTTTAAACAACTTGTTGTTAATGGTAGATTTCAAAATTTTTTTCGTCGCAAAATAATTTTGAATTTTCGATACTTCATCATAAACAATGATAGTATCGATACGGAAAGCAACCGTAATACAGAAAAATATTGTAACATGAAAACCCAATGTTTCAGGTCATTAACGAACATAAAATGTAGTTGTCCAAGTTAATGCTGTACAGACTCGAACTGAGCAAGCTTGCAATATCCAAGTTTTCAAGTTATGCTGCATCTGCCGAGGCAACGATAAGCAAACTACAATACTTAAGTTTTAGACAACGGTCCAACTCGTAAATAAATAGTATGGTCCAATACATCAAAGAACAAAGTATAGCTTCGTAATGATTGGCATTTCCTTGTTAAATTTGAAATACAGGGAATCGAACGATAACTTGGGAGTCAAATCCGACACCAGGTCACAGTTACAATTAAAAGTGCTATTACAAACATCAACTTACTGGCACAACATGGCGGCTCAGCTGTCCATTTCACATTGTAGCCGTCTGTTTTCTGACAGCTGATTTCGTTGGGGCCGTACAATTGATATCCTGAGTGGCATTGAAATCTGCAATGGGAAGCTTCTCTGTAGCCATGGCTGCACTTCTTCTCCCCATAAAATTCAAACGAGGTGCAAACGGGAAGGGTTGGAGTTACGACCAAGACTTCATCGCGTAGAGCATTATCTTGAGCTGCAATAAACAAACCATAATATGCTGTAAGTGAAATTAGAGTTGTTTAATGTTTTGAACAAACAGTTACAGACAGAATGTACAATGTAAAGGTGTGAGTGGGGCTTTGGGATTGGAAAACAACAAACCTAATCCACGCGCTAAGACTAAAAAATTTTAAAGCGTACAACCATAGACTCTTTATTGGTAGATTGGAAACTGACAGTTTTGTCGTTTTTTTTTCTTCGCGGTTCATTTTTCTAGAATATGCCGATTTGCCCAATCAGCGTGACTTTTCTCTTCTAGGATCACTTGCGCTGAGAATATGTCCAATCAAATCAGTTGAATACGGGTGATCGCAAGAAAAAAAACAAAACAAAACAACTTCGCAACAAAAGCAAACTTTTTTCTTCAATGCTCTTCTCTTTTTCTCCGCGCGTTTGTTTCTAGTCTATTAAACAAAGAGCGTATGGTACAACCATAATCAAAGCAATAACATTTCAAAACTATAATAGAGCAATAATACCGTATAACAAATATTGTAGTATGCAGTAATTTAACAAGCACCAAAAACCAAAACTGCTGTACTAATGGTTAGAAGCGTTGATAAAACCTCAATATTCTACTATAGATAAAATCATGTTTAAATCAAAAGTTTTTGCTTTTACTTAATTTAAAAGTTTATCACTAACTTATATAATTGTGGAATTTCGAGGGTTGTTACAAAATCAAAACTGAACAATAATATTTTACGATGTACGTATTTAAAAAAATTTAATACCATTTAAACAGGTGCTGTAGAGTCCGGCGTTGCAGAGACTATAACCACAGCAGCAGCGACACGTAGTGCTGGTGAAAGGAAGACCCAACTCTCCCGCACATTGGCGCCCGCGAGCTTGAGGAGTGTCTTTAACACCTCCCACGTTCTGCCAGTAGTTGTTTTCGCACGCGTGCGCATCCTTGCAACGTTTCGTGATAAAAACTTGTTTCTTCTCCGACCTTTCGCGACGAATTTCTGTCATGCACGCGCGCTAGAAATAATGAAAATTTTAAGTCTCCGATTTCAAATATTGTTTCGGAATAAGTACAATAGCCAGAAATCTACATTGGAGGGGGGACTGTTTCGGGGGTCTGGGAGCGGAGCCCCAATCGCTCGAAAATATATTACTTTTTCGACAAAAATAACTTAATCTTAGGCTTATTTTGCTAAAATTAATGATATTAAAACATGGTATACAAATTAGCAGTGCAAAAACATAATTATGCTAGTTGCATAAATGGGCTATGTTGGAGGTAGCTATTGTTAGAATTTCAGTTCTGTTACTTTTAAGCTGGTAAATCATAAAATCCTATACCGGTAGTTCAATAAAAGTATCCAGGAGTAATCTATTTTGTGTATATTTTATAGAGAAAGATATAATTAAAGGGGCTAATGGATGGAACTTTGAGAAAAGTGATTGGTAATTAACTGACACTGAATATCCACCCCCTATTCCTACGCTTATATATTTTTTTATGAAACCTCTGTCAAGCATTTTTCAATAAGCTTTCAAATTTGAATAGAATTTTTTGGCCATTTTTTAAAGTTTTCTTTTCTGATTTAGAGTTTAATTTTTGACAAATTAGCCTCCGCCCTTCCATCAAAGTAAACGTTTCAAATAATGCTTCAATTCATTTTTGAGTTTCTTCTAGCGCAAAAGACAGTCTCAGAAGCGCTAAAAACATAGTATTTTCTTTACTCTACATTTTGGTCGGCAAGACAATAGGGGTGGTGGCTACAGCCCCCCACCGCCCCGCCTGTCTACGCTACTGATAGTAGCAGTAATACAGTATAAATATACAGTACTTAAATAACATGCCATTCTTAAGTCAAATGTGGAAGACCACAATAGCTTATTTCTTAGATTGTTGGTTGCCCAAGTGATATTTTTTTGAGAAATATTTATTTGAATAATTTTTAAATGATTGTTTACAATTTTTATTAAAATGTCACGAGGTTTGCCCAAGCATTAAAATATTTTGAACCACAAGGCGCATATCAGCAGAAACTTTATTTCCGGTAGCATTTTTATTTTATTTCAAACGTTTTCGGCGCATTTTCTACATAGCCCTCTTCAGCAAATTATTAAAAAGCAGTTCACAGTAACTTTAACATTTAGAAGTGAAAGGTTATTAAGATATTATCTGCAAAACACAAATATTACGCTGTAACTTCGTACATTTGATATTGTGACGTAATCGCTATACCTTTTCCACAGTAAAATCAAGCCAGAAAAAAAGAGAAAAATCAAGCAGCCCTGTAAAACAACAATAGTGCTGTATATGGTACAATAGACACACACACACACACGAAAAAAAATTTTTTTAACACATTTAAAAGAAAAGAGCAACCGTTGGCGTATAATTGTGAATTCAATCGTGGTGTTCGCTTTTTATCAATAATGCCTTTTGTATTTTGGTTTGATATTCATTGTGACAGTTTCTAATTACTTTAAACGAGCTAACATCCAAATTACGATTTTGACAACTTTGGCAAAAAGAAATGTGTTGGGTTATGGCACGTTTGGCGGAGCTGGAGTTAAGCTGCTTTTCAGAGTTCTTAAAATTTAAAGTACCAAATCTTAAAGCATACCAAACGGAAAAATAAAAATTCACCTCGAGAATGTAAACTAGCTGAACGTAAGTTTGAAGGACTAAAAACGGACATTTGAGCAAAATTAAGAGTTTTGAAAAGGAGCTGCTTAATCTCGTTATTAACGGATAATTTGAGGGCTTTTTTAGACCTGTTATTCTAACCCACAACAAAAAACTGTTTAACTTGTGGAGAAAACAATCTGTAACATGCGTATCCTGTATAGTCAATCCCAGCAAAAAGATTCTGATCATAAAAGAAACTAATGCGCTTCGATTTGGTTTGAACAATCCCATTTTAGATAGGCGTGTCCAAAAGGAAAAAATAAAAGTTAACATTGAAAATCTCAGCTATTCGCTTAAAGGGACCTCAAAGTAACAATAAGCGATCAAGTCAGCGATGATGTAAAGTTTATTTTTCGGAAGTTTATGACAGATAGCGGTAGGGTATGTTCCACACGAACGAACAAAGCAATGCACCAAGCAGTTGAAAAGCTAGCCAAAGACACCGCAACTAAAATTTGCAAGTTTGCTAAAGAATATGGTGTAACAATTCTGGATACAAATGACTGCAGTGCTAAATTGGACGCCATGATCGGAGACAAATCAAAATTCAAAGAAGTTTTTTGTAATTCGCATAAACATCCGCTAATAGCAAAAGAAGATTCTAGTGCGTGCTATTTGAGGAAATATTTAAAAAAGCACTACGACAACAGAATGATAGCGGATCTCATACCATCAGGTAGCTCTACAGGAAAGCTATACGGTACAGTTAAAGTTCACAAGCCAAATTTTCCATTGAAACCTGTCGTATCAATGGTTAACATGCCTTAGCTTAATTTTTGGATAACATCATTGAGCTACTGTATATTTACTCCGCACTTGAAATCAACTGATCACTCTGTCGAGGAATTAAAAGAATTTAATCCCAACAATCAAAATACTAGGGTAAGCTTCAATGTGGTTTCGCTCTTCACAAATGTCCCTTTGTCCAAACAATTGATATTATTATTAATCATTTATCTGATGAACTCAGCAATAATTCTATTCCGATTTCCTAACATATCTTTAAGAAATTAATGCTTCTTGCCACGCAAGGAATTTTCATGCACAACGAACGGTTTTTTAAACAAGTTGAAGAAATCATATTGGGCTATCCGTTAGGACCAACAACGGCAAATCTCTTCATGGCTCATTTAGAAGAGAAAATTTTTGCATAAAAGTCTAATGGGCCTCTTGTGTACGCGACCAAAATACTGATGATGTGTGCGCGATTTTCGATAGCAACCAAAATTCCGACGAGTTTCTTCCAATTTTGGACGAACAGCATCAAAGCGTGAAATTTACATTCGAAAAAGCCACAAACTCGCTTCCTTTTCTTGACGTGGAAATAAAATTTGACGAATTCGGTTTAGAACTAGTGTCTGGCGCAAACCTACATATACGGGACTGTTGCGAAATTTTCAATCAACTTGTCCAAATGCCAGGAAATCTAGCCTAATTACTTGTTTATTATAACGTGCCAAAATCATATGCTCTGATTATGAACTGTTTAAAGATGAAATCACTAAATTAAGTATTTTTGCATTAAAATTTTAGCAAAAAATTGCTATCCAAATTGGTTTTTTAATAAATGCTTGAGAAAATTTGAAAATAGTACCAAACCAGATTCACAAGATAAAGAAGTTGATGATGATGTGTACATACTTGGCTTGCCATATTTTGAAAAATCATTTGGTAAAGATCGAATTTTTGCTTTTTACACCTCGCTAAAAACAGGATCATATTTCAATCTGAAATCCAAAACTCCTGCTGCTTTAAAATCCAATGTGGTGTATAAATTTACAAGTTCACGTCATGTGAACACGACATCTATTGATATGTCAAAGCACCACTTGGTGACTAGGGCCAGAGAATGCTTGCAGCTTAACTCCAGCTCCGCCAAACGTGCCATAACCCAACACATTTCTTCCTGCCAAAGTTGTCAAAATCGTAATTTGGATGTTAGTTCGTTTAAAGTAATTAGAAACTGTCACAATGAATATCAAACCAAAATACAAGAGGCATTGTTGATAAAAAAGCTAACACCACGATTGAATTCACAATTATACGCCAACGGTTGCTCTTTTCTTTTAAACGTGTTTTAAAAATTTTTTTTCATGTGTGTGTGTGTGTCTATTGTACCATATACAGCACTATTGTTGTTTTACAGGGCTGCTTGATTTTTCTCTTTTTTTTTTTTTTTTTTCTGGCTTGATTTTACTATTGAAAAGGTATAACGTATACTTCACAATATCAAATGTACGAAGTTACCGTGTAATATTTGTGTTTTGCAGACAATATTTTGATAACCTTTCATTTCTAAATGTTAGAGTTACTGTGAACTGCTTTTTAATTTGCTGAAGAGGCCATTTAGAAAATGTGCCGAAAACGTTTGAAATAAAATAAAAATGCAATCGGGAATAAAATTTCTGCTGATATGCGCTTTGTGGTTTAAAAGAATTTACACCTCTTCACCGAAACTTTATTATTAAGCTATTTGCCCAAGCATTAGTGCAAAACTTAGCGAGCGAAGAGAGAGTGCAAAGTTTATAAGGTGTTAAACAAAAATCGTGCGTATTTCGTTGAATAGCATTTGATTTGTTTATTGTATGTGAAAGTTTGATCCTTCTTGTTCCTTGAATGAAATGGATCATGGTGAGACATTTCTATTTTTGTTCAATTCGTTCATCACCACTCTAATTTCCTGCAGCGAAATGGCAATATGGCAAATTTGCAGGTGGTAGTTTGATAAATTGTCACACCACTTCACAGTAAATCTCCAATAAGCTTTCCAATTTCCTATTGTCTGCGGCACAGCAGAAAAATGTCACAGCAACATAAAAACTTATAGTAGCAGTTCCCATTGTCTCCTGTCACATATAATATTTTGAATGCCTGAGTTGTGATTAGTTGCTGTGCTTGAATGTAATCGTGACTACTTTGCTAGTTTGGCCGCCTTTTTAGATTTGGAATGTTCGAGATAATTCTTTTCCAGTATGTTCTACGATCTTCCACAGTCACCGGTTACTAAATTGTTTATGACTTTTTAATTGCTGTATTTGAGCTTGAAGTTTGTGATGTCATAATTATGCTGCAATTTGTTATCCTAAGCTCGCATTCTTTTTCTACTGTGACATAATAACGATTTTTCTTGGATATTCGAGAGCTTTTACCGTAGTATAAATAGGCGGATCTTTCTATTTTTTTCTATTTAAGTATTCTAATTATCCCAGGATTCTAACAAGGTTAGCGTTCGGAATAATAGTTTCGTAGGCAGTTTAGCCGATCTTGTGTATCTGTGATTGGCTTGTTTAGCCGTAGTGTGCGATCTGAATTGGTCGATCGCGATAAGTTTTAATGGAGCGATTTTGCTCGGAGGGAATTTGTTTTCTTTTCAATCTTATAAATAGAAAGTTCCTAATTTAAGATTGGTGTAGTGCTTTCTGCAATTTAAGAAACTATCGGAACTATTAACTGCCATTTTCGATTCATCAATTAACATCTTAGTCATTCTCTGATTTAAGTCCACGTGGATTATTTTAAAGATTAAAGGTTGTACTCTAGGCCAAGTATTCAATATTGCGACAGCTCCTCTTACCGAAAATTAGTGCAATAAGCATTGCTTTACCATAATGGTCTGCCTATTTAGGTAACCACAACCTGATGCAAGCCAATTTTCGGTTCGGGTAAAAAGTGCACGATAAAGTAATAATTGCTGTGGTAGTGCTTTAAAAAATTTGCACCCGACGTTTGCACTGGGTAAAACTCCACCACAACAGAAACAAAGCTTTGTAACGCTAGAAATTAGCTTATTGTAGAAAAGTGTCATTAAATTACCTGAATATTAGCCAAACCCTAAATTAAACCTTAGTTTTAACATGCAAATGAAAAATGCGCGAATGAAAAATCCGCATTTTCTTTTAAGCCTTTTCGAGGAACTTTCAGTTTATATCACAAAATATACATTGCAGTAGAAAAACTAAAAAGCAAACAACACAAAATTTAAACTTTGATTTTGGTTTTTGGCAAAGCTGTCATTCTGCTTAAAGCCCGAAGAAAATGGGTTTTCAACCAAATCTCCATGTTCTTAGGTACGAGTCATCTCAACACAGAGTAGGAATCGTTACCCCCCGCCCCCCTCTTCCTCACATCTCTTCTACTAGGTTTTCTCTACTTTACTCAATAGTTGCAATATTTTGTGAAAACAAAAAGCGAAAAGCAACACAATGAACAAAAACATTACATCAATTTAATAAGTTTTAGCGTTTAAATGCTACTCTACTTTTTGATGATTCGCAAAACATGAGTTCATTCTCCTCGGTAATATGTGACAAAGCTAAATACGTAATCCATTCGAAACTAATTAAATATCATGTACTGTATGCTGTAGCGTGCATGAACTAGAAGTTTAAGTTAGTTACGTCAGAAATTCCTCTTTTCAAAAAAATAACTTTGACAAAATATTTGGTTTTGGAAATTCAAAACAGAAAAAAAACATGTCGAATTTTTTTATTGTGACGTCAAAAAAAGGAAACTGCTGCACACCGTTAAAATGACGAAAAAATACCCCTCTTCACCCACTTTGAAGTTTCTGTCATCTGTCCTGTAACCTGCTGCTTCAAAAACATTGCAGTTTTGAGATATCGATTGCCTACCTGTGATGCCAAACTCCAGCTAAATCTGATGTCCAAAAATATTAATCTCAACCCAGAGGTGGGTAGAGCAAGTCATAAAAGTTGCGCCGCAAGCGCACGCGCATCTGTTCTAAAAATCTTGCTCCGCAAGCGTTACTGCAAGCCCAAAAAAATAATTGCGCCGCAAGCGCAACTGTAAGCGCAAATGTGACGTTTTGAAAAGTATTATAATTCTAATTGACTCACTGCTCAAACTGCACTAGGCTCAAAGTACAAAACGAATATTCAAAACAAATTATGCACGCTACCAAATCAGTAAACAAAAGATTATTGATTTCCTTTAAAAAACGCAAGGATTTGATAAAGTGCATCGTTTAACCTCTTTTGGCGAAGAACGTCTTTATACCTAACAAAAAAACACTTTCAACGCCCGCTTTGAGGAACCGGGGAGTTTAAAAACTCCACTAATAAAGTCATCATGTGGTGGTACGTGAACGACTTCGGACTTCAGAGTCACAGTTTTTTTCTAATGACTCGTCAAGAAAATCCTTTACAAGCTTCGATACATATTTTGTGCTTTTAGAGCAATTAGCATCACTCCGTAACGAATGGATCACGCTAAAAAACCGTCTTGTTTTTCGTTTAAAGAAATTGAACTATCCAAGGTTACTTATAAGAGCTATACCACAGTACACTGTGGCTATACCAATGCTGTCACTCCTGTTTGCAATATCTTTCAAGTTTTCCCGGACAAGCAAAAACGTTGTATTTAATAGTTTTTGTTGTTTCTTGTTTTTGAATTGCGGTAAAAAAGTCGGACAGTTGCAAGTAACGCGTTTAATGCCTAAAGCAGGTATAAGAGTTCTTTTACAACCATTCTTTAAATTACTCAATTGGATTTTTTTTTTTTGAAAAATCGGCAAAAAAATGTTTTAAGAGAAAAATGATTCAGCGAAAGAGGATCTCTGCTGTAAATCCAATAAAAGTTTTGCAAGCTATAGACGAATAGAATTTCTCATGAAGAGGTTTTTATGAACCTACTACCTCGTCATAGGCGTAGCCAAACGGGGGGTAGGGGGCAAAAACCCACCTCCCTCCAAATTGAAATGCCACCAATGATTAAATAATAACAACAAAGCCTTATGTTTTTTCGGTTTCTTTTAGCATTTTCGCGTCTAAAACTACAGTATACAAGTATAACATACTAATATTAATATTAACGACTAGGTGGCCTGCGCCCCGTCAAAGCAATTTTTTGCCATCCAATTTAAATTTATAATCCGGGAAAAATTTAAGATTTTTGTCATAAAAGTTGCAACCTTAGGCCCTCATCCAATCATTGTGTGAACTTAATGGAATAACATGACTACTTAGTAGCCGTCTATTGCACCAATTTCAAATCACAGTTTTTATGGGACAAAACACTGTTGACAAAAAAATAAATAAATTAGCTAGGCAAAATGCTTATTGAACAAATTAGTGAATTTGAACTGAAGGGGCCTGGTCTCCCTAGTCGAACATGTACTCCTATACCCGGTTATTTTCATGACAAAACAAAAATCTCCAAAACAAATGCTTGAGTGATTATTCACTGCGAAAAATATTGCAGGAGACAATGCACCTTGCTTCTTTCACCTGGGCCAAGTAACTTACAAAACTTAAGCCCCCAAATCAAGATTTTAAACGTGTTTTGGACTTGATTTGTAAGTAAATGGAAGACTCACCAGTTTGATTGTTTCAATTGGCTTTCAAATCTTAAAAATGTAGTTATTTCAAATGGCTCTAAAAACGTTCGAAATATGATCCAAATGGTATTAAAATAGCTATTTTTTCCCAAAAAAATTCCAAAAAATTGCCCAGGGGCCGGCTCCCAGCAGACCCCCGTCTGTGATGTGTTTGAGTTAAACTAGTTTGCTCACCACGTCCCCCAATTTAGACAATTTTGGAAAATGTTTTAACTTGTGGTTCAAGTTCTTTCCTTTTAGCAAAATCCAGGTTACGCGCCAACCCAGCCCTCGACTTCTGGTCCTCCATTTTACGATATTTTTGTCCCCCAAAAAGTCCCTCTTTTCGAAAAAAATTGATAACGTCATTGCGTGTGATTTGCGGTTTGGCATTCCCCTACAATCAAAAATCCAGGCTACGCCTATGTACCTCGTAAACGTTTTTTCTTAACTTTAATCACATTTGATTGAAAAACAATCACTCCTAATTCACAGTATTTGATATGCACTTGCGCGATTGCGCTCAAAATTGTTAAATACTTGCGTCGCAAGCGTCAGTGCAACCGTTTAAAAATAATTGCGGCGCAAGCATCAGTGCAATCGTTTAAAAATAATTGTGGCGCAAGCGCTATCGCAAGTAAAATAATTCCGCCGCAATCATAGCGGCGCAAGTGCTCACCTCTGTCTCAACCCAACTTTTCCATCATAAAATCTAAAGGGAACACCGATGCATTGCTGAAATTCTGCCAAAAGTTCAAAAAAAGGTCATTTACCCAACAACATCGCTTGAAAGCAAACCAAAGGTTTTGAAATGCATGGTAGTTTGTTCGAGTCAAATAAGCTTATGCTGCAAAAAAAGCAAAACTCTTTAAAGGTTAATTTTGTTTAAATTGTTAGTCACTTTTAGATTGACTGCGGCCCAAATATTAAGACCAATTTTATTACCTCATTAGGTTGGCAGAGTTTAATTTGTCCATTTTTGAGGCAATCTTCGTTGCTTCTGGAGTTGACGCATTCAAAGCAGGAAAGTCGTTCTAAGCCTGCAATAAATCGCGAAAAAATTTAAGAAAATAGCAGCACAGAAAAATTTGTTGTCGTGTTGTGACAAGTTTGCAATGCAATAAATTATACTACTTTCGTTTTTAACAACCCTCTACATGATTTAATTAGTAGACTGATCAGCTGAAATAATATTCGAAGGTTTCCAGTTACTTCGATAATTGTGTTAAATTTATAAGATGGTTGATTCTTCTCGACTACACCTATCTTTGCCAATTGGAGATCTGTAAATCAATGTGCTCATGCATGACGATTTTGTCGCAATTGATTTTACGCTGAAAAATTGCAAAAAAATAAACAAAAGCCAACCTAGCCACACCTAACATTAATTTTCTCATTTTTGGCGCATTAAGAAGGTTTAGTCATAACGACAACGTTAAGTCATATTAAAAATGTTAAGCCATAACAGAACTCGCAGATCATTCTTTGAAATTTCACAAATTCTTCGAAACTTTATTCACATGGTAAAACATATTGGCTTCAAAATGGTAGCGTTCAGCCAAAAATGATAGCAAAAAATTGAAAGAAAAGTATGAAAAATTGCTAATCGCTCCGCTACATATTAAACAATAACCCTGCCAAATTGCCCTGATCGCAATAATGCTCTTTGGCATCAAAAATCGCAATAATTTAGCTCACAAAGCATGCCAAAATAATTTTGGCAAATTTATTTGTTTACGATTTTTTTGGTTTAGTCAACAACAACGTAAAGCTGATTTTTCTTTTTCCGGGAGGGGGTTTTCGATCAAAATTGTACTTTGTAATTCTGCATAAATTTCACACATTGTTTTTTTTGCCAAGAGTATATTATTTGTTTTTGTTTTTTTGGATCAAAAATACCCCTCACAGATTCAAACATGAAGAATCGCAAAACAAATAATTAATCAATCCTTTGTGGCATATTTCTTAAGCAATTTATATCTTGACGCTATCTCATTCCTCTACTTCTCTACATGTAAATGAAAAGGACCCCTCCGAGACGCAATAAGAAAGCGTGATCTTTCTGTTTAGCATCGCTATCTTGAATTTTCTGTTAGACAAAAATAAATGATTGGCTGGATCTGCAGCCAGACTATATCGATTCTCTGTAGGTGTTCCAGAGAAGTGTCTTTGACGTCAATTTTGCAGAGTTATTGATGTCGCATTAACAAAATTTCACTAAGCCCAGACGCTCTGACTATTTTTCATTACAAGTGCAGAATTTCGAGTAATTAAGATTCTTGCTGCAATATTGCACGATAACTGTTGAAAATAGGAAATGCGTAGTGAAATGGGTTTTCACACGAAATCAATTTCTTTTATGTCATTGTTTACAAATAATGTCATTAATTACAGCTAGGTGGCGGATGGCTTCAGCTAAAGAGTTGCTGACCCGAAATTAGTTCCGTGTGAATTTACCCTAAAATCACATTTTTAGAAACAAAAATTTGCATGAGTTGATTGTTTGAGGTCTTTTTAATAGACCTTAATTGGAATTACATTAATTCATTCACCAAGTTGCCATGGCCATGAATAACAAAGGAAACTTTCGGTTTTCAAGTCTGACATAATAATAATACCATAGAAAGTTGTAAATCGACAAATAACATCATTTCGTTATGAAACGCATAACTGGGAGTAACTTTTGTGATGCTACGAAGTCCATCACCAAACTTGTTGTTAATTTCATTTCAATTTCATGTTTTATTTTTCAGTAATAAAATTTTTATGACGACCCTAAATACCTAACCCGGTAGAATATTATCATTTTGCGACGCACAGCTGTAAACAGACGTAGCAATTTAGCTCAACAACGCGCCTCAAACAAAATAAAACTAGGTGGGAGTTTGCCAGCAAACCCAGTGAACGACCGACGCGTAGCTAATGCTGTGACGCTCAAACGTATTTTTTGTCTACCGTAAAATCAGCAATCAGGAAAAAAAACAAAAAAACCTCAAAGTGGTCGGTATTATGCAAGTCAAACCCGTCGGAGTCAATTTTTTTACTTTTTTTTAATCTTGGGGTTTTTCTGATCGGCACAGAGTTCGAGATTTCCATCTGTAATGACCGAAAGGGCAAAAGTGCAATTTTTTTCATTATTTCTGCATACGATAAAAACAGTAATCTGTATTTTGGAATGGATTTTATTTTGAGTTGAATCCTGAAATTGCAGTATGAAATTTTCAAGGTATATTCGCCTACAAACAACAATACGATTTTTATATAACTTTTTGCTGCATGCTTTCCTACCTTGCGCCAAAGTCGTCGCAGAAAAGAAGATAAGTATCAAAAGAATTGAAACCATTTTGAACAACATTAAGTACTCAGATTATAAACACATCAACACGAAAAAATGCTGCTTGCACCTTGTCAAAAATACAATGATAAATGTAAGCTCTTGTCAAATACCAATGCACTGCCAAATAGATCCATTAATAAAGTATTTTCTGACAAATGAAAAGCAACATTGGCGACCTTCGAAAGTTTGCAGATTTGCATGCTAGACGCTTGTTGCAAGTAACATGCAAAAATTTTGTCCAGACATTTACATCATAAATCATGTTTAAAATCGTAACTCATATGCACACACAACTAAACTAATAATTTTTCGAAAGACGGAGCAGCAAAGTAAAGCAATTTTTTGTTACTTGCTAAAAAGTGGCTGTGACAAAAAAATGGAAATATGCAATGTAAGTATTTATATTAACATAAATAGCTTGGAAGTACATTTACAAGTGCCCAAATTTTCTCCGGAGTTAATTCGGTTAAGAATGAAAATTTTAAAAAAGTCTTTAATCTTCTAATCTGTTCCATAGTTCTATTTCCTAAGTTTTGGGAGGCTCATTTTTTGCCAAATTTAGTTGAAAATTAAAAAAAAATATGACATTTATCTATTAAATTGCCCAAACACTTTTTATACAGCCCAGCATTTAACGGCTGAGTTCTCAAAAATAGTTCCCGTTGCATGGGCTCAAATCTGTCCAAGCGGCCCAAATATCAAGGGCCCAATTGAAAAAATTTGCCGAATTTTCGGCAAACAAATCCACCACTCATATTTAAAAGTTATCGATAAATGTTTCCAAAACGGTAACAACCATTGGGTTTGGGCTTATTCTAATTTTTTTTTACTCTCCACAGTCCACACTCCTCAAAACCCCCGTCGCAAATTTGGGTTGTGAGAACTTCATCCCGTCACACCGTTTCGCTATTTCTAAAAATAGCTGTCAATACTGCTGCCTATACTGCCACTTAAAACTAAGTTTTGAAGTTTTTGCCTACAAATAAATAAAGGAACGCCACGCGAATCAAACACCAACGCGATTTACTGTAACAAGCACACTTCAACATGAGCCACTAATACGGCGTAGCCTAGAGCAAAAATGCGTAGTTAATCCGAAAAAAATTTCAGCATTTTATGTTACTCTTAAGAATTATTCCACCTCTATCGGTATCCATAAGCAAGTTCAGCTAGCGATCCCATTTTATTAAAAAATTCGGTATGATTTAAGTAAAAATAAAACACACTTTAAAAGCTACTTTAAAAGCTACGAGACTCGATTTGAAAGTTTGCATGGTCTGAACTGACAAAAACTGGAAAAATTGTATCATTTCCAAATACATATAAAGCCTGGCAAAAAAAGTTCGAGCATTCTCCACACGACATAATTTATTGAACACAACGCATAAATTTCTAATCACGTTCTGCTCGCAAGTTTATGCAAAACAGAAATTTGCACCAGGATGTTTAGATTTCACGTTTTCACGGTAAAAATCGCTCGAAATGCACCACTGCTAAGCTTACCATTTGAAACAGAAAAGCGGGAAAGCCGTAGAAAATAGAAAAGCGGCACCTCGGAATGAGAGATGGAGACCAAGAAAAGGTTTTACGTCGAATAGCCACAAATATCCTTTACGCTACTTATTTAGTAAAGACCAAAAAAGGGAGTGGGATCTTCGTGTTGGAAAGTCACAAACTTCCTGGTTTTACGTGACTTATTTAGTGAAACAAAAAAAAAAAGTTAAATTATTCCTGAAGTGAAATAGGCAGAACTAATTTAGTAGTTCACAGAGACATCACGTCTTACAAAGTTTTTGCGCAGCTAACAAGCGTTTGTGCAGCTAACAAGCACAGAAAACCGATCTTTTATCGGGTTTTCACAAATTTTTGCGGGTGCTGTCACTACGACTTTGCATACACCAAGACAATCTCGTTGTCAAAAAACGGGATTTTATGGTTTCAGGGCGGGACAAAGGCTTGAAAAGCGGAATTGTCCCGCCTAAATCAGGACGGATGGTAAGCCTAACCACTGCGCTCAAGGTCAACTGCGTCTGAACTCCTTGAAACTATAACTTAAAACGCAAAAAAATTTTTTCTCAATTAGTGCAGTATCGAAACTGGCAACAGCTTTACATTAACCTTTGCGCAGAGATACATTATCTTTGAATAAATCTACTCGAACATTTCGAACACCAGAAGTGCGGACGGCTCGCGGGTGCACTCGACCTGAAACTGACGCCAAACGCTAATGGCCATACTGTGTAGTTCTAAAACTTCCTCTTGATTGATCTCGATTAGCAAAATCAATCACCTTGCGGTTATTTCAAGCCGATACCACGTGACCTCCTAATGCATCATGCTATTTTAGAGTCTAAATAAAAGTGACGCTTCGTCTACTACGAACGACCTGTTTCGCCTTTCTTTTATAACTAGATTAATCTTACTAACTCTGACTCGAAACTATTCGAAACTCATATCCTCATCTAAACCAACCCCAAATCTAACACTCTCCCAACTCAAACCCAAATCTACCCTTGAAAAAACAAAATAAAATGAGCGGATAAATGGTCCTCATCTTTGTTTTACGTTCCAAACTTAAAACTTTTATGTGAATTAGTCACACCCAAAAATTATTTCGATCAGTGTACCGTATTATCGCGTATTATTTTTGTCTTTCTTTTTATGTGTTGTTATCCATTATCGATTTTTGACATTGGGTTGAGACAAATTGACTCAAGAATCAACGAGTATTTTATTCTATCATAGTCCATTAAAATTATTTTTTTCTTGAAAAGTGAGTTTAAGTTACGAATACAGCCTTTTCAAAACCAACTACAATCCCTAACTTCAAAATGTGGTGTAAACTGCAGTCGCGAAGAAATTACGCTACATTTATATAGTCCTGCAACAATTAAATATTTGCCTGTCATTGTGTTTTGCCGCCTGCAGCTGCAGGCATGCTAACTTGGACACAGGTTAATTCATTGAAGCAATTATTACGTAATACTGTACATGAATTTACATTTTATTTAAAAAAGATTTCTTTTTTCTAAAAACAAAAAGAGGTAAGTTATTATTCTTGTCATTATTCATACTTGTTTATTTGAGACACAAGCGGCAAACATAAACAGCATGAAGCAAGGACCACTGTAAATGACAGAACTGGTATATTTACGTCGCTCAGTTATTTTGAATACCTAAAGTTAACTATGTAGCAAGGCCACTATCATGTTGAAAAAACATCTCTAATACGTAGTTCAAATCGCTTGTAAAATAATCTACACAATTTTTTTTACGAAAAAGTTTTTGTTTTTCAAAAAAAAGGTTGTTAAAAAGCAAATTAGATGGATTTTCTGGCCCAGGATTCAAAATTTGCAACGTCAAGAAATTTAAATTGCTGCACCAATCTTGTGCTCCTGGATACAGCGCAGCTCGCAAAAGTTCAAGTTTTCATTTTCCACATCTTGCTAGACGTTACTGCGCCGTCAGAAAAAGAATGATACTGATTGTTTTTTCTTTTAACCAATTCATTGTGGAAACAGTTGAAAAAATTTCGAACTTTTTTGGATGTTTGCTACGCTATACCGTGGAAAAAATTGTTCAAATAACCGCTTCGTGCTACTTTCCAGCAGCACATATTGAACTAAAATGTAAAAAATCGTTTCGATACTATGCAACTAGTGGTTGGAAATTGATCAAACTATTTTAAATCGATGACTTACCAATTATTTATAGCCTTCTACAAAATTTTCTCCGAGTTACATTAATTTTAAAGAAGGGTTTCTATGTTTTTAGGGTATAGATCTTGCTGTTGCTCGACCGCAATGTGAAATTTGTCGACGTCTGTGCACCGGTACGCATTCAATATGTTCGCTGTGTTGTTGAGTTTTTTTTTTCTGGAAAGCTTTTTTTAATGTTGCTAAGGTCCTTTGGTCCGATGCATCGATACATGTTGGTGTTATCTCAAGGGGGATATATAGTAAATTGCTTAGCGCTTGTATTTATATAGTTTATATAGTAATTATTATTGCATTAATCGTGGAATAGCGCAGTTTACTGGCAATGAATTAAACAGTCAAAATCAATCCACATTTTTTATTGGGTCTTTGCATGTCGACTTATAGGGTCTGATTTCCGGTTCTTAATTTTTTTGCTGGCACTTTTTCGTTCGAGTTTACAATTTTAAGAACTCGGTCACGTACTGGTATGCACGTTGCACAATTCAGAGATGGAACCGGTCAGGATTTTCTTGACCCGACCCGACCGGTAAATTTCAAAATCATCGCCGGTTGACCGGCCGGTCGACCGGTTTTTGACCGGCCCGGTCAATCGGTTTTTTGCAGAAGGTTTTTGTTCACTGTTCAATGTATTTAATGAAAAATTTTCAAAATGGGGGGCATGGGTCAGGTGTAAAAATTTGTGACTTTGGACGGAGGTTTCAGAAAAGAAACGCAAAACAATTTTTGCGTTTTTTGCAAAAATAACTCAATTTTGAGACCTTTTTGGGAAAATTTTTGTTTGAATGACCTGTTTTGAGCAGCGCAAAACGTGAACAAAATAAGCATAAAAAGAACTGGAGGGCACTTGCTAAATTATGAGACGTTTTTTTCTAATGATATTATGCGAAAGGCCAAAAAATAAAGTTACAATTTTTTAGCTATTGGTGACAGATTATTTGCAATTTGCGGAGCAGCAAAAACTAAACTATTATGACATTGGCTACAAAATATTCGAAATATAATCTGCCTCAGCAGTTAGTAGAAATGCTGATACTTCAGAAGAAGCCATGGATAGTTAGATATAAAAAAAATAAGAGCTAGGTCTTTTTTGCCCAGGGTAGAGTGATGTAAATTCAAGGTGAAAAAAGCTTTTCAAAAATGCAAGATTTTAGCGTGTATTAAAAATCTTAATCTGCGCCACTTCTACTCTTCAGCTGATTAAAATGATGCTAAAATGCCAGATAGCGCAACATCGGCGTTGCCAGGATTTTCGATTGGAGGGGGGCAAACCACAAATCACATGCACTGACGTCATCAGAAACTTCGAAAGAGGAATTTTTGTGTGGACAAAGATATCGTAGAATGGAAGATCAGAAGTCGTGGCCTGGTGTTGGCTTAGGAACTCGTTCAAGGAGAGGCTTAAACAAATACCTAAGGTGCGAAAATGTCTAAATTGGGAGACATGTTTGAGTAAAGACGTGTACTGTAATTCAAACGTGTCACAGACGGAGGTCTGGAGACGAAGCCCCCAGCCGCTGGGCGGTTTTTTGTAATTTTTTGGAAAAAATAGCTATTTTAATACCATTGGATCACATTTCGCACGTATTAAAAGCTATTTCAAAGTCGTAGATTTTTAACATTTGAAAGCAAATTGAAAAATCCAAGTTGTTCAGTCCTCCTTTTGCTTGCAATTTAAGTCCAAAACACATTTGAAATCTTGCATTTTGGGGTTAAATTTTGTAAGTGATTTGGCCCAGCTAAGGGGGAAGTAAAGTACATCGCCTCCTGCAATATTTTAGCAGTAAATAGCAATCCAGTCGAATATTTTCCTTAGAGATTATTGTTTTGTCATGAAAACAACCAGTTATAGAAGTACATATACGGCCAGGTGGCCCAGGCCCTCTCAATTCAAAAATTTGTTTAATGAGCATTCCCCTTACTGTAGCTAATTTCTTTTTAAAGTATTTTGTTGCATAAAACCTGGCGAGGTGGAGGTGAATTGTTATTGAAAAATGTACAGTAGATAGTTACGCCTACAAACCATGTTATTGCTCGGGCCGGATTTACACTGAGTTGAGCTCTTGGCACTTTGGAATTTTCGCAATATTTTCCTGCCAAATACAGGTGAAGACCAAAAAAAAATCTTACCGTTTGAGCGCGGGGCTACTGGCACTGTTCCATATGTCAAATCCGTCCCTGGTTATTGCATTACGTTCATAAAAAGGTTAAATGAGTGCCTCAGTCAGTAACTTTTAAGATAAAACCCCTTAATTTCACTTGGTTTATACGTTTAAATTGGTTGGCAAACATTAACTTGAAGGAGCCCGGGCCCCCGGAACAATATTATTGTTGGGGGCCCATTTAAATTGGGGGCCATTTAAATATTATTGTAGGGGGATTTTTAAATTGGTTGGCAAAAATTAAATTGAGGGAGCCCGGGCCCCCTCGATCAATATTATTGTTAATTACTTTTGTACGCGTGTACTGTTGTACGCGAAGATGCTGAAAGAAACTCAAACTGAAGACACAACAGTCTTTTATGTGACATTTTTATCATTGGAAGCATTTCAATTGGGGGGCGGGCCCTCTGCCCCCCTTTGGCTACGCTTATTTAGCGCAAACCTCTTCCACATGCATGTTTTATTATAATCTGATTACGCGATTTTAACTTGTATTTTGTACTTGTTTGCTTTGTGCCGTGGCCCAAAAGAAGGGAGCATGACACAATGCTCTCACCCTAAACACGCCCCTAGATGTGCATGTCTTAATGGTCACAGCATATTAGTCACAGCTTGAAACTATTCAACAAGTGTTTTCAAAAGATGTGGTTTGTTAATACTGTTTTTTGATCAAAAGTTTTAGCTATGAGAAAATATTTAAGTATATTTTGGTTGGAGCTTAGATGTCTTTTAGTAGCCAGAAAGGAGAATTCGACCGGTTTTTCAACCGGCTTGACCGGCCGGTCGAAGAATCTCGACCCGACCGGCAACCCGACCGGACGGTCGACCCGACCGGTGCCGGTCGACCCGACCGGTGCCGGTCGACCCGACCGGTGCCGGTCGACCCGACCGGTTTCCATCTCTGGCACATTTAACCAAGCGATTAGACTTTTTAGACTACGCGGACCCATAAAATAAAGTGCACATATAAAAATGCTATAAATTGCAGTTGGAATCCAAACTTTCATGCAGCTGAGATTAAAGGTGAGCTTACCCTGAATGCAAAGCAACCAAAATTTGACGTCATCGATAACTTGTGAAACGTTTCAAGCTGTCGCAAACTTCGTGAGCGGTTGCTTTACTTCACTTAGACAAAATTGTTGATCAGTGGTTGGCCAATTTTGAGCAAGTAACGTGAGCAACCACTTCCGAAAGTTGTCAACCTTCGCTTCGTGACCCGTATAAACGCATCTCTAAGTTAAGAGCTAACTGGTTTCACTATGCTGACGGGCTTGCTTTTTTTTTGTCTCACCTAGTACTCACCAGCTTAACATCCTTCACTGCGACTATGTCAACGAGCCCAGGTTTGTCGCCCACAAATCACTTCTCTCTTGGAAAATCTCTATCTCCCAGGTGGTCTATAATGCGCTATTGAACGCGCTTTTCAAATCTTTATGAGTGGTTGCATACTATTCATATAAGTCGTCTTCGATTTTTGGCTAAAACCAATTTGAGTGACATTATTTCTAATACTGGCGGTGCGTATTTGAAAAATAAGTCAGATTTTAATCTATTTTGAAACAAAACACTGCAACAAACACATAACTACGCAGTACGCAAGAACAGCAGAAACGCATACAGGCTGTCACTCGTTCCCGGCTCTGATGGCCTTCAGCAGTTTGCACGTCTTTCTTGAGTAGTAAACGCACATACAGAGCATGAGAAACATCAGGATAAACAGAGGCAGAACATTAGACCAAAAGTGAAAATTGATTTCATCTTTGCGTAATGACCTAAAATAAAGCTCATTGTAAGAAAAATCATTATTCAAAACTGTTTAGTAAAGTCACTGAAGGGTTGTTCCATTATATTTCAACAAATGCCAAATACCTAAAAAAAAAAATTGAAATCGGACTGTCCGTTAATGAGATATCGAAAATCACCACTAGGTGTCAGACGAGAGTATGTAAAAATACAAAAATCAATTTTGAGGCCCTTAGTTATGGCAGAAAGTTGGTTTTTGTGTCAAACTATATGTTTTGGGGAATGGGGAATCTAAATTTGAGGTTTATATAAGGCTAATTTTTGCTCTAAAATTATGTTTTGATAGTTTTTTTAGGTTTCGGGGGGGTAACTTGCGGTCAAAAACTGGGGATGAAGGATTGAATAAAATTTTAAAACAAAAATATTTTTGGTGGTATAAAGGTTGTTCTTTTTGTTTGATAAAGAATTTAGGATGACAATTGATAAGCAATGTGTGTAAACAGATCGGTTTGTTCTGCTGTTATTTTCAGCTACCAAGATAAGTACTGCTATAAAAACAGCACATGAAAATTTCTCCATTTAAGTGAAATGAAAGTATGGATACACAATGAGACAAATTTTGAGTATTTTAGTTTTACCATACAATGCTGCTGAGCAAATAACGATACAGCTGTATGTAACATGTAACAAACATAGGTAGAAGTTTTCGCCACAAATTATACATAGCATTATGTCGATCTTGCTGACTAATATATAATAGATGCTAGTCAATCACAAGATTGGTGCCATTGTTGCAATGGCGTAATTGGTGTTTAGTGCATTTTTGCTATAACATACAGTTTTAATCATTGCAAAAGCTTTGCACCAATATACTGGTATTATTTTAATAAAATACCGGTATGTTTTTTTGGAACACTCAGTATATACCTTTTAACTAGTTTAGCTCAAAAATATCATAGCGAATATGTTCATGGAAATGATAAAATATTATACACGTGGGTTCATCTCCAAATCATTGCTACAGTGTGTCATTTGATAGAATAAGAAACTAGCATTGCAAACTTATTTATGTTGCAATTGCAATTTCACTTGGAATGAAGTTAAATGACCGGCATGTTGGTCAAGCGGTAACGCGTTCGTCTCTGCAGCGGTAGGTCAAATCTCGGGCTAGTCAAATCAGACAGTGTTGCCAACGGCTCGCCACCTATGCGACATTTCTTCGAAAGGAGCAGTGTCTCTTGGGCGCAATGACGCAGAGATGGGCCCCGTAAACTTATTACATGCTACAGCGTAATACAACGAGTATCAGAAAAAATTGTTTTTGATTTGATAAAGTTAAATGCATACGTGGGCACAAATTCGTTAATCCGTTAATAACGAAGCAAACTTTTTCATTAACTCGTTAATCCGTTAAAAAGTTTTTTTTATGATAACGGACTAAATTAACTTTCGTTAAATTTCGTTAACTTCGTTAAGGTATTTATCTTTAATATCTTGCAGCATTCATTCATCGTACCGGTACAAACCAGTTTGCACTGGTAACACTTGTTGCATATTAGCAGGAGCTTTATCGAAGAAAAAGTGAAGAAAGGAGCTCTTCGTTGCGGCAAATAATAAGCTGCAGCCTCATATGTCTATCGATTATTTCTGTTCGCAATTTTCATAGATTTTCCGATCGCAGCTCTGTTTCTGCATTTGAACCTATTTTTATCTTGAAATTATGTTAGACTGGATAGTATAACTTCCAAAACACAAAAAGACCACCATAGCAGAGTTGTAAGTCGGGCCGGGCTTTTCGGGTTGGGTTCGGGCCTAAAGCTGACAAAAACTTCGGGCTTAATTCGGGCCTGAGACGTACTTTTTGTCTTAGGTGCACAAAAATATAATTAAAATAACTTGGCAACATTGCTAAATTTTTCCTACCAAACTTAACTTTCGGGTTTTGTCGGGCATGATTTGGGCTTCAAATTAGTTTTCGGGTTCGGGCTTATATTTTCGGGTTCGAGCCGGGTTCGGGCCTGAACTAGTCGGCCCGTTTACAACTCTGCACCATAGCAATAAATTTTTTCTTACAATCAGTTCAACTGTGTCATTACGTATTCTAGAAGAGAGTAAATAAAAAGAAATGTAAATTACGTGCAATATGTTGACGATTTAACGGACTTTATTAATTTCCGTTAAATACAGCTGAAAGTAACGAATTAACTTTAACGGAGGTATGAAGTTTGTTTACGGACTATTGGTTAACGAAGCTAACGTTTTGCATTAAGTTGCCCACCTGTGGTTAAATGGTAATTAAAATCAAATGCACAAAAATATCAAGGTGCTGAGAGAAAACAGCACCACTAAGCACACTCAAAATTACGTAATACATAAGTATTGATCTAAGTGACTAAGCAATTCAGATGTTTGATAATATGGTATTTTTTAATAATTTCTTTGTAGTAGCCTACATTTTTTTCATAATGAGCACAGTTTAAAAAGTTAATCCTTATAACATTGAGATGCAAACTTTAATTGACATTATTTATTAAATCAATACTTTTAACAGTCTAGGCTTATTAATTTTTCAGTTATTTGATAATTATTGCGTAAATTTTTAATGAAGAGCCAAAAAATTAAACATTTTGCTCTAAAAATAACTAAAAAAATTAAACTATTTTGAATGCAAGCTCTAAAATAATGCATGCGAAATCGGTGAGAATGATCAAAATAACTTTGATTAATTTTAGTTAGCACTTCATACAACCTAATTTGCGCAAACAATCACTAATTGGTTTCTTTTGGTGAAATAAGGCCAAATCAAATAAAAATTATTCGTGACAACTAAACTCATAATGAAGCACCCCTGAGAGAATGATTTCTGATATTTGCTTAATAAGGTAAATTTCTTGATTCTGATACATAGGCTAGCCATATTTTTGTTGTATAATTATGAAACAACTGTAATTGTTTCCAAACAATCAATATTTGTATTCATACAGAGCGAGCAATAAACTCAAAATTTGAAAAACCAAAGTAGGAATTTTTGGAAGCTTGTTTCAAAAAATACAGAATAGGTGATGAAGACTACAACTGTCATGAAAAAACGAAAAAGCAATGCAAAATGTTTATGGTCAAGACTTAAGGGCATTTTTTTTTGTGCAATCCTTCATTTCCAATTTCAGGCCTCAACTTAGCCCCAAAAATTTCAAAAAACTTCAAATAACAGACTTTCCTGAGAAATTATCATGAGAATAACCTTACATTATAAATCCTTGCCCCCAAAAACATGTATTTAGACACAAAAACCAAGTCGATACCTTTAGTAAAACTCGTAAAATCTAAATTTAAAAGTTTTCATACTCGCGTCTGCCACCTAGTGGTGACTATCAATATCTCAGCAACCACTGGGCCGATTTAAAAAAAAAAATTTTGCAGGTTGATCAGTACGCCAGCCTCTATCTAAAAAATGGTTAATTGACTCTTTTCCAGAGGTTGGGTATAAAAATGCTCAAATTTTTTTTGAAATGTAATGGAATAGTCCTGAATTGAAACAAACTGTGGAATGATCAGCAAGATTCATCCTCGTGTCATCGCACCGAAGCAAGCAGCTTAATTTTCTTTTTACTTAATTATTGCCACAGTGGCTGACCGCCCTGGTAATCGATCCAAACCCCCCGGTCCAGAGACAAACGCGTTTTTGTTTGACCAATTGCTAAAGTTGTCAGAAAAAAATTAAGGCCAAAAAATAACAAAAAAGCATGCATAGTTGCGTACATACTGACACTACTACAGGCTACATTCCTTGTTTATTGTTTTCTTCATTCAGAGACAAAAAAGCTGTTTATTTTCATGGGGGTAGCGGGGAAAGTAAAATCTGATATAATGTTAATTTTAATCTACAGTCAGTAGAGCACTAATATAGTAAGGTTTACCAAAAATAAAATATTCCAAAAATTTGTTTCCTTTTTAAAGTGCTATTCAAAAACATTTCTATCGATATAGCATTGTTGGTTGGAATGCAAAGTAATGTTACTGCCTTCTAACTCGACTCGATGTCCATCAGCCCTGCAACTTTTTTGCAGTTTTAAGTTCTAGTGCAGCTTGCTTCAAATTTTTTTTTTTTTTTTAAGGGTTTTTGGAAATGTGTGGAGTTTGTGGGATGGTAGTGGGAGTAGTATTGAGAGCTGCAGACACTTTTTCAAGCATCCACAGCTGCTCTGAGTGATGAAGGTATTCCCCAGCTGGACAAGACTCTTGGCCGAAAGGCCAAACTGGACAAACCTTCAAAAACTGGTGTAAAAAGAACATACAAAAAAGAGTGCTGTCTCCAATTTTTTGATTACATATAACATCTGGACATGTTTGCAAGTTTGTGGCTACGTTAATAATACGTATAATCAGCAATGCTTACGCATGACTTACTTATTCTGGAGCAACTGCTGAGCATCCTTTAGTGCATCCACTGTCATCACGTGCTGGAGATACATCCCGTAAGCTACACAAATGTGGAACCACTGGTGGGAGTGGCCAACGATATCGAAAGTACCTAAGAGAAAATATATTTGATTGCATATAAAATTTTATGTTAATCTCTCGAAAAAAACTATTGCAAATTATAATCAGTTTGTCCGTTCTTCCGGGACGCCTTCTTTAAAATAAAAAATCTGCCTAACAAAGGAAAATGCCCTCTTTTTTGAAATTAACAACTAAGAGACAGAATGTTCCATACGTTGTACAATATTTTCCTGTATTGTTTTAGATAAAGAGACAGAACTTGATCCTTTTAGTGCTCTAATGTGCTAGAACCATAGGTGGGCACAAGTCCGTTAATCGTTAATCCGTTAATAACGAAGCTAACTTTTTCATTAACTCGTTAATCCGTTAAAAAGTTTTTTCATGTTAACGGACTAAATTAACTTCCGTTAAGTGCTGTTAACGGACTAAAGTAACTTCCGTTAAGTTCTGTTAACTTCCGTTAAGGTTTTTATCGTTAATATCATGCAGCTTCGTTGTGCATTTGAACTTGTTTTTATCTTGAAATTAGATTAGACTGTAAAATGTAACTTTCAAAACACAAAAAGACCACCATAGCAATAAATATTTCCTTACAATCAGCTTAACAGCGTCAATACGTGTACTAGAAGCGAGTGAATAAAACGAAATGTAAGTTGCACGCAAAATGTTAACGGATTAACGGACTTTATTAACTTCCGTTAATTAAAGCTGAAAATAACGGATTAACGTTAACGGAGGTGTGAAGTTTGTTAACGGACTAGTGGTTAACGAAGCTAACGTTTTGCGTTAACTTGCCCACCTATGGCTAGAACCAACCTGGAAAGATACTTTCAGGAAACCTGCTGAATACAAATGTAATTGCTACAAAGAAAAAGAGAATGTGAGTAAGGAACTTGGCCGAGTGATCTTCTCCAAGGTAACACTGCTCTGAAGTGCTGAAGCTGAAGCCCAAATATGCTACCGACTCGGGATACTCTGAGAAGAGGTATCTGTGAAAACGGTATTTAGGTTGTTAGGAATTTATTAGGTTTTAGTATAAAATCCAAAGCTACAGTGTTCATGGTTTGAGTTCATTTAAGAGTTGTAGAGTACCCACATTAGGAAGGAAGAGATTTGGACCTTGCAGCCGTTCGAATCAAATCTTTCATTATACTCGCTGTATTACGCCGAAGCGTGCAACGAGTTGCCGAGGCTCATCTCCGCGTCATTGCGCCAGTGGGTAACACAGTTCATTTCGAAAAAATGTCGTAGCGGTGGCGAGCCGTTGGCAACACTGTGTCGGAGTAGACCTCACCGAGATTTGAACATAAGACCTCCCGCTCCGGAGACGAACGCGTTTTTGCAACTGGTCAGAGATAGTTAATCCAGTACCTAATACCGATCAGTTGTCGAGTGGGTGGAGTGTTTGCAACTGTAACAGTAGACCCAGGTTCGGTTCCTGATCGGGTTTAAACAAACGCAGTAAAAATAGGTATTCACAACTTTTCTACTTGACGTTCAGCAGCTAAAGGGAGAGCGTCAAGCCTCCACCGTGTGTGATAGACAGGTGACAGCTTGAGTTGAAGACCAAAAGGTACCTTTGTTATCTTCTGGCCCAGGCAACTTGGTGAATATAGATGGAATTACAATTACAACCGCTTCACCAAAAAATTAACACAATTCATCGGACAACAAATTACGTTAGATCTCTCTTCCGTAACCCGTGAGCACAGTATAAATATCATACAGTAGGTTCACTCAATTATGAAGTGTGTCCGCATTTTTTGAGAGCCAAGCTAAACTTTGGAGTCAAATTGACGTCATAATAGTGACATCGTGAGCGGATACGAATTATATCAAATGATAGCAATTGTTCTGAAATTTTATGAATTTTGTCTCCACCTGACGGAATTAAGTCCTTTCCCTTTTTTTACGGCCCTAAATAGCGCAGAGCAGCATTTTTCACTACTGTCGTACTCCTGACGTAACTTGGCGTAGCTTGCTTTGTGCTTTTCGGATCGAAATAAAATTAGCAACAATAAATCCGTTTAAGCTCGGGCTTTGATTCGCTCCGTTTGTTACGTCAATTGTGTAAGACGTCACAAAGTCAGAAGCGTAAATATAACCCAAAATTGGAACTTTTCGTTCTTTTGATAGCTTTCGTTATGGGGGGTTTTGCTCGCGTTTGACACCCAACAGTTTTGTTTTGCCCGAAATTTGCTCTGTATCGTCAACTAGCTTTCCTGCAATTTTCGTTTTAATTCCTAAAGGATTTACGAAAATATCGTTGTTTACTTGTTTGTTTGCATGACATGCTCAAGTTATAATAAAACGATAAACGCAGCATTTAATAGCCGTTGTGCTTTACCTGATACAACCTAATTGTACGTCATTCTCATTAGTCAGTGACTTGATTGATGTCTTTTGATTCGAAACAGAATTTTTTTGGTTCGAAACAGCATTTTTTTGGTTCGAAACAGCACTTCAGCTGCATAAAAATAACTCTATAGTTTTAATTATTTTATTTCTCAAGCTCGAAGATTCCACCGCTTGTTGTTGCTTGTACACGTTGTTGTTGTTCTGTTAAATAGAAAGAATACTACTAAAACCAACTTTGGAGTAGAAAATGCATCTCTTTCTCGAAGAGTGTAATTTCAACCTTGCTGTACGAAAATTCACTAAAACCTGTTCACACGCACTGTTGCGGTATAGCCACAGTGCTCCGTAATAATTTAATTTAATTCTTTTAATTGACTTCCGACATTTGGCAATTTAGTTCTTGCAAATGGCTCTAAAACTGTGCGAAGGTGGTTCAGGTGGTGACACGAAGCTCATTTTTGCCACAGGAAGCTCATTTTTGCTCAAAATTTAAGAAAAAAGTACGAACATTCCAGCTTTGGCATAAAAACAAAAAAATAAAAAATACAGAACACAGGCTAGTACACCGAATTTATAAACTATCAGCAGACTTTTTTAAAACTTTTTTATATTGCTATTGTTGATTTGTCTAAAATGAAGTCGCTGACTTTCAATATCAAAAGATATTCACCTAAGCAAGAACAAATTTATGTCGCTTTATTCTCCAATAAAATTAAGAACAAATGAGGCTGAAAATTGCTGAAAATTTAGGAACAGCCAGCTTCAACTTAAAAGCAAGACGTAACAATTAGGTTGTATCAGGTAAAGCACAACGGCTATTAAATGCTGCGTTTATCGTTTTATTATAACTTGAGCATGTCATGCAAACAAACAAGTAAACAACGATATTTTCGTAAATCCTTTAGGAATTAAAACGAAAATTGCAGGAAAGCTAGTTGACGATACAGAGCAAATTTCGGGCAAAACAAAACTGTTGGGTGTCAAACGCGAGCAAAACCCCCCATAACGAAAGCTATCAAAAGAACGAAAAGTTCCAATTTTGGGTTATATTTACGCTTCTGACTTTGTGACGTCTTACACAATTGACGTAACAAACGGAGCGAATCAAAGCCCGAGCTTAAACGGATTTATTGTTGCTAATTTTATTTCGATCCGAAAAGCACAAAGCAAGCTACGCCAAGTTACGTCAGGAGTACGACAGTAGTGAAAAATGCTGCTCTGCGCTATTTAGGGCCGTAAAAAAAGGGAAAGGACTTAATTCCGTCAGGTGGAGACAAAATTCATAAAATTTCAGAACAATTGCTATCATTTGATATAATTCGTATCCGCTCACGATGTCACTATTATGACGTCAATTTGACTCCAAAGTTTAGCTTGGCTCTCAAAAAATGCGGACACACTTCATAATTGAGTGAACCTACTGTATGATATTTATACTGTGCCGTGAGTATGCGGAGAGGAGGGGCAGCTCAAAATTGAGCCAAACTTACTTTCCAATAATGCTATGTTGCCGTGACAGAGACGGAAATGAAAAGTCTGATTTTTAAAAATAGAAATTTGCCATGCGGAGCAGTAATTTATTTAAGGTACTTCGAGCTTTCGATCCAGAATCGGAAGTTTTTACCTTAATGATGGCTGAAGGAACTTCGCAGCTTTTTGGCTTATTAAGCGATGCAAGTTTCCGTCGATGACGTGAAAACGTAAATTAATCTTTTGATTTAGGTTGTTTTGAAATTAAGTCAAATTTTTAATTTGTGTTGATGCTCAAGCTCAAGCCTTTAATTAATTTTCTAGCTCTTGCAAAATAATTAAATTAACGTCATACGTTTATTTAGCTTATTTATCTGTTACGGAAAAGGATTCGACATCCAGATAGTCCAGAAAATCGCCCATAAAGCAAAACCGTAGGGTTTTGAGCACCATCAGCAGTGGGTGTATGTAAAGATGGCCGGGGTTATTTAATTCTGTTTATGTGGTGTGAAAATGGACAGGTGTCCCTTTTCGGTGGCGTGACATCCCACTGTATACCACGCTCTAGGGTGACCAACTGACCATACGTCCTCTTTCTGCAGCACATGTCCTTGTTTTCAACAAAAAGTGTTTAGTCCTCCAAGGACATTAAAAAATGTCCTCCGTTTTGCATTTTAAGCCTCTTCTGAATTTCTTTTTAGTGTTCTCGTAAATTAAACAAAAAAAGCAACGAAGTCTCGTCAAAGCCTTTTTGTTCTTGTTTTGGTCTTTTTTGGGCTTCACTTGAATTGGCACGTTGATAATAATTTTTGTAAAAATGTTTCCTCCTTGTGGGTGATGAAAATATGGTCACCCTACCATGCTCTCATCCACGGGAAAAAGACAAGTTTACCAACCAAACAATAAAAACGATACTATAGGTCGAGAATACGAGTACGTTAGTTTCTTTACCTCATAAAGCACGGAAAACCAGCGACGCAGTAACTGACTGCATACGGGCCGAAGCGATACAAATATCTCTTAGAGCAGCTGGGAAGCCGCGAACGGCATGTAAGATGCAACGAAAACAACATGAGTAGAAACACTAGGAGTGTGTAGGGGACTGGGAACGAACCTAAGCATAAAGCACTGTACGGTATAATGACAGCGTAAACGAGTCAAGATACATACATTTATAGGCACGAGACGTGAGACCGCGACAATGTCGCCAAAATTAAGATAGGTGTTGGTAATAATTTGGCTTCTAAAAACAACAACCATTTCGTGGCCCGGGACTGCGATCAGTTTTTTTAATCGTCAAGTTGTATGGTCGCGTTCGCAAGTAGCGTACTAATTGTCCGATTTTCTGCCTTGTTTTTGGTTACAGATCTCTTTCCAGCAGTAGCATGGCCGAGCGGAACTGAGAGCTGATTATTGCGTAAGCAATACTGCTACCCGAGTTCGATTACTGCTGCAGACCGCCTGCTTCGATACGTACGCGGGTGGCTGGAGACTCGAAGAGCGCGAGCTCACTTCCCAGTCACCCTCATCTCTCCGTTCTTATTAAGTTCGTTGAGTTGTAAATCCTCAGTTGATTTATGTTATTGTGTAATTTATGTGTTTCCTTTTTCTTTGTTTGTCATCTTTTCGCGAACAAACCGATGAGCAGTACCAGCATGAAATATGAAAAGCCTCACGTTACAGCAGTACAAGCCCTCAAATCATTGTATTACAGTGGATTGTTCTGTTGTTTTTTTTTTATCTACCATGGCTGTATCAAAACCTGGGTTGGGAAATCAGTGTGTGGAGTCAGGTAAATTGCAAAAGCGTTCACGCTTATGTTTCGCACTTGAAATTTTGTTCAAAAAGCCTGAAGAGCTTTTATTCGTCTACGTACTGTTGAGTGTTGAGTCCCCAAATCTGGCCCTTGGGCTGATACCAAAGAGCGGGCTTCTTGGCGATATCCCCGCAGAGCAAATGTTTTCCTTATGCAGTCCAGATACTGTCAGATTGCATTAACAGCTCATAAATTATAAATATTCAAGTCCGATCTCCACTCGTACATTGGACGTAAAATTGTGAGTGTACCCTTAGTTTCTTTCAACCAATCGACGGCTTGTGCGCTGGTAAGCCAGTACGCCAAGCATATTGAATTTCTGTTTAAAATAAACTAAAAAATGCTCATAAGCTCACGAATTTATGCTCAAGCAGAGTAAAGTTTTTAGGAGTTTGTGCGATCGCTACTGTTCAAGGCAGCTTAGTGGCTGCAGACGCGAAGACCCTCACAATGAGTTTGCAGCTTTTTGAAGTCTTTGGTTACGTAAAAGCCTTTAATTTTGTGCAACTGCAGCAGACGAAATTGATGCAGGAGCCGAGTCAACCCGAATCAATTTAGTTATAAAAAGCTTACTAGCGCAACTGGCGATTGAGTAATTTGCTAATGGAACATTATTAAACTTACTGCAGCCTATAACTTAATAATAAAAAAATCTAAACGAAGTACTTTGATCAAACGTTCCAAGTTCGCCAGTAAACAACACCTGTGGTTTAAATCGCAGAACTTACCAGCTCTGAATCCAAAACATTCCACAGGGCATGTTAAAAATTTAAAGGAAATGGCCAGGGTTAGACCAAACACAGCGATACTCCCGTAGTCCAAACAAAAGCACAATTCCTGGGCAGCGACTGAGTAGCAGTTAAGTAAATGAGCGGTTGCGCTACAGAAAAACACGAAGCAACAACCTAATCGCAAAAATATACCCAAAAGTTAAAAACTAGAAATTCTTCGTGATCGCTCCTGTTTTGGTCAAAAAGAATTTTCATTATCGTTGATACTATAGTAATCTCTTTAAAATTTGAACCCAATTAACACAATTTAGTTTTCTTTTTATATTAGTTTGGAATAAATTGCTAACATTCAAATGTACTCCTATTCATTATCTCGTTAGCTATTATTTAGGCGGATTCACACAGTATCCCTTTGTCGTCCGTTTTTGTACGTTTTTGCTCCTGCGTGAAAAAGTACACACTTTTTCGTCAGCATTTTTGTACGTCCGGTAGTCCACATTCGCACCAGGCTTGGAAAAATTATAATTGTGATTGACAAAAGTGTAATTAATTACACGATTTTGCTGTAATGGTAATTGTAATTGAAAATTTTCAAAAGTCGATAATTGTAATTGCAATTGTAATCGAAAAATTTGCTGTCTATTTTCAATTACAATTACCCTATTATTTACTAAGATAGATGATAACAAAATGTGTTCGAACAAATTCAATTTTCCTCCGGTTGCAAATTGATATCGATATTTTCTACCAGTTGCAATCACATCTGACGTCACAAACCGAACATGGGGTTAGGGATAGTTAGAGTTAGTTTTAGAGATAGAGTTAATCATATTCATCACCTAAACTTAGCACCTACTCTAATCGCAACTAGCAATAACATAGGCGTAGCCAGGATTTTTGATTGGGAGGGGCTCCAAACCACAAATTACGTGCAATGACGTCATCAAAAATTTTCAAAAGAGAAACTTTTTATTAGGCAAAGATATCGTCGAATGGAAGAAAAGAAGCCGTAGACTGATTTGGCACTTTAGCAGGATTTTGCAAAAGGAAGAAGGTTTGAATGAAAAGTTAAAAAGCAAAACTGTTTAAGCTTGGAAGATGTGTAGGGTAAGTTAGTGTAACTCAAACGCATCACAGACTAGGAGCTAGGCAATTTTTAGTAACTTTTTGGAAAAAAAAGCTATTTTAATGCAATTGGATCACACTTTGCAGGTGTTTAGAGCCATTTTATAAACTAGACTTTTAACATTTGAAAGCCAGTTGAAAAAACTAAATTGTTCAATCCTCGTTTTGCTTGCAATTTAAGTCCAAAACACGTTTAAAATCTTGAATTTTGATGTTAAATTTTGTAAGCGATTTAGCCCAGGTAAGGGGAAATAAGGTGCACTGCCTCGTGCAATATTTTAGCAGTAAATGACAATCCAGTCAAAGATTTGCTTTAGAGATTTTTGTTTTGTCATGAAAATAATCAGTTGTAGGAGTGCATGTACGGCCAGATGGCCCAGGTCCCCTCAATTATTCAGCATTCAGTAATTCAGTAATTTGTTCAATGAGCATTTTCCTTAGCTTTTTTTTTCAAAAGTAGTTTTTGGTCTAGAAACTAGCGAGGTGGAGATGAATTGTTATTGAAAAATGGCACAAAAGATGGTTGCGCCAACTAACCATGTTATTTGCGGGCCGGATTTACATTGCGCGGGGCCCTTGGTACTTTGGGGGTTTTCGCAACATTTTTCTGCCAAATATAGGTGAAGACCAAAGAAAAGTCTTAGGGTCTGGGCGCGGAGCCCCTCCTGGCACTGTGCCATTTGGTAAATTCGACCCTAGTTATTGCATTACGTTCATAAAAACGGTTGGATGAGGGCCTGGGGTAGCAACTTAAAAGATAATAACCCTTAATTTCACCCGACTTGTACATTTAAATTGGTTGGCAAAAATTGAATTTAGGGGGAGCGGGCGCCCTGGTTGTCAATGTTATTGTTAATTGGAACGACCGACGCTCGCGTCGCGTGTTCCTTTGTTTTTACTCGGCCATTTTCTAACTAATGAGTGCGAGATTTCAGACTTTTGCTTATAACTCGAGAAACGTTTGGTCTAACTACATGAAATTTTGACAGCAGTTTGAGATTAATGAGTTTTATGTTTGTACCAAATTTCGAGGCAATCGGTCACGTGACTTCGGGTTTATGACCCGAAAACCGCCCCGAAAGTTTGGCGTAAAAAGCGGTCTAAGTCAAAAACGGCTTAAGTACGGCAAAAAATATTTCTCATGGTTATATGTCTTAAGATATCCTTTCATCCCTACCAACCCACTTTCGGCCGCGATGAGGTTTTTTTCTTATTTTTTTCCTTTTTTTTTCCTTTTTTTTCCTTTTTTTTCCTTTTTTTTCCTTTTTTTTCCTTTTTTTTCCTTTTTTTTCCTTTTTTTTCTTCCTAAATCTTGTACGCTCGAGTTCTCCTAAACCACAAAACATAGAAATCTAATTTTTGTGTGAAGTTGTTGAGGTATATACGCAATTGTGTCTCCTGAAATTTTTTTGGGGCAACTTCCCCGGGAACCCCCCCAAAATGGGGCCCCAAAAAATCAAATTTTTGAACGGCTTAAGCTAGGGTGCCAGTTTTTTTTGATATCAGTAGATATTTGAGAGACAAATATTTTGACATAATTTGGGGGTACCACCCCCCCGGGGACCCCCCCAAATGGACCCCCCCAAAAACAAATTTTTTTAATCATATAACCTAGGGTGCCATTTTTTTTGATATCAGTAGATATTTAAGAGAGAAATATTTAGACATGGTTTGGGGGTACCACCCCCCCGGGGACCCCCCCAAAATGGGGCCCCAAAAAATCAAATTTTTGAACGGCTCAAGCTAGGGTGCCAGTTTTTTTTGATATCAGTAGATATTTGAGAGACAAATATTTTGACATAATTTGGGGGTACCACCCCCCCGGGGACCCCCCCAAATGGACCCCCCCAAAAACAAATTTTTTTAACCATATAACCTAGGGTGCCATTTTTTTTGATATCAGTAGATATTTAAGAGAGAAATATTTAGACATGGTTTGGGGGTACCACCCCCCCGGGAACCCCCCCAAAATGGGGCCCCAAAAAATCAAATTTTTGAACGGCTCAAGCTAGGGTGCCAGTTTTTTTTGATATCAGTAGATATTTGAGAGACAAATATTTTGACATAATTTGGGGGTACCACCCCCCCGGGGACCCCCCCAAATGGACCCCCCCAAAAACAAATTTTTTTAACCATATAACCTAGGGTGCCATTTTTTTTTGATATCAGTAGATATTTAAGAGAGAAATATTTAGACATGGTTTGGGGGTACCACCCCCCCGGGGACCCCCCCAAAATGGGGCCCCAAAAAATCAAATTTTTGAACGGCTCAAGCTAGGGTGCCAGTTTTTTTTGATATCAGTAGATATTTGAGAGACAAATATTTTGACATAATTTGGGGGTACCACCCCCCCGGGGACCCCCCCAAATGGACCCCCCCAAAAACAAATTTTTTTAACCATATAACCTAGGGTGCCATTTTTTTGATATCAGTAGATATTTAAGAGAGAAATATTTAGACATGGTTTGGGGGTACCACCCCCCCGGGAACCCCCCCAAAATGGGGCCCCAAAAAATCAAATTTTTGAACGGCTCAAGCTAGGGTGCCAGTTTTTTTTGATATCAGTAGATATTTGAGAGACAAATATTTTGACATAATTTGGGGGTACCACCCCCCCGGGGACCCCCCAAATGGACCCCCCCAAAAACAAATTTTTTTAACCATATAACCTAGGGTGCCATTTTTTTTGATATCAGTAGATATTTAAGAGAAAAATATTTAGACATGGTTTGGGGGTACCACCCCCCCGGGGACCCCCCCAAAATGGGGCCCCAAAAAATCAAATTTTTGAACGGCTCAAGCTAGGGTGCCAGTTTTTTCTGTTATCAGTATATATTTAAGAGACAAATATTTTGACATAATTTGGGGGTACCACCCCTTCGGGGACCCCCCAAAAATAAATTTTTTTAACAATTTAACCTAGGGTGCCATTTTTCTTTGATATCAGTAGATATTTAAGAGATAAATATTTTGACATGTATGGGGTACCACCCCCTCGGGAACCCCCCCAAAATGGGGCCCCAAAAATCAATTGTTTGAACGGCTCAACTTAGAGTGCCAGCTAGTGTTTTATGATATCAGTAGATATTTAACAGACAAATATTTTGACATAGTTTGGGGGTGCCACCCCCCCCGAGGACCCCCCAAAAATCAATTTTTTGAACGGCTCAACTTAGAGTGCCAGTGTTTTATGATATTAGCAGATATTCAACAGACAAATATTTTGACATAGTTTGGGGGTGCCACCCCCCTGGGGACCCCCCAAATGGACCCCCAAAAATGAATTGTTTGAAAAGCTCAACTTGGGTGCCAGTCTGTTATGATATCAGCAGATATTCAACAGACAAATATTTTGACATAGTTTGGGGGTGCCACCCCCCCCAGGGACCCCCAAATGGACCCCCAAAAATCAATTTTTGAACGGCTCAAGCTAGGGTGACAGTGTTTTATGATTTCAGGAGATATTTAACTGACAAATCTTTTGATTCAACTTTTCTGGAGGTTCCATAATCAGATATTTTTGAATAATTGCTGATTTTACGGTAGACAAAAAGTACTTTTGAGCGTCACAGCATTAGCTGTGCGTCGGTCGTTCACTGGGTTTGCTGGCAAACTCCCATCTAGTTACAATTGTACGCGTGTACTGTTTACGCGAAGATGCTATAAAAAGAAACTGAAACTGAAGAAACATTGCTTTTTTGTCACATTTGTATCTCATTGGTGACATTTCGATTGGGGGGACGGGCCCACTGGGATAGAATTGGCCTATCATGGCAGATGTGACTCTAATCGGTGGTAATTAACTATTGTAACTTCAATGCTATTTGTGATATTAAGATTTTGTGTACTTTTTTGCTTATTTGCCCTTGTGTGCATGTCAAAGCGACACTAATGGTTCTATTTTGTATCATCATGCTAAATATGTGATTTTATAGGAAAAAGTTAAAATAGTGTTAAATAGTAGTTGTAACTTGAAGTTGTAACGTACAGAATTTCAACTTTTTTACAATTTTTAATTGTGTTGAAACCTATTTTTTTGCACAAATAATTGCGGTATGATACCACGGTTTAGCTAAAACCATAATACTGATGGAAGCGATATGAATTCAATAACATACTTGACAATTGCTTACAAACGACATTATGTATAGCAAAAATTAAAGTTAAACAAAGATTGATGGAAGAACAGGCATAGAGAGTAATGGGGCTTTGGTAGGTCTGGTACAGAAATACAAAACAAATCCACAGTGTTGGCACAAACAAAACTCGAGGCTTCGTATGTAAGTGAATTGGTTGCAATGTTCTGAGAGTCTTTTCATTGTAATTGAAATTGTAATTGAATTACAATTACTTGAACTTGAACGTTTGTAATTGTAATTGAAAATTTTAGGTTGTAATTGTATTTGTAGTTGTAATTAAAGCAAAAACAAGTAATTTTTCCAAACCTGATTCGCACTAAGTAGATTGTTACATAATACGTACATGTGATAAAATTACGTTCGAAAAATTTTTGTATGAACCAATAGAGTGATGCTTCAAAATAAAGCTGCACGTTTGTACCCCATTGCAAAAACTTTTTTTCGGAAAACCTTTGCTCTAACCAGGCTATCCAGTATGTGACTGTCTGCTTAGTGCGGATATGGACGTACGAAAATGCGGACGAAAAAGAGCATACTTTTCGTGGAGAAGAATCAAAGTGTAAAAACGGACAAAAGCGGACGAAAAACGGATATTGTGTAAATTCACTCTTTAGGTGAATTTACGCAGTATCCGTTTTTCGTCCGTTTTTGTCCGTTTTTTTACGTCTTTGCTTCTTCTTGAAAAAGTATGCGCTTTTTCATTCGCATTTTTATAAGTCAATGTCCGCACTAGCCATATAGTCACATACTGGACAAAAGTTTTCCGAAAAAGTTTTTTGTAAAAAGGCACAGCTTTATTTTGAAATATCGCTCTTTTCGTTCATGCACAAAACTTTTGAACAAAATTTTTGTCTGTATACAACAATTTACTTAGTGCGGAGATGGACTTATAAAAAAGCGGATGAAAAAGCGCATACTTTTTCAAGAAGCAAAAACGTAAAAAAAACGGACGAAAAACGGATACTGTAAATTCACCTTTGGGTATTACGGTAGACCTAGATTTTTCTCTGTTTTTGACTGGTGCAAGTTTCTGAGCTTTCCGTGTGATAATATAAATTTATACGTCAGCGATTCCATGATATTCAAACATATTATCCTTCTTGCGTGGCACGGGATCCTGCTCGCTAACTAACTGCAGTAATACAAAAACCAGCACGATCCTTCGTAACATGGAGTTCGTCGTTATTTGAATCCACACCAGCTTACCAAAAGAATATATCCATAGCGGATATGCGACGTCATCCCACGGATTTTGCAGCGATGAGTAAATTCTGCAAGTTTTCCAAAGCACAAAGAGCCCAGGTATGAGATGAGTCCACATGTTTAGAGTTTCATTGGTTGGGTAGAGAGCACTACAATGCACAGCAATACAAATCAGTTCAATACCCCTTCCTAAGCTTGCTTCTTTTAAAAGCGTTCATGCAGCAGGCCAGCAATATATTAGTTTTCTCTAACCAACCATTACAATGATAAAAAAGCGTTAAAATCTAAATTCATAAAGAAAAACAAAATCATCAAACTGTTATTCTACTGTTACTAGTGACCCATTCAAATCGGAATAAAGCCCTAGACATTTCGTTCCAAAGGCAAGTGCTTAAGCCACCAACTAGGCGATCTGAAAATTAATACATCTTTCTGCAACAAAAAAAACTATACGGTGGCATTCTTTTTTGAACGAATTGATCCTCATCTGCCAAAACATTGACCGATTTTACTGTGAAATCTATACCATTAATATTAAACTTCTTTCGAGTTAAAATTACTGCTTTTTATAGCTAACAAGCAAAGATAATTGCCGCAAACGGTTTTCATCCAAAGATACACTAACGTCATTAGGTGCGAGTTGAACCCACACTGTTAAAAATTTTCGTAATATTTACTTTAACAGAAAGGGTAACTAAATTTACGGTTTTTTAATCACAGGTGTTTTGGTACATTTTACAGTGAAAATTTTAGTAAAATTTGAATACAGCTTAATTAGTAACTTTTTTTACGGTTTTGTTAGTTGCTTTAACTTAATTATTTTGTAAAATTAACATATTTTTACCGTAAAGTTTCATAACTTTTAATAGAGTATTTCGTTTTACTATAAGGTTTATAGCATTTTTTTTTACATTTTTGCTGTAAGCAAAATTACTAAAATAATGGTATTTTTTTGTACCAAACTTTTGCTGTAATTTCGAAGTACAATTTAATTTGTAAGTACTTTTACGGTTATAATCATTATTTTAATTAGCTAATTTGTAAAATTAACATACGTTACGGTAACTTTTCGAACGGGTTATTAACGATAAAAAGTTTTACTGTTATGTTTACCTTAACTGCTTTAACATTTTAATTGTCAGCAAAATTACAAAATTTTGGTACATTTTTGTACGGTTACTTTTGCAGTAACTTTAAACTACAAGTTAAAACGTAATTATTTTTAAGGATATAATTTTTGTTTCAATTAGCTAATTTGTAAAATTAGCATGCATTAATCGCGAATTTTTGAACAATATAATTACGATGATAAACGATTTTACAGCACGGGTGCAATATCATTTAGGATATGTGACGCGATATCTTGTGAACTATTGAATTAGTTCTGCCTATAAAAAATATTGTATTCGCACTGGGTGAATTGTTGATCTTTGTCCTTTAACTCTCCCCCCCTTATCCACTTGGTCCCCTTGCCCATTTTATGTACTTAGTTTTTCATCCCTGTCTGTTAGCCCACTTGGTCCCCTGTCCAGAGTTTTTTTTTTTTCCGGGTTACCTTGGTCACAATTGCGATTATGTTTCACAATCCTATTTTGATTTTAACTTTATGGGCTAGTTTACTTAGATGTTGAATTTCGTTTTACAGGCAAGCTTAGTTTAGTTTTTGAATTTCGGTTTGCAGACAAGCTTAGTTTAGTTTTTGAATTTTGGTTTGAACGTCAGCTCTGCCGATGAGCGTTGGTATTACGCGAAACTCGAGTCCAGAGCAGTACGTGGGGGAAAAAAAAAGAAAGATTGGGTCTGCCTTTTTAGCAGCTGAAGTTACGAGATGAAGACGTTAGCCTATACCGATAGCTTGGTTATTCAAATTTACCGGTTGAGTTAGCCTAATTCAGGGATCAAAATTCTTTGCATTGTGTCGACTCCTCTTCACACTGATGATGAAGTCAGTTGACTTCGAAACACGGGAATGCTCCCGAGATAGGGAGCTCCGCCTCACCTGCGTCACTAGGGGTTGAAATGATTACCCATTTCGACGCGGAGACAGCATTAAGGTGTTGTCAAATGAAGTAGGATTGTAAGACGTGATGTCTCTGCGAACTATTAAATTAGTTCTGCCTATTTCACTTCAGGAATGATTTCACTATTAGTTTTGCATTAATTGTTACTACTTTTTAACTGTAAGAAAAATTACATAATTTTAGTAAATGCTTTTACAGTGACTTTTGCAGCAACTTTATACTATAAGTTAACATGTAGTTGTTTTTACGGTTTTAAAGTTTGTTTTAATCAGCTAATTTGTGAAATTAACAATTCGTTTACCAGATAATTTTTACGGTTTGTTGCGAATAAAAAATACTACTATAATTGGTTTAAATTTTTTACATTTTAATTGCAAGTAAAATTACAGAACATGACTATTTTATGTAGTTTGTATTGTAAGTTTGTATGTTAAGCTACGGCTATGAAACAATAGCTACAGCGTAATGTGCAGCCTAAATGTAACTACAAAACTAAATAAAAGCTTGATTCGGTATTTATCGGAGCATTTAAAATAGTTTAACAAAAATTTCCCCTTTTTTGTAGGTGCTGCATTTTTAAAAAAATGCAAATCCAGAATTAAAAATAATTGATCTGCCTCCAAACCCAATGTGAAAAAACAACCAAATTATCCAGGTGTTAAAATCCTGACCTGCATCCAATTTACACACTACACAGCTCAGATCGCAATCAGAGATGTCCAAATTAAACTATTAAAAATCTAGAACATCAAATCCAAAATTTATCGAAGAAAAATCCCAATGCTATGTCATCCACAACTGTTTAAAAATATTGCTGTTTGTGTATTTTTTTCTTATCATTCCATGACGGAAGAGGTACAATAAATTTGTTTAAAAGTAGTTGTTTAATCAGAGTTTAATGAAATCGCTGCATTCAGCCAGTAACGACTGGCCTAAAAACCAAAATCCAAATGAGGAAAGCTTCAAAATACAAGTTTGTGGAGATGAAATATAGCAAACGCCTTCTTGCGCCCTTATTGTTTAGAAACGGCAAAAATGTGGTAAACTTTACCAACTCGCCATTTTTCGAATGTCACGTGATTTGCCAAAGTCCAATAAGGTGAAAGCAAAGTTTCAAAAGTTAGCACTTTGATCAGTTATCGGTTGAAGCTTGGTTGGAGTGGGGGACGAAGGATTGTAGAGTTTTAGTTTAGTTGGTTAAGGGAAGGCTCAGTATTCGGGTTTATTACTCGACATTGTATTTACATGAATGTAGGTTGCAATTAGTAGATTAGGGTAGAATATCAACAGATGCCAGATCAGTAGCCTAGACTTAGGCTAGTGGTACAATTCATCCGGTTCATGCGAAGACGCTCGTAGAATTTCATTACCAGATTCTGGATTACAGGTTCAAAGAACCGGTTGAAAATAGCTAGCAGTAATAAAAAATGAAACTGCTTATTCTGCTATTCGGTAGCCTACAGTGGTACTGGTAGTTTAATAGTTTTAGTCTGTTCGATATGATAGCCTACAGTCAAACTGTATGGTTGCCACTTAACAACAAGAGTAAAAATTAGTATGGTTGCCAGGTTTCTATAGGGCTACCAGTAAAACCGTACTTGTAATGTTCTCGAGTGGGGAAGGCAAATGTTTTTCGGGCTGCATTGATTTAAGTTGCAGTTAATTACAGTAACCGGTACGAAATAGCAGAGAGTGTTATGTAACAGGGTATTGGTTACAATTAATGTTGAGGTTAGGGTAGCCTGCTAATTAGGATTTGGCAAATTTTTATACGCGTGTTTAAGACCATAAGGTGTATGTAAAACTAAAATACTCGAAATTTTTCAGAAGCTGAAGTTGTGCTATCTAGATCACGTTACACTCTTTTTAGTCTTTCTCTCTACGATTTACTTCAGAGTTATTTTGAGCTTTGTTGCAGTTTTTTGAACTTTGTAAGTTGAAAATCATTTAAAGCGACCCGACCTATATAGGAAAATAAAAGCAACAAAGGTCATTTATCAATACTGCGGCTTATGAACTTGTGCACCTTAGAGTCCGAAAAATGTGGTAGCCTATGAGAAATTAGAATATGCGTGTAGCACTAAAGTATATTTGTGTCGGGTGGAGATGATTATGGCATAATTCAATAGAGCTGCAGATTTTTTAAAAAAAGTCTAACTACTGTAGAAACCACCCTGGTTTTTGACAATTTGACTTGCTCTGGGCTATTCCAAAAATACCTACTTTTTGGACCATAGATAAGGCGCACCTAAAATACTCAAAATTTTAAAGAAACTGAAGGTGTGCCTGATATATGAATCACGCTTTACTCGCTTTCTCGTCATGATTTACCTAATTCAGAGTTATTTAGAGCTTTACAGTTGTACAGTTTATATAGCTTTGTAAGCTGCATTTTATTTAAAGCGCCCTATATAAAGAAATAATGGAAATAAAAAGCCCATTTATTGATACTGTGCCTTATACATCGGTGTGTCTTATAGTCTGAAAAATGCGGTACAAAAACCTAGTGATAATACTTTATTTTTAGTTTGTGATTGATTTGTCATAATATAAGTGAAATTTGCTATCAATGAATTTTGATTGAAACCTTTGGCATTGCAGTGTAAAGTTTTGCTCATTACGGCAACTTATCTCGCATTTGAACAGCAGATCAAAAAAGGATTCTACGTAAGATGTCCTTACATTGGCTTTGACTCTTATAAAGTGATTTCAACTTTTGTTGCTTATTTGTCAGTGAAACATACTGCTCAACATTTTTGTGATGACAAAAGTTGGCCGAAGCTGGCTGCAACATGTTTTGAAGAAGAGAGCCTAGTGATATATCATGCACATAAAGTGAGTTAAAATAAGTGATTAACTTCTGTCAGTATTATCTACAGCATCATTCGGTCCATGCATGTATGTGTGGACTGTGACTTTTAGGCACGGACGTTTGGATGCGGGACGTTTATTCCCCCCCGATTAGTCGCGGGGACTTTTAGGCGCCAGAGATAAAAAAATTGAAAACAATTTTTTTCCAAAATTTTTTTCAAAAAAAATTTGTTTTTCAAAAAAAAAATTTTTTTAATCGTTTTGCGGGCTTCTTGCCTAAAGGCTACCAGCGCCGAAGCCTTGGGAAGACCACCAGAACGGCAAATTCTTTGAAAAAGCAATGCGAAAAAGTTACCCTCCCACAGGATTCGAACCTGCAATGGTAATCCAAAGGCTATCTATCCAAACGCTTCAGGTTCAAATCTTGTTGAAGGATAACTTTTTCACTTTGCTTGTTTTGAGTAGTCGCTGTTTTGGTGGTTTTTCCCTAGGCTTCGGCACTGGTAGCCTTTAGGCCAGAAGCACGCAAGCGAATAAACATTAAAACTCTGGCGTGCAAACGTCACAATATCCCAATCAAATTATTATCAAGATATTTGTTTCAAAAAAACTTCTTTTTCAAAGCAAGTGTTTTTCAAAAAAATTTATTTTTCAATTTTTTGAAAAAAATTTTGAAAAATAATTCAAAATCCCAGTTGCGTGTCTGGGTTGCACCTAAAACTATTTCACTGAAGGGGGAATGAAACAAAAGCGCTTGCAAAAAAGTTATACCTGAAGCGGATCCCCCTCCAAAAATTTCTGGATTCGTCTATGTAAAAGAAAGATTATTTTTGTCATTATGTTTTTGTAGCAATTCGCAGGCAAATACACCTTGTGTGCGAAACAATCTATAGTTCGCTGCAAATGGTTTGCAATGCTCAAAGAACTGCTTGCAACCAGAAAAGTGTTGATTAATTCATAAACTAATTATCGAAAGGTGAAAGAGGACTTGAGTTGGCTTTTTTACCTGTTCATTGCATTACTTTTTTGGCAATTTATGCTGGTTAAGTAAGCTTCCTTTAAATGTTGTTTCCACCTTGCTTAAGATTTGCCGTATTTTTGATCCTTTTCAAGGTTTGCTGAGTCTGCACGTGAATGCACAACATGAAACAAAACATTTCTTTCTTAATGGCCATACCAGGAGCTAAATCCTTGTGTCCCAGTTACGAATTAAAAATTCTACCTAAACCAAAATTTCCCCAAGTTAGGACACCAATAGATTTGACTTGGGTTGTATTAGCACAGAAAAAACTTATCCGTATTTATTTTTAGATGACACTCTGTCATTATTGAAAAATGTGTATGTTGCAATTGAAAATCAAGTTGTGTTGAAGATGGACAATTTTCTCCACGTTTTTGTTCATCAGTTTTGGGCTTACTATGTAATTAATATGGAATATCTTGCGGCTGTTGCTCTGACACAGAAATTTTTCAGAGGTAATTTTATATGAAGGTATCTCTTAGTCTGTGTCATAGGTATAGTTTTTATCTTGTTTTTTTTTTAAACTAAAATATTTCTTTTAATTCAGCGTAGGTATAATGTGCATAATATTTGCCTAGGTAATTCGGTGGTTAGATGACAAAGTGATCTCTGCGATTTTAATCAGAGGTGGACTCGAGGACACTAGGCTTGAGGCCAAGGACACAAAAAAATCCGAGGCCAATGCCAAGGACAGCCTTTTTGAGGACAGACACTCTCGAGGCCAAGGACAGGAATGCTCGAGGCCATGGACACAAGCGCAAGTGCTCTCCAAAAAAAAAATAAAATAAAAGGTCTTCACAAAAATTTTTCACGCGATCTCCAAAAAAAAAAGTCTTCACAAAAATTTTTCAAGCGATCTCCACAAAAAAACGTTTTTCAAAAAAATTTTCAAGCGTTTCACAAAATTTTAACAATTAAAAAAATACTGCTGTCCTCGAGCCGAGGACAGGCCAATTTTCGAGGACTTGAGGCCTCGAGGCCAAGGCCAAGGACTTCAAAATGTGTCCTCGAGGACTCCACCTCTGATTTTAATAATAAGTCAATTATGATGTTTTTGACGTTTGCGGGCCAGAGTTTTAATGTTTAATCGTTTTGCGTTCTTCTGGCCTAAAGGCTACCAGCGCGAAAGCCTAGGAAGAGCCACCAGAACGGCAACTACTTAAAACAAGCAATGCGAAAAAATTGTCTTCCCACAGAATTCGAACCTGCAGCCTTTGGATTACCGGTCCACTGCTCTACCACTTGAGCTAAAAAAGACGTTTTCTTGCATGCTTAATTTAAAAGCACGCGAAACGATTGAACATTAAAACTCTGGCCTGCAAACTTCAAAAATATCATAATTGACTTATTATTAAAATTATAGATTTAGCAAGTTGCTGGATTTAAATATCCTAAATTAAGCATATAAGGAGACGTCTTCTCTAGCTCAGGTAGTAGAGCAGTGGACCGGTAATCCAAAGGCTGCATGTTCGAATTCTGTGGGAAGACAATTTTTTCGCATTGCTTGTTTTAAGTAGTTGCCGTTCTGGTGGCTTTTCCTAGGCTTCCTCGCTGGTAGCCTTTAGGCCAAAAGCACGCAAAACAATTAAAGTAACCTCATTGTCATCGAACAGGCCGTTATCTGTCTATAATTCAAAGATGGGGAATCTCGTTAAGCACTTTTCTCAAAGCATAACAAATCAGCATGTTACACTATACAGTAAAATTGCCAATTTAAGATTTTTGTATTCAGGTATTTTGCGTGGATCAAAGACAAGAAAAGTCTTTCAACGAAGTCAGAATGAATCCCAAGTATACAATCTTATCCCTTATTCGAAAAAACAGGGCTTCAACTGAAGCAACCTCAGCGAAAGCATAAGAAATAATTATAAACTTGTCCGCAGTCAACAAGTACTATATTTGTTCAAAAAATCCTTAATTAAGAAAAATTTTCATCATAGTCACAAACGTGACATCGTATGCTTCATCTCTGCTGTTGAGCTTAGGAGCGGGAATGGAATCATTGGGCGATAATTCATTTTTGATTTTAAGATTTTTTAGATCAACCTCAACACTTGCTGACTTTAGAGTTTAGATCCTTTTAAAACTTCAGGTTTCCTTTCGTTTATATTATTTTTGTGTATTTTAATGCTTTATGTTGAGGCACAATACATAGAAACAGTTGCTTTCTGTGTATGCTAAAAAGAACGAAAACTGTGTATACAAAAAAAATGTTAAAAGGGCAATCTAGTCGAAAAATTGTTTGCTCCGTTTTCTCTAAATATTTTTGGCTATCTGAAAACTAACTTCACCCAATTTGAGCGTTCTATACCCTTCCGTTCTTGAGTTATAGCAGTGTAGATTGCCACTTCGAAAGGCTTTTTCTTAAAAATTTTGCCAGGGTTGCCATTGCAAAGCTATAGACAAAATTTCAAAAAGTTTCTGCATGTTCTTAACTCTCAATAAGTGCTTTCGGCTGTGTTGTTGTCAAAACAATGTAAACGGTTAGAATTGTAAATTAGCTGCTTTTCAAGTAAACTCAAGCAATTTTTCCAAAAGTTAATCTTCTGTCTCAATACCGACAAAATGGCAACACTGAAATTAGCGGAAAATTGCTAATTTTGAACAGTAATATGTCGAAAACGGCAAGATGTAGAAAGTTCAAATTTGGTAGGAATGCGTTTTAGGTTTTTTTCAACATTTTGGTTAAAAGTGAATAATTTGACTTAAATATCCTTTTAAGCAGTCATCGCTGACTTTCTTATGGGGTTCATTTTTTTGAACTTTTTTGTGCTTTATTTATCACTGAGCAATGCGCATGTTGTTGTGTTTCACCATTTATTTAACCCCTAACAGTCGTAAGAAAATATTGGCATATTGTACTTTATAGTTCATCTGTTTGTTTTTTGTTGAATCTGCTCTCTTCACTTTGGATTTGATCAGTTCATCTCAGTGATAAATTTCTTTCAGCACAAGTTTTCACAGAGTCCAGTAGGTTGTAGTGGACTTCCTGAGCGATTTTACAGTTGCTTCTTCAGTTTGCCATAAAAAATTGAACCAAATAGAACCAACTGCATCTTCACTAAGGAAGTGTATTACAACCTGCGGGACTCCGCGAAAGCTTGTGCCAATAGAAAGTTATCACTGTGTTGAATTGATCGAGTCCAAAGTGAAAGTATAATAGTTCAAACTGTATTTTCATATTTCTTCAAGTTGGTAGTAAACATTAATTTGGAGATACTGTAAATGCAACTGCTTAATTGCTACCGGTATGTGAAAACTACTAACAAATTATAGTAATTTGAAATACGTGTGTACCTTTAAGTTACTGACAAGCGATATAGTAAATTAAACTGAGCATTTTTAGCTAAAATAGTTACTGATAAAACCCTGCTTTTTAAAATACGGGTGTCCCTTCAAATTGCTGCCAAGCCTCGAAGTAAATTTAACTAAACATTTTTAGGTTACAAAGTTACTGATAAAACCCAGTTTTTTAAAATACGGGTGTCCCTTCAAATTGCTGCCAAGCTGCACAGTAAATTTAACTTAACATTTTTATGTTAAAAAGTTACTAGTAAAACCCCGTTTTTTGAAATACTGGTGAACCTTCAAATTGCTGCCAAGCCATATAGTAAATTTTACTAGCTATTGTTAGGTTGAAAAGTTACTGGTAAAAATCTGTTTTCTTGCGTAGGGGTGGACCTTCAAATTGCTGCCAGGATTTTTGTAATATTTACGGGAAAAATTTTTAACAGTGCAGATCATGCGACCAAGGTCGTCGTTCTATCGTTTCTTGATCGCACTGCCGGCAAAATACTGATGCAATATTTAGTAGTCCTATGCTTTCAAGTTCTAACCTTTTCAGACAATAGAGAAAGCTTGTAGGGTTGGGACGATAGCCATGCCAAATGTACGGAGCTACAAGATCCGCGTGGGACTCCCAACTGGGCCGGAGATTAAAAGATCGGAGCCAGTTGTCATAGTTTTTTCTGTAGTAAAACAAACTTGCTTTGACGTACACTATATGAATCATTTTCACCACTGAATGCTCTTGAGCTATTGAGCACTTAGGCCACGCGGCCGATGCCATCATAATCACTAAAGGTGTATTTACACAGTATCCGTTTTTCGTACGTTTTCGTCTGTTTTTTTACTTTTTTGCTTCTCCGTGAAAAAGTATGCGCTTTTTCATCCGCATTTTTATAAGTCCATATACGCACTAAGTAGACTGTTATATATAGATAAAAACTTTGTTCAAAAATTTTGTGTATGAACGATAAGAGCAATACAGGGTGTCCATAAAGTCCGTGTGCACTTTAAAAAAATTATAACTTTAATTGTATTTGCAATAGAAATAATTTGTAAAAAGGATTTGAAAGAAGAAAATCGATATTTTTTAAGGTTTTATTGAAATTTTATTTAAGTTTCCACATGTCCTCCATCATTTCCAATACCAAGAGTAACACGATTTTACAGTTCACTAAAAACATTTCCCAACTGATTTATAGTAATGCCTAAAATCACATTAGTTATTTTAGCTGTCAAATAACTAGGTTTGGTTGCATACACAATTGTTTTCACATGTCCCCATAAAAAAAACCCTTATGGAGTCAAATCTGGCGAACGTGGAGGCTAACAAAATGGTCCTCTCCTTCCAGTCCATCTGTTTGGAAATTCCTGATTTAGAAACTGTCTAACACGCAGAATTTGCTTATCTAAGAATTGTTACAAATTTTGTAGTGAAGAATTATTCAATAGCTGTACTTAAAACTAGATACATAAAACTTTTTAAACATTTTTACAGATTATTTCTATCACAAATAAAAATAAAGTTATAAATTTTTTAAAGTGCACACGGACTTTATGGACACCCTGTATTTCGAAATAGAGCTGTACTCCTTTACAAAAAATTTTTTTCGAAAAACTTTTGTCCAGTATGTGACTGTCTGGTTAGTGCGGATATGGACACATAAAAATGCGGATGAAAAAGCGGATACTTTGTCAAGGAGAAGCAAAAACGTAAAAAAACGGACCAAAACGAACGAAAAACGGATACTGTGTAAATTCACCTTTAAGTATTACACTAATGGTGCCAGCAGTGATGCTATATTCAACTTCAGCTGGTTTGCGCAATCCGGTCACTAGAGTTAGAGAACCAGTTGCGAATAAGAAATTGCATAAACTTTCAGTAAATTTGACCAAACTAACCGGGTGCTGCAATTATAACCGAACCGGTTATATTTTATTCAACATCTTGGTCTACGAGTGTGAACTTATTAACTTAATACTGTCACTAGGTCGAACAAGTACGAATTAAGACCTTTTTTTTGAGATCACGTATCAGTGCCGTAGCTACGGGGGGCAGGAGGAGACGTGCCTCCACCTTACGACTGCTTGTGCCCCCCTCATTTTGGTTACTCAGAATACGTTTTTGGAACAGACGTATAATGACAAGACAACGGAAAATAATGGACAAAGGAATGATTCTGTTTAAACATAATTCTCGTTTGAAGTTTTCTCGATTATTTTCCAAATTGTAGGCAACCAACTACTGTGCATAAATGTGACGCAATAATCCTTCTTAAACCTTAATCACGTCTTTACGGATGTGTCGCGGAAGAGAGATATAAGCCTATAGAATCGTTACCGGTACTTCGTTAGTGATTATGACCTGAAACAATAATATTGTATCGCACATTATGCGAATACATTTTTTTCAAAGACCAGCTGTTTTTGTTTTTTTGAGCAAACTCAAGATTTTTTACGGTCGCAGTTAGTGGTGCAACCACGGGAAGGGGATAAGGGGCTTTAGAAGATTTAGCCCCAAAATATAAGCGTTTAGACATGTTTTACACATGACCTGAAGTATAAAGGGGGCAAAAGGAGCTAGGCAATTTAATTCTTTCAACGACTTCTGAATTTTAGCAATTTACAGTAGTTAGTTATTCATATGGCTTCAAAAACGTGAGAAATGTGATTGAAATTTTTCTCTTGCTAATTAATGCTTTAACCCGCAGGTAAAATTGCTATTTTTGCTGCAAAATCACAAAAATCGCCCAGCGACTGCAAGCTCTGCCCCCTTACATCTGTGATACGCTTAATTTGCATCAGTTTATTTAGCACATGGCTAAATTAGACAATTTCAACACAAAAAAATTTTACTTTTAGTCAAGCCCCCTCCCTCGTAGCAAAACCCTGGTTGCACTTCTGGTCGCATTCACTGCTGTAGACAGATTTTTTAAGCGATTATATGGGCGGGATACGAAACGCGCTAAGAAAGGCTGCCGGCCTTATACGTCTTTTTTTCAGACATGAATGCAAAATCGTTAAAATAGCACATCATTTGTAGCCGCGAAATATTGGTTTTTATGTGCAAAAGTTCAGTTTATTTTAGTGCCCCCTCACTTCGGTTGCTCTGGCAACGGCACCGTCACGTATAATAGTGCAAGCAAAGTTCAGGTATTCTGACATACGACTACGAGGTGCGGCTAATAAAATGCGAGATTGGTGGCATAAAGTAAAAGGCTTTTTATTTTGTTTCCTGTAATGTATTCTCGCTAAGCATCAATCAACACAGCTTTGCATTCTGATTTACCACTGGTCAAAGCAATGTATAAGATTTTCTTTCTCAAGGTGTCGTATAGCAGCACCGTCGTTTTTCCTTTATTTTCTGGTACGTGGCACCAGAGCACAAACAGCTTTGACTTCTGGGAAGTGAATAAAGTTACACGAATTCTCTGATTAACGCGAGTGTGTCAAGTTGCGTGGAAGCTTGGCAAAACTTCCAGAGATTGGTAAACAGGTGTGATAATTCCAATATTCAAGAAAGGAGATTGCAAGCAATGTACAAACTACAGAGGGATATCACTCCTTAGCTTGCCAGGGAAAGTATATGCCAAATGCCTTGAAAGGAAATGCCGAGAAATAGCGGAATCAAAACGGGAAGATGGTCAGTGCGGTTTTCGTCCAGGTCGCAGCACCACGGACCAAATCTTCACTCTGAAGCAAATTTTCGAGAAATCTTGAGAGCATAGGCGTAGCCAGAGGGGGAGGCCAGGGGGCCCGGCTCCCCCCCAATCAAAATACCACTAACGACAAAAAATTATAACAACATAGCCTAGCGATATTTTGTTGCAGTTTTTTTTTCAGTAATTACGCACATAACAGTAATTAACAATAATATTAATGACAACAAGGGAGTACCGGGGCCCCTAACTAACAACCAGGGGGTCCTTACTAACAACTAAGGGTCCCTGGGGCCCTTAACCGACAACCAGGGGGCCCCGGAACCCCTAACTGAAAACCAGGAGGCCCCTAACTAACAACCAAGGGGCCTCTAACCAACAACCACGGGGCCCCAGAGTCCGTAACTGAAAACCAGGGGGCCCCGGGGCCCCTAACGCACAACCAGGGAACCCCAGGGCCCCCTAACTAACAACCACGGGGCCCTTAAACAACAACCAGGGGGCTCCGGAGTCCCTAACTGACGACCAGGGGGCCCCAGGGCCCCTAACTCACAACCAGGGAGCCCCAGGGCCCCCTAACTAACAACCAGGGGGCCCTAACCGACAACCAGGGGGCCCCTAACAAAAACCAGGGGGGGCCCCTAACCAAAAACCAGGGGCCCCCAGGGCCCCCTAACTGACAACCAGGGGGCCCTGGAGTCCCTAACTGACGACCAGGGGGCCCTTAACTCACGACCAGAAAGCCCCAGGGCCCCTAATTAACGACCAGGGGGCCCGGGGCTCCTAACCGACAACTAAAGGGCACCGGGGCCTCTAACTGGCAACCAGGGAACCCCAGGGCTCCTGACTGACGACCAAGGTTCCCGGGCCAGGGGCCCCTTAATTCAAATTTTTAACAATTTATATGCAAAACCTGTCAGAAATCTAAGACTTTTGACCTAAAAGTTGCCATCCCAGGCCCTCGTTTAACGTTATTATTGACTTAATGCTATAACACAGGCGGTAATGCAAACCCCCCAATTGAAATACTACCAATGATAAATATAAAGAGAGCATAGCCAGTATGTTGTTTAGGATTTAAGCGTACAAAAGTAAGCAATAATAATGACGACCACATGTCCACGTCATAATAATGTCATGCAATTCTTGGACGTTTCAAAAAACTGTTCAGTGACTTGACTCGAGTCCACCTTGTTTTGGAAAAAAAGTTATTTTAATTTTGATTTAAATGTTTTTTTGTGAAAAAACTTATTAGGGGAGCGATCTTGTCTCAAAATCATTGGCGTAGCCAGGGGGTGGCCGAGGGAATCCGGGCTCCTAATCAAAATGCCACCAATGACAAAAATTTGTCAAAAAAGTCTTGTTTCTTCATTTTTAGTTTCTTTTAACATCTTTGCGTACATCAGTACACGCGAACAACAGTAATTACCGCAACAATAAATAATATTGCCGACCAGGGGGCCCAGCGCACCCCCTTAATTCAATTTTTTTTCTACCAATTTAAACGTATAACCAGGATGAAATCAATAGTTTTTGTTCTAAAAGTTGCAACCTCAGGCCCTCATTTAAACTTTTTATGAACTTAATACAATAACCAGCGCCGTATTTGCCATATGGCTCAGTGCCAGGGCACTGCCCTCAGATAGTAGGACTTTTTTTGGTCTTCATTTATATTTGCAGGAAGATGTTGCAAAAATCCCCTTAGTGCCAGGTTCCCTCCGCAATGTAAATCCGGCTCAGGAATAACATGTTTAGTAGGCGTAACCATCGGATTGTACCATTTTTCAATAACGATTTACCTCCACCTCGCCAGTTTTTACGCACAAAATACTTTTAAAAAAATAGCTAGGGAAAATACTCATTGAACAAACTACTGAATTTCAATTGAAGAGGCCTGGGCTCTTTGGCCGTACATGTACTCCTATAACTGGTAAACTTCATGACAAAACAAAAATCTCAAAGGAAAATCTTCGACAGCATTATTATTTACTGCTAAAGTATTGCAAGAGGCAATGTGCCTTACTTCCCCCTATAGACCAAATTACTTACAATTAAAATTCTACACCATAATGCAAGATTCTAAACGTGTTTTGGGATTTAATTGCAGAAGGAGAATTGAACAACTAAATTTTTTCGATTGGCTCAGAAATGTTAATAATCTAGTCCTTTGAAATTGCTCTGAACTCGTGCGAAATGTGATCCAATGGGATTTAAGTAGCTTTTTTTTCCAAAAACTTACAAAAATCGCCCAGCGGCTGGGGGCTTGCCCCCAGACCCCCATAGCTATGGCGGCTGGGGACTCCGCCCCCAGACCCCCGTCTGTGATACGTTTGAGTATACTAGCTTACTCAACACGTCTCCTAAGTTAGACACTTACACTTTTTAACTATGAGTTTTCGCCCCTCTCCTTCATCAAAATCCTGGTTTAGTGCCATCAGGCTACGGCTTCAGATCTTCCATTCTACGATATCTTTGCCGCACAAAAAGTTCCTTTTTCGAAAATTTTGATGACGTCATTGCATGTAATTTGTGGTTTGGGCTCCCCCAATCAAAAATCCTGGCTACACCTATGCTTGAGAGTATGGCAAAGATCTTTTTGCATGCTTTGTCGATCTTGAAAAAGCATATGACCAAGTTTCTCGAGATAAACTTTGGAAGGTTTTGCAGGAGTATGGCGTTAATGGTCAATTGTTACGCGTCATTAAGTCATTCTACTGCAGACCGGAGGTTTGTATTCGGGTAAATGGCAAGCAATCAAACCCGTTTCATGTGGGCGTTGGACTCCTGCAAGGGTGCGTTTTGTCACCTCTCCTTTTCATTGTTTACATGAATTGGATCGACAAATGTAGCCAAGCTGATGAGTGTGTGTCGCGATCGTTGATACTTGGCTAGAGTACTACCTTTAATCCCTAGAATTGCCCACGTCGGCTGAAACTAGAGAACGACTGAGATGTTAATTGACGAATCGAAAATGGCAGTTGGCAGTTCCTTTAGCTTCTTGAATCTCAGAAAGCAGCACACCAATCTTAAATTAAAACTTCTATTTACTGTAAGATTGAAAACACAAAACCACTCTCACTGAGCAAAATCTCTCCACTAACACTTCTTACGATCGACCAGGTTCAGATCGTAAAAGACTTGACCGCGACCGACCAGGTTCAGATCGTAAAAGACTTAACTGCAACCGACCAGGTTCAGGTCGCACCTTACACACTTTCGTGATCGCCCAATTCAGATCGCCAAACTATACGGCTACTCAAGCCAACCACAGATACACACACTCGGCAAAATGCCTATGAAACTAATACCTAAAAATCATCCACTTTTAGAATATCAGAGTATTAGAATCAAAAATGACTCGCTTATTTATAATACGGCAAAAGCTATCGATAACCCCAGAACAATCAGAAAAAAAACAGAACAACCAGTCACAACAGAAAAAAATACACGAGCTTACGATAAGATTTCAACGTGATTATGACGTCACAAACTTCAAGTCTAAATATAGCAATTGAGACATGTAAACAACTACCCGGTGACTAATAGAAGACAGTAGAAAATACTAGAAAGGAATTATCCAGAATATCCCAAATATTCTAAATCAAAAAAAAGCGGCAAAAGTAGCAAATCAGTCACGTACGCATTAAATACAGCAAATAATCTTATCTCAGGCATTCAAAATTATTATTTCGTGACAGTGTGCCACGATTGGAAATTGCAAAATTAGTCGTCTGCTATTCGCTGATGATTTGGTTCTGCTTTCTTCCACAGAATCTGGCCTCCAGCGCACATTAAGTAGCTTTGCAGATGCATGCAACACCGCCGGAACGAAACTAAGCACGGCCAAAACTGAGGTACTTCATCTTTCAAGAAACCCTGATCAGTGCGTATTTCAAGTGAATGGAGCGACACTGAAGCCGGTAAAGAAGTTCAAGTATCTTAGGGTTGCATTTACGAGTGACGGAAGGCAAGACGAAGAACTCGATACCCGAATAGGCAAGGCTAGTGCAGTAATGCGAAGTTTGCACTACTCGGTTGTCATGAAACGAAAATTGTCAAAAAAGGTAAAGCTCTCAATTTTCAAAGCAATTTTTGTCCCCATTCTCACTTATGGTCATGAATCTTGGGTAATGACCGAAAGAATGCGATCACAAGTGCAAGCGTCCGAAATGAGGTTTTTACGAAGAATCGAAGAAGTTACACTGCTTAACAACAGTGGCGTAAATCCGTAAAAATTATTGGGGGGGATGAAACAGAGCCATCAAAAGTTGCACATATAAAAAAGCGTATAGTTGCGTTGCTGCAATATTAGCCGTACTGCGTCTTATACGCATCACATCCACCCAAGCCTTTGGTTACTAACAACCAGTGACGTAGCCAGGATTTTGCAATGGGAGTGGATTTACATTGCAGAGACAATCACAGCAAGGGGGGGAAGCCCCAGTCGCTGAGAAAATTTCACGATTTTTAAAGCCAAAATAAGCGTTTTTGGAGCATAGGCCCATGATTCAATGCTTTATTAAAGTTGCCCAAAGGGTTCCTGTTGTGGAAAAACATGGTGATTTACGTAATTGCGACGTTACTTAGACCTATGAGAGAGAGGGAGGCTGGTCTGGCCCCAGAAACTACGCCACTGGTAACAACTTGTATAAAACAGAAACAGATCCAGAAAATTTTGCAAGAGGGGGCCCGAGGTAATATCACTGCCGGAGGGCATGTATTAAATGCCATTTTCGCACCATTTTACGTTTGCCTTGGTTAAGCTGGGGAAGAGGAAGAGGGTCTGGAACCCTCTGGATCTGTTAACGACTGATAAAGGCGTTAGCCACAAAATCTAAAATTTATACAAGTTCACTTGTGCTGAAGTTTGAAATTACGGTACCGGTATATAATATGCACAGGAAATCAGTAAAGATTAAAGAACAAGCAAAGAACGTTAGAATTGTACTGTACAACACCAACATTTAGCAATAGCCTACACATTACACAATATGACGAATTGAATAAACAATCGGGGAGCAAACATTAATTGCTAAAAGAACCATGAAGATGAATCCGAAGCAAATTTAGCATTATTGTAATAACGTATAACAGCTGCGAAAGCAAGAAAAAAAGGCAGAGAGTTTCGGAAAGCGCTATAGACTATACTTTTAGATTTTACAGCCTTCAAAATTATGTTTGGCTAGGTCAGCCAATTTTATTATAATATACAGTATTTTGTTTGTGGCAAAGAAGCTATGGGGCGCCGTTTGGAAAAAAATTATTTGTTTTGTGAACCATGTTTTTTGAGCTTATTTAGACCATTATTTGTCCGATATATATATCGGAAATATCCGATTTATATATCGGACAAATTGTGCTCTAAGTCGGACCAAAAAACACGCGCAAAACAAGTCGGATATTTCCGACTTATATATCGGACAAATTGGGCCCTAAGTCGGACCAAAAAACACGCGCAAAACAAGTCGGATATTTCCGACTTATATATCGGACAAATTGTGCCCAAGTCGGACCAAAAAACACGCGCAAAACAAGTCGGATATTTCCGACTTATATATCGGACAAATTGTGCCCTAAGTCGGACCAAAAAACACGCGCAAAATAAGTCGGACAAAACTTTTTGTCCGACTTATTTTGTCCGATATGGTTCATATGAGCTATCTCAGACAACATCTAGAAGTATCACGTGACTTTCGTGATGTACGTTTTGTGATGCCGATGCACGTGACTTTCGTGATGTAAGCCTAGTCTAACTTACGTCTTTCAAGCTTTGAGTCAGTTAGGACCTAGAAATACTGAATATTTCAATGTGACTGTAAGATATCAAAAGACAAATGCTAGATTAGCATTAAGTTTGTCTTATCATAGTTAATGCTAACTTTCATATCTATTTCTTTAACGTTACTTTTCATATTCGAAGTGACTTGGCGAATGGAACATTCACGGTATTTTTTTCCTCGCGAATGGAGACATTGCCTTTTTCATACATTTGGTTAAAATACGACATTTTGATAGTAGATCGATGCTAGTTGCGTGGCCGAAAGGTTACAAGGTCGAGGTAGAAACACTCGACTCCGGGTTCAACTCCCGTCGCAACTTCTGACTCCTTGGTAGAATTTTGCAAGATACAATGCTGATATCTTTTTTTTGCTAAAAAACCTTGCATTACAGTTAGGGTTGGGGCAGCGATGCCAGTCTGAGGGATAGCAATTCCCTGCAGCAATTTCCCGCGTGTTTTTTATTCATAGCGCATGATCCATTCGCGAGGGAAAAAAAATACCGCGAGTGTTCCATTCGCCAAGTCACTTCCTTTTATATTTGCATATTTTTTACTTTGCATGTTACCGGTATGTTTGATATTGTTATGTATCACATTCAGATTTTATTATAGTGGTCAGAGGTGGAGTCCTCGAGGACGTCCTTGGCCTCGAGGACAGATTTTGAAGTCCTTGGCCTTGGCCTCGAAGGTCAAGTCCTTGGCCTCGAGGCCTCAAGTCCTCGAAAATTGGCCTGTTCTCGGCTCGAGGACAGCAGTATTTTTTGAATTGCTAAAATTTTGTGAAGCGCTTGAAAAATTTTTTGGAAAACGTTTTTTTGTGGAGACCTTTTTTTTTTTTTTTTTTTTTGAGATCGCCTAAAAAATTTTTGTGATTTTGTAGAGCACTTGCGCTTGTGTCCTTGGCCTTGGCCTCGAGCATTCCTGTCCTTGGCCTCGAGAGTGTCTGTCCTCGGAAAGGCTGTCCTTGGCCTTGGCCTCGGTTTTTTTTGTGTCCTTGGCCTTGGCCTCGAGCCTTGTGTCCTCGACTCCACCTCTGATAGTGGTAGTGCCTAGGCAACACAGCTTTGAAGCCAGAAGAAATATTGTAGAGATGGCGAGTTGGTGGTGACACTGTGTCCGATTTGACCAAATACAGTATACTGTGTAGCTTGGGCTGACTGCTATATTGTAGACTACCACTACTTTGCCAACCATTTGCTATTCCAGATGTTATGCTTATTTCGATAAGCTACTCATGTTCTTCTAGTGTCTAAAGTTTGTTTTAATATTCAGATGCAACTCTAATAATGTGTCATACGAATACAACTTTAAAATTGGGTGCTTTAACCACCGAACTCCTAGAAAGCCCATTCAAACTGACTTCAAGATTTATGATTTTTGCTTTTTACGCGGCACATCACGAAAGTCACGTGATACTTCTAGATTTTGTCTGAGATAGCTCATATGAACCATATCGGACAAAATAAGTCGGACAAAAAGTTTTGTCCGACTTATTTTGCGCGTGTTTTTTGGTCCGACTTAGGGCACAATTTGTCCGATATATAAGTCGGAAATATCCGACTTGTTTTGCGCGTGTTTTTTGGTCCGACTTAGGGCACAATTTGTCCGATATATAAGTCGGAAATATCCGACTTGTTTTGCGCGTGTTTTTTGGTCCGACTTAGAGCACAATTTGTCCGATATATAAGTCGGAAATATCCGACTTATTTTGCGCGTGTTTTTTGGTCCGACTTAGGGTACAATTTGTCCGATATATAAGTCGGATATTTCCGATATATATATCGGACAAATTGTGGTCTAAATAAGTGGAAAAAACATGCATCACAAAATAGTTTTTTTCCAAACGGCGAGTGGCGCGCCATTTGGAAAAAAACTATTTTGTCCAACTTATTTTGCGCGTGTTTTTTGGTCCGACTTAGAGCACAATTTGTCCGATATATAAGTCGGATATTTCCGATATATATATCGGACAAATAATGGTCTAAATAAGCTCAAAAAACATGGTTCACAAAACAAATAATTTTTTTCCAAACGGCGCCCCATAAGCAGCTCAAAGATTTTTCTTTTAACAATTTCTCGGCGCTTTTTTCTTTTAACAATTTTTTTACTATCAGCAATGCTCGTCTCTTTTTTTCTGACTGCATCTCTGTTCCGCTGCATAAAGAAAGCAGAGCTTTATCTTTTTTTCTGCAATGCGAACGAATGACGTTTGTACTTTATTGATTGAGTGCGTGAATAAAAAAAGCTGTAGCAATCCGTAACCATATTAGCAAGAAACGGGAGGCCATTGAATCAGCAAGATAAATCGTCAAAAATAGCAGCGTACGATAAATTATTGGAGGGGATGATTGGGGGGTTGCATCCCCCCCTCAAAAATTATTGGGGGGGATGCATCCCCCCATACCCCCCGGGATTTACGCCCCTGCTTAACAAGGTGCGTTGCTCTGAGATTCGAAAATCTCTTTACATCGAGTCGTGACTTCTCCGAATTGAAAGATCTAAGCTTAGATGGTTTGGCCATGTAAGCAGAATGCCTCAGGAAAGACTCCCCAAACAAGCTTAACTTGCCAAAGCAAATGGGAGAAGATCAGTTGGATGACCTAGAACTAGATGGACCGATTACATTGAGGATCTTGGATGGATTCGCTTGGGACTTCGCCCAAGCGAAATAATGGAGGTGATGGAAGACCGTGAGGTGTGGCGGCTTAATCTTGAGCTACTGCCCCCGCACCCTCATGGAAAAGCGGGCAGTGAAGAAAGAAGAAAAAAGTCACACGGCTTTCGCATAGCGCTTATCAACTTTTGCAAAAAATTGTAAAAAAATTTCTCCTCCAACCTTTGTAAAAAAAATTTCAGCATTCAGCTGATGTTTTCGAGACAATTGCAGTTGAAAATAAAAATTTTTCTGCAAAAAGGCCACGTTGATCATTTGTGGCGCAGCCACGGAAATGATTACGACCAATCAATTTTTGCTCATTGCACAGTATAATTAGTGTGTCCATTTGCATGATCGAAAAAAGTTATCTGTTGCGATCTCATTAATGTAGCAATTGTGCACAAAAACCTAATTCGCCCAAGTGTGGGCGTTATTCGTATGGGCGTTGACTGACATTGTGTATAGCAATTTGCTTTACCGGTTACCGACAAGTAGGTTAATTTTGGCTTTTGGGGTTCAAATTTTGTAGTAGGCACTTACACAGTTATGTACGCCTAATGATAACAAACAAGTTTGAAATATGCATATAACGTACTATTGTGGTAAATTGCTAAAGTGATGTCATATATGGTGTCAATGCTTAGTGATGCTAGCGCAATGCGGTTGAGCTAAGTGGAGTGCCAGTGTGATACTGGTCGAGAATCCTCTTTCTGGTGAGCTTGTTGTCAGACTTTGATCAGAGTAATCTGAGAAGAGGGTACGATGGCAAGTGCAGAAATTGCCCTCATATGTGGTTTGAAGGTTTCGGGTGGGCTGCCAGGATAGGCTATGTGTAAATTCAGATGCTGATGAAATACTAGCGAACCGGCCAGTTGGTCGAGCGGTAACGCGTTCGTCTCTGGAGCGGGAGGTCTGAGGTTCAAATCTCGGGCCGGTCAAATCGGACACAGTGTTGCCAACGGCTCGCCACCGCTGAGACATTTCTTCGAAAGGAGCTGTGTTGCCCGGGCGCAATGACGCGGAGATGGGCCCCGCCAACTCGTTACACGCTTCGGCGTAATCCAGCGAGTATAATGAAAGATTTGAGCTATGAAACACTAGCCTAATGGGAAAGCAGATATGTGAGGAAGTGCTACCTTACAGTTGTGAAAAAAATCTAATTTGGTAAGAATAAGAGGTAACCCAATTTGTTGCCTTATGCACCTGCCATTTACGCTAACAGATTACAAAGCAGCTAGCTTAGTTTTGTATTCTGTAGTATTATTCGTAATTGCTTAGGTTTTGAGATGATATTTAAGAGTGTATTTGATTATGATGTCATAATCGTTCTTTGATGTAACACAGTAAGAAATGCGGCTCTTGTTCTCTGACTGATTGGCTAATGGTCATCCCTAATCTAGATACTAGATAAGTCGGTCTAGACGAGTTTTTTTTATATTATTGAGGAGTTAAACGCATTTGTCAATGGAGCGGTAGCTCTTGGGTTCAAATCTCGGACCGGTCAAATCGGACACAGTGTTGCCAACGGTTTGCGACCGCTGCGACATTTCTTTGAAAGCTGTTTTGCCCGTGCGCAATGATGCGTAGATGGGCCCAACAAACTCGCTACACGCTTCGGCGTAATACATCGAGTATAATGAAAAATTTGTTTTGATTTTAGGATGGCGACGTGCGGGCAAATGCAATTAGGCTTCTTTATACCTACTTGGACCTTGTTACGCTGTCCAAAATTGTGATGTCTCTTGATACCCATCGAGGTACCGCTTGAAAAACTTTTTACAAATAGATTTTTAACGCCTGATTAATGATTGAACTGTCTTCGGTTGCAACCAGGTGCCGTTTTTTAGATATACCGCGTTTAATCAAACGCGGATGAATATTTTAAAATCATACGCTTGAATAATTTTTTTACTATTAGTGTTGCCGTTAGATAATCCACAAATTTCAACAATGTTATTTTCTATCTTTCTTTGAACGTAAAAATTAAAATACCATAATTTTAAACTGAACAATAATATTAATCACGGGTTAGTTTTTTGCTTAAAGTTTGCGTATTTAGTGTTTTAGCTCGAATTGTTTTGTGTTGAATTTTGAAACATGGCAACTTGCTTTGAAGTCACGTGACCGTCGTCACTTGGCAGCTGATCGCTACGAATGCCAAACTTCAAAACAATAAGATAAAATACCGGTAAACATTATTGAAGAAATTGTTTTTAGCAGAAGGTCGAAAAATAAACGAACTATCTCATGAATTACACCGCATGTTTGTTGTGATGATAGCCTACCCCCAAAAAGCAGCCTACTACAATACCTGCTTCGAAGAATACTGATAAGCTTCGAGGAATATAGATAGCCTACGGCAGTCGGTAGCTATGGGTAGGCTATACCGGTCATCAGTCCATTAAGTTTATTCCGATCGAACCAAAGCACAGCTTCAAGTCCAATAAATCATTCTGCTGCAGTGTTTTTTAGACTACCATAGTTTACCGCAAAGTTTCAACATAAAGCGATACACTTTTGCAAATATTGCAAAACAAGGCTTGAATAAACTGTGTTCTTTTTTCAGCAATTTCATGAGAGTCATCTCTTATTTTGAGTTATTTGTTGGTTTAACTCCGGTGATTGTTTCAAGTGCTTAAGTGTGGCATAACAGACATTCGAGAGTTGATAAGCTAACTAGCTAGGGCTAGGCTAGTTACGGTAGTTTCGAAGAGTAAAAGCCCATCGGTATTTCTCAAAGCAGTTATAGGTGGGCAAGTTAATGCAAAACGTTAGCTTCGTTAACCACTAGTTCGTTAACAAACTTCACACCTCCGTTAACGTTAATCCGTTATTTTCAGCTTTAATTAACGGAAGTTAATTAAGTCCGTTCATTCGTTAACATTTTGCGTGTAATTTACATTTCGTTTTATTCACTTGCTTCTAGAATACGTATTGACGCTGTTGAGCTGATTATAAGGAAATATTTATTGCTATGGTGATCTTTTTGTGTTTTGGAAGTTACATTTTAAAGTCTAATCTAAATTCAAGATAGAAATAAGTTCAAATGCACAACGAACCTGCGATCGGAAAATCTGTGGAAATTGCGAACAGCGATAATTAATAGATTTCTGAAGCTGCAGCTTATTATTTGTCACAAAAAAGAGCTCCTTTCTATAAAACTCGTGCTAATACGCAACAAGTGTTACCACTGCAAACTGGATTGTACCGGTACAATGAATGAATGGTGCAAGATATTAACAATAAAAACCTTTTGCGTGCTATCTGGCCTAACGCTATCTGGCCTGGCCTATCTAGCACGCAAACGATTAATTATCAAAGCTCTGGCCAGCAAACGTCAAAACATCACAACTAAATAAAAACCTTAACGGAAGTTAACCGAACTTAACGGAAGTTACTTTAGTCCGTTTACAGAACTTAACGGAAGTTAATTTAGTCCGTTAACATGAAAAAACTTTTTAACGGATTAACGAGTTCAAGAAAAAGTTAGCTTCGTTATTAACGATTAACGGACTTGTGCCCACCTATGAGTTATTATATTAGGCTGCTTTTTTTCGGTAGGCTATCGTCATAACAGAGTGTGGTGTAGTTCATGAGGTACTTCATTTGTTTTTTGACTTTTTACAAAAAATAATTTCCTTATTAATTCTTAGGGTTACCGGTATTTTTTCTTGAAAGATTGTTTTGAGGTTTTGCATTCGTAGCAATCAGCTGCCAAGTGACGACGGTCACGTGACTTCAAAGCAAGTTGCCATGTTTCAAAATTCAACACAAAACAATTCAAGCTAAAACACTAAATATGCAAACTTTAAGCAAAAAACTAACCCTTGATTAATTGTTCAGTTTAAAATTATGGTATTTTTGAATTTTTAGATTCAAAGAAAGATAGAAAATAACATTGTTGAAATTTGTGGATTATCTAACGGCAACACTAATAGTAAAAAAATTATTCAAGCGTATGATTTTAAAATATTCATCCGCGTTTGATTAAAAGCGGTATATCTAAAAAACGGCACCTGGTTGCAACCGAAGACAGTTCAATCATTAATCAGGCGTTAAAAATCTATTTGTAAAAAGTTTTTCAAGCGGTACCTCGATGGGTATCACGAGATCTCTTTTCTAGAGGTTTTTTCTGCTAGCGTAACAAGGCCTAACTGTATCAATGTATGCTTGTTATTTATCTAATATTTACACTGGTGCAAAATCTAAACTTACAGTAGAAGGGCCTAGGGTATTGATTTGGCCTAGCGCTGAGCTGGTCACATGTTTTGAACTCAAGTGGCAAGCTTCATTTGGATTGAAAGTTTCATGGTTTGGAAAGAATTTTTTTTGGTAAGTTGGACTGCTTTCCATGTTTTCTTTAGTATCCCATTCTGATGAATTGGTGATATTGTTTATAGAGTAGGCCTATTCTAGTAGCAGAGGTGGAGTCCTCGAGGACGTCCTAGGCCTCGGGTACACATTTTGAAGTCCTTGGCCTTGGCCTCAAAGATCAAGTCCTTGGCCTTGGCGGAGCTGGTGCATTCATCTATCACACTTGTATACAATACGTCATCTCTCATTTTTGATGTGCCTCTCAATTATAAGTATTTTTGCAGTAACTGACTGAAATTGATATCTACTGGTATTGGAAATTGTACCGGTACTGATGACATATTGGCAAACGATACAAAACAAAGCAAGGAATATTTTTCCAGTTTGCCCACTTTAAATCCTATATAAAGCATAAATAAGCATTATAAACTTTATTGATTTTATTTTCTATCCAATGTGTAGTTACAGTATTATTTTTATTTTATTTTTTTATATTATTTTTATTTTATTTTTTTAGTATGCTTGGAGTTAGTACGATTCTAATGCTGCCTTGCATTTTCTTTACAAGTTGACTGTGAGTTTTGTGTATAAACTGTACAAAGTGTGCATATGTTTGGAACATTTTGTTTTAATTTTACATAAAATTTTTTATCATAGAAAGTAGCAGACTGAGAAAATCTAAAAACTGCTTTTAACCTTAACTTGGTGAGGTGGCAGTAGACTTAGATGACCTTTCGGTCCTTCGCTGTCTCCTCACCAAGTGACTAAATATCGCTTTGACTCAGCAAGTTTGTGTGTTGGTTTTGAAGGAATTGCATGTTTCGATGCTATGGTGATAGACCTAGAGGAAGTTGCAGTTTTTTTTCTTGTGATATGACGTCACTTGGTAAAATAAATAGATATGATGATGATGATCAAAGCCTCAAGTCCTCAAAAATTGCCCTGTCCTCGGCTCGAGGACAGCACTATTTTTTGAACAGTTAAAATTTCGTTAGAAAACGCCAGAAACCTCGCTGAAAATTAGCAAACACCTTTTTTTTCACTTGGAGCATAGGCGTAGCCAAGGAGGGAGGCCCAGGGGGCCCGGCTCCCCCAATTGAAATTTCACCAAAAACGCCTATTGTTTCTTCAGTTTCAGTTTCTTTTTAGCATTTTTCGCTTACAACATTAACTAACAACAATATTGAAGACCAGGGCTCTGGGCCCCCCCTCAATTCAATTGTTGCCAGCCAATTTAAAAGTATAACTCGAAAGAAATGGAGAGTTTTTGTCCTAAAAGTTGCTATCTCAGGCCCACATCTAGCCTTTTTATGAACGTAATGCATTAATCAGGGCCGGATTACCATAATATGACGCAGTACCAGCTAGGGGCCCCGCGCTGAAATCGTAAGACTTTTTTGGTCTTCACCTATATTTGACAAAAAGATGTTGCAAAAATCTCCAAAGTGCCAGGGGCCTAGCGCGATGTAAATCCGGCCCGGCAATAACATAGTTAGTAGGCGTAACGATCTATTGTACCATTTTTCAATAACAATTCAGTAATTCACCTCCAACCTCGCCGGTTTTTACTCACAAAATACTTTTAAAAAGTTTGCCATGGAAAATGCTGATTGAACAAATCAACTGAACTTCAGTTGAGGGGGCCTGGGCCCTTTAACCGAACATGTACTCCTCTAACTGGTTATTTTCATGACAAAACAAAAATCTCCAAGGAAAATCTTCTAATAGATTATTATTTACTGCTAAAATGTTGCAAGAGACAATGCACCTTACTTCTCCCTACCTGGACCATATTACCGACAATTAAAATTTAACACCAAAATGTAAGATGTAAAACGTGTTTTCGACTTAAATTGCAAGGAAAAGGAGGATTAAACAATTTGATTTTTTCAATTAGCTTTCAAATGTCAAAAATCTAGTACTTTCAAATGGCTCTGAACACTTGCGAAATGTGATTCAATGGCATTAAAATATTTCTAACCAAAAAATTACAAAAAATCGCCCAGCGGCTGGGGGCCTAGCCCCCAGACCCCCAAAGCCTCCGGTGGCCGGGGGCTTCGTCCCCAGACCCCCGTTGGTGATAGTTTGAGTTATACTAGCTTTCTCAACACGTTTCCGAAGTTAGATATTTGCACGTTTCAACTACTAGTTTAAGCCCTCTCCCTTTGCAAAATCCTGGTTACGTGCCGGCAGGCAACGATTTCAGATCTTCCATCCTACGATATCTTTGTCCCACAAAACTTCCTGTTTGGAAAAATTTTGATGACGTCATTGCATGTGATTTGTGGTTTAGGCCTCCCCCAATCAAAAATTTTGGGTATGCCTATAAATTGGAGATCGCCTGAAAAAGCTTTTTAAAAAATTTTTTTTCGAGAACACTTGCGGCTGTGTCCTTGGTCCTTGGCCTCGAGCATTCCTGTCCTTGGCCTCGAAAGGGTCTGTCCTTGGCCTTGGCCTCGGATTTTTTTTGTGTCCTTGGCCTTGGCCTCGAGTTTTGTGTCCTCGACTCCATTTCTGTCTAGTAGGCTAATGGCGTTAAGTAGGCTAATAGGCTAATTTACGGTTGTGTCTTATTTGTTTTATTGAGTTTTTACGTAGTGTTTACTATTTATAGTGTGTTTTGCTGATGCAGAAAGCGCCGCCATCGAATAATACTGTAGATGATGAAAGCGCGTGTCTAAAATACCCTAATAAAAAAATTTCCTGTAAAACAAAGACGTTGACCACGGCGACGTTGTGGAACCCGCACAAGCTCAGATTTAACAAACATTACCGTGAATGTTGATTTGTTTTGTCTTGCTTTCTTCATTCGCCGTGAGCAGTGGCGTAACCGGGGGGGGAGGGCTAGTGGGGCTAAAGCCTCCCTCTTTAGCCAATAAATCATTTAGAAAATGCATCCATAACTCAAATGTGTATGCATTTCAAACGTGGTTTGAACTTGACCGGGAAAAGTAAGCGGGGGAGCTTAAGGGGTTAAATAACTTAATTCTGTCATAGGGCTTCCAAATCTTAGCAATTAGTTCTTGCAAATGGTTCTACAAACGCGTGAAATGTCATCCAAATGGCGTTAAAATGCTATTTTCCCGAAAATTCACGAAAATCGCCCCAGATGAGGGTTGGCTGGCAACCAGGATTTTGATAAGGTTGGAACTGGGAGGGGGTTTTGAATCAAAATTAACATTTCTTGTTTGAAAAATGCCTCCATCCGGTGGCGTGTTAAGCAAACTGGTATAACTCAAGCGTATCATTGACGGAGCCTGGGGGCAGAATCCCAGCCAGAATCTGAGTTTTTTTTCATTTTTGTGATTTTCCGAGAAAAAAATAGTCATTTTGATGGCATTTAGATCTCATTTTGCACGTTTTCAAAGTCGTTTAAAAGAATTAAGTTGCTAAGATTTGGAAAGGAGTCGAAGAATTAAATTTGCAAGCCGTTTCAGACCCCCTTTACTTACAGATCAAGTTCTAAACAGGTTTAAATGCGTGTATTTTGGGGTTAGATATTCTATGTGACTTTGGTTAGCCCTGGCTGGGACTTTGCACTCAAGCCACTTGGCCCCCGGCGGCTTGGGGCATCGCCACTAGATGCTAGTCTGTGAAAAACAGGAAAATTTTGGTTTTGGGTTAGAGGCTTCAAGCCCCACCTCAGCAAAATGGTGCCAGGCGGTGAGTTAGCCGTTTTTAGTGCATGGACTGCCTGTTTGTCTCAGGATGATGCTACAAAGTCCATGTCATCCATATCACACGTAATCGCACGGTCTAAAAATTTTGGTGGTTTCAATTTGCTTTAAAATGTCGAAGCAGAGCCTTTGTTCGTTTTTTGCGCTAAACATTTTCCTACGCTTGCAACAGAATGTTTCGCTGGAATTAGCAATTTGCACTTTCTGCAAGCTAACATTTTTTTCCAACTTGTGAAGGAAAGTGGATTTACGTCAGCCAACAAGTGCTGCCAAAAAAATTACATGCAGCACGTTTGGTTTGAAATTTGCAAGTAGCATCATAAATGTTCTACTAGGTAACACAACAATTTTGAGCGATCACAAGAAACGTTTTCTTAACTTTTGTTATTTTGTAGTTGCACCTTGCAAATTGAAGTAAACTTGGGCTCGGAAAATTACAAGACTTTTCTTAAGGTTTTGATTTCGCTTTTTGGAGACGACGCAATATCTTGGGGTGAATTTACACAGTATCCGTTTTTCGTCCGTTTTTTTACGTTTTTGCTTCTCTTTGAAAAAGTATGCCCTTTTTCATCCGCATTTTTATAAGTCTCATCCGCACTAAGTAGACTGTTATATATTGATGAAAATTTTGTCCAAAAATTTTGTGTATGAACGATAAGAGCGATATTTCAAAATAGGGCTGTACCGGTACCCCTTTACAAAAAATGTTTTTCGGTCGACTTTTGTCTAGTATTTGACAGTTTGGTTAGTGCGGAAATGGACATACAAAAATGCGGATGAAAAAGGACATACTTGTTCACGGAGAAGCAAAAACGTAAAAAAAAACGGACGAAAAACGGATACTGTGTAAATTCACTTTTAGGCACAATTTGCGTTCTCTGATCTAATTTGAATTGAATTTGGCTCCAATACATTAAAACAGTGAAATCCTCTTCTGTGTTTTTTTTACTCTTGCTTGGATTACGTGTTAGTCACAAAACAGAGAAGTGGTAGTTTTTTTCTGAATTTTGAAATAGAACCGGTTGTGATTGAATTAGAATAGCATTACGATTGTACGTACGGTTTTTAATACTTTAAAGGCGGTGAATCATCCAGCCAATTCCGATGGTTTAAAATAGTTAAAATTGAACTATAATTTTTGATAGTTTTTGTTTTAATTTTGGGACTGCGCTTGCAAAGATATTCAACAAATACAAAAAGATGTCCCCCCGAAAAAAGTTTTTGGAAACTCTGAGTTTTGTTCTTCCCGCCAAAACCACAGTAGGCTTAATGGTTTAGAGAACTGTGGTAGGCCTAATAGTTTAGAGATAGTTTATTTCTAAATAGTTTAGGCCTAATTAGGCCTAACTATATCTAAACTATGAGACCTAATAGTTTAATAAGATTACAGTAGGCCTAATAGTTTAGACTTAGAGAACTGCGGTTTTGGCGGGAAGATCAAAACTCAGAGTTTCCAAAAACTTTTTTCGGGGGGACATGTTTTTGTATTTGTTGAATGTCTTTGCAAACGCAGCCCCAAAATCAAAACAAAAATATCAAAAATTATAGTTCAATTTTAGCTATTGTAAACCACCGGAATTGGCTGGATGATTCACCGCCTTTAAACTATTACTGCATAGGTCTGCCTTAATACTTATTTTTACTTCCTAAGCTTATTTATTCATCTTTATTGGAAGAATGTGAGGGGTCAGTTGTTCTAAGCATATTTTGACGCTCAAAGACTGTTTACAGAATTTCAAATCTGCTAGTTACTGGTATCGGTAATTAAAACGAAATCAAAACCTGCATAGTATACTGTTTCTGGTTTCACTGTGGGAGACCTTCATCGGGCTAGTGAACCCCGATGGGTAACCTCAACAAGAAATAAGCGCTAAATGTTTTTTTGTTTTTTGTTAAGAAAAGCAAATGCATTGTCAGTTTGGGAATCCTTCCTGGATTCTGCAACCATTTGACCACTGACGCTACCTGTAAATGACGTCAAGTTTCGACCGCAATTTTGTTCCTTCAGGAGGTCTTGTTTCATTCAAGGAAGAACTTGAAGATAAGGTGCTGATGGAACTTTTGTTTTCCATTACTGTAATTACTATTCAAATTCTCTGGTAGCTTTTTCTCTTCACAAACCATCGATAACTCCCACAAAGGTTTTTAGTTGTGTGTGGGTAAAGTTTTGAAAATCTTTGAAGAAACTTAAAAACATGAATGAGAGCAGGTTTGTGATGTTTGACGAAAAATTCCATCGAAGGAGTCACTATTCCGGCTTAGCTTCCAGTTAGATAAACAGCAAACAATTCAACTTCACTTTTTTACATGCAGATAAAAAGTTGCAGCACCTCCTATCAGCACCGAATCGCGGTCTTCACTACGTAATAATTCGACATAAACTTCTAACAAACATTAGTCGCAAAAACATTTTCAGCACGAACACAAATAATTTTGTCCTTGTTCTGGAAAAGAATTGAGCTTATTAGAGGGCTTAAAGTTTTAATATATTATGAAATAATAATTGCAAATTATGCAATGATAAATAATGAAATATGTTGTTTTCAACAAGAGCTACGAAAACCTGCTGGCGTTACATTGCATGGATGTGTTGGCACCATAAGCTTGCAGCTACCCCTACGTGTCGATTTTGCAGCATATATCGGTTAATTATTTTCAGGAGGGCGATCACGAGCCTTTTTGTTAAGTCATGATAGTTACTTGAGTTGCAATGACTCCGGCGATTGATTTTATTTGAATAAGCATAGTTAATTTCACGTTGTAAATAATATTGATCTTAAATGTTCGATAATGGTATCTTGCAAAGCATTTGCAAGTTTCTTTGTTGTTGCTGGATGTTTTTGCTTATGGACAATTGTCCATTTCATGCCTGGTTTGAAGTTTTCCATGAACAACCATTACCCTCAACTAAAATCTCAAGATGAACGCACACCAACAGCAACAACAATAGAAGCCGACGAAGGATCAGATAAAAGCGAACAGTCAAGAAACATAACGTGTGCTCCGCAGAAACACTTCGTATTTTGCAAAACTCATAAGACTGGTAGCTCATATGTATACCAAATACTCGATCGTTTAACCTCGAATTATCAACTAAAAATAGCTGAAGGGCCAGCTTTCCATCTCGGCGGTTATCCAGGCCGAATTAGACCACAGCTAACTTTAATTCCTAGCGAAAGAGGCGATCTTAGACGTCCAAAGCAAGGTGATCAGTTCGTAATAATCAATCATTTTCGATTCAGTCGCGAATCTCTCGACAACATGATGCCAAAAGATACACGCTATTTTTCTATTGTAAGAGAACCATGGAGTAACTTTCAATCTGCATTCCATTACTATCACACTTATCGTAAAATGAAACCGACCCATGGGCTACAAGCTTGCATCACATATCCATATTTTCACATCGCTAAAGGACGCAAAATCACTTTTGAAGAGTATCTTAATGTTGTGTTTGATGAACTTAATGCTTCAATTCCATGGTTTTTCAGGAGTAAAAACTTCCAGTCATTCGATTTAGGTCTTGATCCACTCCTGGATGATGACACCGAAATTGCAAAGGCTGTTCGCCAGCTTGATACCGAAATCGATGTGATGTTAATTGCTGAATATATGGACGAATCTCTCATTCTCTTAAAAGATTTACTTTGTTTGTCTTGGACTGATATTGCATATACACCACGCACCGCCAAAAGAAAGAATTACACACGGATGAAACTCTCTGCAGAAAGTCCAATATTGAAACGGTTTAATGATTTCAGCAAATTGGATGTACGGTTATACGAGCACTTTAACAGAACGTTTTGGCATAAAGTCGAAGCATACGGAAAAGAAAACATGAAACAGGATGTACAAAAGCTAAGGTCACTCCGCGAAAAAGACAAATCTCGAACAGTGATAAAGCAAGTTGATATTTCCGCTTTTAAACAGACCCCGGAGGACGAAAAGATTGGGATTGAATTATATGAAGAAAGCCTAACACTCTTGGATCCTAAGGTCATATTTGAACGCACAATTGAAGTTCTCCAAGATAACATATATCTTAAGACTAAAAAAGAGCGAACTCTATTGGCAAATCAGTACATGCAAAATTATGGTGGCTGCCCATTCACCGGCACATAGCCTGTTAGATTGTTTTCATTGTAATACTGCGAAGCTGGAGGAAACTGTTATTTTTAACTTAAACTTTGTTGAAACTATCATTTCAAATTATTGTTCGGTTTTGATTGGGCGATATGGTAGCGGTTCTGTCCTACTGGAGAATTTGCGTGCGACAAAGCACGACTTTCTGATCCAACCTGGTCGAACATTGGTCAAACATTACCTAGGTTTTTGCGTGTTGTTGTCATGTTAAAGAACGGTACTAATATTGTAAAATTTTCGACATAACATGACCAAAATATTCAGTCCAATAAATAAATGTATTTCTTTGCAGTTCCTAAAATCTTGAAAAAGTCTCAAGAAATATCCTTTATTCAGTCCATGTTTTGTTAGGTCAGTAAAGTCAACTTTTTTGAACTTTTGGGTCAACAACATGTTGGCCTAGTACGAAGCAAACAAATGACTTTTGCTACTCATCTAGCAAAATGGCTGAGTGAAAGCAACGGTCCTACGCGCGCAAAGTTCTAATACATCTATTGGTTTCTAACTAAATCGAAGGAAACAGAAGAATCCAAGCCACATTATCAGTGCCGTCGCCAGAACATACGAAGAGAGGCGGCACTAATCAAAAGTAGGGGGGTACTAAAATTTGCATATAAAAACTAATCTTCATATCTTGCTCGACTATAATTATGCGCAATTTTAAAATAAGGCCGGCAGCATTTCTTTGCTCGTTTTGTCTGTGGCCCATAATTGCTTGAAAAATCTATCTACAGCAGGGAATGCTACAAACGTGCAACCAGCATTTCGCTAAGAGAGGTGAACCAAAAATTTTTGTTTTTTGCAAAAAAAAATGCCTGATTTAGCCTCCGCGCAGAACAAACTGATGCAACTCAAGCGTGTTACAGACGAGCATAGTTACTAAAAATTTATTGATTGTGAACGGGGTCCTGGGGGCGAAGTCCCCAACTGCTGGCCGATTTTTTCAATGTCGCAGCAAAAAATAGCGATTTTAACGCCATTTAATCACATTTCGCTCGTTTTGAAGCCATTTGAATAACTAAATTGCTAAAATTGAGAAGTCTTTTCAAAGAATGAAATTGCTTAGCACCTTCAGCTCACCCCCTTTACTTCAGGTTAAGTTTAAAACACGTTTAAACGTTAGTATTATTTTGAGGTCAATTTTTCTAAGTGGCTTGGCTAAGGGGCTAAAGCCCCGTTCACTCTGGTTGCGCCACTGACTGCGACCTCAAAATCTGAAGTGTGCTCTAAAAATTAAAAGAACTGATCTTTGAAAAAAAAAAGTTTTCTCGTAATGTTTCATGTCATAATCACTAACAAAGTACAGGTAACGATTCTGCAGGCTTACATGTCTCTTCGGCGACATATCCGCAAACGTGAGTTAATGAGACGGAATAAGCCCATTATGTCGCATTTATTTACAGCAGTTGGTTGCCAGCAATTTCGCAAAGAAACGAGAAAACATCTAAGGAGAATTATGTTTGAACGTAATTATTTCTTTTTCCATCATTTTCTGTTGTCTTGTCGTTGCGTAATGTTCCAAAAACAGTATTTTAAGTAAACCAAAATGGAGGAGTACAAGCAAACGTTAGGGGGGGCACGGCCCCCCTGCCCCCCGTAACGACGGCACTGCACATTATATAGGCCCTGTACACAGTGGTGCTATTTGCAGCCGGTCCGGTTATTCAAGTTAAAGAACATGTTGGAATAAAAAAATGAGTAAATTTTCAATAAATTTGACCCGAACGAACCGGGTGCTGGAATTAGCAAACCGGTTAACTATTATTTAAAAGGGCATTCAGGTCGCAAATTTTTTTTGCTTGATTTTCCCCAAAATACCTTTGATAGATTTCAAAACTAACTTCACAAAATTCTAGCTTTCTAAGACCTTCCGTTCCTGAGATATAACAGGTTAGATTCCCCCTCAGAAAGGTTTTTTTCTGAATTGCTGATTAGAAATAAAATTTTAAAAAGTTACCGCATGTTCTTGGTTCTCAATAAATATTTTGCGGCAGAGTTATTGTAAAACTAAGCAAAGGTTTAGTACTGTAAAAATAGCTGCTTTTCAATAAATGTCAGGCAGCTTTCCAAAAGGTTGTCTTCTCTAACAATAATGACAAAATGACAACACTGAAGTAAGAGGAAAGCGGCTAATTTTGAACCGTAATATCTTGAAAACGGGAAGGCATAGAAACTTCGAATTTGGTGAGAATGCATTTTAGGCTTATCTCAACGTTTTGTTCAACTTGACTTGAGTACGCTTTAATATCTTGGTGTCCGAGTAAACTTTGTAATCCTCTAGAAAAAATTCAGTCGAACAGTTACGTGTGCAAAAACCTTTTCTTGTAGACCACGCAACACTGCAGGCGAAATTTAGGTGTTCTGAGTTGACACAAATTGAAGCACACTTGGGCTCTTTTTGAACTTTTTAGTTTGTTTGCGGTGACCTTGCAATATTTTAAGTAAAATTACGATTTTGGGTATAAAATTATTCGGCGAATTTAGGCTCCAAATTAAAACACTGAAAACCAATTTTGTGTGTTTTTTGCTATTCTTTGCGTGAATTATGCGATAGTCACGAAGCGGTAGTTTTTTTCTGAATGTTCAAATACAACCAGTTTCTGACTAAACTAGAACAGCATCATTGCCTGATATGTTTTCTTGTGCTTCTAAGTTTAATCCATTAGCAAATACGAGTAACATTTTCTGCTTCTTAAGCGAAGGGCACTCCGACGGGTAGCTCAAAACAAAATTCGGCGTTAACTGCTTTTTTTTATAAAGACAAACAAACACATTATCGGGTTTGGGAATCCAACCAGGTATCTGCATTCTGCAACCTTTTGATACCTTTGGTGTGATTATGACGCTACCTGTAAATGACGTCAAGTTTCGACCGCAATTTTGTTCCTTCAGGAGGTCTTGTTTCATTCAAGGAAGAACTTGAAGATAAGATGCTGATGGAACTTTCATTGTTTTCCATTACTGTAATTACTATTCAAATTCTCTGGTAGCTTTTTCTCTTCACAAACCATCGATAACTCCCACAAAGGTTTTTAGTTGTGTGTGGGTAAAGTTTTGAAAATCTTTGAAGAAACTTAAAAACATGAATGAGAGCAGGTTTGTGATGTTTGACGAAAAATTCCATCGAAGGAGTCACTATTCCGGCTTAGCTTCCAGTTAGATAAACAGCAAACAATTCAACTTCACTTTTCTACATGAAGATTAAAATTTACAGCACGCCCTATTACCGAACCGTGGTCTTTATAAAGCATTAATTCTGCTGCTCAGCACCCATTTGTTACAAAAATTGTTCACAAAAAACATTTTCAGCACAAACACAAATAATACTGTTTTGAAAAAGAATTGAGCCTATTAAAAGTTTTGATAAATTATGAAATAATAATGGCAAATTATGAAATGATAAATAATGAAACATTCTGTGACCAAAAACTGAATGTGTTGGCACCATAAGCCCTCAAATATCCCGGCGTTTCAATATTGTAGCCTACCAGTAAATTATTTTCAGGGGGACCATCACGAGCTTCATTTCCTGGGATTGTGAGTTGCTGTTACTCCTAAGATTGATTTTATTTGAATAAGCATAGTTAATTTCACGTTGTAAATAATATTGATCTTGAATGTTCGATAATGGTATCTTGCAAAGCATTTGCAAGTTTCTTTGTTGTTGCTGGATGTTTTTGCTTATGGACAATTGTCCATTTCATGCCTGGTTTGAAGTTTTCCATGAACAACCATTACCCTCAACTAAAATCTCAAGATGAACGCACACCAACAACAACAACAATAGAAGCCGACAAAGGATCAGATAAAAGCGAACAGTCAAGAAACATAACGTGTGCTCCGCAGAAACACTTCGTATTTTGCAAAACTCATAAGACTGGTAGCTCATATGTATACCAAATACTCGATCGTTTAACTTCAAAATATCGTCTAAAAAAAGCCATGGGGCCATCTTCATTTGTTGGCGGTTATCCAGGCCGAATTAGACCAGAGCTAACTTTAATTGTTAATAAGAGATGCGCCTATAGGCATCTAAAGCACGGCGATCAGTTTGTAATTATTAATCATTTTCGATTCAGTCGCGAATCTCTCAACAACATGATGCCAAAAGATACACGGTATGTTTCAATTGTAAGAGAACCATGGAGTAACTTTCAATCTGCATTCCATTACTATCACACTTATCGTAAAATGAAACCAATCCATGGGCTCGATGGTTGCCTCTTATATCCGTATTTTCATATCGCTAAAGGACGCAAAATCACTTTTGAAGAGTATCTTAATGTTGTGTTTGATGAACTTAATGCTTCAATTCCGTGGTTTTTCAGGAGTAAAAACTTCCAGTCATTCGATCTAGGTCTTGATCCACTCCTGGATGATGACACCGAAATTGCAAAGGCTGTTCGCCAGCTTGATACCGAAATCGATTTGATGTTAATCGCTGAATATATGGACGAATCTCTCATTCTCTTAAAAGATTTACTTTGTTTGTCTTGGACTGATATTGCATACACACCACGCACCGCCAAAAGAAAGAATTACACACGGATGAAACTCTCTGCAGAAAGTCCAATATTGAAACGGTTTAATGATTTCAGCAAATTGGATGTTCAGCTATACGAGCACTTTAACAGAACGTTTTGGCATAAAGTCGAAGCATACGGAAAAGAAAACATGAAACGGGATGTACAAAAGCTAAGGTCACTCCGCAAAAAAGACAAATCTCGAACAGTGATAAAGCAAATTAATATTTCCTCTTTTAAACAGACCCCGGAGGACGAAAAGGTTGGAATTGAATTATATGAAGAAAGCCTAACACTCTTGGATCCTAAGGTCATATTTGAACGCACAATTGAAGTTCTCCAAGATAACATATATCTTAAGACTAAAAAAGAGCGAACTCTATTGGCAAATCAGTACATGCAAAATTATGGTGGCTGCCCATTCACCGGCACATAGCCAGTTGGATTGTTTTCATTGTAATACTGCGAAGCTGGAGGAAACTGTTATTTTTGACTTAAACTTTGTTGAAACTATCATTTCAAATTATTGTTCGGTTTTGGTTGGGCGATATGGTAGCGGTTCTGTCCTGCTGGAGAATTTGCGTGCGACAAAGCACGACTTTCTGATCCAACCTGGTCGAACATTGGTCAAACACATGGTCAAACATTATCGTGGTTTTTGCGTATTGTAGTCATGTTAAAGAACGGTACTAATATTGTAAAATTTTCGACATAACATGATCAAAATTTAGTCCAATAAATTAATATATTTCTTTGCAGTTTTTAAAATCTTGAAAAAGTCTCAAGAAATATCCTTTATTATTCAGTCCAAGTTTTGTTAGGTCAGTAAAGTCAACTTTTTTGAACTTTTTGGTCAATAACATGTTGCCCTAGTATTAAGCAAATAAATGAATTTTGATACTCATCTAGCAAAATGGCTGAGTAAAAACAACGGTCCTACGCGTGCGAAGCTCCAATAAAACTATTGGTTTCTAACTAAACCAAAGGAAACAGAAGAATCCAAGCCACATTATGTAGGCCCTGTACGCAGTGGTGCTATTTGCAGCCTCTTAACCCGATCCGGTTATCTAAGTTAAAAAGCATGTTGCGAATAAAAAAATGAGTAATTTTCAATAAATTTGACCCGAACGAACCGGGTGCTGGAATTAGCAAACCGGTTAACTATTATTTAAAAGGGCATTCTAGTCGCAAATTTTTTTTGCTCGATTTTCTCCAGAATAACTTTGATAGATTTGAAAACTAACTTCACGAAATTCTAGCTTTCTACGACCTTCCGTTCCTTAGATTTTCAGGTTCGATTTTCCCTTAGAAAGGCTTTTTCCCCTAAAGAAATTTTGCCTAAAATGCCTCAATAAATATTTTGCGGCAGAGTTATTGTAAAATTAAGTAAAGTTTAGAACTGTAAAAATAGTTGTTTTTTAATAAATGTCAGACAGCTTTCCAAAAGTTAATTTTCTTTTACAATGCTGACAAAATGACAACACTGAAGTAAGAGGAAAGCGGCTAATTTTGAACCGTAATATCTTGAAAACGGGAAGGCATTGAAACTTCGAGTTTGGTGAGAATGCATTTTAGGCTTATCTCAACATTGTGTTCAAGAGTGAAAAACTTGACTTGAGTACCCTTTAACAACTTGGTCTCCGAGTAAACTTTGTAATCCTCTAGAAAAAACTCAGTCGAACGATTACGTGTACAAAAACCTTTTCTTGGAGACCACGCAACACTGCAGGCGAAATTTAGGTGTTCTGAGTTGACACAAATTGAAGCACACTTGGGCTCTTTTTGAACTTTTTAGTTTGTTTGCGGTGATCTTGCAATATTTTGAGTAAAATTACGATTTTGGGTATAAAATTATTCGGCGAATTTAGGCTCCAAACTAAAATACTATAAAACAATTTTGTATGTTTTTTGCTATTCTTTGCGTGTATTACGCGATAGTCACGAAGCGGTAGTTTTTTCTGAATGTTCAAACACAACCAGTTTCTGACTAAACTAGAACAGCATCACTGCCTGATATGGTTTCTTGTTCTTCTGAGTTCAATCCATTAGCAAATAACATTTTTTGCTTCTTAAGCGAAGGGGCACTCCAACGGGTAGCTCAAAACAAAATTCGGCGTTAACTGCTTTTTTTTATAAAGACAAACAAACACATTATCGGGTTTGGGAATCCAACCAGGTATCTGCATTCTGCAACCTTTTGATACCTTTGGTGTGATTATGACGCTACCTGTAAATGACGTCAAGTTTCGACCGCAATTTTGTTCCTTCAGGAGGTCTTGTTTCATTCAAGGAAGAACTTGAAGATAAGGTGCTGATGGAATTTTTATTGTTTTCCATTACTGTAATTACTATTCAAATTCTCTGGTAGCTTTTTCTCTCCACAAGCCATCGATAACTCCCACAAAGGTTTTTAGTTGGGTGTGGGTAAAGTTTTGAAAATCTTTGAAGAAACTTAAAAACATGAATGAGAACAGGTTTGTGATGTTTGACGAAAAATTCCATCGAACGAGTCACTATTCCGGCTTAGCTTCCAGTTAGATAAACAGCAAACAATTGAACTTCACTTTTTTACATGAAGATAAAAATGTACAGCACGCCCTATTACCGAACCGTGGTCTTTATAAAGCATTAATTCTGCTGCTCAGCACCCATTTGTTACAAAAACTGTTCACAAAAACATTTTCAGCACAAACACGAATAATATTGTTTTGGAAAAGAATTGAGCCTATTAAAAGTTTTGATAAATTACGAAATAATAATGGCAAATTATGAAATAATAATATATGAAACATTCTGTGACCAAAAACTGAATGTGTTGGCACCATAAGTAGTGTTGCCTGGTCCTGGAAAATTCTGGATTTTTTTTCGCTGTCCTGGAAAGTTCTTGTAAGTCATTGAATTTTGTGTATAAGTCCTGGAAAATATTTGTAAAGTTTTTCGTGATTTACCTGGACAGAATGTGCTTTTTTTTTATAATAATTGGTATCTTGTAACTTTATAAAGCCATTGATAAATTACTTTGCATTGTGAATGTGATTTGAAAAGCTTTGTTGTATTGTTTAAAGACTGGGCTTATTTGTAGTTGTATGCTGCTGGTGCACAAATAAAAAAAATCGCTACCCTAGCTCTACCCCAAACTGCAACGCTAGCTCTTACCCAAAGGTTGATCCCAACCAACCCAAACTTAAAATCTTAACATAAACCCTAACGATTTGTGGTGCCAATTTTGTTAAGCATGGGGAGGTATAAATTGCAAGTTTACCTCAATTTTGCTCTATTTTCAACATTGGGGGGGGGAAGCTCGGCCACTATTTTTTTCGCGAGTGCAAATCAAGTGAAGACCAAAGAAAAAAGAAGGTCTTCACCTAAAATTGAAGAGTTTTAGTTCCCGAAATCAAGTGAAGACCAAAAAAAAGGCCAAAGAAGAATTGAACAATTGCCGGTAGAAAAGTCGACCCTTCGGACCAATTTGTGGTTCTAATTCGAAATTAAAGTACTTGTACTTTTTTGAATCAAAATACCACTAAAGTAGCGTTACTTCTCACTAAAAGTAAGCAAGTAAAAGTAGTCACAAAAAACTTCTTAAAAACTACTCGTTACCGTAAAAAACTACTTGAGTAATCTGCTCAAGTAAAAGTATCTCGTTACTTTACACCACTGGAGGTGTTATACGTGATACAGGGTTGCCACAGAAACTGCAAAAGCAAATTCCAGGACTTTCCAGGACTTTTTTAGGTCATTTTCCAGGACTGTTTAAGTTTTTTTTTGCTGTACTTAAAATTCAGTTTTCACTATTACTCTTTCCTGCATCTACGAGTACTTTTTTGCACATGTGATTGAGGAAAAATTTTGATGATAATGCATTTGCAATTCTAGTACTGAGTACTAGCCAGGTTCAAAACCAAAAATTTGCAATGGGAGGGCTGTGCTAGGGGGCATGGGGGCGCCGGAAGCCATTGGGGGTCTGGGGGCGTAGCCCCCAGCACTTGAAGATTTTGCAATTTTTTGGCAATACTAACTTAATTTAGGCTTAGTTTGGTAAAGATTATTGCTTTTGAAACGTGGCATAGAAGTTAGCTCTACAAAAACATGATTAATCTGGTTGCATAACTGGGCTACAATATATGGGTAATGGCTGGAGCTCGAATGATATGACTTTTTCAGGCCGATACTGATATTTTGGAAAATTTTAGGCCAATACTGCTAACCAATATATTAAAGGCGATGAATCATCCAGCCAATTCCAGTGGTTTACAATAGCTAAAATTGAACTATAATTTTTGATATTTTTTGTTTTAATTTTGGGACTGCGGTTGCAAAGATGTTCAACAAATACATAAAGATGCCCCCCTGATAAAAGTTTTTGGAAACGCTGAGTTTTGTTCTTCCCGCCGCAACCACAGTAGGCCTAATGGTTTAGAGAACTGTGGTAGGCCTAACAGTTTAGAGATAGTTTATTTCTAAATAGTTTAGGCCTAATTAGGCCTAACTATCTCTAAACTAATAGGCCTAATAATTTAGAGGTAGTTCGGCCTAATAGTTTAATAAGATTACAGTAGGCCTAATAGTTTAGAGAAGTGTAGTTTTGGAGGGAAGAACAAAACTCAGCGTTTCCAAAAACTTTTTTTGGGGGGACATGTTTTTGTATTTGTTGAATATCTTTGCAAACGCAACCCCAAAATCAAAACAAAAAATAGCAAAAATCATAGTTCAATTTTAGCTATTGTAAACCACCGGAATTGGCTGAATGATTCACCGCCTTTAACTTATTAACTACGAACATTTTGTCATTATTTTTCAATTAACTTGACTCTAAAAGCTTCACAAAGAATCCTCCTCGAAAGAAAGACTATTGCATACACAAGTCATACTAAGCAAATACAACGCAAGAGCGCTTGAACGTACTCTACCAAATAAACAGTTTAAGGTGATTTGGGAGGAGGGGCTAATGAAACGAGATTTGAAAGCGGTGATTGGTAATCAACAGAATTAAATACTTAATAGACCCCTTATACTTTTTTTTACAAAGCCTACATTACGTATTTAGCATCAAGCGATCGAAGTGTTTATTTTTAGCCCTTTTAATTAGTTATTAATGACTTTATTTATGACCAATATTAGCTCCTCTCCTAAATAATGTTTCAAAAGTGGCTTCAAATTACCTCAAAGTCTATAATCACTGCAAAAAACTGCCTCAGAAGTATAGTGCAAAAAACGTCGCATTTTTCTTATGGTGCACTTTGGTCAATGGGACAATGGGGGGCATGTAGCCCGCTATGCTACTGCTACAAGAGTATCGCATTGCAATAAATTACTGTCCATGAGTTTACTTTTCCTAATAATATTCAATGAATTTATGCATACCGTACTGCAAAGAGCAAATTATGGCATTTTAACAAGGAAATGCTTATTTGCACTCTAGCGTACAAATAACAACTGCTTAAAACGAACAAGAAAGCAAAGAGCAGAAGAATGGGAGCTCATTTACTCTTTTATTGTTTAAATTATCGTTAATGTTTGGGAACATTTTAAGTTTGAGTTAGGATGAACGTTAGGGTTAGAGCTGTGGTTACAGTTTGGGTTAGATTTAGGGTTGGGTTAGGGCTAAGATAGCAATTTTTTTATTTGTGCGCTAGCGTACAAATAAGTTCTGCCTTCTAACAACACAAAAAAGCTTTTTAAAGACCTTCACAATGCAAATTATTTCAACAATGGTTTTGTACAATCACAAGGTACCAGTTATTATAAAAAAAAAATTCACATTCTGTCCTGGTCAATCACGGGAAAACCTTCCAAATATTTTCCAGGACTTATGAACAAAATTCAAGGACTTTCCAGAACAGGAAAAAAAATCCAGGACTTTTCCAGGATGTGGCAACCCTGGTGATATACCACCAATACTGCCATGGCATCAAAGTTGGAGATTTTACTGTGGCCACGATGTGGCTATGGTAAGCTCTTTCTTACTTTGCTGTGGCCATAGGCGTAGCCAAAGTGGGCCCACGGGGCCCGCCCCCCCCCCCCCCAATCAAAATGCCACGAATGATAAAAATTTGACAAAAAAGCCTTAGTTTCTTCAGTTTCTTTTAGCATCTTCGCGTACAACAGTAATTAACAATAATATTGACCACTAGGGGGCTCGGGTCCCCTCAACTCGTTTTTTGCCCACCAATTTAAATGTTTAACGTGGATAAAATTATGGGTTTTTGTCTTAAAAGTTGCTACCTCTTCTAACCTTTTCATGGCGTATGGCACAATGCCAGGGGCCCGCGCTCAGATGGTAAGACTTTGTTGCAAAAATCCCCAAAGTACCAAGGGGCCCAGCACAAGGCAAATCCGGCCCGGAAATGACATTCTTAGTATGTGCTATGTGCAACCATCTATTGTACCATTTTTTTTACAGCAATTCACCTCCATCTCGCCGGTTTTTACGCGAAAAAATAGTTAAAAAAAAAAGCTCCGAGAAATGCTTATTGAACAAATTATTGAATTTAAATTAATGAGGTCTGGGCCCCCTGGCCTTGCATGTACTTCTATAACTGGTTAATTTCATGATAAAGCAAAAATCTCTAAGGAAAATTGTCGAGTGGATTATTATTTACTGCTAAATATTGCAGGAGGCAGTGCACCATACTTCTCCCCACCTGAGCCAAATCGCTTACAAAATTTAACTTCAAAATGCAAGATTTTAAACGTGTTTTGGACTAAAACTGCAAGTAAAAGGAGGATTGAATGATTTAATTTTTCCCATTGGCTTTCAGTAGTTATGTATATGGCGTGTTCGGTGCACAGAGGTCACGTGACTGCACTGTAACCGTCCTTGTGTCTCAAATTAAGAGAGGTCACGTGACTGCACTGTCTCAATAAAAATCATTCAGTGCAAAGCAGGTCACCTGAATCTTAAAAATGCACTGGAAACAAAATGATTTAAAATGCACTGAAACCGTCCTTGTGTTTCAAATTTTTTTTTAAATCGTGGTTCTCAGTCCCCCCTCCCGATGTTAGTAGGAGATATTAAACTCGCAATTGAGCGCTTGTCACATGTAACCAACTTGTGCTCATAATTGCGCTTCAGTCGCGTTTAATTCTTTTCAATAATTAGTTTGATTTTGTCATTTTCTATAGGTTTCACTTTAATTGTAAAGCCATTGCTATCAAATATTTTCACTTTAGGTTTACCGTACGCCTTTTGTATTCTTTCAATGTCTTCTTTTGATAGAACATCACTTGATACTTTTGACCACTCGTGTTTATAAGTAGGATACATGATAGAATCTGTACTTTGTGAATGGGTTAAACCTAAACAATGACCTATTTCATGAACAGCTACTACAAATAAGTTGTGTTTGGGAGGTGTTTCTTGGTCTGTCCAATCTTCATCAGCATCAAAATGTAAATCACCCCCAATTCCTGAACCTGGATAAAATCCATGAGCTAAAACACCGCCTTTACCTTTAAAAGGGAATCCATCGCCATGTTCCTTGGCACAAAAACTAATTTTTATGTCACAGGGCTCATTTGGCTGTACTTTCTTAAATTTAAGTGCTGTAGGTTTATCCCAAACTTTGAAAGCAGAATCAATTTGTTTGTGTATCGATTCTTCTGTAAGTTTTGGTGTTAAGTTCGTGATACAATACGTTAAAACACGTTTATTCCACTTTTGTTTTATATCTTCTATATTTTCTGGAACTGATAAATTTGAAGGTTGAAATCCACAAAACATCTTTTATTTATATGTAGATTTAAGTTGCTCTAATTCTTCAATCGGAATCCAGCTATTAAAATCATTGCTGTATCCAGACCACTTAACTAATGCCGATTTCTTTTTATTATCTTTGCGAACAACTTTTTCTATTCTGAATTTAGTTTGATTCGTTTTCAAAAGTTCTTGTTCATAGAAAGTTCCAGAAATTAAATCACCACGAAGATCAGTGATTTCGTAAGTGTGTGGATTGGTATTTAAAACTTTAGAAATTAAAAACAGTTCCTCTGTCCAGTTTGGAGTAAAACCCTTGTCAAAAAGTTTTCGCTTGTATTTTGAAAGTCTAACTGTGTCACCAACTTTAAATTTTGCTTTAGTTTTTATTGGTTTAATTTTAGCGTACAAATTATAGTAAACAATTCCTTGATTTTCTTTTTCGCTTGCTTGAACAGGCGTCATTTTCACGGATGAATGATAGCTGTTGTTGTACTCATCAACTATCTCAGGTAGCATGTCTAAGTACTGAGTTGAACTTTGTTTTGTAAATTGCTTCCACATTTTATTTTTGATAGTGCGATTCCAGCGTTCAACAACAGAACTTTTTTCTTCATTTTCAGTTGAATATAATTTAATGTTGTGGTGGTCCAACAGGCTTTTCGTATTTTTGTTGTAAAATTCTTTTCCCTTATCAGTCCATAAGAATTTTGGGATTCTTTTTTCTTTGAAGATTTTCTTGAAAGCATTAGCAACAGTTTTACCCGTTTTGTCTTTCAAAGGGACTATCCATCCGAATTTAGAAAATACGTCAATCACCATAAGTAAATATCGGTAACCTTTATTCCATTTGCTAAACTTTTGCATTTCTACTAAATCAGCCGCCCATATTTCATCAATTGATTTGCTTATAACTCGGCGTCGCAGAAACTTTTTCTTTACTGGTTTGTGTAGTTCATCAGCTAGTTCTGTTTGCCACGACGCCTTTTCCCGTTTTTTGCACCTAACCCCAACTTATATTTAGTTCCAATTGCTGCTTGTACTAACTTTTTATCAAACGATTCCCGGATACCTTTCGTTTTTGTTTGCGATAAACTGTCTAGCATATCTTTATCACATTTTAGTTTACCTTTTTTATTGTCATTATCACGGTAACAAATATCATGTTTCATTGCAATAGCATCTATTTGATTGTAAGGTTCTTGTCCAGGAAAAGGCTGATCATTTTCATCAAGCTGCTTATCTAGTGGATTATATGGCCCAGTGTACTTGTGACTTGGAAGAGTGAACCCACCTTTTGGTTTTGGTAATTTTCCTATCGCAGCATGAAGGTCTAACAAGCCTCCTTTTTTGTTGGTTTTAATGAAACTATGCTTTGTAATACCACAACTAGCACAAATGCAACGTAACATCAGGCGACCATTTCCTTTTGCTTTTATAATTTCATCAGAACCTGGAACACATTTAGTTTTTTTCTTTTCTCTAACACAATAAGTTTCCATCTTTAATATATGATACATAAAACTTCATAAACATTTCATTAAAAGGTGTAGGTTTTTCATGAAAATCTAACAATAGTTCGTTTGCTGTTCTACCCTTATTTCGCTCTGTTATATAATACACACAGTAGTAACCACAAAGAATTGAGTTAATATTTTGAATTTGTGCATCATTGTAAATAATGTTTTTGTTTGTAGTCTTCATATATTTAACAACTTCATTTGGGGGTACAAGTCCAAAGCTGTCAAAGTATTCTACTTTATCTGATTTTTCTTCGTTGTAAACACAAACCCAATGAGTTCCACTACCCGCAAAATAATCTTGCAAGTTTACGACAGCTGACTCATTTTTATTCATTGCTTTTGGTAACATATCTTTGCTAAATGTTCCTCGATAATTGTCACACTTAATCATGATTTTATCAATGTCTAAGTTTGTTAATGGTTTCATTTATTTACTGCTTTATTAGTTGCTCCTTGGATGGCCCCGGAAGCAGCTGCTAATCCTAAAGTTGGCAAAACCTTTTTAGCTAAAAACGGTAACACTAGTTTTCCTAAATTAAGTAAGCTACTTAAGAAACCACCTTGTTTTTGCAATTGCGTTTTACTAAAGTTTATTTGTATACCGTGTCCAGACGCTTTTGATTTGTTAATTCTATTTATCTGTCGACTCGTCAGTTGCAAACTAACGTTGCCTTTAGTCTGTAAACTTGCATTTGTTAGTCTAACACTTACACTAGTTTTGCTTTTATATGCATTTGCAATTTTTTTCTTTTGATTTTGTGTCAAGTTCAATGAGTAATCGTGGTACATTTTATATTAGACTTTATAAAATCAAACCCAAGATCGGAACATTTTTGAAAGGAGAATTTTTTCCTAGTATTAAACCTTTTCCGAGAATCTGAGGTTCGTCGAAGCGATAAGACCTACCTTGTCTTTTTGTTCCAGGCAACATAAGCCCTTTACCCTTTGATCCAGGTAACACAAGTCCTTTTCCTCCTAACAAACTGGGCAGCAAGCTACCTGCTAAACCTGCTAAAAGAGTTCCTATAAAACCACCCTGTTTTGAAATTTGTAGTTTTGATAGCTTCAAAGTAACACCTGAACCTTTTGCTTTAGCATCATTTATTTTGTTAACTTGCGTCTTTGTTAAACCAAGAAAGTCTGATCCTTGAAGCTGGTGGTTATTAAATGTGAGTGTAAGCCCAGTTTTGTTTTGAAAAGCTTGTTTTATTTTTTCTTTTTGAAATTGTGATAAATTTAATCCGATTTTAACATACATTTTTATTTATACTCAGATAATTATATTCATTCGACCTGAAAGTCCTTCTAACTGAAGGTATCTATCAGAAAGTACGACTGCATAAACATAGAAAGCTTGGTCAGCGTTATTTGCAATATTTCTAAAGTTACCACCAAGACTAAACCTTATTTCAATATCTGCCGAGCTGTTTTTAAGTCGTTCATTGTGTTTACTAACATCAAAATGATGAATTGGATACAAACTAGCCCAGTCTTCAGCTGATAATTGACAGCCCGTGTCGGCGTCTTGGTATTTGTTTACAGCCTCTAGAAAACTCATGTATAAGCGCGAATAATTTCTATTTTGTGGAGTAAAATTACATTCAAATTCTCGTTCAGGATATTGAATGCTGTTTATTCTGCAACTAATACGTCTTAAGTTTGCATTGTCAAAAATCATATTATTTAGCTGCTGGTTGTTATCTCGTTCACTCGATTGAAACGCAACAAACACATGCCTAGGAAGCTCTGTTCCCGGCTGGGTTGTTATTCTCCAAGTCATGCTTGTTTCTGTTGACTGAAACATTGTTCGATACACTCTCATTTGTTCAAAGTATAGCTGTTTTATATGTCCTTTTACTAACATAGCATCTATTTCCGATTCAACTCTTAAACTTGGTTTCACTTTAGGCATCCACAAAGAGATATGACTTATGTTAAACTTACCAGCAGCTACACCATTAGCACGTAAAATATAGTTATTAGATGTTTCTCTATCCACGACTATACTGTGTTTAACACCCCTAAAAACCTTATCGATATCACGACAAAATCCAAATATTTGGGAAAGAGGAAGCATTAAAGTAATTTGCTTATTTCCCGTAGTAATGTTCTGTCTTGCGGTGAAACCAATATTTGCTTGTAGATTGTTGTTGTATATTTCTACAATTGCTCTAATACCATCACGTACAGCATTTGCATTCGCATCATCAGCTACACCACCAAAATTTTGTTTAAGAGATGGGGAACCAGTTCCAGTGTCTTTAAACCACAGCATGTTTGAGGCGGTTGATCTTGAATAATCATCACTAAAGCTAACTAAATTGAGCATTGTTGATGCTTGAGGTAGATAAAGGTTTATGTTTTCTATAGTTTGGTTATTTAATTGATATTGCGCAGTTTGAAATAAAGACCAACCGTTATTTACCAATGAAATTACGTCATTGTTATTGTAATTAGCATTCGCATTAGTTTGAAGTTTTCCTCTGATTTCTAGGTATGCTTTATGCGGTAGAAGAAAAACATCTTCATCTTTTGTTTCAATAATGTGCTGACCATCTTTGTTCATATTATTTGAGTCTCTCGGAAGGTATTCGACATATTCGAACTCAGTAATTGAATTGTCCACTAAGTTTGTTTCTTTAATTTGCAAATATGGATTCGTTAGTTCTGTCATTTTATAATTAAGATATATAATTTTTAAATCCTGATCCAGCAATTAAATTACTTAGGATAGCTCTCGATCTGTCGTTGAGATTTTCTAATTCTCTGTCATTGATAATACGCTTGTTTATTGGTATATTTTCTAAGACTGGTTCTAATGTCTTTTTTGTGGGTTCTAAGGCTTTATTCAGCAAAGGTGCAGCTAGTTTTTTAATCTCAGTCTTCACTCCAGTAGGAATTCTGTTAAGAATCTTAGAACCAGTGCTGATTACGTTCCTTACCTTGTCGTAAACATTTTTAAGCAAACTTCCACCTATGATTTTCTTTTTATGAAATCTAGTTTCTCTTTGTGATAACATTTATAGTTAAACTACATAATCTCTCTCAGATGAACATAGTAAGTCACTCGTTCATTATTCATATTTACAAAATTGTTATCTTGATCTTTTATAGAGAATCGGATACTATCAATTTGACTTAAATTTTTGATTGGAACGTATATGTTTTGCTTAGGTTCAACTTGAATCAAATATCCCGGTGGTACGTTTGGACTAAGAGTATAAAGTAAGTCACTAGACGCTCCGTTTATGTAACTTCCATCAATTAAGCTGCAATGAATCTGAAGGCTGTTGATATTTGTAATATTTACAGGATTTTGACTATTATGAATTCCATTTACACCCAAAAATGCCGAATCAAATCCTAAAACGTCACCTATTGAATCTGGAATTCGAAAATCAACTATGTAATCATTTTTAAGTTCAATTCTTGATTTTAATGTATTAAAATTTGGTGTTATAGTTATATTATTTTTATCATCACGTCTCTGTTCCATCAAGTACTTGATTTCATTATTGAGATCTTCAATATTATAGCTCCCTGGAGGAATCGATAATAATCGTGCAGCTACTCCATCTGGTGAATAAAAAAATTTATTATTGCTGCTCGTTATGTTATGCCAAGAGTACCATATTTGAGCATTGATTAAGGACATCTCGTAACTTTTTTTAATGTCTAGTTGCAACGGTGGATTAAAGCTAGTTATAAAATCTTCTGATTTTCCTTGTCCTTTCCTAGAGTCAAAGAAAAGTGGTATTGATGTCATTTTAATATATTGTCAAATAATTTTTGGTGGTCGCAGTGTGAAATGCATTTGTTCAATTTTAGTTTTTTCAAAATGTTTGCAATTTCTTGATCCAAACGTTTGTTATTATTGCCGGCTTGTTTGGCTGCTACTAGTAAATTAAGTCTTTCACAAAGTTTGTTGGGATCTTTAAGCCCTTTTCCAAAGGTAACTTCCATTCCTCCTAATAATTTATTTAATTTTTCTCTGTACTTTTTAAAAGTCTTTATTTGCTCATCAATCACTTCTGTATCAGCATCGCGTCTTCTTCGTAAACCACCTAATCTTTGATTGATTAATCTAGCTCTGTCTTTCAATGCGTTTATGTAACCTGGCCCGCGTTTTACAAGCTCCACAATATCAGTCTCAAAATTGTTTTGTGTAAGCAATTCTTTTTCTTCGTTATCGAAAGCACTCTCAAAATGCACAGTATAAATTGATCGAGGTTTATCTTCAATGGCAAGCTGTTGCTGTATGTGTTGAATTAGTTGGTCTTGCCTTTTATCAGTTTTTTTCTGAGTTTCTTCAAACGTTTTAGTAATGGGACGAAATATTTCAGAGGCAGACTTTTGCAGTTGTTGTTTGGCTACAATTTCTTTTTGCAGTTTTTGTTTCAAAAGCTTTCGGTTGTTAATATAATCCTTTACGAGTTTATTTTTGTTTTTCAACTCTTCTTCATTTACAAATGGCATGTTTACTATATCGCATATAAAGCTTAAGCCCAAAAATGGTCAAAGCATTTTCTATAACGAAGGGGTAGGTGTTTGGCTGTTTTGTCCAGCACCATAAAATTGTAAGGATCTTTGGTTGCTTCACGGTAAATCGACTCCATTTCTTCTTTTGTTATACCTTTAGCATGATCGTCTGTAATGTGTCTGATGTCTTTGTTGTCTAAGTTCCCGAAAAAAACAAAACAGTTAGTGTTTCTTCTTATGTACTTCGGAGTGTTGAAGTATGACTGGGTGAGGTAAATACAGTTGCAATTTCTGTTTCTAGATAAAGAAAAGTATTCCATCAGTTTTTTCATATTGTCTAGCTTAATGTCGTCAAAAACTATTACTTTCTGTTGAGGGTCAAGCTCTTCTACTGGAGGCAAGTCTTCAGGGCTTAGCACTTCAATACCTTGCTCTTTTAAAAATCGATACTTATCTTGCTCAGGATTAACAGTATAAACACAACAAAGGTCGTAATTCATCCACTTGAGAACCATGTTTAAAAGCAAATTTGTTTTTCCTGATCCTGTCGATCCTACTATCATGTAATGACAATCTGGTAGAAGATAATGATGTTTGATTTGCTTGTTGTCCCCACTTAAATATTTATCAAAGTTTATTATGTTCATTTATAATAAAGAAGGACAAAATGAATATTTCAAAATTTGGAACAAGTGGAAGTCAATCTTCAAGTACTGTTAAGGTTGTAGGTATTGAACACAAAGTTTCCAAGTCAGGAGATATAATGTATGGTGATTTAAACTTAAACAACCACAAAATTACAAACTTAGCCAATCCTGTAACAGAATCAGATTGTGTAAATAAAGGATTCTTGGATAATGCAATTAGCAACATTGTCCACTTTGCCGAAAGCTCTGAATTTGGTTCGAGGTTGGCTACTTTAGGTATAAACAACGATGGTCAAAATGTTGTATCGCCCACTCAAATTCAAATTCAGAGGTCTCAAATATATGGTGTGGAAGTACTTGGTCGTTTACCAAACAGGGTCTTTCGTATAGAAAATATTCCACCTAACAATGCATCAATTGAATTAGGTGAATCATTGATTCTAAAAGGACTTGTTGAACCCATTCTACCTTCTGATGCGGCAACTAAACAATTTGTTGAAAATTTAGTTACAAATGTGAGAGATAATATTAACTTACAAGGATTACACACTATCATAAATTTACGAGATCCCACAGCACCGGGTGAAGCAGCAAACAAAAATTATGTTGACCAAATAACGCAACACATTCAAACCGAAGACGATAATGTAACCATTTCACGAAACTTAGATATGAAAAATCATACCATTTTCAACGTAGGTAGACCTTCCGAACCTACCAGTGCAATAAATAAACGTTATTTTAAACGAAATATATATCGTCCAAAATTTCAAATATTTTTGGGTGCTTCTTCGAGGTCAAATCCATCAAGTGCTATTCATTCAGTTCGTACTAATACAGATCACAATTTGCATTTTGTGAGTGCACCTCTTGTTGCTGGGAACGATTTTCTGTCTTTGCAATCCGATAGTATTCATTTGAGAGATGAGGTAACCAGCAGTTACATCGAAATAAGCGTAAGCGGACTTGTGAAAGTTACCAGTTATGACGATGAAGACAAATTACACATTGATATAATTCGTATTAGTCAAGGAGAAACAGATAAAATATGTAAAACAACAGTAACACCCCCATTTGATTGCTTTAATTTAAACTGCATTGTTTTTCCTAATCCTTCTCGAGATGAGTTTCGCATACAATACAACTATGTTTCTTCAAATTCTTCGGTATCAATGAATATGAGCAGCGTCGTAATTAAAGTTAAACAGCTTGAAGTGGGTGATCAACCAGAAGCATAATTGTATATCGTAAAATAAACAATGGACTTTAACCACATTAGTAGAAAATTGACTCAAGAACAAGTGAATGAATTGACAAAACTGTATCACACTTATCACAAACAGTATTGGTGTTATAAGAAAATGTTTAAAAAATTTAAAAGAATGGACTTAGCTCTAAAGCTGTCATCTGTTGTTTTTACTACAACTGGGGCCGTGGTTGGTTCTGTTACATTAAATCCGATTTTCTTGGCGTCTGTTAGCGGTACAGGTGTTCTTTTACAGACAATAACGACGCAGAAAAATTTTTCCAAAAAAACTGAGTCTTGTAGATATGCTTATCAATCGTATCAGAAATTACTCAATAAGTTGAAATTGTTTTTAAGATCTGGTGATATTGACGAGTTTTTCGAAAGAGAACTTGCTATGGTTGATGACCAAGTTGCTGATATATGTCCACCAATTTCTGAAAGCTATGAAAAATTACATGCTAAACGATTTGTTTCCACATGATTTCATATTTTTTACGTAATGCATCACTAATTTTGTATGAAGGTTGTTTGGAAATGTCTAAATATTCTAAGATTTTATTTATAAAAAAATCTATCTTTGGAAACCTTTTACCAGTGAAGCTTTGTAGTTGGTTTTCCACGGTTGTCCAAATGTTCATAAATGCTTGTATTTCATCAGCAGACAATTCAAGGCGTTGTAATTTATTTTTAACATAAGCAGTTCTGCAGTAAACTGATTTACGTAAAACAACATTACGTGGGTTATAATCAATCCAGTCGTTTACAAAATATGGGTGATGAACTACACCACAGTTAATACAAGTTCTATTTCCATTTATAATTTTTATGTCAAGATTTTCACAACAATTTTCATCCATCTTTTTTTTATAATAGCATATATTTTTTTTAATTAATAATGACCATAAGCAAAACTATCAATTCCATTAGAAAGAATATATCGTTTATCATCAAAACACGAAAGAGACTTCTTGTTGATTTCAACGGAATAAATTTTGTGGTTTTCACTTCTAATTGATTTCATTTTATGAAACATTTGACGATTATTGAAGAGCGTGTTTTTGTAATCTTTGTGCTTTAACAGATTCCTCACTACATTTTTTTTAATTCCTTTTGCAGTTTTGCAACCTTTTTCATCTTTTGTGACGTAGCTGTACATTTTAGATCTAAGTCCTACAAATTCTACTATTGGCACACCTGCGGTTTCATCTTTCATCTTTCCAATTACTTTCTTATTTTTTAGGTCATAAAAGTCTGAGGTTTCTTTGTAACCACTGAAGTCGAATTTGTCTTTGTCAGCCCAAAAATCTTTGTATACGTCTTCTGTTTTTATATCATATGTTACTGAATCTGTATCTGTAAATAAGAGTTTTGCATTCTTGCCATATTTCTCTCTAATGTAGTTGTAATGAAAATCATACATCAACGTTTTTGAAATATCGAGAATACACATTCCTACATACGCGGGGCGGTTTAGGGTTAAAGATTCTTTGATTTTATGAACTGCAACAAGATTTTTATTAAATATTTTGCTGCTAACGTAGGTTGGTTTTGCACAATGCTTTAATAGTTTTTCTGGTTCGTTGATTAGAGTAACATTGACACGTTTACGAAGATTTTCAATTGTTTTTCCAAACACTGAGTTGTTCATAAGTTTAAAAAAATCTTTCTCAAAGTCAGACTTGGCGGTTTTTCGCTTTTCTGTATTGAAATCAATATACTTTTTTAACCAAGGTGATTCGTTAAATTCTAATACCCGATGTACTTTTGTAACTTTTAAGCCTAATTCAATATACTGCTTTAAGTTTTTGTAATAAAGAACATAACTCTGTTTTGACTTTAAATTAGGTATTAATTTTTTAACTCCTTCAACTTTTATATTAAACTGAGTTTGTAATTGTTTACAGTAGTCTGAAAGGAGGTGATGTTTAATTTCCATTTTTTCTGGAGCTAGTGGATAGTCATTATGACTATCATGAAGGTGTTCAGGATAGTCCAGGTCAACTTCTAGTATTAGTCCTTTTCCTTTAGGTAAATTTGCTAAATCAATTTCTTTTTCTGATAGCCATTTAAAACCACCCGTTGGTAAATTTTGGCTCATTGCCCATCCATATAAATTGTTTGCATCAAGATATGTAATATAATTTGATGGCTGCTTTGAATCGTAATTATTCATGTATTTGTTGTTAGCTTTAGCATATCTTTTAGAAATGTATGAAACTCCCCCTCTCACACCTTTTTCAATGAAAAGAAATTTGTCAATATCTGTCATTAATTCCAGTTTTATTTCAGTCATTTTAAGCATTGCATCCCATGATAAACCGGGAGAAGTAAAATAATGGCAAGGGTCTAATTCGTAATATTGAAGACAAGTCTTTCGAAATTTCTCAAATACATCTGCTAACAGCAAAACATCTGACTTAAGGTACAAGTCGTGGTATTGTCCCATGGATTCCAACTTGAAAGTAGTCCACACATTCTGCGCATGCTTGTAATCCTCATCGCTTATATCTTCATCGGTTAAAAGACTATAGAATTCCTTTTTTGATGGGAGGTTTCTGTTGTCAAACTTATCAAAGCTGTTC